>CM026552.1:32804680-33554680 GCA_015143295.1 Tetracentron sinense | reverse complement strand
GGTGCAGTCAGGTTCGGGTACATGCAAAAAGCAGATAAACCCAAACACTCTAGGTGGGATAGGATAGGAAAATGGGGAGAAGTAGGGGAGAGGATATCAAGGGGGGCTTTGAAGCCCAAGATCCGTGAGGGCATTTTGTTCATAAGAAAGACAACGGACAATAAGGCTTCTGACCAAATGTATTTGGGAACATGCATGGCAAGGAGAAGGGATCTAGTGATGTTAAGTGTCGATTCTTGCGTTTAGCCACTCCATTCAGTTGAGGAGTGTGAACACAAGTGGTTTGGTGATCAATGTCATGGTCGGTAAAGTAGGTACACAAGGCCTGACTCAGGTATTCCCTACCATTGTCAGAGTGAAGGATGTTAAGGTTAGCATCAAATTGAGTGCATACCATCTGATGAAAAGCTCAGAAAGAAGCAAAAACATTAGATTTGGACTTAAGAAGATACACCCAAGTGACACGAGAAAAATCATCAATGAAAGTCACAAAATATTTATAACCAAACACAGAGGTAGTGGGTGCAAGACCCCGGACATCAGAATGAACTAGTTCAAAAGGTGAACTGCATTTAGAAGTGCTAGGAGGGTACGAGACCCGACAATGTTTTGACAATTCATAAGTTTCACATCAAAAATAAACATCGGACAAAGAAACAAACAAGTGAGGAAACAACCTCTTGATAAGCAAGAAAGAGGGATGACCTAAACGAAAGTGACATCGCGTCAACTTGTCAAAATTACTTATGTGACTTGAAGATGACTGATAAGCACGCATCACAGGAGAGGAATCCAGGTGGTAGAGCCCATCATTCTCACGACCACTGCCAATAATCCGCCTCGTCACCAGGTCCTGGAAAAGACAATGAGAAGGAAAGAAAGTGACACTACAATTTAGGGATTTGACAATACTACTAACAGACAAAAGATTAGTATCAATGTTAGGAACATGAAGAACAATGGACAGTGGCATAGATGGGGAGACATGGATGGTATCCTTGCCTGCAATTGGGGACATTGTACCATCCGCAATACGAACTTTATCTCTCCCAGAATAAAGATGATAGGAATAAAAAATGGAGGACATACCAGTCATATGCTCTGAGGTTCTAAAATCAATGATCCAAGAAGGATGAGCAGATGGGACAGAGACACTAAGGGCAGTGGTAGAGATACCTGACTGAGCAAGGGATGAAGTGGATGCAGAGGAAGGAGTTACCAACTAGGACATGGCTCTACTCAGGGCTGCAACTTCGCGGCGGAGAGACTCCACATCATCTCTATGAATAACCAAGGGAGATGAGGAATGTGCGGCTATTATGGCAACATGGGCAGAGGTGTCTCCAAACCCTCCCATGCGACGCCCTCTATGGGCAAACCTCCCATGCAGTTGCCAACACTGAGCACGGGTATGACGAATCCGCCCGCAATAATCACATTTCAACTTAGCTTTTTAATCAACATTAGTACCATCAAACCGATTACCCCAACTCCTAGGACTCCCCCTACTACACCCTCTTCCACCATACTGGAAATTGGAGGAAAGAGCTGACCCTTCATGTCCCACTCCAACACTTGGAGGTACCATACGTGAGGATTGGGATGTCTCTGACATTTCGTCGAACACAGACAATGCAAACACACAACCTTAAAGAGCTAGAATAACTCTCACAACTTCTCCAAATCTTTACCAATCGCACCAAACTTAGTTTGGAAACATTCCTTACAAAAAACCGGTCCACTCTTTATCAATAAACACCTTTTGTCAAACACTCACCATGCAAACACACAACAAGGTAGCCCAAAGAAATGGAGTCACACCTCCAACTTTGAAATAATGGAGTCACACCTCCAACTTTGAAGGAATGGAGTCACACCTCCAAGTTTCAACCCTTCATACCCCACAATATCATTCAAGAAGATCCGTAGACATTAACCAACACCAAATAGGAGCATCTATGTTGCTACCCTATGCAACAGTGGACAATAAACACCCAGTCCAGAAAAAATAGGGTACCTAAAGAGCTTGGAGAAAGCTCACAACTCCTCCAAATCTTCACAAAACACTCCACAACGTGTTGAAAAACCTTCCTTGCAAAAAAAGGGTCCACCTTGAACAATGAACACCACTAACAACAACCTATTTAACCGTAGTTAGATCTGAACCAGACCATGTATTTTTTCTGTATTTTCCTTTAAAATCATGTAACTTCACCAATATTGATCCAAATCACATGATATATGATTAAAAAAATCCCTAAATTCAAGATCTCTAAGAACATACCTTCGAAACAGCCCAAGGAATACCCTAAGCCATACGGCTGATTTCAGCCGTATGACTAGTGATGTCACAGTCGCTGCTCTCCTCTTGACTGCTGTGTTTTGTTTTATCAACACCCTCATTCCCTTTTTGAAGCTCTGATACCAAGTAGGCTTGTAGGTTTGCTAGGGTGTGAGGGAAAGAGAAGAAAAAGAGAGAAAGAAGAGGAAGAAGATGAGATAAATTAGGGAAAGTGAGGAAGATTACGTTTCCTCCTTTCTTTGGTGCTTAAATTTAGCTAGGAAAATATTACAAGGGTGGGCCATAGGCCGATACAAGAGAAGACATAAAAATAAGCACTAAAGGCCCTTTACATTATACCAATAGAATTTATTGTACAACAGAAAACGATTACTTTGGAAACAAAGGCCTAAGAAGTGAAAAAGAAGGGTTGCCTAGATGTCGGTGCCACTGTAATAACTCCTGATGACTGCTAATACTTCGATCACAATGAGGGATCTACTAGACAGAGGTGGCAATGCGTGGTAGTGGTCTAGTAGATACAATCCTCTTTCCTCATGGATTATACCAATCTCCCTCCTCGTTTCCAAGTCCTGAAACACACTGTGAGAAGAAAAAAATGTGGCACTACAATTCGACGATTTAGTGACATGACTAGCAGAAAAGAAGATTCAAAGTGAAGCTGAGAACATGAAGGACAAAATACAAGGAAGAGGGAGTGACAAAGACATTCCCTTTGTCTGCAATAGATGAGAGTGAGCCATCAACAATTTATACTTTGTCCCTGCCATAAGCTATAAAGTAAGAACTGAAAAGAGAAGACATACCAATCATGTGATTAGATACTCCTGAATCAATAATTGAGGAGTGATTAGGATTTGAAACGGATGCACTGAAGGCCGAGGCTCAAGTACTTGGATACAAAATTGAAAAAGCAGAAGCTATAATGGGGAGGTTCCAGTTGGTAGCCTGGGACATAAAACGACGGAAGGCCTCTATCTCGCCACATGAGAGACCATGGTTGTCTGAAGAATGCACTGGTGGAGTAGTAGTGGGAGGAAGACCCAGAGGTGTAGAAATAACTGAATGGGCACTCAATCCCCCTCTAATTCCATAATGCATGTCCCTATCACTGTGTCCACCACCAGGTCCATGTGGAGGAGGACGACCATGTAAATCCCAAAAGTATCTCTTGTATGATGAGTGCGGCCACAGTGGTCACATTTAAATCGATCCTTGTCATCACTGGATGCACTAGAGGATCCAAATAGACTTCCGCCTTGAACACAACCCCCACTCCGGCCGCCCCTCTGTGATGATGACGCTAAGGTAAATCTATCAAGGGAAGAGGGTTGGAGCATAGCACTCCGGCGACACTCCTCACGATGCAGATATGAATAGACTTATAGCAGGGTAGGAAAGGGCTCCTTACCAAGGATCTGAACCCGTACGTGCTCATTATCTGCATTCAGGTCAGCAAGAAATTCGAACACACGAGTCTGTTCAAGCAATTTTCGGTAGGTAGCGGCATCTTCTGGACACTTGGCCCCTAAAAGTCTAATAATGATCCAACTCTTCCCAAAAACGACGAAGAGTGGAGTAATACACTGGAATAGACATATCCCCTTGCTTCAATTGCTAGATGCTCTATCGTAACTCAAATACACGAGTTGCGTTGCCCACTTCAGAATAGGTATGTGTAACTGCACCCATATCTCCTTGGCAGTGGAAAAAAATTCATATCCACTACTAATATCGGGTTGCATAGAATGAAGAAGCCTACGACATAACTATGACATTCTCAACCTCTCACTTGGCATAGGCTACATCTGAGGGTTGGAGAGCAAGAATGACACCATTCAAATATCCCATCCCCCACTTACCCTTAGCCAACAACATAGCAAATTGAGACCATGCTAGGAAATTATTTCCATCCAACTTCACTGTAGTAATCAAGAGGTTTGGGGATGGACTAACCTCTGAATCATCGGCCATGTTACTCATCGGGTCAATTCACACAAATCAGCCCTAAAAAGAATACTTTCAATTCTTCAATCCACTAAGAACATCCCAAAAAAGGTGTCACAACACTCTAATCACTTCCTGAAATTAAGGGAAGGTGCCAATCATCAAAAAACAGTCACCTAGAAGGCTGGTCCAATGCACGTGCTAGCTTAGGCAAATTTTTCGCCAATTTGCACAAATTCAGTAAAAAACGGTAAGGAGGGGAAAATCCTCGCCGACTCTTCGTTCCTTCTTCGATCTTTGTGAAAAGAGTATCAACCTCTTAATAATTTCAAAACGGATCAAACAATACCAATTTGAAGTGCCAAAAAACACCCATCAGATCACACGCTCCAAAATTCAAATTTTGATTTTTTTTTTTCAACTTTCCAAAGAATTGCATAATAAACACCATTCCAGTTTTCAAACAAATCCAGAGAAATCACAACAATTCATGATAAATCAAGATCTATCAAACGGGATGAAAAACCAAACCAGTTGCACCTGCTACAGTGTTTGCACGGCAAATGTCAGCATGACCTCATGCTGACATCAGCACTGTTGGATTGGATGGGTAAGGTATTAGGGCTAGATCTAGGGTTTTAGTGATTATGGTTTGAGAGAAGAAGAGAGAGAGAAGAAGATTAGGAAAATTAGAGAGTTAAATTTGTCTCCCTCTACATACTTTATTATTTATACCCACTAATGGTATACTATTAGTAATTTAGTATATGAGAGATACTAATAGTATACTCTTATTATAGTGTATAAGACATGAGACATAAAGTATTCTACAGACTGATCTCTAAACTTGCTCACAATATTAAACATCCTTTGAGCCTCTTCACTAGTGAGCATCTAATGGTACTAGACAAATCAAGGCAATTTAAAGTCAAGCCAGTATCAAGTTATTAGATGAATCAAGGCAATTTAAAGTCAAGCCTGATCAAGTTCACTTAAATAGTTTCAGATTCTATGACAAGATTAAGTTACTATTGTTCTATATCATTTAAGAAACATGGTGCATTTACTTACAGTGCAGTCTTTGGTGATATTCTTTTATTTTCAGCTTGCAGTTATTTTCCTTATTGGTTGAGGTTGTCTGAACATCAATTGGCATGCAGTTCTATCATAATGTAAGTAACTGAATGTCTGATTACTAAAGTTTCATGTAGGAGACTGCTGTGAATGCAGAACGTAGAGCCATGCCCATCACATACTGAGATGCCAGATCGACACACTTCTTTCAATTCAGGCTTTATCTCTTCCGATAATTTTCTTTGTGGAGACAACAAAAGAGTCACTTAGTTCCGTCGGCGGTACTTCATGGAGCAGGATGTATATTGAGACTTCCACTTCAATTGGGATGTGTGCATGTTTTCAATCATGCATCAACTGCTATTTCTTAGATGAGCATGTGTTAAATTTTGCAAACTTCATTGACTCGTTGTCTACTCTTGAGGATGCGAGCTGGCATGGGAATTGGGTGTTAACACATGATGTACATTATGTTCTTAAGGGTTGATTAGAAATGTTTTGTATATTATTATTTCTTGGGGTATTCAGCTTTTCTTTTGTTCTTTTTTTTATTTTCCTTTTCCATAGTGAATGTAAGCCCCTCTTGTACTTTGTATAGATATTCTTAGTGCCTTCCAATGTCAATGGTAAAAGTTTTCCGATAAAGTCTCAGCATCATTTCAAGTCTCATCAGCATCCTCTTCTGAGCATAATGGGTATCCAATATTTTGGTTCTTTTATTTATTTTTTCTTATTGATTGCTTAACTATATTGTGTGAAGTTGTTTCAGCTCGGGACTGCAATAGGGACCAACTTGGCATCAGTTGGTATCATCCACGAGACTTCCAGGTTAATGCTCAAGCTTGGATTCTATATGCTGTTATTACGGATTCAAAATGTTATGGGTGGGTATGCATGGGTACTTGGAAGTTGGAACTACATGATTTTCTCATTGATATGCAAACTTCTCTTGTGTATGTGTTTGCGTGCATAGTCCTGATATTTTTCACTCGGTTGTGACAATTATTTGGAGACTAGGAGTATACGATATTTGTCACCATTCTCGTCAGTCCGACCTGCTTGGCATATAAATACACTGTATCCACCTGTCGTGAGAAAATGAAGAAATCATCTGTTTTGTGCCTATGAAATGCGTATTTTCACAACTATTCGATCTCTTCAGGTCCTACTGGATTGTTATTATTATCACTTTGATGCAGTATAAGTACTTAGAGAGGTACTATAGCAGTGTCCTTTCATGCCTTCGACATTTTCGTAGAACCTTGTAAGTCAGGATATTCTAGTTTCACCTATACATTTTCACACTTCGATTAGAGTATTATTTGGTCTTATAGCCTTTCCTATTTCATTCTTACAAGAGCTTCTTGCAAGACATTAGCTCTTTTGTACCTAACTTATTGTACAAGTTACCATATGCTACCTTCCTATGTTCTCTTTTAGTACAAATTACCCTCAAATTTTTTTTTGAGGGCCAAGTTCATGGGTCATCATGTTTGTTTGTGTTGGTTTGTAAAGAATATATTTTATCGCAGAAGTTTAGGCCGGGGGGGGGGCTCCTCCCCTGGGAGACCACCCGCTCTCCATGGAAACCCTACATCTCACATCTTGCTTAACCTTAACTAATAAGCCTCCACCCTAGACCTATTTATAAGCACAAAACAATTCCTAAACCAAATTGGAATTACCCAAAATTCTAATCCCAAACTAATTTGGATATCCCAAAATTCAAATAACTCCAAATTAGAATTTTACCCAAAATAGAATTCTAGGCAATTCCCAAGAGTACAGGTATTCTATCAATTGCTTCACACATTCATCTAACAGAAACTGCTTGTTCTCCTATGTAGCTTGTAGTATATATTGTCTTGTATATTCTCAGTTGTGTTTAATTAAAGAATAATTATGCATTTGCTGCTTAGCGAGTAGTATGAATCTTGTTGAATAAGAATAATTTTGCATGTATAGTTCAGTGAGACTTTTCTGCTACTTAAAGAGTCACAAATAGTATCAAAATGTTCTCGCAGTTAAGAGTAGTTCCTATACATGGAATGCCTCCTTAGCTTACTAGATGGACATTGGATGCTCCATGCTCTTGTAATTGTCTAGATACTGAATAAACCTGTTTATGTAATCCTCATGGAGATCATGGTTAGCGAAGATGGTTCGCATCTGATCTGCCTTGAGTCTTAGCGACTCTTCCTTCTGGTCTACCATCACCAGTCTCAAGGACTTTGCAACTGCCTCTCTAGTGAAGGACCCATCTTCGTTTCTTTCCACCTCAAAGCCAGTTCCCTTCTCCACTAACAGTCTAGCATTCAGTCCTTGGTCAGCCATCATGGGCAGAAGAATTAGGGGGTGCCCGTAGTAAAGAGACTCTATAATGGAACCCCACCCAGAATGAAAGAGACATCCTCCAATGGCAGGGTGAGCCAGAATGTCCTGTTGGGGAGCCCAACCAAAACACACCATCCCTCGACCAGTAGTTCGATCCTCAAACCCCCAAGGGAAGAGGTCTGCGATCGCGATTCCTTCCGGCTTCCTAAGTGTCCATATAAAGGGTAGTGCAGAGAACTCCAATCCAAAGGCTAACTCATGCACTTGGTCAGTAGTTAGTTTGCCTTCACTCCCAAATCCCACAAAAACCACTGATTTAGGTGCTTGTTTATCTAGCCAACTAAATGTATCAGACCATTTGGACTTGCAGGCACTAAGAGAAGTCATCTCTACCGGATTTGGGGGAAGTAAACCGACCGGGAAAACTGGTTTCTGGTAGAGTTCTTGAAGTATATTCACATATTCTCCTTCAAATTCTTCACAGCTTCTCACCAAGACAAAATTGCAGCATTCTAAAGTTGTCGCCAACCGGTAGCCACTCGATACGCCAGTTTTGTCTGGAAAATTCAGATTCTGAAAGATTTGTGCAGCCTGATCGGGGCGGAAAGCAACATGGGAAGGGAAAGGAACCCAGTCTGGTGCTACAGTTAAATTTTCTGGCCTTGTTCGCCGGCTACTGGACCTTAGCTCGACTGGTGACCCTAAAAATGTAAGTGTAGCAGCCGAGAATACGCTAAAGAAGGCAGATGGCACACCAAATTTAGCTGCAGTCTCCGGGATCCAATACGCGATGAAATCGAACAGTATCAAGTCTGGTGATACCTGTTGTAGAAGCCTTTCAAAAGCACCTTGCATCCCATCATATGCCTTCTTCAGATATTGTATCTGTTCTAGTGGCAAATCAATAGTGGCCTCAGAATTTTCCGGCAAGACATCAACTGATGGTAAGGGAATCTCGATTAGCTTGATTCGGTCCGCCAAATTGGGAGGGATGGGTGGCAATCTCTGGATATTCCTTGGGGTGGAAACGAAGGATATGCGAACACCCTTTGCAGCCAAGTTTTTGGAGAGCTCGAGAAATGGAAGCATGTGGCCGAATGCTAACCAGGGGAACATGATCACATGACCGTGTTTAGTAGCCATGATTCCTATTGCCGAGGGACAAAGAAGAAATTGGGTTAGTGTTGTTTGCCTTGCCTTATTATTATACAGTACTAATTACTTCAATTATCTTAGGCCTAATATTGTGATAACAGAATCTTTAGATGACAGGAGCCTTTGCATTAAACTACCGGAAATGAAAGATGTCATTCACCTTGTGTGTGATGACCACAATCTTTTCCTGCTGATTATTTTCAACTCTTGGATTTCAATAAACAATAAATGTATTTGAGATTGCTCCGAAGTATACATGTGAAACGATGTTTGATATGTATAATTAAAAAAAAACTTAAATAGAAGATCAAATTCAAAATTTTAAAAACTTAATGGATCAATTCATCAAAACATGAATAAAATGCAATTAGAAATTTACAATTACCCAAATTTGAGCCGAGCCGAGCCGAGCCGAGCCGAGTAGTGGGATGTTCAAGCTTGTTCGTTAATTAAACGATCTCAAAAATCAAGCTCCAGATTTGCTGGTTTATTAAATAAACAAGTTTGTGCTTTAAGACACGAACTTGAGCAGTTCACGAGTCAGCTTGGTTCATTAGGTAGTTGTTTATATTATGTGCAAATTTTAGTTTATTATCCTCATAAGAGAAATTATGGTGTTAACTAAAATTTTAGTGTAAGTTTATATAATAGTAGTATAAAGGGAATTCTTATCATGTAAAATACCTTATATTCTATTAATCTTTACTAGTATATAATAAATATACTTAATTTTAGTATTTAAATAAAATAAACATATTTAAATATTTTAGTAAGTTAACAAAAAATATATATATATATATATATAATCGAGCCGAGCTTTTAACAAGCCCAAGCCCAGTATGAGTGCGTTCAAGTTTGGCTCATTTAATTAAACGAGCTCGAAAATCTAGCTTAAGCTTGACTTGTTTATTAAATAAATAAGCTTGATTGAGCTTTTAACGAGCCAAGCTCGAGATGGTTTATTAATCAGCCTTATGTATGAGTATGATAGATAAACATGCTTTGATTTTCATAGTATTAAACACAAACAATGAATTAGATTTGTCAACATATTTAAAACTATTTCACTAATCTAAGAAATTAAGAACAAAATCGGCTTAAAATTACAACATTATGTTTCTAATTTGATGAATATTTCAATACAAAATTATAGATTACATTTCTACTTCGAAATGATTACATGTGTCAGTGTTAAATGCTTATAGCAATTAATTATTACTCGTAAGACTAAGAATCTAAGAGAGAAAATAAAATTAAATAAAGAAAAATATATCAATAATATTTTTTACACTTTGAATGAGTCTTACCGAAGTTGAAACATATCGGGGCACCTCAATCTTTAATAAAAGTGTCTCAATATAAATTTTGTACATGCCTCCTACAAGGGCAGAGCCAAGGGCGAGGGGGCTAGTGTCCCCTGAACTTTTGAGGAAAAAAATTACTTAGTTTATACTATATTATTTGACTTAAGAAGGTATAGGCATCGATCAAGTTGGGCAACTGGAAAAAAAATCACTTAGTTTATACTATATTATTTGATTTAAGAAGGTATGGGCATGGATCAAGTTGGGCAACTGCCTATAACTTTTGTAAAAAAAAAAAAAAGTTTCATATTATAGTATTTTAAAAGGGCATAGTCATGTGCAAGATGGGCAGCTGCCCCTAACTTTTAAAATAAAATATTCTTTGCAAACGACTAGATTGCTAAGGATAGGAAATATGATTTCAGGGTATGCATCGTTCTAGCTGAAACATTTAGTTATCAGTTTCAGATGATAAATATAATTTATTGTTTTAAGAAATCAAATCAAATTTTATAAAAATCAAAATCAGTTTAAGAACCAAATTTATGAAATATAAAGTCATGAGAAGCGACTCAAAGACGAAATACCAAACACAATTACACAATGAATTATTAAAGACCTCATTGGTCCATGCCCCCTCTTAAATACTCACTACAGTTTGTGAGTATTTAAGAGGGGGCATGGATCAATGATTGATGAGTATTTAAGAGGGGGGCATGGACCAATGAGATCCAACTTTAGCTTTGCAAATAGATTTCCTAAGTACGTTAAGCAAAAATATGAATTAGACTCTATTCCTGATATATACGCACGTCATTGTATTCCTACCGCACGTGGTGTTACGATTTATGCGCATAGATGTAGGGTTGTCAGTCGGATGAAGATCCGAATCCAATTAGACGATATTCTAATCTTATTATAAATTCATATGATCAGATATAAATATGAGATCTTGAATTTGATTATAGTTAGATTGATCCGATTAAAATCTGATTGGATTACATCTCTATCTCTACTATTATAACGAGAGTAAAGGGTATGTGACATTGATTGACCTTTTTTTTATTATGACACCAAACTAAAGATTATATTATCATATTACTATTTAGTGAATAGATATTTAAGAGTATTAAAGTCATTCAAATCTATTAACTTCAATCCCCTCTTTTTCCGTTTTGGAAAGTAAGTTGGGTGAAGCTTCATGAGTTGGGTGTTGTATGTGGCGTGTGTCGGTGTGTGTGTGTGTGTTTTCCTTCCTATGACTATAGCTTTGCCTTGTGGTGTCGTTGTCTTGACAAAAAAAAAAACACAATCCCCTCCTTATCGGGCTGATTCCCTCAAATATCTACTTCTATTTTTTTCTCTCCTACTCTCTCATTCTCTATGAGTGTTTCAACCATGGCACAACTCACATTTTTAATATATTTTCTCTCTACCACGTCTCTCATCCAACACACATGCTAGGTCCTTCTTTCTATTCTCCTCCCCTCTTCCTCTCTTGTGTGCATCGCACGTGCTGGCATACTAGTTATATATGTATATATATATATATACACATATAATAAAAACATTATTAAAAAATATAAAATTTTAATTAGAATAATAATTTTTAAAAATATTAATATTAATTAGATCAAATTTGAAACTTGAATAAATAATCAAATTCGAATTGGACAAGTCAGAATCCAACGGATCTCAGATTGGATTGGGAACTATCGGATTTTTAATCGAGTTGGATTCAAATTTAGACAGATCCAGCTTGAATCCAATCTGTTTATAGTCCAACATACATGAATGCAGTCTCGCCAATCATAACCGTCCAAAGCCAACAAAAACAAATGACCTAGATTGATTGAAATTTAGTAGCTTAGTAGGTGCGGTCTCATTTTGTGAAACGAATGTCAATCTGAACCCTTCGTATCCTGAAAAGAAATAGGTTTTTTTTGGTCGAAAATAAACTGAGGTTAAGTAGGGCCTAATTTCTCAAGGTCCGCCCTCTTAATTGAAGTCTGGGATAAGACATTACACACCAGGGCTTTGTCCGTGGTAGTGTATCCTCTGCTTTGGGGGGAGGTACGGTTCCATTCCCCATAGGGTGGGAGTTTGTATATACTCTTCACCCGCTGCCCACTGACTGAACAGATACTAACACCTAACCGGCGTTGCGGCCTAAACGTATATCTCGAACCCAAAAAAAATGGCCTGGCCCTCTAATTTATCTTATATATGGTTCTACTAATTAAGCGCCCATCCTTGTCAGGCGATACATGGTAAATTTTTTCCTGAATTTGTCCTGTGAATGCCAATGTGTATTTTTTGGGATACGTTTAGCAAAAAATCAGTTTAATAAAACGTTTATAAACTATCAAATTAGACTCTAGTTTGTCAACCATAACCCCTAGAGTTCACTAAACCCTACACGTGTTAGATAAAACCCTATTTTAATTTCCAATATTCAATTGGATGATTTAGAAACATCTGATATGATAGGCCTGATCTTTTGTCCGACCTAAATATTCAATCGAATTTGAAAACAACCTACCATTTGTCGAGATTTTAGGAGAGCTCACTAAGTGTCGTTCACTATGTCACCCTATCTATACTATATACTAAATAAATTAGGACCCCTATTTATCAGTATTTCTAATTCATTTTGTCATCTCATCAAATTTAACTTTCTCATTTAATGCCCCCACCACAATGAACTACTTATCCAACACGTTCAAACCCTTGGTAGTAGCCACCAGCCACTCACTCCTTACCACTCACTCCTTATTAAAAAGATAACTAATTAAGTCACCCACTCAACTTTGAGATGGTTGCACAGGCGTTCAAACCATTTAGAGTAACCAAAGAATCACACTTATTTCTCTTTCCAACGTTCACAGTAGCCAAAGAGTCTCTTCCTATATATGAAGCTTTGGGCATCTTTTCCCTTTCCAAGTTGGTTGAACCGAAGGGTATGGAAGAGACTCTCTTCACCCATTGCTACTTTCTACTCCCTATGTATTCCCACCGGTGTAATATTTTGTTCATGATGGGTACTTGGAAATCAAGGATAGATCAAAGGACGTGATGATATCTGGTAGGGAGAACATCAGCAGTGTCCGTATTGTAGAGTCAGTACCCAATGTTGCGTGAAGATGCAGTTGTGGCGAGGCCGCATCAGCGTTGGGACGAAGCACCTTGTGCCTTCATCGCCCTCAAAAAGTGTTCATTTAGAGACAATGAGGAATTAAAAGAAGGGTACCTCATTGCACATTGCCATAAAAATCTTCCCCACTTCATGGTCTCTAGAAAGGTTGTGTTCTTGGAAGAGCTCCCAAAGACACCTACAGGAAGTATTCAAAAATTCCAGCTAAGGGCTTTTGCCAAAACATTTCCAAATTCAGAAAGCCCGGCAAACAAATTACGAGCCAACGGTCCAACCACATGCAACATGAACCTCATGAATAAGGCCTTGTCGTTAGTTTTATGTTCTTCACTGTGGCTGTGTATTTGAATCCACTGCTGCAGGACTTGGGCCACTGAAATCTTTAGGTGGACTTGGTTGGAGGCTACTACGATGCGGGTGACCACGCAAATCTCGATTTGTCAAGCTTTGCTCTTAGCAAGGTTCGTAATATCGAAAATATCGGCGATATATCGCCGATATTTTTCGATATCGTTGAAGACCGATGCATCGATACACTGTATGAAAAAAATTACACAGTATCGGTTGGTATCGGCGATATATCGCCGATACCATGCCGATATCGACCAAAAGTGGGTGAGTCCCATCCAAATCAGAGATTCGGTCAGGGTTAGCCTTTTTTTCACATGCGCAAGCACAAATCCAAAAAAAAAATAAAAAAAATAAGTACTGACTACAGAAAACCCGTGAGTGGTACCGATTCATTGTCTTTAAATATGGAAAAACCTACATAGCATTCATCACATAATTGGAAAAAAAAAAAGAGGGTTGATTTAGAAGAAGGAAGAAGGAGGAAGGAGGAAGAAGGAAGAAGAGACTGGAGCATACCTGAGCCAGTCCACCGTCTTTGCCGTCGCCGTCGCCGTCGTCTGTGCCGTCGCCGTCGCCGTCACCAAACGCCCAAACCCAAGCCAAGGTTCCTCCTTCCCCTCGGCTCCTCCTCTCTGCGTTTTTTTTTTTTTCGTTCGGTTCCAGTATACGATTCATGAGATGATAAGGTTAAACCTTAAAGGTTATGCTAAGTTCACTCACCCTATAGATAAGCTTAAACCTTTTAAGGGTATGCTAAGTTCACTCACCCTATTTAAAACTTAACACCCTTATAAAGGTTTGCTAACTTTACTCGATCCTACATAAAACTTAAAACCCTTATAAGAAATATCTAACTCCACTCTTACGTAAAACTTAAAACCCTTTTAAGGGTTATCTAGCGTGACTCTCACTTAATTTTTTATTTTTTTTCAAGGGCTTTAACTTTTAAGTAAAATTATATGAATGCATTTTATTTGTATGATAATGCATTTTTTTCTATGAAACTAGCATTACCTTATAAACCCTTATAAGGGTTATTTAATTGTTAATGCATTCTTTTTTGTAAAAAAGTTATCTGGTTAATGTTAGGGATTTTAACCTAAAATTTAAAAGGTAATGCTAGTTTCACACTTTCACTCTTTTTATAAATTATATAGAGGTTTTAATTAAAAAAAAGCTTCACTATATCGAAATATAAAAAAATAATAATAATTTCTTGATAAAGATGTATCTCTAGCAAATTATGCCCACAAGACCATTTTAGATATATTAAAAAATTAATAATTTCTTAATAATATTTTATAAATTAGAAATAATTTATATGTAATATCTCTAACCTCATAAGGGCTTTTTAAAAATATAATAACACCTTGACTAATTAGTAATCACTTAGCTATTCTTTTTTGTAAAAAAATTTAACAAACTTTTACTAATCGGTAATCACTTTGATTAATAAGTTAACATACTTTTTAGCACAAAAATTTATAAATTATTATACTATTTTTATTACATAATTTTAAAAGATTATAAAACATACTATTTTGAAGAGAAAATTTTTTTAAAACTGGTCTGCCGTATTAGAAATTATATTATATGACAAAAAGTAATATGTTGTAAACTAATATTGATTTATATTTTATACCCAATTTTGAAAAGTATTAAAAATTGTAATATAAGGTCGTTTTTTCTATTTTAATTTTGAAATAAACCCTTATAAGGGTTATTTAATTGTTAATGCATTCTTTTTTGTAAAAACGTTATCTGGTTAATGTTAGGGATTTTAACCTAAAATTTAAAAGGTAATGCTAGTTTCACACTTTCACTCTTTTTATAAATTATATGGAGGCTTTAATTAAAAAAAAAGCTTCACTATATTGAAATATAAAAAAATAATAATAATTTCTTGATAAAGATGTATCTCTAGCAAATTATGCCCACAAGACCATTTTAGATATATTAAAAAATTAATAATTTCTTAATAATATTTTATAAATTAGAAATAATTTATATGTAATATCTCTAACCTCATAAGGGCTTTTTAAAAATATAATAACACCTTGACTAATTAGTAATCACTTAACTATTCTTTTTTGTAAAAAATTTAACAAACTTTTACTAATCGGTAATCACTTTGATTAATAAGTTAACATACTTTTTAGCACAAAAATTTATAAATTATTATACTATTTTTATTACAAAATTTTAAAAGATTATAAAACATACTATTTTGAAGAGAAATTTTTTTTAAAACTGGTCTGCCATATTAGAAATTATATTATATGACAAAAAGTAATATGTTGTAAACTAATATTGATTTATATTTTACACCAAATTTTAAAAAGTATTAAAAATTGTAATATAAGGTCGTTTTTTCTATTTTAATTTTTAAGAATTATACTTGAAATTTATGTATATTTTTATTTAGTTATGATCAATGTTATATATATATATATATATATATATACATATAATAATTACTGAAACTTGATTATGTATCTGCACATTGCCTTAGGAAAATTACATCTATTTCAATTATTTATCTACTCTAATGTGCACTCATAAAGTCATAAGTATTTCAAATTGTCAAATCCATTAACATGGATAAGCATTAAACAAAAAGTAATATGTTATAAACTAATATTGATTTATATTATACACCCAATTTTAAAAAGTATTAAAAATTGTAATATAAGGTTGTTTTTTATATTTTAATTTTTATGAATTATACTTGAAATTCATGTATATTTTTATTTAGTTATGATCAATGTTATATATATATATATATATATATATAATAATTACTGAAACTTGATTATGGGTCTGCACATTGCTTTAGGAAAATTGCATCTATTCAATTATTTATATATTCTAATGTGCACTCATAAAGTCATAAGTAGTTGAAATTGTCAAAACAATTAACATGGATAATCATTAAAAAACAGAGGCAATAGGAGTTGATTATATTATGTGTTTAACTTGATTATATTTTTTAATGATCCACTGTGTAGTATTTTTTATATTGTAAAAGAATTAGCCCAAATAATTCTACCACTCTATAGTTTGTAAAAAAAATAAGAACATTTGTATTTTGTATTTCGACAAAGAAGTTTTGCTTAATGATATTAAGCTTGTAATCATCTAAACAACACTCAATATACATAGATTACATTAAAATAAAAATTTTATTTTATATTTAAAACTTAATCAGGAGTCTCACACATTTAAATAAAATTGCATCAACTTCGTTTTACATAATTACATCCACTTCATAGTCAAATAAAATTACATCAACTTCTTTTTACATAATCACATCCACTTCATAGTCAAATAAAATTACATCTACTTCTTTTTACATAATTACACCGACTTCATAGTCAAATAAAATTACATCCACTTCTTTTTACATAATTACATCAACTTGATACTCAAATAAAATTACAATTGTCTTCATTTTTTCTTGATGCAGGGTCTCCAATCAGTTAACCATCTCCTCTCTTTTCCATATTGATTTTGTCTTGTACAAACATTGAGCTCATCAATTACATATAGAAATAGTTTGAGAAACTAAATTAAAAATCAATTACTTATCATATAGAAACAGTTTAAGAAACTAAATTAAATTTCAATTATTTATCAACTGTAATGTACATTCATAAGCTTTTCATATTTCTAAAGCAATTAACATGGATAATCATAAAAAAAAATCACGGGTTTTAGTGCTTGATTATATTATGTGTTTGACATTAATATTTATTGATGATCCACTAGGAGATGGTGCGAGACATAGGTTGGTCGCATGGAAAACAAATAGAAGGGAACAAGAATGGAGCAATATGTAATTATTGTGGCAAAAAAATAAGAAGCGGTGGAATTACTCGGTTAAAGTGGCATCTTGCTGGGGGTGATTCGAATGTAGCAGACTGTCCAAGTTGTCCGATGGAGGTCAGACAAGCTATGAAGGTTAACCTTACCATTGGGGCTAAGCAGAGACTGGAGCATGTCGCTGAGCAAAAGGCAATCCGTCAAGAAATAAGGCGTGGTCTACAGCCACCAGTAGATGTGGATGATGACGACGAAGATGATACTTTATACCCAATCGACTGTATTGGAGTTGACGAGCGGCTAGCATATCGACAGGGCTATCGTCAATCTATGCGCCAGCAGTGGGACAGAGATCAGGAGCGTTCATTTGCAGCTCGCATGCAGTCTGCCGATTTCAGAGGCAGTGTCGGAGTAGGACCATCCGGTTCGACTGGTAGGACATCTGATTTTGGGACTGGGACACAATCGCATGGTATGTTTGGCCGCAGCCAAAGCATGAAAGTCCCGGATCTACCACATGATTCATCTCTGTACAAAAGTCGAAATGCAAAACAGAAGCGGCTGAAAGAAATGTGGAGTGGGGGAAGTCTGGTGGAAGCGCTTGGAACAGCTGTATCCAAGTTTTTCATACATAGTCATGTGCCTGCTAATGCTGCCTCAACCCCACAGTTTAAGAACATGATTCACGAGGCAGAACGGGTTGGGCCGGGGGTAGAGCCTCCTTCTCCATATGAGATTACAGGTAAATACTTAGACGCAGAGGAGAAGGAGATGATAGACTATATTGACACTCTAAAGCCAACGTGGGAAAATTTTGGTATCACTATTATGTGTGATGGTTGGACATGACCCACTAGGCTTTCGATCATTAACTTTATGGTGTACAGTCAGGGAAGGACAATATTTTTAAAGTCCGTTGATGCATCTGACAATATAAAAGATGCAAAATATATATATGACTTAATGAAGGGTGTTGTAGAGGAAGTGAGAAAAAAAAATGTAGTCCAGGTGGTGACTGATAATGGGAGTGCTTTCGTGAAGGCTGGGAAGATGCTTATGAAAAAGTATCCCCTATACTGGACCCCTTGCGCAGCCCATTGCATAGACCTGATGTTACAGGCAATAGGAGAAAGAAAATCTGTGAAGGAGGTTATTGACGAGGCAAGAACGGTAACCAACTTCATATACAACCACAGTTGGGTTCTAGCAAAGATGAGGGCTTTGTGTGGTGGTGAAATAGTACGGCCAGGGGCGACGCGCTTCGCCACCAATTTTATTGCCTTAGAGAGTTTGTCCAAACATAAAATTGGACTAAAGGCATTATTCACTGGGACTGATTGGACAGAATATGGACAAAGGCGCACTATTTTGGCAAAAAAAGTTGAGGACATTGTCCTTAATAACAAATTTTGGGACAAAGTGGATGATACAGCTGCCATACTAGAGCCTATTTACCGTGTCTTAAGGGTGATAGATGCAGATAAGTGGCCGACTATGGGTTCTGTGTACGAATTAATGCGGGTAATGAAGTTGTCGATAAAAAATGTGTCCCCTCGTGGATACAAGTGGGTCCACAAGATTATCGATGCTCGTTGGGATAAGACAATGGAGCATCCCCTTCATGCTGCTGGTAAGTTTGATGTTTATTAGATGTTTACATTGAAGTTATTGCATGCTTGTAATACTAATTGCATGTCGTATAACTTTCACGTTTCAGCATATTATTTGAACCCAAAGTATCACTACAACCACAAATTGGGGAATCGGGATGACTTAATGAAGGCTGTTCACGACGTCTTCGAGACGTTGGACCCGAAGTGTAAAAGAAAAGGAGACTTCGGGAATGAGGTGAAATGTCTTTATCTCGTTAACTATAGCATATTTATGTGCATTATTGCATTCTAATTTATTATATCTAATTGAAACATGTTTTCTCAAAATCTATAGCTAGTGCGCTTCAGGGATGCGCGGGGGAGCTTTGGAAGAACTGCTGCTAAGGAGGGAAGGTCTAGGATGACGCCGTGTGAGTAATTTCTTTTCAATAAAGTAATTATATTTTATTTCTCTACATCAAAATATATATGAAACTAATGGATAACATCGTTTAATTGTCAGCTGATTGGTGGCAAATGTACGGAACCGACTGTCCGACCCTCAGAAAATTGGCAGCTCGCGTGTTAGCACAGACTGCTTCATCTTCAGCATGTGAGCGAAACTGGAGTACATTTGCCCTCATCCACACAAAGCAGCGGAACCGACTTGGCTACAAAAAGCTGCAAAAACTGGTCTTCTGTCACTATAATATGAAGCTGCGACTCAGGCAACTGCAGATTGACACTGGGAAGCAACCTGAGCAGGATCCTTTAGACCCGATGTTAATCGGTGCCACTGAGGATCAAGATAATCCACTTTCTGAGTGGGTTAAGGTTTCATCACTTGACGAAGATGATGGGCGTCCAAACGCAGTTATAGCTAGCGCGGCCATTGAGATGGGCATCGATGTAGAAATGGTTATTGCTACAGAAGTGGGGTCTAGCACTAGCGGCAGCAGGAGCAGCTTTAGCACATAATCATTTGATGAGATGATCAGAAGTCCAAAAGGTCCTGAGACTTCAAGTGCAAGAACCGCCAGGACAAGTAGATTGTCCAATAGTAATAGTGAAGGTGGTGATGAGTCTGATGACCATGATGAGAGTGACGGAGGCGGCGACAGTCCTGGGGATGGAGGTAACATCGGAGTTGAGCCAGAGCAGAGGCCTCTGAGCCCATTCACCGCAGAGGCTGACTTTGACCATGCCACACAGGACCAAGATCATGATGCCCCAACTTCACATCCAGCAGAAAGCCAACCGATTCATTACGTCCCTCGTCGAGGAAGCCAGGGCAGGGGCAGGGGCAGGGGTCAGGGCAAGGGCAAGGGCAAAGAACGAGATGTGGGACACGATGCTTGGTTTAGGGGCACGGAACATTCGGGCTCTAGTTCCAGAGGGTCTCAACATACATGGTTCTCCAGCCATGACCAGGATACACAGTCTCAGACATCAGGCTCTCAAGAACATAGTTATTCACATTCCACACAGGATCAATATCCTTATGGATATGTCTCAGGATATGAGCCACCTCTATATGGGTATGGAGGAGACAATTTCCAAATCCCAGTGCCTGTGCCAGTTGTGCCCAATCACCCACAGTATCCACCAATTGGCGTGTTACTACATCTTAGCCCAGATTACTACCAACATTATGTACATGAGTATACATCCATGTACCATAATGTGATGAGTTGGGCACAGTATTGTACGTATGTGGAGAATCAGCACTATAGCCAGCCAAGTCAAGACAGAGATGATGACATCGAACCTCCGCGTAACTCCTTCTGGTGGTGATTGTAGGTTTTTTGGTGGGTTGTATTATGTATGTTTATATTCTTATGAATCTTATAAATTATGAATTTATGATTGCTTGAGAAATGAATGAAACATGAATCAATCATACATTATTGTCACTCGTCAACGTACATCTTTGCTCTCTTCTTATTGCATCTCTTGTATACATTGTTGTTTTTTTTAATGTTTTTATTTTAAAAGGTGTATTAACATCTATTTTAACATTTCCTGAATTTTCACTACAAAATTCCATGTTTTGCCCTATTTTTTGCCATTTTTTCCAAAAATCACCGATAAACGATATATCTTCCGATATATCTTTTTTCCACGGCTCCGACATGTCGAGCGATATCGACATTTAGAACCTTGGCTCTTAGATCAATGTTCGGCTTACTAATGACCTTTACTGTAACTGTGCTCTTCTGTGGTGTCATAGAATATGGCCAATAGAATGTCTTATAGTTATGGGTAGAGTTACTATTTTTTTTGGTTGAAATGATACCATGTAACTAACACTCACTCTAAACACAGCATAGATACTACTTCACATTACCTAAAGAAAATTCTTCTTATATCAATTTATTTATATATACTTCTGATGGAGATAGAATCGTTACTATTGATAGTTTGTATTTAAACTGTGTGTTCAGATCATTACTTCAAAGGTAAAGTTCTCAAAATATCTCTATTTGGATTTTTCATTTAGCACTTCAGTTATGATTTTTTTTTTTTTGGGTGGGGGGTGTCTAAGTTAGGCTTCTCTCTAGGTCTTTTTTTGCTTATGATTAATTGTTATTGTTACTATTACTTAATTAGTGTCTTCTTGCTTATAATAATTTTGTAGTAATCTCTATAACTTTAAGTTTTGTAGAATATTAATTATTTTTTAATCTTTAATTTCTTTCGTCCATGTCTATGTTACTACCTGTGCATCGCACGGGGTCTTGCTAATATATATATATATATATATATACACACACACATTGTACACGTAGAAACGTGTATTAATATTTTGCTAGTAAGAAAATAGTTAGAAAAAAAACCATTATGAAAACATGGTACGTGTGTTAGATCTATCTACACTACTACAACACAAATAGAGGCAAAAACTGAGGCTCCAAATATATTTTGTTCATCCAAAATACAATATATATAAAGAAATATATAAGTACAATTATTTAATTAATCTTATTATGATTCTTAACAATATTATTGCTTTTATATTTGTCTAAATTTTTTTCTTTGGTGAACTCAATCATTCCACAAGGCAATGATTGAAGGCAAAGACCAGGGAATACTCACACCACCCAAGCAAACACACACACACACACCACATGCAAACTCACACACACATGCAGCCCATGTAAGCTTCACCCTAGAGCTCCTTAAAACGGGTACCCACCGTTTGAGGTGCCAAGGAACTTATATGGGACAACATTATCTAAATTATCTAAATTTAGAGGAGACCGTTTCTCTTATGCAACATTATCTGAGTCAATGTCGGATGCATTGATATATTGTTGTTGGAAATGGTACTATTTATTTGCATCTACCTATATATTTTCAATGGAAGATAAACTTGAAACTAAACTGAATAGAATGAGAGTAGAGATGAGTGTTAAAAAGTATCTTAATCCACGTGACAAATGGCTATCCCCATTATTATTATTATTATTATTATTTTGGAAACGAGGGTATCCAGGCCTCTTAGAGCACCTGACTATTCCCTCGGGACTATTCCTTCTGGCACGTGCAACACCCCCCAAGCCACACGCACTAGGTAGGCACGTGCAACACCCCCCAAGCCACACGCACTAGGTAAGACAGGATTACTCCCTAAGGGTGGCCAATAGAGGGAGGGGATTCGAACTCAGAACCTCCGCTTCTTGATGCGTGGCCCTAGCCAACAGCCCAAACACAAAGTGCACACACTTACTACTAAGGCAATTCACTAAGGGTGTGTTCGTTAATTTGGTGAGAAAGTGGTGAAAAAAAAAATAAAAAACTTAAATTTTATTTCAAAACAACCATCAAAAGATTGAGGAATTTTTGAGAGAAAGTTTGTCACTATTGAGAAAGTGCAATAAAAAGTGTGTTTTTGCTCCCTGAATGGAAAATAAGTGCAAGAAAACTCAATTTTCTCTTACTTTACCTCACTTTCTTGCGAAATGAATACACCCGCAAGAAAGTGGGTGAAAGAAAAGAAAAGGGAAGCAAGGCTTGTCCCATTGGTGTTTGTGTCTTTGACCACACTTTCGTTCCAGGTTCCAATCCCCTTCTGAGAGCTTCTGTTGATAAATCCACTCGACAGGGAAGTAGCCGTACTAACCTACTAACCCATTGACGCTTCATATACTGTTTATAAAAAATGAAATTAAAGGAAAAAAAAAGAAACTTAAATTTTATTTCAAAACAATCATAAAAAATAGAGAAAATTTTTAGGAGAAAGTTTGTCCCTATTGAGAAAATATAAGAAAATAAAAGCTTTTTGTGAAAAGTACAAGAAAACTCATTTCTTTTACTTTCCCTTGCTTTCTTGCTAAACGAACACACCCTAAGAGCTATGACTATTATGGTGTCAGTATACTTTCAAAGAAAAACTCCATCAACAATGTTAATTGTTTTGCTAATTGAACACAATTGTTATTATTACCAAGACACGTGAATGTGTGGTTGAAATTTGTAATATATCATTGCCATATCATGTAGTTTATACTTCAAATTCAGATGGAAACTAAACACATGTATCTCATCAGGTAGGTAGTCGAAGGCCGTATTACAAAATAAAAAAAAAAGTTTATTCTTTTGGCCCTGACCCTTGAGAATAGACATGGTGAGACCTAGACACTGCACAGGCCTGACCCTTTGACAACCCTAGATGCCACACGATCATTGGTTGCTCTTCTAATATATTATTGAATTTATATGCACATTTAAGATTTTGTTTGGTAGATCTTATTTGATCTTGTATATTTCAAATTGATTTAATCAAAATAGATATACACCAAAAAGATTTGTAAGAAATAAATTTGTAGACCGTAAAACTTTTTGACAACGCATAATAATAGATATATTAGTTTGGTAACATCATCCTATTGCATCTTATCATAAGGGTATTTGATGTCATTTCAATTCAAGTGGGTAAAAAAGAATAAAAAAAATTCAAAGAGGGTCCAAAACTCCAAGGAATGTCAAAATTGGTCCCCGTGTGAAGCGGGCTGCGGGCGATTACGGTCCGACCCTTAATGACCCTCAAAATTGGCGATTTTCGTCCCGAAAAGTCCCATGCGCATTACGCACATAAAGCCCACTCCCACCGCGCGTTCTAGCAAAAACTCTCCCACCAAGAGAAAAGTGAAGGGTCCTTCGTTTCCATATTCTCCATCTTCTGCGAAGCATTCGCAGAAGCAAATAGAAATAAAGAAAGAAAGAAAACTAGAGACAGAGAAATGGAGAGCCCTTTTATATCTCCACCAGCGAAGCGTCCATTCCACAAGATCTCTGGAATGCCAGAGGCCAATCCCTACAGCACCAATGGCGCAGCATCCAAGCGCGGCCGCCTCAAACCCCCTCCACCTCCCATCACCATATCCCCTGGCCAGGTCTCCTTCCGAATCCTCTGCCACGTTTCAAAGACCGGCGGCGTCATCGGAAAGTCCGGCAGCATCGTCAAGCTGCTCCAGCAGCAGACCGGCGCTAAGATCCGCGTCGAAGAGGCTGTTTCTGGTTGCGAAGAAAGAATCATCCGTATTATAGGTACCGAGATTGTTACGAAGCAGATAACCCTAAGAGGCCTTGATGAGGAGGACGAAGATGGAGGCCAGGTCTCGCCGGCTCAAGAGGCGCTTGTTAGGGTTTTTGAGAGGGTTTTGGAAGTTGATGGCGAGACCGAGGGGGTTTTCCCACCACCGTCGAATGGCGGTGTTTCTTGTAGATTGCTCGCGGCGACTAGTCAGATTGGGTCAGTTATTGGGAAGGGTGGGAAGATCATTGAGAAGATTAAGAAGGAGAGTGGTGCCAAAATTAGGGTTTTGTCTGCGGAGAATCTCCCGGCTTGCGCTTCTCCTACCGATGAATTGATACAGGTAAGACTTTTGCCCCCTTTTTTTGGTTGTTGTTGTATAGAAAGTATAATCCATAAGAACTCATTGATTGCAATGCTTGTAAAAAAATGTAAAATTTCTGATTTTGGATCAAAATTCCAGCATTCTTGTAAACTTGGAACAATTTTATTCTCATTCATCAACGAATCAACAGTTTTAAGTTATTTGAGGGACTCAAACTGTTTTCTGATGGGTCAATAGAATTGAGAATGTCTTGATTGAGTGAGGAAAAGCGTGAAGGAAAAAAATTGTTTGGATAAGTATGAGAGTTTGTATTGAGAAAATTCAAAAGGAAGATAGGGTAGCTTTTGATGTATAAAAATTGGCAATATACACTATTTATCCAATGAGTGGGCATCAGTATTGGCACTTCTGTTAGAGTGATTATTCAAAATCCCGACATAAGCAAGCCCTAACGTTGTCTCTGACATCAAAGAGCCTCTACGGTCCTTTTGAGGCACCCAACACCCATGATAGAGCATTCATAAAATCGCCCTCTACTATTAATAGAGCAACAAAATTCATGGAAATAAAATCTATAGCCCGTTGGAGGGTCATTGTATTCACTTCATCAGAATGTGTATATCACGATGGAGAAGAATTTGAGAGCCATATTAAACTCCTCTCAGATGAGTCTCCAATACTCGTTGTCACGGGTTACCATAGCAACCACTTGAATTCATCTTGAAGCATACCTCACAAGGCTTTTTCCAACTTGGTCAAATCATCTCTTTGTAAACGCAATGGACATTCCATTTGACATTGAGATTGGAAGATGACATTCTTAAAACCATAGCTCTTAAATCCATATCGAATCACATAATTGTAAGATCATAGCTGTTAAATCCAAACCAAATCACTTAATTATAAGAGGGAGATTCGACCGCATTGAGATTCAAGCATAATTAGTTGGATTGAATCTCAATGTAGTCGAAAAGGAGTATCAAGACATGTTAGTGAGGGAGGAGATTGGAATTGGATAGAAGGAAGGAGAGTACCTCCATTTAGGATGGCGAGATACAGAGATGTGAATTGCTTAAAAAAGAGTATTAGGACATGTTAGCGAGGGAGAAGATTAGTTGGAGACAAAAAACGAGAGAGTGAGATTGCTCAAAAAGGGGAATATAAATACAAGTTTTTTTCATAAAATCGCCAATGCCAGAAAGAAGAGGTAATTACATTTTGAGAATTTAGTTGGGGGATGAGTGGATTAAAGATGAAGACGGAGTGGGAAAGGAGGTGGTTTCTTTTTATGAGAATCTTTGAGGAAAGTCATAGCTATAGGCAAAAATTAGATGGAGTATCTTGTAATTGTATCTGAAAGGAAAGAGAGATTGGTTAGAAAGTCCTTCGAGGAAGACGATATTAAAAGGACAATCATGGATATGAAAGGTCATAAAACGTCCGGGGGCCTGGTCTATGGGTTGAATAGATCTTTCTATGAGAAATGTTGTGCTGATTATGTCAAAATAGTGAAATATTTTCACTATGAAGGCACGTCTAAGAGAGTGCCCAGCAATACTTTCATCGCTCTTATTCTTAAAAGTTAGAAACGCCAAGGAACTTACAGATTATAGGCCTTTAAGTTTGGTGGTAGTTTGTATGAGATTTTGGTTGAAGTGCTATCTTTATGTTGAAATTGATTGTGGGCATTATAATTTCCCCCCCTCCCCCCTTCAAAGGTGCATTCATGCATGATATGCAAATTTTGGATGGTATTCTGATTGATATTGAGCGTGTGGATGTTAGGATAAGAAGTGGGAGACAAGTCACTCTTTGTAAGTTGGATATGGAAAAGCCTATTATCTCATTAATAATGCCTATCCCAAATATTTGAATTTATGCTATTCCATTCTATTAAAAGCCATAATTTCGGTTAAGGTGTGTCTATCAAATATTTTCTCACTAACGCGGCCATCAACATTATTTTTGGCCTTCATCTCCCTCTTTTATAGTCTCCAACTTGCATCGATTCACTTCTTCTTAATGGAGCCGTTGGTGGTCTTATCCGAACGTACTCGAACCATCTCAATTTTGGACATCTCATTTATTCTTCTATATAGGTACCACAATACTTCTCCATGCTTTCAACATTTTCTTAATTTTCAAAATATTATTAAATAACTTTGTAAGCCAAACTATGCCAATTTTTATACATTTTCACACTTCATTTGAAATATCTTCTAATCGCAAGGCCTTTCCTATATTCATCTTAGTTAGAGCTTATTTGACTAATACTACCCTAATTTTACGAAAATAAATAGTCTCTAGTCTTCGCTAAGTCAGCATCTCTGCCCAATTTGAGGTATTGTGAGCAATTTTTTTTTAATAACTATTCAAATTATCCTCTTCATATATCCTTTACCTCTTCGTCCTTCACCAATACTCTTTGACCATTGCTCTTAATCCGTCTAACATGACATAGGCCTTTAGTCTTCCCCTCCTTAAATCTTGCAAGTTTATATACGTTTTTCTTTTCTTCTCTTGTGCCTAACTTCGTGTATAAGTCATCATATGTGTCTAACACCAATGAAAGGAGTTTATTGAGTAGTAAACTTAAAACATAGAGATACAAGTTAAACCTAACAAAACATATTCCAAACAAGAACTACTGGAGCTTGTGCTTGGTACGCGCACACAAATACGAGAAGAGGAAGAGGGCGAGTCCTTAAAGACTCTCAAATTCCTCTATTTCTAGGTCATTCACGAGATAGCTCCATGCAAAGCTTCCCAAATCACCCCTCAACTATTTAGACTCACACGTGACCAACAATATAAAAAGTTCTGAAGAGATGAAGAGAAGACCAAATACGATATGCAACCGGAAAATGGAAGAGTACATAATCCACAGATTCTTCTGTGTGAAGGCATAGAAAATAACTATTTGCCATCCTCCATCCTCTCATTTCCAAATTATCACAAATGAAGATCTTATATAAAACCGCAGTCTAAAGGAAGAAACATACTTTTGAGATAATGCCAGGATTTCAAACAGTCCTATGAGGAAATGGTAATGATGGATCTGAACCAAATGACTGTAGCAATGATCTCATCGAAAAGCAACCCTTGTTGTCTCTAGACTAGATTGTTGAGTCCCTAACCTGGAAGCTAATAAGGTAGGAATACAAACAATGAAGGAGATGAAGCAAATTCTTGACTTCCCAGTTGTTCAAATTGCGCCAAAGTCTAGGACTCCAAACCACACTGTTGTTACTCAACTCAAAACATTGTGACACCAAGGCATCTTTATCAGCGGCAACCGACAAGAAGGAAGATATTCCCAAATCTGTCTTTGAATTTAGATGACCCACATCACATATCCTTCTAGAATCTGATCTCCGACCCATTTCCAGCCTTTAATCTGATGAAAGGGGACCATAAGTTGGCTATCGCCATAACCCCTTTCCAAAGACCCAAGAAATTCAAAGGGAATTCTTGTACAATGATAGCGTGGAGTGGAAGAAGTATCGTTTGGTGGAATGGAAGGTGTGTCGTCTGATGGAGGAAGGTTTGGGCTTGAGGTTGGTGAAAGATATGAATAGAACACTTCTGAACAATTGTTTGTTGAGGTTTATTGAAGAGAGATAGCTTATGGAGTTTATTCTTAGTCTCTAAATATGAGGTTAATTCAATGTGGGAACCTAAAGATGTTGGTGTCACTCCCCGAAAATCTAACTCTCGAGTCTCAGGGTGTGAGTTCTCATTTAATCTCTTGGCTCATATTATACACATATAATCATTCTTCATAACACATAATAAAGATTTGAACTTCCAAAATCTGTGTAATATGATTCATCAGAGCAACTATCTATACATGTACAATCCACTATATACATCAAAATTTCCATCACTATCTATTAAAAGTTTGTAGTACAACCTTGACCCCAAGACATACCTCTGATGAAATCTTCTTTTACACTAACTATATCTACAGACACCACACTCCAAAAAGAAACAACAACGTCTATCTCCCTTCCTCAGTTCACTCTGCAAGATTAATATAGGGTTGGGTGAGCTGGACATCTCAATAAGTAATTCTTTTGTGTGTAGGATTCAATGAACTTAAAATAAATGCAGCGGAAAAACATGTACAATTTTAAATAGAATAGTATCTACAGACACCACACTCCAAATAAAAACAACGTCTATCTCCATTCCTCAGTTCACTCTGCAAGATTAATATAGGGTTGGGTGAGCTGGATAGCTCAATAAGTAATTCTCATGTGTGTAGGATTCAATGAACTTAAAAGAAATGCAGCTGAAAAATATGTACAATTTTAAATAGAATAGATTAATTTTCATATGCTCATTTTCAACTCAATATATGTATATATATATATATATATATATATATATCAATTTTTCTTCAAATCTATGCATGAGACCATATACATCATTTTATTGTAAATCATGAATTTAAACCGTTCATAAATACAAAACCTTCTGTCTATTTATAATTCCAAGTAATAAGGAGTCCCAAAATAAAACCAAAAAAACACAAGATATTAATAACTCACAAAATAACTGGATATATTATATAACTATCCAGATTATTATATACATACATTAACACCAAATACCAGAGTGCTATCCTATACCGACTCACGTATTTTTCATCGATCCTGTCAGTACAGTCGTCTATTAGAGATCACGGCAGAATGATCATCTTAAAGGCTCTCTCGAAATGGGATAAAACTGAATTGGTACGTTGGCTCTATCCAATCATTCCAACACAGTCGCTTGGGACTAGCCTAATATGCCGGGGTTTACCGGACGTCCCGTACTAGGGTCAGATCCTTAGGGTCTCTCGGAATACAATATGGGAATGTAACATCCACAAGGGTTACTCACCAGCTGGTACAAACATAAACTAACTACCAAATTCATGGATTGTTAGGGTGGTATTCTTTCTTTTAGATATTATCGGACTACCAAATCCATGGATCATCAGTGATAATTATTAAACTCAAAATCATACTTTTAGATATCACCTGACTACCAAATCTATGGATCATCAGTGATATGTATTAATTTCAAAATCATATCATAGCGTCAAATTCCATAAACATAAATTGTATCAAATTTCATAATCACATCACCCGTTGTATTTATTTCTAAATCTGATTCAAATCAAGGATATATTTCACATATATCAAAAATCACCTGTTTTCACATGAACTTGCCATTTCATTTAAAATAGGTATATCTAGTATGCTTAAATATAAATTAAGACATATCATAATATGCTATTAATTCCCCAAAATTCCTGCATGTACTGAAAAATTTAACTGAAGCATATAGAATATTTCTAAAACTTTATCTGACACATATAACAATTTTGAAATAATTAAACATAATAATAGGGTTTAAAAGATCTATACATGTTAAAATTTAACACTAAATTCCCTTAATAGAATTAAAAAAACCACGAATTGAATAAAAAATGTATGAATTTACTTACCCTAAAAAAAATCCAGGTGAAGAAGATAATTTTCTCTTATTTGCCTTTCTTCCTTTCCTCTCACTTTCCTTCTTCCTTCTTCCCTTTCCTTTCTTCCCTTTCCTTCCCCTTTCCTCCTTTCCTTCTTCTTCTCTACCGTAGCTTATTGGCCTACTGTTGTTGCTGTGTGAACAACAGAAACTCTATTTTTATTGTACTCCAACCGAACAACTTCTTATATATATATATATATTATAGAATATATGTGATTTAAAAGTTAAGACACCATGTGTTGGTGGGTTTGCCACCACCCAACACATGACATGAACTTTCAGTTTTTACATATTAACCCCTCTACTCTATCTTATATTACACTAAGCTCTTAATATCTAATTAGTTATAATTAGCCTCTTTAATCACTAATTAGTTAATTAATTACTTACTAATTGTAATTAATAATAACGAAATTAACCTTTAGCATACTTCTTTAACTTACCTTATTTACAAATTAACCCTCCCTCTTAGCGTTTATTATACTTAAGTCTTTAATCTCAAAATAGATTATAATTAACACCTTAATCACTTGTTAATCAACTAATTATTCACTAATTATGAATAGTAATAAAAAAAATAATATATATTTTTTTATCTCTCCAAACTCTTCTCTACATTAAAATGGTCATTTATGTTATTGTCAGATTTTAGAAATTCTGCTTGTATTGATTGATATTGTGATCTGAAATCTAAATTCTTAGGGTCTCTTAGGGTCATACCTTCAACTATTTATATATACTCTTAACTCATACATTTAATATATTTAGGCACTAATAACACATTATCTAGTAATCAGAAGTTGGGGAGTCCCATCATGTGGGATTTGGACAACTATTGTGAGTGTCAAAGAGGATTTCAAAAAATTCAGTCGTTTCCAATTGGGATTGAGAGAAGACATTAAGTTTTGGGATGACATCTGGGTAAAAAATAATAATTATAAAAAAAAAGTAACATGATATCAGCCATAGTTACCAAGTTGGAGTTCGAGATTATTCCTCTAGGGAAAATTTAAAATAAAATGATAAAGTTGGTAGAATTCAATAATAAATCAATAAAAAATAGGCAAGATATGAAAAGATATTAAATAAGATTACTAATTATAAAAATTTACAAAAACACATTTCATATATTAAAAATTTATTCAGGACTTCATCAAAAAGTCGTGAATAATTCATGTTTAATAGATGAAATTCGAGACTTTTGAAGAAGTTTTATTTTTTTCTTCAAATAATTGGGAATAGTTCGGGAATTAATTGTTCGACGAAGAAGTCATGTATTATTCGGGACTTTTTGAAAAAATTGGATAACTTTGTTACTTTGTTTTACAGGAAAAGAGTCTACCCTACATCCCAGCACCTCGTCAATTTCCTGCAGATCAGGGACCTCTCCTGTACCAAACATTTCACTCTTATGGAGATTGACACTAAACTACACACTGCCTTGAAACATCTAAGACATTCTACTTGTCAATAGGTGTATTTTTGGAAGGCTCCGGATAACTTTTGAACTGGAGATCCTGTTCATATTTAAACTCAACAATTTTGCTAGCCAGAGAATATAGATAAATTGGTTAGACCCAAAAACCCTAGATAAGTTAGGACTTTATCCCCCTTGAAATCAATGCTTTCATTTTGGTGAGTCGGTGACTAGCATCAAAAGCATGTCCCATGAGTTCACCTTCCTGGGATGAGTTTCAGTGCATAAAAGCAAAGATTTTTTCAAGCTTTTGAGAAATTATGTTGGACACATTAAATATCAACTAAATGATCTATTTAGAGTTTAAGAGATAGCATTACAGTTGATTGAAAATCAACTGGCAAAAGTTTATAACCAAATGTGTTCTTGCATTACAATTGATAGTTATATTAAACGACGGATCTAATATTATCTGAAATAATAATATTTTTCCCGTCAAATCCATGAGATGATGCTTTTGAGCGTGAAGAAATTCTCAAATGCAGGTATTATCAGGTTTTGACTTAAAATGGGTATTGCATTTCACAATTTCGAAAGCTCTCTGAATGAGTGAATGGGGAAGAACATGAATGCTGGCCTGTGCAACGGAACTCAGTGTAGTCAAGGCGATGCCTACGCGATAAAAATAATTAAATTATATATATATATATATATAATATTAATATATACAAATAGCAATTGAAACCTCCTAAGGTTGACAATAATCTAGGCAAATTAACATTTAATGTTGTAAAACTTGAATGTAAGTCTTTTTCTGCTAAACTGTTAGTTGACTTTTTGATCCTGTAGATGAAAATATTTTTGGAGACTAAAATATGAGAATTTTTTTTACTGAACTTTTGAGTTTTAGTAATGTAAGAACTTCATGCATGAGAGAGAGAGAGAGAGGGAGAGAGAGAGAGGCTCTTTGGCTTGCAGAAAGTCACCATTCTCTCCATAAAAATTCTCTTTGCTGTCCACTGTATCACAGGAGGTGCTCCTCCTTGAAACAAAAAAAAATCTTTGCAGTAGTTTGGTAAATTCAATTGAGTGCACAAATGCATGTGAATATGTGTTTTATGCCTCAGTGTTTTAAAACTCAACCTGATGCTTAAATCTCATAAGGCTTACGCCTCAATTTGTGAGGCTCACATGAGGCACACGTCTCATGCTTTGATGTTTGCTTTGTGCCTAAGGTGTGCTCCTCATACGTCAACCAAAAATAACATTCTAGTGACATAGCTTGGACTTGTGAATTGTTTTTTTCCTCTTTTAATCATTTTCCTCTGACTTGATTTCTTCACAATTGTTGAAATCCAAAATCGGTTGTATGAATTGATGAATGAACATCATCTGTTCCCAATATGAATATGACTCAATAAATAAATTTAAATTGCATCCTATACTAGCCTCTCTTAAATTTAGTCAAACCACTTGTACAGTTTTTCCCTATTATTGCCTCTCTTAAATTTATTTGAACAATTAATATAGTTTTTCCTAAATATAAATATGTATATATCGATAATTTATTGACTTTCTTTGCATCTCTATACATATTTGTTCTCATTTCTAATTTTTTTTCAATTAATGAATGAGGGAGCATGAGGCGTCCTAACGCCTCACCTCACGCCTTCGTCTTTTAAAGCACTGTTATGTATTTTGTTAAAACAATCTTTTCCCCCTTTACCTGACTAGAGATTTGGTCAATATTGTGGCAGATTATGGGAGATATTTTGGCAGTAAAGAAAGCACTGGTTGCTGTCTCCCGCCGCCTTCAAGATTGTCCACCAGTAGACAAAGCACAGATGTCTGTAAGAACACTTGTTGAGACAGTTCCCCGTGGGACATTTTCTGATCCACATGCTGAGTTTCTTCCACACCAGAGTTCCTTGCTTCCACCTACACCAGGCAGCTCCGTTGATTATGCTTCAAGAGGCCGTCCACGGTCAACAGAGGTTGACAGGATCTCAACTCTGCCAAAAAAGGCACAGCAAGAAGTTGCTTTCAGAATGCTCTGTTCCACTGATAAGGTTGGGGGTGTAATTGGCAAGGGAGGAATCATTATTAGGGCTCTACAGAATGACACTGGTGCTTCTATAAGTGTTGGAGCTTCTGTAGCTGATTCTGATGAGCGTGTGATCACTGTTTTGGCATTGGAGGTTTTTCATGCTACCATTATTTGTCGCAGTTTGTATTATTTATTCTCATACTTGAACTCTTAAAAAAATAAATTATTTCGTTATCAATCTAGTTTTGATTTCATTTCCTGTAGACTCCGGAATCGCGATACTCCCCAGCGCGAAATGCTGTTGTTCTTGTTTTCACTAGATCTGTGGAGGCTGGCATTGAAAAGGGGCTAGAATCAGGCACAGCTAAGGGGGCGCCTGTTTCTGCACGGCTGCTAGTCCCGTCAAATCAAGTCGGTTGCTTGTTAGGTAAAGGGGGCACAATTATTTCAGAAATAAGGAAGGTAACCGGTGCTGGTATACGGATATTACGAGGTGACCAGGTCCCAAAGTGTGCCTCAGAGAATGATGAAGTGGTACAGGTGCGACGATGTCTCTGTTTTTGTTTTAATATAGAAACAAAGTAGAAGATATCAAAGATTGCCATGATGTTACAGCAGACTGAACTTTAGAAGTACCTGTCACTCATGAACTTGGGGCCTATTTGGATTGCAGGAATTGAGGTGTGGGAATTGGAGGATAAGAACTCTAATCCAGTGTTTGGACACCCTCAATTCATATGAATTTCATTTCATGTGGAAATTAAAAACTGTGTCAATTCCTATCTTAAAAACTGCAGGAGAAGCGACATAAATCTTTTACAAATTGGATATTGCAATTCACGTGTGCAGGAGAATTGACATAAATCTTTTACAAATTACTCTCTCATTCTCGACCTTCTTGGATTCTTTTGAATTAACTTTGAATAAAATTTAAAAATAAAATTTTGATTAGTTTTTTTTTTGTTAAATTAATTTTAGATAGTTGTTTATATATTTTTTTCTAATTAATTTCATTTTGATCAAATTAAAATATTTTTTAAATAAAGATGTAAAATAAAATTTGTTAAAAATTAAATATATGTTTAAATTTTTCATGAAATTTCTATTTGAGATTAATTGATTTTAAATAGATTTTTAGAAATATATGGTTATTCTAAAATTAATTATCAAAATAAGAATATTATATAATTGCAATATATAATGGTTTCCATTTAGTATATTTTATATAGTTTTCAGTATATACTATAAAGAATAAACAATAGTCTTGCTTCATAAACAATAATAAAATTTTGTCAAATACAAACAATTAATAAATATTTTAACGTGTTATATAATTAATTGTCTAAAATATAATAAGGATGTCTTTATTTGTATGAAGGTGTAGGACCCACTTTTCTGTAGCTTAGAACTTGTTCGGAATTTGGATGGTGCAGGCCATTGTATCATTATCGAAAATGATTGTTATAAATCATATATATGTAAACAAACATGTTAATTATCAAGCAGATTTTTAGGCATCCAAACAATGAACTTGAAATTTACAGCCTATTGCCAGCAAATTTCATGGTTTCAACCAAACAGTGGAATTCGAATATGTAGGCTTTCGAATTCATAGATATTGCAATGCCTTTGCATCGAAATTTTTACAGACGTTTCAATTCTAGCAATCCAAATAGACCCTTGGTTTTTGAAACTTTGGTAGATGGCCTAACTTTTCACTTAATGGCTAAATCTTCCCAACGATTTTTGGAATAATGAAGTAAATTTTGTAATATACTCAACTTTTCACTTATGTATCCTTTTTTCGATGAATATATTTTTTTTCAACCAAAAAAAAAGTACGCTTTGGTATTTAGGAGGAACTCTGCTACTTCTGTGTGCACATGTTGTGGTCGAATATATTTCTATAATTGGTAGGTCACTAATTATTATTTATAGCATGTTATTGTTATTATTATTATTTTTTAATGAAAATCTTATGTATAATTTGTCTTTGTTTTTCTTTTATCCTTTTCTGCACTTTTGATTAGTAAAGAAGGGATACATACCTGAGAATCATAAGGGCCTTTTGGACACTTAAGGGAATTTTCAGCTTTTATTTGTAACCTTAAATTGATATCAGAATGCTTGGGGTGCATCAGGGTATTCAATTTTTTTTTTTTTTTGGAAGGGTATTCTAATCTATACTGAAAGGAAAAAGGTTTGGTTTTTTACAGATTATCGGAGAGTTTGGGAATGTGCGGGATGCTTTGTTTCACATTACTGGTAGACTGCGGGATAATCTTTTCCCCAGTAAAATTCTAAATGGTGCTGAACCTGGGAGCTACTCTTCATCTGCAATGCCAGAGATAAGTCCCTACAGAAGAGCGAGGGAATCTACCCCTCCTGGACTGCACCCATTAGTGGGCCTTTCGCATAATTTTGGTCAACATTCCACTTTAACACAGGGTGTGGATCACCGCGGACTTTCCCATGGTTTAGATCGTCCTCCTTCACCAAGGTTATGGACTTCAAAGGTAAAATGCTCTTCCTTGTTTCCTAATTACAATCCTCATTATCTTTTTGTCCTTTTTTTATTCATGGGTCGCATAGATTATTCCCATGACCTCATTCTTTAGGTGTTGGTTTTAACTGCAGACAGTTGGTGGAGAGAGTCTAAGGGGCATCACGGATTTTGGAAGAGGGTCGACGACTCTTAGAGGTGGCCTGGAACTTGGCAGGTTAGTATCACACAGTGCAGTGCAAAAAATTGTCGTTTTCTCTAGTCATAGAAGATTTATTAAAACAAGGAAATACTAAGGTCACATTGCATGTACAGCATTTTATGGTCGCTGTGAAATCTATCCCTCACCTATAGTTGGCTACACAAGCACTTCTATGGCGAAGGGATGGACTTTGGTATTCTCTCATACTCTCAGGAGGGGGGCAGGGAGAGGCCATGCCCCCCAATATCTAGTTTTTGTTTGTAGTGGCCCCCTAAATTAGGATGCAATTATTTAATGTGTGAGAAGTTTGCCCCCCCCCGGGTGCGGCAATCGATTGTAAATTGGAGCTCCACAAGTTCGGGGGGCCAAGATGTGAGGGAGGCCCTCCTAATTTGAAACGGCACTCGCTTAGTTTCTTTGTGGTTTTTTCTTCTTCTTATTTAGTCTTGTGTGCTTCTCTCTTTTAGTTTACGCCTCTGTAAACTGTTCCTTATTTATTTATATATATATTTGCTTTACTGATCAAAAAAAAGTTCCCCCCCCCCCTCCCCAAATTTTTTTTTGTTTTGTTTTGTTATAAACTTCTTTACACATGCGCGTTCCGTTGGGCAGGAATGCACACACCATTTAATCCCTATTAACTTTTGGTTAAGATTCACTCACTCCTAGGGTTAATGAATCTAACATTGTTTTTTTAAATACTCCCCCTGAATTACTGAAGCTTTAACCACAATTAATGGGGGAATAAAAGGACACCAGGTTGCCTAGAGGGGCATCCATCTCCGCTAGGTGAAACTCATAAAAATCACGCCACTTTTTTTATATTTATATTAAAGAAAATAAAAAATATATAGTTAATTTTATTTAAATAATTGCTCTCCCAAAAGAGAGGGCCAAGAGGGCCCTTGTTTTTCTTGTGCACTGGACCTTTATTAGAATGCAACATTAATGAATTTTATGACCACAATGAACCCATTGCTCAAAAAAAAAAAAAAAAAACTCGTGGGCTACGGCCCCGAACCCAAGCTCCAAATCATTTTGTTCACACGCAATCCTTCTCTACAAAGCCCATTAATTTTCTTGATATATGTACTTCGGTCCCTCGAGGAAAAATTCCTAATTCCGCCCCTGCATACTCTAAAGCTCCATTTTTGTCTAAAGCAAGGTTGTTAAATCGTAATCAAATCGTAAAATCGTTTTAAGATCGATTCGATTCAAATCGGGATTCAAATCGTAAATTGTAAGATTCAATCAATTTTTAAAAAAAATGCAAAAAATTACTTAATAAATCAGAAAAATAGAATAATCTATTATCCAAAAGATTTCATTCATATCTATTGATAAAAGAAAGTAATGGACATTTCATTGCATACACTATAAAAAAACACGAATGAACTCCATAATTGAAAAAAGAACCACTATCATTAAAGATAAATCAACAAAGTAAACTCATACAATCATATTGTATCATGTATGAGATCAATTATCAAAAGACTTGTACAAATAAAAAGATTGATAAAATAAACTATCAAGTTTTCCCAAAATCCAACATCATCTTTCTTCTTCTTCATTTTTTTTTTATTTTTTGTTTTCCGTTTCACAGCATGTCAGCAACAGAGAGAAAACTCAAATATTTTTTAAGTATTGATCTGTAAAAGGGGTTTCATGCTCGAATCGTCTGAATTGTAGGATTTGAATCGCAAATCGTAATCAAATTCGCAAATCAAATGAGATTTACCAAATTAAGATTTTTACCTCTGATTTGGATCGTTTTACTTGAGATTTGAATCGAATCATCATAAGTTATGAATCGCAAATCGCAAGGAATTAACAACCATGGTCTAAAGTCTAAACAAATAGAATCCTATTTAATAACTACTCAACTCCGATTCATTTACCAAAAAATAAAATTGACTCCAGTCTTGATATTAACAAAATGATGAATAATTTATATATAGGGTAGGGATCAAGAGACACATGAAAAATAATACATGTTCACACACGAACACAACCATACAATCGGAAGATCCAATGACCATCATCACACCACATAAAAAACCTAAATGCCCTTCACACATAAAAGGGTGTGTGATGGTAGCTGTTGGATCTCCCGATCGTATGGTTGTGTCCGTGTGTGAACATATGTGTTCTTCATGTGTCTCCCGTTCCCTTCTCATATTTATATTTAAGGAATGAAAAGCCATCTAGGGTTCTTTTTTTAAAAAACCAATGGATTTTTTATATTCGGCAATTGCTCTATTAGTAATTTTCAACCACCATTCAAAACTGTTGGTTAGTAAGAAAATGTAAAAAAGGAAAGGAAAAGGAAAATAATAACAAAAGAGGAAGACTCTGAATTTTCAAAAAAAAATTATTTTGTTTTTTCTTTTCCTCTCCTTGTTTTTTGTTGCTAACCAAACAGAGCCTAAGGGATGCCAACGATCTGGTCAGTTCTCTTGCCAAATTTAATTTTCATAACTACTTCATATTCGATAGGAAATGCTCTTCCCTAAAGTGATAAATTTTCTGTTATTAATACAATAGTTATCATTACTTAACTTGAGCCATCGGTAATGTTGACACTGTGATCACATGTTCGCATGTCTTCTATTATAGTATTATGCCTTATTTATGAAATCTTGGGACAATCATGTTCTCTCCCAAGCAGCCTCTCAAAGAAGGAAGAGATTTTCTAAAATTTCTGTTTATTTGCATTTATCAGCTATTTACTCTCAGTTATGTTTGCAGTGGAAACAAATCTGCCATTGTGACGAATACAACTGTCGAGATTGCAGTTTCTGAACATGTTATTGGCTCTGTCTATGGGGAGAGGGGTAGCAATCTGACTCGTCTAAGACAGGTAACTCGAACGCAGTTTTTTTAGTCTTTTTGATAATTATGCTACACTGGAGTTATATTGATCATTACAGTTTATTTTATCTCTATGAAGTAAGATCTCTGTTGATCTAAAAATCAAAATACCAGAACTGTGATCCAGCTTGCTTAGGTTTTGAAGATTCCATTGAACTCCCTAAAACCCAAAAGTTGTGTGTATACAAGTCCCCTCAATGATTTACACTGGTGACTAAAGTAGAGCAGACCTGTAGTAATTATGGAAACTCGGAAAGTGCTATCCTGTTCTTTAGAAGGTACATATTGCTGCAGTTTCGAATGAAGAAAGCTCAGGTAGCACTTGGGATGGCTTGCTAGTTTGAACACAGCTGAACCCGATGATTAACAGTATCTGATCGTTTTGATGTCATCACCCAAAAATCTGGGGGATGACATCCAATACAGTGAAATTACCATTGGTTGCAGAATCACTGTTTGAACTGTCAAAGCTTCATTGATCATCCCATGTTCCACATTAAGATGCTCTAGTAGTTGCCAAGCTAATCACTTTCCCATCTTAAGAATCCAATGCGCTACCACCTATATCCATTGCTTATCTCAATTTACCACATTTCCTTCACCTTAACTTCATTTGTCCTCTGTCGTGCTCTGGTGTTAGATTTCGGGTGCAAATGTCACAGTGCAGGATCCTCATCATGGCCAAAGGGAGGTGAGGATCATCGTATCTGGAACGCCTGACCAGACGCAGGCAGCGCAGAGCCTCATCCAAGCTTTCATTCTAACTGGACATTCATCGCCTGATCATCGTTCCCGGCTGTTGTGACCACAAAGTAAAATAAAAGTACGGTTGATCACCAAGGAGAATACTAGACAGTCCGGTTTGTGGCTTGTTTGTTTTTAGCTAACTTTTGCTTTGTAAGAGTCATGGTGAGTGTAAACCAGACTTTTGAGTAGATTAGATTATTCTGGCACCAAAGTGTTTGAGCCCTTGATCCATGCCAAATCAGTAAAATTTATACAAATGCATCTTGGAGGTTGTTCTTAATGAAGTTTACAGATTTATATAATGGTTCTTATAATGCATTAATATTACCCTTTTGGTTAAAGAGAAGCAGATAGAAGAATGCTATATTGTAATACTAACCCACCCCCGTGCGTGTACAACACAATCATTGATCTAAACCATTAATTAGTTGTTGATTTTATTCAAAAATTCACACAAAATCGTAATTAATAAAAGCTCACACACACACCACGAAACACACATAGCCCAAATGACAATGTGTTCATGCCAAAATAAGATTTGCAAGATACAACAATACAATCTTATTTACTTTAGTTTTATACAAATGGGTTGTCACTACTGGTTGTGAGGCTTTGAGGGTAATTTCCACATTGTCATGGACTCCCGGGAGCAGTAGTTGCTCACATGTATGTTGGTCGGAAGCATATTTACACACCAAAAGCAGTCACTGTATACAACTTCCTAAAAACAAAGCTTGTATGAGCCCAAGTTTTTCTGGTGTTGGGCTCGCAATCCTTGTATCTAACCACTTGCAGCTGTTCAAGAAGTTCTGAGCTGTTTATTTATTAGCTGTAAAATTTATGAACTTGAGGAACCAAAGGGTCGAAATAGAAGCCCATGATGCTCCAAAGCTGTGCACAATCTTGAACTTCGGGTGCTGTGTCTTTTAGCTTGAACTTGAACTTGCTGCCTACTTGTCCGGTCTTCAAATGCCAAAGTAAAATATGAACTTGATTTTTAACCTTGCTTTTTAGAAAAAAATATTCAGGTTAATTTTTTTTCTTCTAAAAAACAAGGTTATATGGTTGAACCCGTTAGTGAATCTTAACCACAGTTAATTGGGGTTAAAATGGACACGTGTTGTCCAGTGGGTGAGATTGAACTGGGGGGGAGTTCAATCGCAATTGACTGTGATCCAATCTCACCAGGGGTATATCCTGTAAATGTTATCTCATCCGAGGTCATTTTCCGTACCCCCATCGTCCTCTCCCGAGCTGGCTTTTACTTTGCCCTTCAGAAAGAAACCGGAGCACCAATAGCAGTCAGTTTAGGATTCTTTTAACATCCTCATTGGCGAGATTTCATTCGCAAAGAAAGGAGTGTTTTGGACTGAAGTTAAGTTAGGGTTAGGGTTAGGGTTAGGGTTTTATCTTCGTCGATCGCTACTGTAATGCTGCAAAGATGGCTGAGACGAACCATCAAGCTTCGATGTACGGACATGCTCAAGCATCCATGAAAATCCCGAGCCAGATTGATGACGACGACGACGGTCCAGGCAGCGAGTCGATCGACAATCCTCATACACGCTACGAAGATGGTGGCGTCGACTGTAGCGCCATGGCGATGGACGTCGTTGAAGATGTTCCTTCCAATTCAATGTACGTTTCTGGTGCCAATGTAGCCCTACTGCGAGAAGAAAGCATGGATCAGCTGACCCTCTCGTTTCAGGGCCAAGTCTACGTATTCGACACCGTCTCTTCAGAAAAGGTTTTCTTTCTTCTTTGAATTTTTTTATTAATTTGCTGATCGGAATACTTCTTTTTGGGGTTGGTGTTTGTAGTTTAGTAAGATTTAGATTAGGGTTTCAATGTTTCATCTTGATCGTTTCAGGTTGAGGCGGTGCTGTTACTGTTGGGAGGATATGAAATACCTTCCAGGGCGCCTGCCATGGGTTTAATTCAGAACCAAATGGTATTTTCTCAAATATGTTGAATTCTTATACAAATGGCACTCTGTGTTTGAGCTCACTTCTTTATGTGAAATTTTCTTCTAGGGTTTGAGTGAATTTCCACGATGGTTGAATCAGCCACAGAGGGCCGCTTCATTAATCAGGTTCCGTAAAAAGCGAAAAGAGCGTTGCTTTGATAAGAAAATTAGATATGATGTCCGCCAAGAAGTTGCTCTCAGGTGTGTTGATGAATACATTGTGCTTCTGTTAAATATTATAATTTTTTTTTTCAATTAAGTTATAAGGAAAAAAAGGTTTTTGATGAGAAGATATCAAAGGAGGTTTGAAATGAACAAAGACAGACAAATTTAGCTGGTGGAAAGAAGTCCTTATCATCTGCCCCAGGGACATAGGCAGTGATTTTCTTTTCCTATCCATGTGGGGAAGATCTTTTGCTTCTAGCGGTATTAGCTTGTGTTGAAAGAATAGTTGCTTTATTGTACAAGAGCACACATCACATTTCCATGAACCCTCATGTATCACCTTAGTCCAGTTTTGATCTTTCATTTTTAAAGTTTTCCTAATGATGTGGTGAAAATGCTAACATTAACCCTATGTTTGTTTGTCGAGAAAATAAGTAAAAACATGGAAAAGAAAAGAAAATTAGACAAAACACAACTAAAATTTGTATTAAAAGTCTAAAATTTTATTTTCTTTTCCATGTTTTCTACAATTTTCTCGGCAACCAAACATAGCAAATAGCTAAGTGTGATCATGCTTCCGCTTTAGCAAAATGTTGGGAGTATTTACATGTGTGAAAATGAGAGGTCATCTAGGAATTTGCTTAGACTTGTGTAGGTTCTCCGCAGCTTTCTTTTCCTCTCTCCTGATATTGATGCCTTAGTTACAAAGAAAGCTTTTTCGGCTCGTATTTTCCATTTTGGCCTCACTTATGCATTAGCAAGAATATTCTCCAGAGGGATCTCATCCGTACCTGCTACTGTCTCAAACAAGTCCTAATCCTCATGGTATGACTCCATGCATGACTTCCGGTAACCATAGTTACTATTGTTCAATTTTTCGATACCGCTCAATAAGATCTCGAGATCTGCTATGTTCCCCCCGAATCCCCGATTGTAGGAACAAACTTGACTAGCCACTTAAAATGGTGGTTGCACAATATTTTCCTCTCTGATCCTAAAGCCAATCTAATAATATTGGACACTATGCATCCTAGCTCTCCTTTGAAGCTCAAACGAAATTCTGCACATGATGAAGCCAACATCCTTTGAAGAAGCTACAAGCTCTTAGAGTGGCAAATAGTTTAGAGGAAGAGAATAACTAGGCATCATAAGCAAAGAGTTGGTGTTATACGCGTTTAATACGGAATTCATGTATTAAACGCATATAATACGGCAATGTATGTATAATACGTAATACGACAAAAGTGCACCATTTTAAACGCGATCCCCTTAAAATATTATACGGGTATTTGGTAATGATGGTCCTTACTAGTCTATAAATACCCCTGTATCGAATATTGAATTTTGAGAACTAATAAGAGGTATTCTTATTGGATTTGCGAGTTGCTAATTACTGAAATCAGAGTTTGTTTATTGATTGAAATTGATTTTCCCTAGTTATCTTGTTGTGTTTTCATTTGGAGTTATATTTTGTTGCTGTTGGAGATTGGAAGAAGAAGATTTTAATAGTAGGGTTTCAAATACCCTAGAAATCCTCTACAAAGGCTGTCACACCACTCATAGCCCATAAACCCATCATCCAAAACCTATATTCACATCAGACTTTGATTTTTAAGTTTTTAACCCTATTTCTTGTTGATCTTGAAATTTTCAATTTGAACCTTATCCCGTTGATTTATTAGGGTTTTGTTTCGTTTAAGCTTCCTAAATTTGTATTTATGTTCATCCTAGATCATTGATACGCACCTCGACCATTCCACCTCAAAAGACCGGTCTGTCAAGGAGAAGATGGTCTAATTACTTAACCCAGGCACATAACAAACCACCACGCTCCTGAACCGACGTCCATGGCGGTGATTTAGGAGACCTTCAGCCACGTGGCCGCTACGAAAGGTGGGCCCCATAACCCAACCCTAGGTAGCTTTCCCGAAAAACACCCCCTCGACTCGAACCTAGGACGTGGAACCTGGCTCTGATACCAAATGCTATGCACCTCGACCATTCCACCTCAAAAGACTGGCTTGTCAAGGGGAATAGGGTCTAATTACTTAACCCAGGCACACAACAATCATTCCTAAATTGTTTACATCCTCAATTTCAGTTGAACCCTAAATCCTAGGGTGGAATTTCAAATTTCGGAAAAATCTATTTATTCCAGTTACGTCCTGAATCCCTCAGGTCTTTAACAGATTGACCTTGACTAGTGAGATCAACTTGAAAATTAGATCAGATCTAAACCTTTACTCACAAATCATTATTGTAACCTTGATTTTGAGTTTGGGTGAAAGTACCTAAATACCCTTATATCCGAATTATTCAATTTAGGAATTTTTGATAATCAAGGTCAATCCCTTGATTAAATCAAGGCTATCACTTCTGGGCTACATTAGTTTATCATTGAGTGAATTGTATTTGTCTGAGTGAATAATCATTCTAATCCACTTTCGATTCATATATGTATGACTATCAGGATGCAGCGTAAAAAGGGTCAGTTTACATCGTCCAAGGCAAGTTCTGAGGTAGTGGAGTCAGCTTCTTCAAGCTGGAATGACATACAAGGTTCAGGACAGGATGATAGCCTCCAAGAAACTTTGTGAGTTGAAGTTCATCTTCCTTTTTAATTTTCTTTTTGATAAGTAAATGCAATTTGTTGCCAAAAGGAGCAAACCCCATATACATAACTATGTCAAATACAAGGAGATAGGACCCAAAAAAAGAAGTTAAATCCATCTTTCTAAAGTATTAATAATTTTCTAAGATAATATTACTTTTGGAGAACCTTCACGGACATAATTATCGTTCACCAAAAAAAAAAAAAAAAATTGCCTTTGTCTTCTGTAATCTTTACATGCTCTGAACAGATGTACGCACTGTGGAAATAGTTCAAACTCCACTCCAATGATGCGCCGTGGGCCGTCTGGACCTAGGACTCTGTGCAATGCATGTGGGCTTATGTGGGCGAACAAGGTCGGTATATTCACCAATGATCAATTACTTTTTTTCCTCTCTCGTCACTATTCTTAATTTTATGTTTATCTGATATCCATACTTTGAGTGCATAGCAGTTCTTGGCATTCAAGTCTAATACCTTCAATGTTATGTTGATGCATTGATGATATATTTAGAATATTTTAGTTTTGAGTTAATGGTGCTTAGAGGTATTGTTAAGTGCAGTCCCACCTGACTTGTAGTATTTTGTCAAGTTATGATAGGATGTCTGTCTCTGGTATGTGTCTGCTCTAAGTGCGAATAAATGTTCTAAATGTGTGAGTTTTAGTCTGCTCCACTTAAGTGCGGGCAGTGAGGCTAGTTCAGGTTGCAGCGTTGGCCATTGACATCAAGTCCCCCAAGTTTCTTACATGATGCTTTGGTGTTAAGTAAGCCAAATGTCCAATTTTCCTACTCTGTCTTCCCAAACTTGGTACGGTTATGCTCAAGCATATTTTTGAACTCCATTAGTCACATTGTTCTCAGAAAATATCATGGAATGATTAGTGAGATACTTTTCTGTAGGCCAGACTTAGAATATATTTCTGTTCTTCATGTTGTAGAAATACAAATGAAAAATCTCTATGTTCACTGAAATATGTCAGAATGATTTGGATAAGCAAGTACTTCAATGGAGCGCCTTTCTCTTGGGATTTTCCAGATTCCCATCCCTTATTCAGTTCTATGAGTCATGCTGGCATTAACCTTTTTCAATGTAGCCTTCAATTTTTTCCTCTAGAAGTTTGTTCTACACTCATCAGCTGGAATTTGTCTAGTCAACCTTGTTGGAAAAGTTGTCATGGGCGCACCTTCCGGAAGGTTGGGATCAAATCCTGATGAGTTTTGATCGACCTGATTTTTCTGCCTGAACTGACTTGCAACAACCAAAGTATATTTACTCTATCTAGCTTCTTTGTCTTCCACTGTCCAGGGTTGGCTTCTGACCAGTTAAAGATGATGTAAAAAAAAAAAGATGCCAGCTTACTTTTTTTTTGTGTAACACAGGGTATCCCAACCCTGACAAGGAAGGACTTAATCGCTGCGGATGCACGCAATCGCCCGCAAAAGATGCCAGCTTACTTAGTTGGTGAAGTTTGTGACTCTTGATACCATAGATTTGGGTTTGAAAGTTGAAACTCGTCTTCACCCACTAACCAGTAACCCATGGTGCCTACCCCCAAAAAAAGAAAGGAGGGGATAATACCACCTTGTTTGGGTTGTAATATCTTTTCTAACTCCCAAGTGGATAGGCAATAGGAACTTAAGAATTCAATAGGCCCATCCTTGGTCTGTGCTTGGCGAGATGCAATCACAAGGATGCTGGTTTTGAGGTCTTTAGTCTGAAGGATGGTGTTCTAGAAGATGGTTGGGGATTAGGACAATTCTTGGAAATAAGGTTTGTTGGGGATGAAAGTGGGTTAGCAATTTTGGTAACAAAATTTTATTCATGGTTTAAAATATCGATACGTATTGACCGATACGGGCCGATACTTATCCTATTTAGAGCTACCCGATACACTGGTACGCTGAAAAAAAAAATTCCACTATATCGGGCTGATACATGCCCGATACACTCAATACGGGGATTTTTCAGTTAATTTTTTTTCTTCCATTTACACTAGGATCCACAGTACAGACCCGATACACACAACTTATTTACATAATATATTATTTAAGTAAATGATTTTAACTTGATTTTACTTTCATTTACTTTAGATATTAATATGTAAATATGGTTATCTCCCTGGTTATGATGCCCCAGCCCAACTCTATTTATCAGGAGCCACTGGTTATAATGCCCCAGCCCAAGCCTACTTATCAAGAGCCACTGGTTATGATGCTCAGCCCCAGTATTCGACTGATAGTTATGGACAGATCACGACTCAGCAGTAGGTAGATGTACAAATATATCGGGCATGTACCGCACGATGATGACTTGGACACAATGATGTCATCAAGTCTGAACCACTTATAATGTATCACTCTACTCAATTCCTAATCCCACAATAATAGAGTATGAGCCGACACGAAGCTCAATGTGGTATTGAGCTTCTATCATGTCTGTAATTTGATTTGTGAATAAAAGGGTCTATGTATTTTCATATTTTGATTTATGAATACAAGTGAACTTCTATCACTTCGTTAAGTAACTATAGTTTGTATTTTCATACATCTTTATCAGCGCGTACGTCTTTTTTAACTTATAAATTTGTTAACTCTCATATGTATGATTATAAATGTAATTGGAGGCCTTCATTTAGTTTGTTTTTAGCTTATATTTGCATTAAAAGATGTTTTATGTAAGGTATCCAAGTTTTTCCTTGTGTATCCAAGATTTTTTTTAGTGTATCCTGAATTTTTCAGTCGTATCCTACCGATACGGTATTGATACGCCGATACGTATCTAATTTTGGACTTACCGATACGGCAACCGATACCGATATTTTGAACCATGATTTTATTATGGCATTCAATTTAGGTTTGAGAAGGTTATTGGATGTGATCTGCAATTGCTTTGTTAATGCATGGAAATAGTTTGTCAAAGTTTCATCTTTTAGTTGATATTTCCATCAGGCCTGGGTTAGTAAACATTTGCAAGGCTTGGAGATGAAATTATCTAGAATCCAACACCTATTTAGTGACTTTAGTCTAATCTTTGCTTCCTTTTTCTTGACCATTTTTCGCTCCTCAAATTCAGGTTTCTCTTGTATATTCTTCTTTTATCCTTGATTAAGACCATTAAGTAACTTCATATGTGAAGAAAGGATAGAAAGTGGCCATCATGATGTAGCACTTGTCATGATTTATAGAGAACTATCGTTAGACGCCCTTATTGGGCAGGAAGGTGTGTGCAAGGTACACTCATGCAATTGCTTTTGTGACAAGCAGCAAATCTTGAGTCTCTCAATAGCAAAGGAGGACTCTATAGTTTCCAGTCATCCATCCATTATTGTTGTGGGGCTGCAAAGTAATGTTTGGAGCTTGGCGATCAAGTCGGGTCCCTCTTCCTCATTCTGTCTCAGGGGCCAAACTACAATCACTAGTTCTGAGCACATAGACAGCACATCTTTCCTCTGTTTGTTATAAATTTCTTTATTCTCCCTCATAACTGATGGTGCCTTGAGGTCACGAGCTTAGGGTGGCTCTCCTTTAGTCTTCTCGATGCATTGAACTCCTTTCCAGTTTGCTGATTGAAGAGTCCCAACAAACCGTTCAGACTATTCGTACAAATGTACAATTGTTTTGTTCAGTTCCAAAGAAGTTTTTTCTTTTTTAATTTGGTATTGTAAATACGGTTAGGCTGCAACCCCGGTTAGTAGTGTTAGTAGCTGTTCGGTGGTTATAAGTTAAATGCCTAGCATTTTAGCATGGTGGCTTTTCAACCGCCACACCAACTCAGTTATAATGCTCTAGAAATGTGTGTGCCTCCAAGATTGACGTTGTGATATGAATTTTTTCCTCATCTATGATCTAGCTGTTGATTAACTGTAATTGATGATTGATGGTAGGGCTGAAGAGATCAAAGATTGAGTCAGCATGTCAACATCTTCCTCTGGTGGCTATTGATTGATCTCCTTTTCTTCAATTGATGGTAGGATTATATGTTTTGGGGCTGGATAAACATTGCAAGTGAAATGTTAGAGCATCCTAGAAGCTTGAACTTTCGCCCGTTTTTCGCATAAGCATGCACTGCAGGGTGATAGATGGCTTTTCTCTTTTTTAACTAAGGCTTTCAGAAAACAATGTCATTGTTCAGTCAGGATGAACGTAAGGCTGACAATGTGACAACACTTTTCTATGATATATAGCTTATCAAAACCCACTGCCGAGAGTTCTATTTTCTTCTCATGCTGTTTCTAAGATGTAAGCTGATCCACTGCTTCTTGAAATATATAATTTTTGGTGCTTGTAGTGATAATTGTGTCGGTTTTGCCCAAAACTGTGCATGCTATCTTAAACTCAATTCTTCAGATCACTGTCATCTGTGCTGATATGTTGGTGGATATTACAATCAGGGAGTGACCTGTGGATTATCACCGCCCCCCCCCCCCCCAAAAAAAAAAGCAATTTGAATGCGTGTTTCTTTGTTTTTTCTTCTCTCTTTCTTTATATGTTCTCTTGGTACCCCCCCCCCCCCGCGCTGTTGCCTAGAGGGGCTGTGTCATGTCTCTAGTCCAACTCCTTTAGGGGCTGCAGTTGCCCTTTAGTGGTGGCGCTCTTCAGTTTGACCTTGGGTAGTTTTAAAGGGGAAAGAGAGATTAATGAAGAGAGGTGTACATGGGCCATTTCACACTCTAATATGGAAGGAATAACCGAATAATTACTGGTGCCGACTTTTCAAGTTTTCTCACCTCTAAACAATGTGTTCTGCAGGGAATTTTAAGAGATCTTTCGAAGACTTCAACACTTTCTGTGAAACCAACCATTCAAGATCCTTCTTTCAACGCAACCGAGCAGGTACATCACTTATGAAGAGCATGAACTCTATTCATATTGGAAGCTACTGCTACTTGGCTTTGCATTTTGTTCACTTTCCCCTCATTGCAGTTTCAATAGGGTGATTTTGTTTTGTTTTTTGGATGTTCGTCACAGACTGAGAGTAATGGTGAAGTTCAGTTCAACGTCGGAATCACCAGCCAGGCACCCTCCAATGTTGCCACTTCCTCTAATGGCAATAACTTGGCTGGAGCAGCTGAACAGTAAGTGCCATGGTACTTTTGCTGCAGACAGACAAGGTCATGCCAGTTGATTTTGAATGAATGGAAGATTCTTTTATTAATTTCCTTTGGTTTGCTCTTACATATTGTACAGATATTTCCGAGCCTGATCAATACATGAGAATGTTTTGGTGCCTCTTTTTTTGTTTCTGTTATGGTTATATACGAGCCCGATGTGGAAATTGCATTGCAGGTTCCAACACCATGGATTATAATGATCGGATCAACTGCCTTTGATAGCATGAACTGAATTTATTTGGCAGCTTGTTCTGTTTGTTTACCTACTAAGTCCTTATGTAGGGGAAGTAGTTGAGCCCATTTTGGGTTCCTCCTGAAGGACAGTAATGGTACTGTGTGACAGCAACTACGATGGGTATTTTGGTGAGTGTCAATGTTTGCCGGAATGCACCGTGCGCCTGCACTTGGATACCCAATCTGTCCCACAGAAGGGGAGTGTTAGCCGCTGCTCCCACCCCGATTATTGATTAATGAATGAATGCCAAACATTTTTTTATGGAGCGATTAATGATTGACAGAATTGGTCGTTAGCCAAAGTCACAAATGGTATTTTTCCCAGAGTGGTGAAATGATTCTTACGGACTGCCAATACTGGACCCTCTTGGCTGTTGCCATCTACTTTTCTTCTTTCTGTTTGGAGGAAAACTGGGAATAACAGGGTGAGTTGAGTTAGTGATTCTGCATTTATCGACTCTTTGATTTGATTGGTTAACTTAATTCCTTTCCTATTTGGGTGGAGATGTAAATGTTGTGATGACATATGCCACGTGTCCTACTAATAATTTTAACCCTAAGTTTGGATGTGACTAACCAAAAAATATTATGAAAAATAGACACGTGGCGTAATATTTTGATTGCAGGAGAAAAATCCTGTACTCTGAGTTGCTGTAGGGAATTTCCGGACTTTGTCATTTTTAATATTTTCCTCACAAACAAAATTCAAATGACCATGCCATTGAACCTTAAGCGCATGATCGCTTTCTTGGCTGGGACAAGGTGCACTGCTGGTTTCTACTGAAATTAGATTTCCAGAGATGGTTTATATATTTATAAATACTAGAGTCTTGATTCACTCTCATGTTCAATTAATGAACGTGCCAATAGATCTCCATACCTCGCCCAGTTGTGATTACAGTACCATTTAGTCCTTCAGACAAAATTTTTTTTCCAGGAATGTTCTTTAGTGGCTATATATGCAAAAGGGTCCCAACAAAAGAGCCATTGGCTGACCCGGATAATGAAATTGATTCAAGCTTGCAACAGAAGCCTCAGTGTATGGAGAGAATTTATAACAGACTGGAAGAATCAAACTCAAATTTGCTTCTCCCCACCTCAGTTGGGTAGTAAGCTCATCGGTGCTTTGTTAAAGTTTGAAAGCAGCCATGATGCCTGTAAAAATTGTTCCATGAGATGCCTTGTCACCTGGAATTCCATGGTTGCTGCTTATATTCGTCGAACTAGACTTTACGAAAAGATGACGCTTACAGAGACCACCCAAAACATGTTCTCCGGTGTTTTCAAAGATGTTCTGCTTCATCTGACATGAAGGAACAGAGACTCCAATACAGAGACCACCCAAAATATGAAAACTTGCGGCTTTTACATGTCAAAAATAACCTATATCTCTGTTATACGGCGCTAGCCCAGCAGCTCTAACTTATAGGGGGGTGTTAGGACCGTATGAATATGGGTAGAACTACACAGATGACAGTTGTGCCCTTGTAGATATGTACACAAACTTAGGGAATTTGGAGGATGCCTATTTTGTCCCTGATAGAGTTGTGGAGAAAGATACGGTTCTAAAGACTGGTTACACCCAACTTGGTGAGGATGGTGAAGTCGAGAGGCTTTTTTAGAAGGAAAATGCTAAGTGAGACTGCAAAGGGCCGGGACCACACCTAGTTGAGATTAAATCAAAATTGGATTTAATGAAATTTTGAGACCTGTGCATCACAAGCACGGTCTCGGTGTGGTCTCGGCCCTTTACGGTCTCAGTAGCAAAGTCCTTTTTAGAATACTAGTTAGCCTGTGCAAGGCACGTGTCGGATGTAATAAAAAAAGAAGGTAAGAGAGCAAAGGAAGAGAAAAGAGAGTGAAACTCGGCAACAATGGGTAGATGACAGTTTTGAAATCAAGTTTGTAAATGTTTAGTTCTTCAGCTGCTGTATGACCGGCAGCTAACTCCTGCTAGAGGAAACAACAAAAAAGAGAAGGTAGAGAGAGACAGGATTTTGAGTGGCAGGTATAGCTGCTGTATGACCAGCAGCTAACTCCCGCTAGAGGAAACAACAAAAAAGAGAAGGTAGAGAGAGACACAGGATTTTGAGTGGCAGGTGTCTTTGGTTGTAAAAAAGGGAGACGTGCGGAGTATGGTTGATAAAAGAGAGTGAAAATTGGCTGTAATCAGTAGAGGGCAGTTTTGAAATAAGTTTATAGAGGTTTAGAAGATTATTTCTTCGACAGCTGCTGTAGTACAAGTAGTTAACTCCCATTTTTAATTAATTATATAGGTTATAGATGGTGCATGGAAGCAGTATCAATGCTAGTGAATTTACTTCTATGAGCACTTTGAAATTTTGCGGGAATTTAGTGTTGGATATTGAGATCGGGTGGCTATAATCCCTCGATCGTACGGCTATGGTTGATGGATAAAATCCTCAAGTGAATCTCGTCATGCATATTAACACTCATGCACATCACATCACCGCATATGTATGATCATGTTTTTTAAATGTATTATATGGTATCTATCTTATTTTAATCTTGATGCATTCATGTGCATAGGGATCATGATTGATATTGTGAGATATGGAGTGTTGGATCATCTCTAAGCCAGACTGGGTATCTTGGTGAAGGGTGACCGTTGGATCTTAGTCAAAGGTTTAACAGCTAGTTTGACCAAGACATTAAGACTTCAAAGAGCCGTTAAAAGTCCTTACTTGATCTAAGGGAGCTATGGTAAATGTGGTTGAATCTGGACCATTGATCCAGATTCTAATTGCTTGATATAAGAGAATAATTATGGAAGAGTCTAACGACTCTCTCTTTGATGGTGTATAAATCCCCTTGGCTAAGGAGGAAAGAATGCAACCAAGAAAGCAAAAGTGGAGACTTTCCATTTGTGTGAAAGATTTTGTCTCTCTTGATAATATTCCCTGTGTCACTTGAGTTTTGCTCAAGTGTGATCAACCACACACCTAAGTTTTGTATGAAATCCCATTGTGGAGAAATCCTAGCTCAACTTAGATCATACTCTTCCAGAAGGCCATTGCTCTACCTCCGTATCTCATTTTATTGATCGGATCCAAGAGATGATTTTTCCGCTGCAATCTCGCATCCCTTCATTTAGCACTTTGAAATTTTGCGGGAATTTAGCGGATCCGAGTAAAGGGAAATTGATCCATTGTCTCATAATCAAAATATCAAATGCTGGATTTGAATCCATGGTGGCTTCACAAACTTCACTTCTTATGATTTACTCAGACCTGTGGCTTGATTGATGATTCTTTAATTGTTGATGCTAATCAGGTGAGTTGGACAGCTAAAATAGTGGGTCTTGTGCAAGATGGTGGAGAATAGTTTGCTTTATCAGTGTTCTTCCAGATGATCCTTTGTTCAATAGGTGCCAGCTAGCTTAGTTGGTAAAGTCCCTTGGCATCGTACTAGGGACCTGGGATCGAATCCCGCCTATGTTTCTCTAGTAGGGGCCTGCCTAACCCCTACCCAAAAAAAAATTTGTTGACTTCATCCTGTGGCGTTTTTCGAGCCTCGCAATGTTTGAACAAAGGAAACAAATTTACTCCAGTCATGAGAGCCACATTAGATAGAGGTAGATTCGTGGGAATGAGAAAGCATCAAAGTGGTGATATCAGTTTTTGAATGTTTGGTCAAGCTCGATACACATGAACTCCGTGATCTACAGTTGCACCCAGAGGTGTTACAGACTACTCAACTGAATTTATGATTTGAGACTTGATCTACAATGTAATTTTTTCATTGTTTTGGTGGGAGACTTGAAGAGGGCGAAATTCTAATAAACCAAGTTAAAACCCCGGATGCGTTTCCATGGAGAATATGGAGAACATTGCTTTGTAGGATCCATGGAGAAGTTGAGTGGCTGAAAAAGATCATGAATAGCTTACTCGAGCTTGAATGATGAAAAACATGATGAAGGAGATGAGATTGAATAACTTTGCAATGAGATGGCTTGATGCTGATAGGAAGGTACACATTCATGGCTGGCTGGAGATTGGTCCCTACTAATAATATTTCTGTCATATGTTGGCGCCACTACTAATAGGACAAAAGAAAATAAATACAGAAACACAATGATGTCTTGCCTCTTTCCTATCTACAAGATTCTTATATTTGGTGACACTATGTGGGGAAGGGGATATAGAGATGAAGTCGAAGGGGTCTTTGGATCTTAGTGTTTCAAAACCCAAATATGCAGTTTCTGAATTAGATTCTCACAATTCTCCTCAGCCAGATTGCAAGAACAAAACCTTCAAAAAATGTGAATGAATTCCACAATTTGTAGGCCATATGATCCTGCTTTCCATATTGGTACTCACTTGAACTTGAGAGCTTCTTTGCGTCTTCCCAAGAGAGAGAGCACTGTTGCAGATATATGCCTTGAAGATAGACCTGCTTCTTCGATCTGATCTTGGGGTGATCCATGCTCAATATATCTGTCCGGAAGCACCATCGATCTCAACTGCAGAGAAGCTCTAAATAGAATCAGAATTTAGAAATGAAAACCACAATCTTTTGTTAAGGAACTTGATATTGAAGGGAACTTACCTTCAGAGGTCCATCTAGTAGACCATTCAAGCAAAGGAAGTGAGATACATGAGATCCAAAACCTCCAATGGAACCTTCCTCTGCCGTAATCAGGATCTCATGCTCATTGGCCAATTTCCTGATGAGCTCTGTATCCAGAGGTTTGCAGAACCTAGCGTCGGCTACTGTCACAGCAATGTTGTGGGATTTGAGTGCATTTGCAGCTTCTAAACATTGTTGAACTATGGAACCAAATCCCAAAATAGCAACTCTGCTGCCTTCCATCAGTATTCTTCCTTTTCCAATCTGTTCAATAATCATAGAAAACACATTTGATTTCTGTTCTGGTTTCTTTCTTTGCAAATTTGAAATTGGTTACTTATGATGCTTACTTCAAGTGGGGTGCCTTTGTTATTGGGGGGTAGAGCTGCCCCAACTCCATTACCCCTTGGGAACCTGAAGCAGCTGGGTCTGTCATCAATAACCGCTGCTGTGGCAATCATGTGCATCAGCTCAGCTTCATCCGAAGGAGCCATGACAACCATATTGGGCAAACAAGCCATGTAGGTAATGTCAAATGCTCCACAGTGAGTAGGTCCATCTGCGCCAACCAGACCGGCTCGATCCAAAGCAAACCGGACAGGTAATTTCTGAAGATCCACGTCGTGTACCACCTTCACATCCATTATAACTACGAGCTTCAAAAATTTCAAACATAATAGAAAAATCCACCTCTCATATGTTCATGGTTTTCTCATTTGGCTCACCTGATCATAGCCTCGTTGTAGAAATGATGAGTAGATAGCACAGAAAGGCTTGAGACCTTCTGTGGCTAAACCAGCTGCAAATGTAACGGCATGTTGCTCGGCAATCCCCACATCAAAGCAACGATCAGGAAACCTCTTCTGGAAGAAATTAAGGCCAGTCCCACCGCCCATGGCAGCATGTATGGCTACAATCTTATTGTCTACCTCTGCCTCTTTTATTAGGGATTCTGCAAAGTACTGAGTATATGAAAGTGTAGGGGACTTGGATTTGAATTGCTTTCCTGTTTTCAGGTCGAACTTGACGACACCTGAAAAAAGAGAAAATTTGGACCACCTTGAGAATTCTGCTAACTAAATGGGAACACAAGTATTAAGTACAAGTTAATAACAAAATTCACCGAATTTTTGAAAATTTTGCGAATTTTAGGTGCGCCGAATTATTCCCGAATTTTGTGAATTATTCCCAGATTTCTTGAATAATTCGTTTAGTTTGGCAAGTGAACTGCTTATTTTGCATATTATCTAATCAAATTGTTAAATAAATATTTTTAATTTTTTAAAAAATTTTCTCGAATTTTTCCGAACTTGACCCTTGCCTTATTATTCCCGAACCCTGACTTTCTCACTAACTGTACAACTAATTACAAAATGCAGTCTCACCGTGCATTTTATCGGCAGCAACCTCTGCTGGGGAATAACCTTTTCCTTTCTCCGTCACTATGTGGATCAGAACAGGCCCTGGTGCAGGCAGAGCTTTCACTTTTTGGAATATGGTGACTAAATCATCGACATTGTGCCCATCCACTGGACCAATGTAGTATAACCCAAGCTCCTCAAACAGAGTAGATCCGGAAGCACCGAGCATACCCCTTGCATATTCATCTACCTTCGCAGCGACCTCATGTGCTTGCCCTCCAATCTGTTTCGTGATACTCTGCAACAGAGATAACCCAATTCAGATTTCTTTGGAATTTGAAAACAGAGACAAGCAATCAGATCACAAAGATAGGAAACAGATTGAAGGCTTACCTTTGCTGCTTCGCGAAGCTTGCGAAACTTGGTGCTTGCTTGGAGCTTGGTGAGAGCACTGCTTAGAGCTCCAACAGGAGTTGCAGGGCCATCGAGAGTGGCAGTCGGCAGGGAGACTTGCTTGTTGTCATTTAATATAACAATTAGGTTGGCGTCAAGGTACCCGGAGTTGTTCATGGCCTCATATGCTTGCCCTGCAGTCATGGCTCCATCTCCAATAACAGAGATAACATGGTTGTTCTTTCCTAAAAGGTCTCTAGCAACAGCCATTCCTACCAAATATATTACATACAAGGGTGAATTTTAGAATTTGATCCTCTCATCAAAACCAAATTGTAAATATATCATGTAATTGTTAAGTCCATTCAGATAGAAAAGAGAAAGAAATAGAATGTGAAAATGTGATAGACTGAGAACTTAAAACATACCAAGACCAGCAGAGATGCTTGTAGAGCTATGTCCTGCACCAAAAGCATCATGAATGCTCTCATCCCTTTTGGGAAACCCTGCAAGTCCTGAAGTCTTCCTAATGGTATGCATTCTAGACCTCCTTCCTGTCAGAATTTTATGAGGGTATGCCTGCAAAATTATGACTTACAGTTACAGTTCATAAACAAGTCCTCAAACATTCAAAGATGAAAATAAAAACAAATAAATTTTTTTTAATAGACTGGGAAACAAGAATTTTTTTTTTCATTTGGGAATCTAAAATTTTCACCTGATGGCCAACATCCCATATGATTTTATCTTCAGGGGTGTTGAACACATGGTGCAGGGCCACTGACAGCTCCACCACTCCTAGGCTTGAACTTAGATGCCCACCTGTCTTTGATACTGTGTACACAATATCTGCTCTAAGCTCTGCTGCTAGTTGTTCAAGATCCTAAAGGAACATTTAAATGACAAAGGAAAACCATTGCAACTCCATCAATGCCTGAGAAACTGGTTATGAAACAGAAAAATCATCAACACAAACATATGGTACTCATCAAGATGGTGCATAATGTATAATGACCTGTGTGGAGAGATTCTTCATGTGGGCTGGGTAATTTATTGTGTCCAGTAATGGTGTGGCAGGTTTCCCTCCTGAGAAATCAATCTTCCATCCCTCCTTTTCTTTCTTTATCGTCACCTTCCCTTCCTCACCATCTGAGCTACTAGCAGAAGCTCTCAAACAGAACTGAAACCCATAATCAGCAGCATTAATGTACCATCATCATCATGATCATGAGAGAAGAAACCCACATACACACACACACACACACACACAAATATATATAATCCAAAATTTATATTTTTTAGACAATTACCTTTAAAAAGCAAAAAGAAATAAAACCCAGATGGCAAAAACAGCGGACTGATTAGGAAATGACGCATGCATTTGAAGCACAGACCTGTCTTCTGCAACTAATGGTTGGTCGTGGAGCTTTCAGGCATGGAGAAATGGTTATGGTTGTTCTCATGAGAGACCCTGAAACGGCCATTACTGATCAAATCTAGAGAGAGAGAGAGAGAGAGAGAAAAAGAAGAGGGTGGAGTTACAGGAAATAGGCAGGAGGTTTATAACGAGCGAGATAGAAAAGGTTGCGGCCAAAGCACGAGGAGCGAATTTCTCACGAGATCTAGACACGAAACAATTGCCTGACCCGGCTGCATTGTATTGTACATTGTAGCGCTGGTCCGTCCGGCCTTGAATGACCTCGGATTGTCTCTGGCGAGGCCAGAAAGGTAGTCTCGGGCAACCACAAAATAACGGACATGTGGCGATAAAAAGGAGAGAAGTCATTTCATTTTCTCTCAATGATTTTGATTTCTCCCTACTTGATATCTCTCCTTTTTTATGTCACCACTTTATCACCTTGTATCAAATAATGTGTGAAGAAGTCAAAATCATGGAACCCATGAAATGACTTCTCCATCCACATGTTCCTTATTTTGTGGTTGTCTGAGAGGAGCCTTTTTGGCTTCACCAAAGAGAATCCGAGGCCCCAGTGAACATGCCTCGGATTCTCTTGATTGATGCCAAAAAATGATGTCTCGGACTACCACACAATAAGCGACAAGTGGATGAGAAGTCAAAATCATGAGACCCATGATTTTGACTTCTCCAAACAGAATGAGACATGTGATGACAAGTGTGAGAAAAAGGGGAAGAGATATCAAGTGGGGGGGATGGGATTTGGTCTTGCTTTAGCAAGACCGGGCTTTGGACATGTGGCGATATTAAAAGGGGAGAAGATATCAAAGGGAGAGAAGTCAAAAAACTGGAGAGACAATGAAATGACTTCTCTCTTTTTTATCACCACATGTCGGACGTTGTAAATAGGTAAGATGGTTTTGGTCTTGCTAGAGCAATACCAAATCTCATCCCCAAGTGGGAAGAAGTCAAAATCATGGGGAGAAAATGAGATGACTTCTCCCATTTTTACATGTCGCCGCCTATTGTGTGAGATTTGAGGCTGAGTGAATAATGTATAAGCATTACAAGAAGTTAGTAGGAGAAAATGAAATAACTTCTCCACTTTTTATCAGCACATGTCTATGTTGTGGAATGGCCAACTGAATAATGTATAATAATGTACAAGCAGCAGTGCTCTGTTGCAATGCTGCAATGTGCCCAATAAAAATTCACCACGTCAGTGAGCTTACTGGTGAGCTTGCATATAGTTCAGAGTCCCACCTTACCTACCTTACGTACACTCAGGAGACAATGACATTTGACTGAATGTCGTACACATAGGAGTCTATACACCATTTTTGTGCGGTCTCGGATTCTCTGGGGAAGAAACCCATGTTGGGCAACCCTAGAATAGGGGACATGTGATGATGAGAAGTCATTTCATTTTCTTCCCATGATTTTGACTTCTCCCTACTTGATATTTCTCCATTTTTTATCTCACTATCTTATCATCATGTGTCATATAGTACATGGAAAAATCAAAATCATGGACCATGATTTACATTTCCACCGCTTGTCCCTATCCTATGGTTGTTCGAGACAATGGGTTTCTGACTTCATTAAGACAATCCGATAGACTTGCTACAAAGACTATTGTTTCTAGGCCTCGGATTGTCTTTGGTGAAGGCAGAAAGAAAGGGCTCTTGAACAACCATAGAATAAGGGACATGTGGCATTAAAAAATGAGAGAAGTCATTTCATTTTCTCCTCATGATTTTGACTTCTCCCTATTTAATATCTCTTCCCCTTTATCTCAACACCTTATCGTCATGTGTCATATAGGGTGTGGAGAAGTCAAAATCATGGGCCCATGATTTTGACTTCTCCACCACTTGTCCCCTTTTCTATGGTTGCCCGAGACAAGCGTTTTCTGGTTTCACCAAAGACAATCCGAGGCTACTGTTTCTAACTTTCACCAAGGTAGGAATGGGCTTCTGAGTCACATTTGCCCCTTTTTTACATCCATATTAATGTTACTACTAATGGGCGGTTGGATTACATTTTATTAGCCAAAAATCAACTATGTTAAAATTGATTATGTAGAAATTAATGGTCAAATAATCATTTTTTCAAATAATAATATTTAAGAGAATACAAAGTTGAGTAATGATTTTTGACTAATGAAATCCAATCCAAACACCACCTAATAGAACAAAATGCCAGGATAGACATCATTAAACAGTCTCTTTAAGACCCGTTATAACGTGAGAGAAACCGAAGGCAGTAAGAAAAGGAGAAATTGGGGAGAAAATTGTGTGACGTGGGAAGAAGTGGGGTGGTTATGATGCTCTTCTTAAATGGGATCTTTGAGTATATGAAAAAAACAAAAACTGCAAAAGAGAAGAAGGCAGGCATCAAAGAGCCGGCCACCAGTTCCAGATACCTGTACGAGCAAGCCTTGTCTTCTTTTGGTTTTGTAACTCACCCACTAAAGCCTTTTTATTATACCGTATTCTCATAAGACTATGATTTCTCCTTTGAAAATTTAAAATTAAAAAAAAAAGGATTTGATCAAAATCATGTCCAAATGACTGCACTAATCCATCCCACTTGTCTATATTTAGACCAGTCAAATTGCCGGTCCGGTCCGGCCTGCCCCTCATAATGGAGAGATTCTTTTTACCTCCTTAAGATCCAATGGCCGGGTATGGCCCAAAATCTTAGGCCCTCTCTTACATGAGGGTCAGGCTAGCCCAGCCCTCCTAGAATATAATGTATATAATATATATTATAAATTAACTTACATATCCATCTCTAATGAATTATTAATAAGGGCATAGTAGCCGTTTCATTACTATGCCCCCTATTATGTAATAGAGAAATGCTTAGTCCTAGTCTCAAATTTCCAAAATTTCAACATGGTAGCAACAAGTGTCACTACATCGACCTATTATCTTGAGAAAACGGTGCAAAAATAAAATTTTCCTGTTTTGACCTTTTTGCTTTTCAACTAGTTAAAGGGGTACGTGTTGCTACCACCTTGCGTCTGTGGAATTTTTTTTGAATGCTGTGATTGGGGCTAGCACTCATCTATGTAATATTGTCTATTTGTACTTTAAAACTTGATATTTATTTCATAATAGATCACAATAAAATATCTTCTTGCTATCGTATTAGGCAGAATGTTAGTGATACTCTTACTTATAAGCTTATATCTTCATAAGACGTTCTCATTAATACGTTTAGTTGGGAGTGAGATTTTTCCTTAAAAGTTATCGATTGTCTTGTAAGAAATAATTTAAAGATTGTTCCTTCTTACAAGTTTGAATACATACTGACTTCTGCTCAGGGAGATTGACAAATGATGTTGTGTCCAGAAAGTGCAAATGTCTTGTAACGGTGGGTTCTAAAGTCTAGTTAACAGTAATATTTTTAGAATTTTGAAATTCTTAACTACACCAATCAAAAATTTTGTATGCATATAAAATATGAAAAATTGTTGACATTACAGTGATTCACATAAAGTGAAAACAAATTCCTCTAAATATTATACAGTAACATGAAAGTTTTTTGCTTTTTAGATATTCTTTTAGGCCATGGCTTAAATTTTGACTTGGGCCTTGAGTAAGTGAGGACTGGGCTTAGACATAGCATAGCCCAGCCCAGCCCATTGACACCTACTTATATTGTAGTTTCCTTTTAGAGGATTAAACTGTCTTTTAGATTATTTGATAGATCGAAAAACAGACTTTGTGTGCCTAGCAGAAGACCCATTCATCATTGATTAACCTTAACAACTAGAGTAGGTAAATATTTCCTTGCACCAGCTCATAGATCAATTAAATGAATGGCTTAGATTGATAAAGAACATGCAAAGTAAAGTAGTATGGTAACTATATATCCATGTTTCTTCCACAGCCAGAAATTGAAGAACGAGGATACAATTACAGGCTGCATTCTCTTTCTCTAACTATGGTAACAAAAACCATCATATCAAATAATAAGCTAGGAATTTGCTGCATTGGCATCAACTATGAATATCTGATGGTTGCGCATGCCTTCCCTTGCTGAAGAGGTTTCGAGGCTTGGAGCCCACAGCTATGGCCCCACAACCATGATTAAGAATGTCAGCTTGCTCACCAAAAATTAGTTTGACTCTTTTGATTAGGGTTAACATTTCACATTAATAATAGTGTAAGTAGCTCCCCAAAATGTGCCTACACAAGTTTAATTGATGAAAATACCCTTTTTTGTATTTGTAATTCTCAAACTACACGTAAAATATTTTTGGGAACTCCGGTTATATATTGGACCGGAGCTCCTGTTTATAATTAAACTCATTTATTAAAGGAAAAATTGCAATCAACTTAACCAATATTAGTTACCTTAAACTTCGGATAGAGAACAGGGAGATGATGTTTAATGCCAGGAAGGCCATATAGTGCTTGTTCAGTGTGATAACTGGATCTAGAGAACTTGACCCAGTTGGATCCACTTGATCTATTGACTTTGCTGATCACTCACCACACTTTTTCTGTCAAAGGATTCAACAGAGTGCAACGGATCACGAACTCCTTGCTGAGTATTGTACACTCACCAAACCAAATCTTCATCTCTTCCTTCCTTTTCGTGGTCCCACACAAATAATAAAATAATATTTTTCTCTCCCTTCCTTTATTGTGGTCCCACACAAATAAATAAAATAATGTTTTTCTCTCCCTTTTTTTTTTGTTTTCCCACACAAATAATAAAATAATATTTCTTTCCCCTCTGTTTTTTGTTGAATTGGTGCAGGGAGTATTTTTAAAAAGTTGATAGCCAAAATAGAAAAAAAGTGAGTTCTGACAATTTTGGTGAGTAAAATTTGGTGAGGCTGCTATGAATACTGTAACTGGTTAATCAGTGGCCCATTTTGAGCTGCTGCATTTGGTCAGGCCGAGTTGGCCATCAGCCACATCACCAAGGAAACTTTTACTTGAATCGGAGCGGGTCCAATGGAAGGTCTAACATAGCCTGTACATAGTTGTGTGTTGATATCGCTGCAGTCAGAAGTGTCTACCAGGTGAAGACATTACAGGTATGGCCATCATGGCCTGTCTAGACCACCCAAACGATGGGGCAATCCTTGCATCCTTCACAAACCAGAGCACATCATTTAGCCCATCTCAACCATCATAAGTTGAATCTCGCAAAATGGCCTTTATTTCATTTCCTAATATATATATATATATATAATACTTACACAATTCCTGGAGCCCAGAAATTCCTTCTACTTGGATGCTACAAAGTATACAAATAAATATACATTTATGCCGAAGGGAAGCAACTCCTCCCCCACAGATACATCATTAGCAGGGAAGAGGGAGGCTAACTCTGAACGCTTCCAGTCAATCACCATGAAAGCACACCTTCACCTTCTTCCTGCGCGCAGATCTCCTTCAGTCTGCTTTTATTCGAAATTCACTCGGAAACATCTTGAATCTTCTAAATCTTCATCCAATGTTGCTTGCTACCAAGTCCAATAAATTATTAGATTCACCTGGATAGGTTCGCAGTCAATTGTGGACAGGTTGAGACAAAATGCAAACCCCCAGTACCCGGAGCCTTCAGAAATCGCCTTTTGATGCCTTGGAGTTTCTCTACTCATGGAAGTCCTCGTAGGGCGAAGATCCGCTTGTGGAGTCACTTTCAAACGGTGTGGCTCCCCTTGGAGATGATGGAAGTGACTCTCTCTGTTGAGAAGTTGCACCTGATATAGAAGGAAAGAGTGTTGAGAGAGAAAAAAACCTTATTGGATGATTCATGCTTGTATACTACAGCAAGTCTATAAATGGCAGTGGTAAAAGTAGAGAACATTCATTTGGACATGATCCACCATTGACGGGTCTTACCAAGGGGTGCGTTCGTTTGGCGAGAAAATGAGAGAAAGTACAAGAAAAGTGACTTTTCTTGCGTTCGGTGTGCAAGAAACACTTTCATTTTCTTGCACTTTCTCAATAGTGACAAACTTTCTCCCCAAAACTTTTCATCTTTTGATGGTTATTTTGAAAGAAAATTTAAGTTTCATTTCATTTCATTTTATTTCTTTTCTTTTCTTTTTCCTTCTTTTCCTTTCTTTTGTTTTTTAACCCACTTTCTCGCCAAAGATTAAGTAAGCTGGATAATAACAAGTTAACAACCATCTAATCTAGAGACCATTTTTTCCCCTGGACTTTATGGCTATTTTTTGACCCTAACAAAGGATGAATTGATCAGACAGTTAATACATTTCGGGCCAAGGCAAGTTTTGGGAAAGGAGATCTCCTTAGTGGACATATTTGGATAGTGGGTCCAACATTCATGGCATGTTTGCCATACATACGAATAATTCATGCAACTGGGATCTTATAGTGCTATTATGTGTCCAGATTGATTCCACATTTCATTGTTTTTTTAGAGGATAAATGTTACCTCATGTCCTAATGAATAGAAGAAAAAAATTAAAGGGCAGTCTCAAGACTCAACATCCCCAAAAGATAGTACTGGTAGCATTTTAAATGAACATGCAAAAAGTAAAAGAAACTTCCACAGACCTTTTTGCCCTCTTGAGCGGAACTTCTTAGTGTGCCGTCTAATAAGCCTCTTAGCTTTTGTTATGGTCAGTTGCCTAGCGAAGGGTGAGAACTCTGCATCACTTTCACTCCACTCACCGTGGAACTCGTTTTCTGTTTCACCCCTCATAGTCCGCCGCACAAACGCTTTGGCCTTGCGGCGCTGAGAATTGAAGAGACCCCTTATGGAGGTGACAAATCCATCACCTGCTCCATCATTGGGCCGCTTAATCCAGGATATTGGGTACTGATCAGATTTCCCAACCTGACCTCCATCGCTGTCACTGAAATTAAGATTGTTGTCAGGTACACCAGCTCCACTGGGTTCCCTCTGACTATGAGCTTTATCTTTAAACTTCTTACCCTACACAAATGGAGAAAAAGCAAGTGGGTTTAATTGGGGATAAGAGACGCATCAATCAGAATGCATTTAATGTATGTTACGATACAAACTGAAGACTTCAGATTCTTTATGGTACCAGAGCCTTGATTCATTAAATCAGAACGAGTGTTTGTGCAGATTACTTGCCTGCATTCCCGTAACAGACTTTAGGACTCCCCAAATAATATGCTTCTTAACTCGTGAAAACAGTCTCCTCCAAGTGCCAGTGAAGTCAACACGGTGGAATGTGTCCATTAACAATCTTAGATCGCTCACAGCAAATCTTGATCCCTCGTAAGTAACTAGTAGTTCAACCTAAAATACCATTATGTTATAAAACATATTACTCCAAAGAGCCAATATCATTATGAATAAAACGTTATATTTCAAAGAGAACTCTTCCTGGATTCTGGTTTTAGTTTCATACTAAAAGGAACAAAGGATCGAACCTGACTTATCTTGATATTGTGAAAGTCCATCATCTTTCGAGGCCTAGTTCTTTTCTCTTCATGCGACTTCCCAACCTTCTTTTCTTCATGGGACGAGCGACCAGTTTTAATTAGCTTGGAGTCTTTCGATTTATTTCTAGAGGACTCCTCTTGTTGCTCTATTGTGGAACCAAGGGGCCCACTTTTTGAGGAAGAAATGTTCGAAGAGTGAACATGGAATATGAGTTCATTAGCCACGGACTCTGCCACATTCTCTTCCCATGTTCTGTCAAACGAAGATGTTCGTCTGAGCTCTGAGGTGGAACCGCATACCATATTTGCTTTTAGGTTTTGCAACTTTGATACCTGCATGTGGGTGCCAATAAATAATCAAGGAACAAAGTTTCAATATACATATCTCATAAGAAATTTAGTCATGGTTGATCCTTATTATTTGGGAACACTAAAGATGCTGATAATCATACCTAAAGAGTGGCGTAAGAAAGGCATCAAATTTTCATCTTCAACAGGCACCCCATTCATCAAGAAAAAGTTAATCACTGAATTTGGGTTAGTAGCACTAAAAATTCCTGATTATAGATGAGGGATTTTCGAAACTGGAGGCCTATATTTCCTAGTTGCATTAACCTATGTTTAACGCCTGTTGACATATGATCTATTATGTAGGTGTGTTACACCGAATCACCCCTCAGGGGTATACATGTAACTTTTCTATTTAGGATTATTATAAATACAAAGAGATTAGAGAGAGACACTCTCTAATCTAGTTTTTCCCCTAATCTTTTTCTTTCACTCTTTCATAAACCTTAGTTTACTATTCCTAATTTACTGAGCAAGAAATCAAGGCCTGCATTTTTTTTTTAATGGCATGAATAGTGCCGCATGAATAGTGTCGCGTGAATAGTGTTGTATGAATTGTGTCGCATGAATCTGGTATGATTTAATATTTTTGGAGTTCAGGTTGATTGTTGATTTTATTCTTGAGTTTTTGGAGTATCTAAGTTGATGTTTCATGCTCTCGAATGGTTTTATGAAAAAAAAATCAGATTTACATCATTCGAGTTTAAAAGATTTTTGAGGTTATTGATGGACATCTAGATCTATTATGAATCATTAGATCTAGAGTTATAAATGTGTGGATTCATTGGTTTTAACAAAGCAATAGTTGTTTGGAGTCTGTTTGCTGAAAATGTGTGATTCTGGGAGCCCTAAAGTTGTTCCGTAAGCATTTTTTTGTGTGAAAAACAACCATATTTAACCTCCATAAGAGGCGCTGATAGTGTTTTTGGAGTCTGTTTGCTGAAAATGTGTGATTCTAGAAGCCCTAAAGTTGTTAGGTAAGTTTTTTTTTTTTAGTGAAAAACAACCATATTTAACCTCCATAAGAGGCGTTGACAGTGTTTATTGTTGCTGTTTTTGTGCTAGAAAAGTTGTTATTGACCTAATTGGTCTTTTTGTAGAAAAGGTATTACCTTTTGAAGTGCTAGAAATGTTGGGGCTGTTTTTTGCAGATCAATGATTTTTTCTTTTGATTTGAGTTGATTGGAAACAAAGCAATGCTGAAAAAATGGTCAATGATGGTGTGTCTGAAGGAGTTTCTGATGCTATATCAAAGGGTCCAAGCATTAAGATCCGGTGTGTTAATCACAACCATAAAGTTAGATGACACCAACTTCCTTGAGTGGTCTCAATCCGCTAAGATGTATATGACAGGTCGAGTGAAAGAACCGGCAATAGAGACCGAGACATATGACAAGTGGGAGTAAGAGAACCTTATGGTTATGTCATAGCTACTACATTTCATGCAACCATCGGTTAGTAGAGGCTTCTTTCTGTGGACAAGGAAAGAGATTTGGGATAAGACGACTCGAATCTATTCCCAGCGTCAGAACATTGCTAGGGTGTACTAGTTAAGGCAAGAGATAGCTACTCTTCATCAGGAGGAGATGAGTTTATCTCCCTATTACTCCACTCTTCAGGGTCTTTGGGAAAGAGTTGAATCATTTTCAGGTCAGCCAGTGGGACACTGATAAAAGACAGATATAGGCACAGGGGGAGATGAGTCTAACTCCTGCAGTTGAAGTCTCCTTATCAACTACTCTGTCCAGAGCAGCCTCTGTTTATTATCTCCCTCGTGTCTTTGATTGTGTCTGCTTCATTCATATTTTGGGTCCTCATTGAACCAAATTGGATCCAAAATCTATTTGTGATGTCCTCTTGGGATATTCTTCTACACAAAAGGGATACAAGTGTTTTGATCCTATGTCGGAAAAATGATTTGTTACCATGGACGTCACCTTTTTTGAGAGTTCCATTTTTTTCTCGTTCCTCTACCTCTTCAGGGAGAGCATAATAAATTATTGGAAGAGAGTTTGCCTTCAATTTCACTTCCGGTGTTGGTCCCTGATGGTATCCATTTTGTTGCTCCTACTGAAACTACTGCTAAAAAAGACCTACAGGTATATACCAAATGCGAAAAGAAGACCACTGTGCTACGACAATCTCCCAACTCTGACTCCTCTAAATCAGGTAACATTGCTCAATTATCTTCTGTGATTCCTATTTTTGTTCCTGATATTGATAATGATACTGCTCCCATTGTCGTATGCAAAGGAAAGCACCAGTGTACGATTCACCCTATCTCTAATTTTATCTCGTATGCATATTTGTCACCCTCCTATTTGGCTTTCTTGTCATCTGTTTTTCTATGTCTTTATCTTCTAGGTTTCAGGAGATTGTCTCTGATCCTAGGTGGCGCGATGCTATGATGGAAGAAATAAGAGCTCTGGTTAGGAATGGTACATGGGAAATGGTTGAGTTACCCAAGGGAAAAAGAACAGTAAGTTGCAAATGGATGTTCACCATGAAACATAAGGCAGATGGATCGATTGAGAGGTACAAGGCAAGACTGGTAGCTAAGGGGTATACACAGACATACGGGATAAACTATAACCGGTTGCAAAAATGAACTCCATACGAGGTTTGTAGCTACGATCTTCCATGGAGATCTATGAGAAGAAGTGTATATATCTCCTCCAGGATTCAAGCTTCCTAATAGTGTAGGAAGGGTTTGCAGGCTGAAGAAATCTATCTATGGACTAAAATAGTCCCCCTGAGCTTGGTTTGAGAGGTTCAGTCAAGCCGTGCAGAGGATGGGTTACCCACAGAGTTAAGCTAATCACACTCTTTTATAGAGAAAATGACAGTTAGTTACAATATTGATTGTCTACGTTGACAATATTGTGGTGATTATTAATGATTCTTCAGAGATCCAAAACCTGAAGAAATTCTTAGCTAGAAAATTTGAGATCAAATATTTGGGCAATTTGTACTTTATGGGTATTGAGGTAGCTCGATCAAAGAAGGGCATCTTCATATTATAGCGAAAGTATACCTTAGACTTACTTAAGGATATGGAGAAGTTCAGTTCTCGGCCAACACACTCCTATTGAGCAAAATCATAAGTTGAGCTTTAGTGAGGACCCATTACTAGAAGACAAAGAGATGTACCAAAGACTGGTTGGTCGTCTCATTTATCTCTCTCTCACTAGACCTGACATCGCATATGCAATCAGTCAATTCATGCATGAACCTCGGATTGCTCATTATGAGACAGTGAAAAAAAATTTGAGATATTTGAAGGCTACTCCAGGGAAGGGATTTCTATTTGCTAACCATGGTCATTTCTGACTAGAAACTTACATTTATGCTGATTGGGCTGGAAATATAAATGATAGGAGGTCTATCACAGGGTATTGTACGTTTCTTGGTAGTAACCTCATCACTTGGAGAAGCAAGAAGCAAAGTGTAATGGCTATGTCAAGTGCTGAAACAGAATATAGGGCAATAGCTCATGCGGTAACATAATTATTACGGCTGAAGATTTTACTATGAGATCTGGGGATGGAGGTGAATGTTCTTATAAAGTTGTTTTATGATAACAAGGCGGGCATCAATATTGCCCAGAATCTCATTCAACATGATCGGATTAAACATATTGAAATTGTCAGACACTTTATTAGAGAACAAGGTGCTTAAAGAAATTTCGGTTTGATGTTTGTTACAACGAGAAATCAACTAGTAGATGTACTCACAAAGGGGATTACTAAGGCTAGCTTAGAAGGTGTTCTTAACAAGCTGAGCATGTTGAATATCTATGCTCAGTTGGAGGGGGATTGTCGAGATAAGATCTATTATGTAGGTGTGTTACACCGAATCACTCCTTAGGGGTATACTTGTAATTTTTCTATTTAAGGTTATTGTAAATACAAAGAGATTAGAGAGAGACACTCTTTAATCTAGTTTTCCCCCTAATCTTCTTCTTTCTCTCTTTCATAAACCACTAGTTTACTATTCCTAATTTACTACTATGCCAAAGCAGCACTTTTCATGCACATCAGGATTGTGGGACCCATTATTTCATGTGTATCACCTAGATCTCCTATGCCAAAGCTCAACCTAACTAGGTGGTGCCAACCCTCCAGATATAACTTTTTTACTCATTTGCCTTTGTTGTCCAATCCTCCAAATTTTAGAGAGATCAGGTCGGATCTTCCGAATTCTTCGCCTCAGAGATCTGTTAATCCGTTACCATTTGAGCAGTGGGTCCGGACTCCAGATGCTTGCAGGTGTAATCACGTTCAATGCTGTGCTATTGGTAGATTGTGCTCATGCTCCAGGTGTAACCACATTCAATGCTATGCTATTGGTAGATTGTGATCATGCTCTACTAGAAGATTTGTACCTTACCCGTCTGGGTTATCATATAGGTAGGCATACACGATTGATCTTTAAATAAAACTACTTGAAAGAATTTTGAGCAACTCACTTGGGAGGAATCACAATGAGCAGAAGACTGACCGCCACCAGGCGTTATTAAGGGTGCTGCAGGGGCAGTTGATTTAGAGGGGACCTCAGTTTCTTTTGTTGAATGATTGCTTGATGTAGAAGCTTCGTGGACAGATGTGCCTTTCTTTACACGCCTTGAACCAGCAGTTGAAACCTTCCAAACTTCCTGCATGTTTCACAGGGTCACTCAGCAATTGTTATAGATTATGCAATTAAATTTAGTACACAGAACCATTAGAAACATTAAAGCATGCAGCTTACCTGCCGCCGTTGTGAGTCTTGTTCTTCTTCGGGGAAAAAGTACTCCCACATCATTCTGTACATTGTCTCGGTTAAATGTATCTTCAGTGGGTAGATCTCTACCTACAGTATGAAAAGTTGGATGATGTTATGTCCTGTAAGTGATGGTCAAAACACCAAAAATTTGGCCCAAGAATTTTAAATGAAGGTCCAAATGAATATAACCACCTCATTCCACTAAACTGGAAAGGCTCAGAAAGTGGGATCAACAAACAAAAAATTTCTCAAAGTAAGTTTAAGATTGTGTACAGTGTGTAAACGGTGTCTTCGAAGTACGACCAGTACCCAGTTTGTAGGATACAGACAGGTACTCTATGAAAAAGGATGTGTTTGGGAAACAGTCTTTATGATAGAACCAATTCTTGTTATTGTTCAAGCAGTCAGTTGCATGACTCATTAGTGATTTATATGCCCCGAGCTACACTTTGTTTCACTGTTATGTGACGCTGCACTGATATGCAGTGTCAATGATATCAAAGATTTGTCAACTATATAAGTATATTAAAAATAACTTTACTGAATACTGATTCCAATCAATGAAGTTTCTTGACAAAGATCACTTGCAATTGCACGAGCGCATGTTACACATTTGTGAAGCTAATCTACACCAATAGATCGATCAATTTAATGAAGCTTTACAAACTTCTTATTATTTGTGATCGATAAGGAGGACTTTCATTTGCCAGGAGAATATAAGAGAGGGAGTACAACCAAGAAAAGAAATAAAACACAAATTAAAACCTGAACTCGTCTCGCTAAACAAATTGACCTTATGACTCCCTCTTTAGATAAAGCATCAGCCTGTTTGCCAACCTTAAAATACAAGAGAACAAGATTTCTTTTTTTTTTTTTTTTTTTTTGGGGGGGGGGGATACACGTCCTACCACTGGAGCAACCAGGGAGGCATGAGATGTTCATGGTTGAGGCCATGAACTAGTTGTTCATGGTTTTGATATTATTGACCACGAATTCTAAAGGGTTAATTACAACTACTAACCTATTTTCTTATTAAGATTCAAATAGCTTGCATCTCATTAAGGAGAATAACTTAAAAAAAAACTAGTGTCCTTTACCTACAGAGAAATAAGATGGATGCAGAACTCAAGGATAAATTGGCTCAAGACAGGTTAAATTCAAGATTATTTCATATATATGCCAACTCCAGAAGGACCAACTTTACGTAGGATTAAGGCGTGTGAGAAGTCAAGGACAAATTGGCTCAAGAGAGGAGATAAAAATTCAAGATTTTTTTATTATTAAAATATTTATTCCAATTCCAAAAGGACCAATTCATATGCAGGATTAGGGTGGGTGAAAAGGAAGTGGAGGAAGAAACTAAACTCAAAAAGAAGACAACTCATTCTATGAGAATCTCTCACCGATATGCCTAGTGCTACTAACAGTTTGTCAGCCTGCTGGCTATGGGGTAGTGTAATAGACTATGTTCAATTGTACAGAGGGGAGTCTCTCCCCTGATTTTTCCCATAGTGGAATTTGGTTTACTTGCAACAAAAAGATCAAATGCCATCACAAACTAAAGGATCACATCCGACATCTCATTTCTTTCTCAAAGTCTTGCCCTCCATACACCCTCTCATATCCTTTATTATCATTCACTGCTTGACCAATTATGTGATTATGTCTACTCTTATAGATATCCACTCTCCATCTCGGATTTATTGAAGAAATATAACTATTAGGTATCCTTTATTATCATCCATCTTATTTCTCCGTAGGTAGAGAACACTAGTTTTCTTTTTTAGTTATTCTCTCCTCTAATGAGATGCAAGACATTTGAATCTTAATAAGAAAATGGGTTAGTAGATGTAATTAACCCTTTAGGATTCATGATCAATAGTATCAAAACCATGAACAAATAGTTCATGGCCTCAACCATGAACATCTCACGCCTCCCTGGTTGCTCCAATGATAGGACGTGTATCCCCATAGGGAGCGGACTCAGTTTCAAGTCTGAGGTTTGGCGGTTGAAAGGCTGTGGATATCTTTAAGAGGAGACATAATAAAATCAAACAAGCAAGTTCTAGTAATATTTTATAAAAAATATATAACTAATAAAAGAAGTTTAAAAACCTCTTCAGAATTAAGTATTAATTTAACAAAATAATAGTTATATACTAAATTCAAAATATTACAAAGCAATAAATGAAAACTTAAAGTAAGTTAGGAAACCTCATAGAACAATGCATGTGTTGTATATTGAAGTTCTTATTACCAAATGTAGATTTTTTCATGACTTAAATTATCAAGAAAAGAAATCATTAGAAATATGAATAAGTAACTGTAGTCAGTAATGTGTACGCACATGTGCCATGTGCAGATATCTTTATGTACACCTATTATTGGTTGTGTATAGTTTTTGAATTTATTCACTTAGATTGCATGGCAACTGAAAATTTACACAATATAAGATCACTTGTGTCTGTCATAGTCTATTATGTGTGCCTTAGCAGGATTTTTTGACTATTTATCTTGTTTTCCTTATTCCAAGTGAACTATTACAGTAGTAATGTAGGATGTGAGTAATGACTGTTTATTCATGATTCTTTCAACATTTCTTCAAAGATCAATGCATACTTGCTATGTTTTCATAACATTCCACAAATTTTCCAAGAGTTTACTAATTATACACTAAATTGACATGCTTCGGTACATAACCACATGATTCTGTTTCCATAGGTTCTGACAGGAAGTCTGACACTTACATTTAAAACCTTCCTAGCCTGTGCTACAAGTGGCCACCCATTTAGCATTAGACATGGATCTAGTACACCCATCAAAATAATCCTACATCATTTATTGAAACTGACGACAATTGGTTCTTCAACTTGGATAAAGCTTCAGACCCTAAGCCTAGTAAACACTGATCTAGTACACCCATCAAAACAATCCTAGATCATATATTGAAACTGCCAAAAATTGGTTCTTCACCTTGGATCAAGTTTCGGACCCCAAGCCTCACTCCTTCCCGCATATTTTCTTCTAGCTGATTTATCCCACATGAAGAAACTAGAAACTATAGAGCTCTAAAAATACATGTAGTATAGAGTGTTGTTCAAAATCTACATAACTCTTCATTATTGATGACTTAATAAATAATTAACATGTGAACTCCAAGTGACCTAACACAATAGCAATAAGAAAATGGTGACCTGGAAAAGTTCAAGAGGAGAGTTTCCATCCTTTGGAGCTCCCTGCTTTGCATCTACATGAAGCATAAAATTTCTGCAGCCAGAATAGTGGATATTATGGAAATGTAATCTTTGTAAAAGTATATACTGTCTTCATTATTCAGAAGCATATCAATATAGAATATAAGCCAAGGTAATTGCCAAAAATTGTCCATCTCATATGACTTAAGTTCACTATACGATGCTGAAATATCATGTCATATCATAAATATAATCAAGATACAATATTATAAATACAGGAGCAAACAAGCAAGAGTTTAAAAGCACATAAACTTGGGCGATAAAGGAAAGAAACATGTAGAAGAAATGATATCTCTACTGGGCTGAGCTGATGGCGACCTGAATCGCCTTGACAAAAACGATTTTCACTCCAAAAAGCTTCCCAATTCCTCACTAACTTGCCGTATTGAAAACCACTTAAGAATGAGTAAAAACAAAAATTTTTGGAAGGTAAGCTAGGGAAGAATGAGTAACTTTATACGTGAGCAAATATAAAAGGAGGCAGATTGGGAGACCTAAAAAATTCTCTTCTTCCTCTGTTTCCAAATCGACCACGAAATGACACTAGTGAGAACCAACCAAAAAGACTCACAAACACTAACCAAACTAATGAAAGACTGGCAAGATAAGATGTTGTAAAAGGAAGAAAGAAAGACCCAATCCATACCTACCTGAGATAGGAAATATCTCAAAATTTCGAATGCGATAGGGCAATACAAGAGCGAGTGATCCATTGACTCTTTCACATGTAAACACAAAGGCAATGATTAGCCATACTCCACCCTCTATTTTTCAAGTGATCGCAATTGAGGATTTTGTTCAAAGCAGCATTCTAGAGGAAGAAGGATATCTTTGAAGGAATACCGGGATTCCACACAATCCTATGAGGAAATGGATCTGAAGGTACCAGGCTTAAAGATTATAAAAATGATTTCACAAAAAATCGACCATTGTTGTCTCTAGACCATATCCTATTATCCTTGCCTTGAAGATTCAAGGTCAAGGAAATAAGCTGGTCCAACAATCTCCCAAGATCGCCTATTTCCCAGTCATTCAAATCTCATCTCAACTTCGGACACCACAAAACCCCTCTACCCTTAACTAGAAAAAAATTTGCTACTGATGCATCCCTATTAGTAGCTAGGAAGAAAATATTGCCAAAATCATGCTTTAGTTTCAAAGGCCCACACCATAGATCCTACGAGAACTTTACCTCTAAACCACTACCCATCGTAAACCTCGTGCTAGGCAAAAGTAAATTTGTCACTGCCATGATACCTTTTCACAAACCTACCCCATGAGAGCTTTTGACGACCTCTCTCAGAACCCAACAGGATGACTCCCCATGTTAGGCAACTATCACTAACCACCATAAACTCTCCCTCTCCTCCAAACCACCAAACTCATTTTCCAAACAATGCCTTGTTAACTTGGACTAATGCATTTAGGTTTAGACCATCACCTCTCTTTGGACGACATATTTGATCACACGATACCAAATGATACTTTCCAAAGAAAATCCCTCAGCAATTTCTCTAGTTTGACAGAGATCGAATGAGGAATTGTGACGGCAAGCAAGCAACTTGTTAGGAGTAGGTGCAGGACATAAAGTAAGTAGGGATCTACTCAAGGTGCTTTTGATTATGGTTAATTTCCCTCCTTTAGATAGGAATGACGATTCAACCTTGCTAATCTTTTGGAAAACCTTTTCTAACATTGGAGTCCACACCGCTTTAGACTTCAAACCTGACCCAAGAGGCATCCCAAGATACATCAATGGAACAGTCTAGAGACACTATCTTACAGCCTAGACATGCTGCTAAGTCAACTAAATTTGAGACATTACCAATCTTCAAGATCTCACTTTTAGATAGGTTGACTTTTAGACCTAACAACTGCTTCGAAACATCTAAATAGACACCTAAGGAGAGCCAGTCGACGACTAGATGCCCCACCAAAGACCAAAGTATCGTCCGCAAATTGGACATGAGAAATACTCAGATTCTCTTGACCGATCGGAAAACCTTCAAAAACTGGACCAATTTGCTCTAGACAACAATCTACTCGAGGCTTCCGACATTAGGATAAAAAGAAACGGTGATAGGAGTAGGGGTGTAGAATACTTCTCCCTTTTATGTGTTTACCTTATCTCTTACACATTGTAATATCAATATACTATTAGTATCTCTTCTATACTAATAGTATACAATTAGTGAAATATATATAATAAAGTAGTGGGAGAGAGATAGTAACCCTTTCCAATCTTTCCCTAATATTCTTCTTCTTCCTCCTCTTATCTTTCTCTAAGACCCTAACTATAGAACACTAATTCTAAACCTAAATACATAACCTATTGAAGTCAACATGGTATCAGAGCGAAGGGTCCGAACCAGGGGAATTGCAAGATCAACCAGCGACAACATGAGTGCTAACATCAACATGACGTTATGCTGATGTCAGTTGTACGGAATCTGACATGTGTGCATCAGATCTGATTTTTTAGGTCAGTTTGAAGAAAAAACATATTTTTATGAGAATTGTGATATTTTTTCCGATATTTTTGGGACTTGGAGATGCCCCGTTAATGAATTTCTTTCAATTTTCCTAAAAAATCTGTTTTTAAAAAAAACTATTGTTTGGTGTGATTGATTGGGAGTTATTAGAGGATCATTCTGGTATTGTTTGACCTGCAATAAGATTATTGACTAGTTTGGAAGTGATTTTACAAAGATCGGAGAAGAATTCAAGTCTCGACGACAATTTCTTCCCTCTATTCTTATCGTTTTGGGGGTTTCTCTACGGAAAAATCTGGATTTTTTTGTTGTCTTGGTACCCATGATGCTAGGTTTTTTCGTGATGTTCCAAGTGATAATGAGTTGCTGTTTTCTCTGTTTTAGGGCAGTGAGACACTAATTTGGTGTGTTTTAGGGTGGTGAAACTCTAATTTGGCTATTGGTACTTGTTTTTTTGGTTCGATTTGTGTACATCAACCTTGGGAGTATTATGACGGATGAGTCAGAGGTTAGCCAATCCTTTAGTACTCCTATGCATGAGGGAGTAGGTATAAGGGTAGGTCCAAGTGATGCCCCAAATCTTGAAATTACTACTGTAAAATTTGATAGGACTAATTTTCTGACATGGTCACAATCTGCTATTTTATTTGTTAAAGACAAAGGTAAGATGGGTTATTTGATTGGTACTACTCCCACTCCCAAGCCCTCAAATTCAGCCTATACCAAATGGGATGTTGAGAATGCTATTGTTATGTCATGACTCCCTCATTTCACGCAACCCAACATTAGCAATGGGTACTTGTTTCTTTCCACTGCATAGGAGATTTGGGATACAATGACACATACTTATTCTAAAGTGGGAAATGTCACTTGTGTGTTTGAGTTACGGTAGAGCATCTAGCAATTGAAGGAGATAAGTCTATTCCCGTATATTACTCCACTCTTCGTCATTTTTGGGATCATTACCAAAACTTTCAGGCCAAGTGCCCTAAAGATGTTGTTGCTTACAAGAAACTATTGGAACATAATTGTGTGTTTGAACTTCTTACTAGCCTGAATGTCGATTATGAATAGGTGCGGGTTCAGATCCTTGGTAAGGAGTCCTCTCCTTCCCTGATGGAAGTCTACTCATATATACATCGTGAGGGCGTTGCCGAAGTGCTATGCTCCAACCCCCTTCCTTTGATAGATTTGCATTAGCCTCCTTAACACAGAGTGGAGGTAGGAGTGGGGGTCGTGGCAAAGGAGGGAGTCGGTTTGGATCCTCTAGTTCTTCTAGTGATGATCAGGATAGACTTAAGTGTGACCATTGTAGGCGCACACGTCATACGAGAGATACTTATTGGGATTTGCACGGTTGCCCCCTCCACAGGGATCCACTGGTAGTGGGCAAGGTGACAGGGATCGATCTTATGGTACAGTAGGGGGATCGAGTGCTCATTTAGTTGTTTCTACTGCACCAGTTCCCACTACATATTCGCCAATGCATTCTTTCGATAGTCCTAGCCTCTCTAGAGATGAGATAGAGGCCTTACATCATCTTATGTCATAGTTGGATTCTCCTACTACAGGCCTCCACCTATTCGGTTTCTTATTCAGGTACTTCAGCCTCGACTCTTAGTGCATATGTTTTCGACCATAGTCGCTCCTGAATTATTGATTCAGGAACGTCTAACCATATAACTGGTATGTCCTCTCTTTTTTCTTCTTATTTTATTGAGTATTGTAGAGATAAAGTCAAAATCGTTGATGGTTCTTTCCATGGTTCAAAAACCCGAAATTTCAACTCAACTCGAAAGTTAACCGGGTTGAGTAACTCGGAAAACTCGGAAAAAAACTCGGCTCGGTTTAACTCTGAATATATATGCCATAACTTGAAAAAACTATGTTAAAAGAACTCAAAGTACACCGATTTTACAGCCTCAAACCTAAAAAGTAGGATTAATAGAACCCATAGAAGGTTGTTTTTGTGAACCCAAAAAATAGGATGCAAAAACAGTGTGACATTCGAGTTAAGATTTTAAAAAAATGATAAAAATACCCTTTTGTGACTCGACCTAGTTTGGCGAGTCGAAAAACTCGGCTTGACTCGTCCGAGTAACTCGGCAAATAGTGTCTTTTTCGAGTTTTGAGATAACTCGACTCGAAATTCAGTCGAGTCGAGTAACTCGGCCGAGTTACTCAGGTGACTGGACGAGTTTTCGAACTATGGTTCTTTCTCTTCCATTACGGGCAAAGGGAGTGTTCCTATTACTCAATCTAAGTCATTATCCTCTGCTCTTCATGTTCCTAACTTTACCTTGAATCTTCTTTCTATTAGTCATACCACCAAAGCACTGAACTGTAGTGTTACATTTTTTCCTTCTTATTGTGTGTTTCAAGACTTGGAAACGAGGGGGACGATTAATATGGATCATGAGGAGCGCGGATTGTATTTGCTAGACCCTTTGCCACACATTGCTTCATCAGTTCAACAATTTACCCACCGTGTTCAAAGTATTAGTAGCCAGGAGGAGTTGTTATGATAGCACAGACGTCTTGGCCACTCCTCTTTTTCCCTTTTTAGGTGTTTATTTCCCATGTTATTTGTTTCTATTTATTTTTCTTCTTTTCACTGTGAAACTTGTGAATTTGCGAAGCATTGTCAAACTTCTTATCCTTATAATGGTAATAAATGCAATTCACCATTTTATATTGTTCACTCTGATGTGTGGGGACCCTCCCCTGTTACTTCTCCTTGTGGTTTTAAATATTTTGTTACATTTGTAGATGATTTCTCTCGTGCTACATGGGTTTATATGTTGAAATCTAAAGGTGAAGTCTGCACTATTTTTCAATCCTTTCACAAATTGATTGCTACTCAGTTTAATGCTTCAATTAAAGTTCTTCATTCCAATAATTTGGGGGAGGGGGGTATATGTCCACTAGCTTAACTGCCTGTTTGATTCTCATGTCATCATTCATCAACTTCTTGTGCAGGTACCCCTCAACAAAATGGTGTAGCTGAGTGGAAAAAACGACATCTGTTAGAAATTACTTGTTCTCTTAAGTTTGCTATGAATGTGCCAAAAATTTTATAGTCTAGAGAAAGGCAATTGAAGAAGAGATGTGTGCTCTTAAGAAGAATAATACCTGGGATATGGTTAACCTACCAAGAGGGAAAAGGCCGATTGGGTGTAGTTGGGTGTTAATAGTGAAACACCTTTCAGATGAATCAGTTGAAAGATAACAAAGCTCGACTGGTCATGAAGGGGTATACTCAAGACTTACGACATAGATTATCAAGAGACGTTTGCTCCTATTGCAAAAATGAAGTTAGTAAGGGTTCTCCAGTCACTTGCAGCCAATGTTACAAATCTCATTCTCAGGTTTTTATCGGCCATAGTTTTTCTCGGGAGATTTTCAAATCTGAATTTTTTTCGGTTATTTCTCGCCTAAATCTTGGGAATGATTAAAAAAATGTATAAAAATTACAGTAATTACAGTAATAGTAATAAATATCACTAAGTTATAAATTCATAAAACCAACAACATTGTGTATTCCTCTTGGTATTTTTAAAATCTCGTCTAAATCTCGTGATATATACAGGATAAAAAGAGAATTATATTTCTCGCAAGATTTTTAAAATATTGCGATAAAAACAGAGTTTTAAACTTTAGATGTTTTTCTCGGGAGAAATTGTATATTTCTCGGGAGATTTGTAACAGTGCTTGCAGGCAACCAAGATTGGCCTTTATTCCAGCTAAATGTAAAGAATGCATTTCTACATGGTGACTTTGAGTGGTTTCGTAATACTATGGTGAAGAATGGTTACAAGCAGACAACACACTGTTTATCAAGCAGTCTCATCAGAAGATGACTGTCTTAATTGTTTATGTGAAAGACATCGTGGTAACCAACAATGAGGTGAATGAGATAAAGTCACTAAAGAGCAAACTAGCATAGGAGTTTGAGATCAAATATCTCGGCCATCCGAAGTATTTTCTTGGGATCAAGGTTGTCAGGTCTAAGAAGGGAATCTTCGTTTCACAATGCAATTATGTGCTTGACCTTCTCGAGGAGACATGTATGATGGGTTGTAAGTCATGTGATACAATCATTGATACGAATCATAAACTCAGTGAAGATAGTGGGGATCATCTATTGGATGCAGGGAAATACCAAAGGCTTATAGGTCAACTTATTTATCTATCTCTCACTAGGCCGGACATTACTTGTGTAGTTAGCGTGGATAGCCAGTTCATGCATGCATCGACCATTGAACATCTAGATGCAATAAACAGAATCCTCTGCTATTTAAAGTCGTCTCTTGGGAGGTTGGAAGAGGTCTGTTATATGCCTATAATGGGAATTTAAGAGTTGAAGCCTACACTGATGCAGACTGAGCTGGCTCAGTTTCAGGTAGATGCTCTGCTTCAGGTATTGCACTATGGTTGGAGGTAACCTTGTTACATGGAGAAGTAAAAAGCAACATGTCGTTACAAGATCTAGTGCAAAGCAGAATTTAAAACCATGACACACGGGGTATGTGAGTTGCTCTAGCTTCAATTACTCATGACTAAGATTGGACTCCCTACTAGTGGTCCTATGAGTTTATATTGTGATAATAAGGCAACAAATAGTATTGCTCACAATCCTGTGTAGCACGACAAAACAAAGTATATTGAGTTGCATCGTCACTTTATCAAGGAGAAGCTTAAGGCGGGTTACATTTGCACACCATTTGTGAAGTCTGAAGATCAATACTGATGTGTTGACTAAGGGTCTTGGTGGTTCTCAGTATTATTGGAAAGTTGGTCATGAGTGATATCTACGCATCAACTTGAGGGGGAGTGTAAAATACTCCACCCTTTTATGTGTTTATCTTATCTCTTATACATTGTAATATCAGTATACTATTAGTATCTCTTCTATATTAATAATATACCATTAGTGGAATATATATAATAAAGCAGTGGGAGTTAGTAACTCTCTCCAATCCTTCCATAATCTTCTTCTTCTTCCTCTTATCTTTCTCCAAAACCCTAACTATAGAACACTAATTCTAATCCTAAATACATAACCTATCGAAGTCAACTAGGAGATCCCCTTGCCGCAAAACCCTGGTATTCTAGAAAATGGAAGTAACCTGCGGGACTCCCATTAATAAGGATGGAGAATAACACCAAAGATAAGACACATCTTCATCCATTAAAGTCATTTCAACCCCAAACCCATTCTGCCCATCACTTAAGTCCAAAAAGTCTTAATTTACGTGATAATAGGTTTTCTCGAAATCAACTTTACACAGGATTTTAGGGACCTTTGTGTTGAGATATATTAATAGTATGGGCATAGATACACCATATCATGTTAGTAAGGGCATTATTGTAATGCTATTTTATAAGTAGTATAAATAATAAGAAAGGGGAATCAGCCCCTAATCTTTCTCTCCTATTCCTTTCTTCCTCGTCTTTTCATCCAGGGTTTCTCTTTCTACTTGGTATCAGAGCATGAAGACAAGGCTTGTATTTTTTTTTAATGAAATATCCGTGAATAATGCCCCATAAATAGTAGCGTGAATAGTGCACATGAATAGTGTAGATTCAAGGGTATGTGAGTCTAAATTTTTTTTATAATAGTTTTAGATTATATGGATGATGTTTAGAGGGGCTTTTTTTCTCACCCGGGGTGCTTTGTGAGAACAAATTAAAATTATAAAAATCTGATTGTGCAATATGTCTGGGTTATTTTACCAAGGAAAATGGGTAGTAATTAATGAGTTTAAATACTTTACAATTTTTGAAACTCGTTTAGGGGTGTTCCATGAAGAATTGAAACCGGGGTGATGATTTTTTCTCTCTTTAAGTTTTTTTTTTTTGCTGTTTTTTTGAGTTTTTTTGGGCTCCAAATCTCATAAATTAAGATTTAGAGAATCTTTGAATAATCGAAAAATATTTAAAAGATATTATCACCAATGCCAGCTGGTCTGAAGCAATTGAAGTGATTTCCAGGGTATCTGGGAATCCAAGTTCAATGGCAATCACAACTTCACAAGCAACTATGGTGATAATCCTAGTGTGCATATCAAAATTATAAAGTTGGATGCCACTAATTTTCTAGAATGGTCCTCATCCGTGAAGATGTACATCGGCAAAAGAGGAAAGCTTAGTTGCTTGAATGGCAAAGTGAAGAAACATTCTATGGAAGATGTGTCGTATAACAAATGGAAACAACAAAATCTAATGGCGATGTCATGGTTACTCAATTCTATACAATCAAATATTAATAGAGGTTTTTTGTTCCTCAATAAAGCGAAAGAGCTTTAGGATAAAATCCCCAAAATTTATTCCCAACGTCAGAATATTGTCAGGGTGTATCAATTACGGCAAGAAATTGCTACTCTTTGACAGGGGGAGAAGAGTAGTTTATCTACTTACTATTCTACTCTCCAGGGTCTTTGGGAAGAGTTAGGTCATTATCAAGTCATTCAATGAAGTCTGACAACAGGTGGAGCATAATAGGATCTTCGGCTTCTTAAATGGCCTAAACTCTGAGTTTAAGTTAAGTAGAGTTCAGATTTTGGGGAGAAATGAACTTCCTAATTTGGACCAAGTCGATTCTATGGTACAAAGTGAGGAAACCACAAGAAGGCTATGCAGCCCACTCCAACCAGTGATCATTCAGCCCTAGATGCATCTTTTAATGGTCCAAGAGGGGGAAAAGCTCCTACAGGAAGAACATGTCTTTGGATGATAACTGATAAGGACAAACTGAAGTGTGATCATTGTGGGAAGACTCGACATACTCAGAAGACTTGTTTGGATCTACATGGTAGACCGACGAGGTATAACCGTCCTAGGCAGCAAATGAATGCGCCTACTGGCCTCACAACCCACACCTCAGCGACTATGACCCCTTCCTTGGGTACCTCTTCATTAGCCCCTCCTATATGAAGTGCCTCATCAGCCTCAAACACCTTTTCTACGAATGACATTGATCATTTTTGTCTCCTTTTAAATTAGTTGGAGGGTCCTTATGCCACCACATCCTTTACACAATCAGGTACTCAAGTATTAACTAACTTTGTAAGTCATTCCTCATCCAACCAAAAAAACTTGGATTGTCGATTTAGGTGTGTCGATCAGATGACTAGTTTGTCATCCATTTTCTCTCCCTATACTTTATCGTATAGAAGAGATAAGGTAAGGATTGTTGATGGATCCCTTTCCTCTAATCTCTGGGAAGGGAAATGAAAATATCGAAGGCCTAGGGTTGGCCGCTCCCTTTCTCTTTTGTTTGTTATTCATGTTCTAAAGTAATCGACAAACTTGTTATCCATTACTAAAAATCTTAACTATTGTGTAACTTTTTTTCCTACCCATTATGTCTTCCAGCAGTTCGCAACGAGAAAAATGATTAGGAATGGTCGTGAAGTAGATGGTCTCCACCTCCTGGATGTAACTGGATCTCCTTCAACTTTAAAATCTAGTAGTAGTCTTATTAGGAGTAATAAAGATGCATAAATCAGATTGGCACAATCATCTAGGTCATTTATATTTTCAGTCTTTAAAGTTAGTATTTCCTAACTTATTTGAGCCCGAGTTAGATCATCATCCACAATGTGAAGTGTGTGAGTTTTCCAAGCATTGCAGAACTATTTTCTAACAAAATATGAATAGGAGTTTCTTTCCATTTCAACTTGTTCGTTCTGATGTCTAGGGGACTTGCTTCAACAATGCCTATACATGATTACCGATATTTTATTACCTTTGTGGATGAATTTTCTTGATGTACTTGGCTCTACTTGAAAAAGACCCGTGAAGAGTTCCAAGTATTATAAAAAAGTTCTATAAGATGATACTAACCTAGTTTGAGAAGAAAATCAAGGTCTTTTGACTTGATAATGCAAGAGAACACTTTAAAGGTGAATTGCAAACATGCTTGAAAAAATAAGGTATGATACATCAAAAAAATTTTTGATCGGTAATCCAGACAAATATATATACAAAACAACAAAACAGGCTACAATGAGAAATATAGGGAGGAGTTCACAAGATCATGAACCACAAAAAGGAAAACATAAAACACAAAAAGCCCATGATAGACCCCTATGGCGAAGCCGCCACAACAGAAGCAACTTAGGCAAGCACTAAGCCCATGTGCACCCTTCCCTGACAAGCCGAAACCCATTCCGATACCAAAGAGACAACGCGTGAACAAATACTATAAGGGGATGAGTGTAAGTTATTGAAGACCCTCTTATTCCTCTCTTTCCAAAGGGACCAAGCTATAGCACCCAGCAAAACCCGCCAGATAGCCATCTTTGAGTCATCCCCACTAACCAAAATTATGATAGCAACTATCACCTCAAGGAAGTTGCACAAAGCCTCATCACAGGAATGAACATATCGAAGAAGTTATAGGCAGAAACAATTCTTATAGCAACCTACCTTATCAATCGTATGTCATCTCGAATGTTGGAGTTGGAAGTCTCCACATAATATTATTTTTCCAGATCAGTCCAACTTCATTGTTCCTCCTCGAGTCTTCGGTCGTGAGTGTTTTATTCATCTCTTGGATCCAACTAGGACTAAATTGGATCCCAAATCCATTCGGGGAGTTCTCTTAGAGTATTACTCCGCTCAAAAGGGATACATGTATTTTGATCCAATGACACAGAAATAGTTTATTACCATGGACATCACTTTCTTTGAGTTGGGGCCCTTCTTTCCTCGTCCTCCTACCTCTCTTTAGTTGGAGCATAGTGAGTTGGAAGAGATGTAGCATCATTCAGTTTCTCTTTCTCAACCTATCATTGATGTTCCTTTCCAACCAATTGTTTCAAGGCACTTAGCTCCTAGTAATACTACTACTGAGCAGAAATTACAAGTTTACACCAGACGCAAGAAGGGCCCCAACTGAATGATGGCACAGGAGTTTGAAGTCAAGGACCAAGAAATTCTCAAGTATTTTCTGAGTATAGAGGTGGCTCGCTCCAAGAAGGGCAACTTTATATCACAAAGGAAGTATACCTAGACTTACTGAAAGATATTAGGAAACTAGGAGCTTGACCTGATGATACTTCGATTGAGCCAAATCATAAATTGAGCTCCGCTGATGGAAAATTACTTGAAGATAAAGAGAAGTATCAGAGATTAGTAGGTCGTCTTATTTATCTCTCATCAGACCAGCCATTGCATATGTTGTTAGTGTGGTGAGTCAGTTTGTGCATGAATCTCAAATCCCTCATTATGAAGTTGTTGAGAGGATATTGCGATATTTGAAGACCACTTTAGGAAAATGTATACTATTTGCTAATCATGGACATCTCCGTCTCGAAGCTTACATTGATGCTGACTGGGCTGCAAATGCTGATGATAGAAGATCCACTATGGGATACTAATATACTATACCTTTCTTAGAGGTAATATTATTATTTGGAGTAAGAAGCAAAGTGTAGGGCCAAGTCTAGTGAAGAAGCTGAGTATAGGGCAATGGCCCATAGGGTAGATGGATTGTTGTGGTTAAAAATCTTATTGCGTAACTTGAATATTAAGATAAATATTCCCATAAAGTTGTTATGTGACAACAAGGAAGCCATTAACATCACTCAAAATCCGGTTCAGCATGATCGTAGTAAACATAGATATTAACAAGCACTTCATTAGGGAGCATACCATTTCCCAAAATTTGTGTTTACTATTTGTTACATCTGGAAAACAACTTGTTGATTACTAAAAGTATTGTCAAGACAACCTTAACATCGATTCTTAGCAAAGTTGGACATGATAGATATTTATGCACAACTTGAGGAGTGTTGCGATATATTATTAGTATGGGTGTAGATACATCATACGGCTCATACCATATTAGTAAGGATATTATTCTAATTTTATTTTATAAGTAGTATAAATAATAAGAAAGGGAAACCAGCCCCTAATCTTTCTCTCGTATTCTCTTCTTCCTCTTTTCACTAGGGTTTCTCTTTCTACTCTTTGATTTGAATTATTCATCCAAGCACTCATTGGCTATCAAGATCCCATCTAGAATCTATCCACCATCCACAAATGCACCCTATTGAGGCCTTGAGGGGAGACAAGAGATCCCACTACCACCTTCAATCTAGATGCTAAAACTTTCGAAGGAATTTTATACACACTACTGACTAAGTTAATAGAGCGAAAGTCCTTTAGATCCATTGCCCCCGATTTCTTGGGGATCAACACAATGAAAGTGCTATTGATCACCCTATTGAAATGCCTTATGTCAAACAATTCCTTCATGACTGCTAGAAGATCATTTCCCACAATCTTGCAACAAGACCTATAGAATTCCATAGAAAATCCATCAAGGCCAGGTGCCTCATACCCAACCAATCCACGAATGGCCCTCAAGACCTCCTCTTCTCCACAAGGTCGCTCCAAATCGTCCCTTTGCTTAATGGATAAGCTATCGAAAGGAAGACGTCCAACTTTGGCCGCCACTTTTCCCTGTCCCTATATAGCTCTTTATAGAAAGAGATCACACGATCCTCAATCTCTTTCTCCCTCTCTTTCCAAATGCTATCCACCCTCAATTTGGAGATAAGAAAACTTTTCCTTCGGAAGTTTGTCATGGTATTAAAGAACGTGGTGTTCCAATCTCTCTCTTAAGCCACCGAATTCTAGCTTTTTGCTTCCAACTAAAATACTCCAATCACAGCACCCTCAAATATTCCAAATTTCTGAACTTTTTATCTCAAATTTCATCCATCAACAGGGCTTAGTTTCTGCAATGGCGTCCATTTCCTCAATTTGGAGGAGGAGCTTGATTTTGTTATCATGAACATTGCCGAAAACCTCCCCATTCCAAAACTTGAGATTGACTTTGAGATCTTTCAACTTAAGGTCAAATCTAGTGCTAGCTAATCCCCATCCACGCTGAGATTTCCACACTTCAGCCACTAGCGCTTTAAATCCTCATCCTCAGGCCACATGTTTTCAAACCAAAAGAGGGTGGGACCTCCTTTGGGATATTGGCATAATTGCAGCAAAGAAATTTTGAGAAAACCTGAATATGGATACAACGTCAGAATTCCATTTGTAAATGTCAAATGAATCCATGTAAGTTATTTAAAGGATGTTTGAAAACAGCCATAATCCCATTTCCCAGTGTGTTATGTCACACCTACCAGGCTTTGTTGTGTTGGAGTAGGGTAATTGTAAGAAGTTCGGTTTAGGTAGGCATAATAAGGTTGGTTGACATTAGAAGTTGTATGATTGAAACAGTCATATTCCCCAAGATAAGGCACATACTTCAGTTTTGTTTCAATTTCTTGGTGTAAAATAAAAATAGCCATGGAGAATGGAGTATGGTCAAATATTACCTCTGTTCCATAAGCTGCATACATTTTGTTTGATAATTTTTGGGGAGTCATGCTAGCAACTCTAGATGGAACTTGGAAGGCCATTTAAGTTAAAATTTCTAAGAGTTCAGTTTGAAAAAACTAATTAGGAGAGAGCACATATTTTTTCTTTTATTTTTCTCTTCAGATGAGAAATAATCGGCCCAATTAGCAACAAGAGCGGTGGGAGCGCTAGCGGAATTGGCGGACGGAGTACGTGAAGAAGATTGGTGCTTGGAAGGGAGAAGACAAGCGGATTCTTAGAGACAAGAAGACGATGAAACATTGAAGGCAAGGGCATTATTGTCCATTTTAGGGTGTAAATGTGAGTTATAATAATGGGTTGTAGTCATCAAATATTAGGGTGCGCCTAAACCATCCTACAAATAACCTGTTAATACCAGAAAAATAGAATTTGGTGTCTGCAAAGTTTAAGAGTAACAGCATAGGACCATTGACAACTTCAGATTCTTGCATGATCAAGATGAGAGACTAATGTGCACCATAAACAAGATGCTGACATCAATTTTAATATTGAACTTGAAAACAGCAAATAATACTTTTTTGTTTATAAGTAAACGAAAAGAATAGTTGACTCATAAAGTAGGCGGTCTTTTTGAGAAAACGAAGACCCAAATATTAAAATAACAAAAAAGATACTAATTTAAATAAAAGGATGAAAGATATAGCGTAAAACAAATGCATTGAAAAAGAAGATACCAACTTTTATGAAAGTAATGGTTTTTAACCACAAGAAAATAACCTACAGGTACCAATAAGTGCAGCAAACAGGCAGAAACAGTGCGTACTTTCGTGTTGATATAATGTAAAACAAAGCATTGTGATTGTCAAAAAAGATACCACATAAAAATTTTAACCACAAGCAAACAATCTACAGGTAACAATAAGTGCAGCAAACAGACAGAAACAAAGTGCGTACTTTCCCCATTCAGGAGGAGGATTCCAAGCTGATAACAGCATGTCAGATTTGGCATTAGGTAGGCAGTTCCTCACAACAAAAGATTTAGTTGTAAACTGAGCAACACCGACATCTTTGTAATCACGATCAAAATCATAAATCTGTCAAAAGAACTGTATCAGATGGAACTGCCAGGATGTAGTTATACAAACCACAGAAGGTTCTTTTATAACTAAATTCTCCAAAAATTTGCAATTTTATGCACAGTATGTTTCTATAGGAAATATAAAGCACAAAAATATTCTAGATAACAAATTTGGAATACTATGCTCAACTCCTAACGAGCATATAAACCAAGATAGAAAGCATTACTATGGATTTTCAAATAGTTTACAGTTTAAGACACGTTTATCAGAATAAAGTTCAGAGACGAATTATATACTACTTTGTTATACAAAGTTTTATGATCTCAATTACTTGTGAACATTTGATTTGGATAGTGTAAAACCTCAACAAGTAAAAGAATATTTATGATTTCTAACATTACTATTGTGTAAATTATTTGAACAGTGGGCATAATTGTCAGGTTAAGTTGGGTACAGAAGATGACAAGTCCTCCATATATTCTCCATATCACCCAGTAGGCCAATAATCTGTCACAGGTATATTGCCGCAGAACACAATTACTAAACCTTTGGCTGTGATCCATGGAAGCTAGATTGTGTAGTAGCTAAATCAACCAAACTCGATGAAATCTATAACCACTAATTGAATGAAAGCATGCAACCTCCTTTCTAGGCCCTTTGAAGATAGTCCCCTACCGTACTTTATTAGCTAAAACAGCTCGTATAACCAAGTATGAGCTCGTCAGGGACAATACTAGTGATGAAAAAAGGGAAAAAACTTGGAAGTATACGAAGTAAGCCCACCAAATAGATTTAATTAGGATCACACTAACCAAATCAAAGCATCAACACTCACTTGAGCAAAGCATGACTCATGAACATTGAACATCACAACTGAAAATGAAGAGAAATCCCCAATTTCCTAGAAAGGAGTCCCTAATATCATTTGTGTCCCTTAGCACCAGAGAAAATTATATCCATCCTCTAGCTAATTCCATGTGATCCACAACATAGGATAAACGCCATGGAGAAACCCCTCCACTACTAGCCCATCAAGAGGTCCATAGAACTGCTCTTTGAAACTTGTTAAGCCATGCAAATGAGTGAAGATATCTGCCTCACTGGAGTTCGCAATATCGTCAGACAAAAGAAAACCTTAAAAACTACCCAGGGTCATTCTAAAATATCTCCCAACACTGGCCGTGACAGAAGAGCCAAGAGCACTACCGTCAAATTGAGCTTCGTCCAACCTATCCTTGGAACTCCCAAGGAGGAAGCTGATTCTTGATGATATTTCGCCCAATTACTTGAAAAATGCCAAATCTTGAAATCTTAAACTTTTTTTTAGATAGATAAATAAGATTATGCATTAAAAAAAATAGATTACAAGAGGGGCCATTCACTGATTGGTGAATACCAAATCTTGAAATCTCTAAACTCTTCTAAAACGGAGTGCCAATCCACTATAAGCCTCCGTATGGGATTACAAACGAGAACAATCTTCAACAGTTCTATTTGCATTTTCAGGAGGAATCAATTCTGACAATAATGTAGCTGTATCTAAGTCTGCACTACAGGTAAATTATAGGAACCACAAGACTGAAAATATAGACGGGGCAACATAGATAATAGATTAGACCAGCAAGGTTAAGTACTGCAGGGCACTTTTATCCATGGGTTATGGACAAATGTGCATATATCTGAAAGTTTGAAAGACCTCTCCTAGTTACCGAGAAGTTTAATGCTCAGTATATGTTGACAAGAGCAATCAATAAAAACATTCTACAATCCTAGTTATTGAAATCTTTATAACAGAAATGAGATATTAAATTTTATAATGCAATTCCTCATGCATAAGAACTAAAACAGGTTCACAAATGAAGTCATATAAGATTATCTTTGAACTGATGTGATGAGATAAAACCAGCAACCTGATATAATATTAAGGGCTACTTCCTAGCATGAAGAAATGACAATCACTTTTCCGATCATCCCAATACTCACCATATTATTTATCTCAGCTTCAGCGAAAGGTTTACCATCCACAAGCATGTCCCATACCACTTTATTAATTTTCAAAGAAATACGCATAGCACAGGAAGGACTTTTGTTCTTCTCCTTTTCCATCAGCCGTAGCTGTGCAGCTTTCTGCAGAGTCATCCTTACAGATGCAGATGCCGCCTTCCTAGATTTTTGTGCTTTTCCGAGTTCTATCTTCAGTCCTTGCACCTGGAAAGGAGGAGCTTGTGAGACTGTTAATCTATAACCACATATAAGTGCACTAGCCCAGGAAAATTTAAAGATAAGGTACTAAGACATTCGGAAATTAAACAGAAAACGGATGGTCAAATAATGAAAAGTAACCTGATAGATGCTTGACTAAAGGTTTTATAACAATTTTATTTTGCAAAGAAAAATAGAAAACACAAGAAAAGAGAGGTCACAGTCACATTGGATCCAGTGCATTTATTCCTCCAAGAATTTCAAATTATTTTCTGTTTAAGAATGAGTCAGAAAACTTGACTAATTCAACCAACAGGTCCTACAAAATTCAAAGGAAGCTTCTCCCAAGTACATTATTAACTGTTAAAGAAAAAGATTTATAGCAGCAAACTCTTAGTAGCACCCAGACAGTCAATATTCTGATGTTTTGATATCATAGCATGAGTACTCCAGCATCAACATTCTCTTACTATATAACCTATTGAGTAGGAAGTGAAACCCTAGAGGAAAGAGGAGAAGAAGAATAGAAGATGAGAAAATTTGGAGAGAGATTAGAGGGCTGATTCCCCCTTTCTATTATTTATATCACTGCTACCCTTCCAGCTCAATTCTTCGTCCTTGGTCCCTATGGTAGGCATGGATATCCTGCTTGAGCGAGTTGAATACAGAGGCTCCCGCCAGGTAAGATTAAAATACTACCCTTAATGATATGATACATTGTATCTACACCTATCGGTCGTATCATAATAACATATCTCAACACTCACCCTCAAGTTGAGCACATATATCTATCATGTCCAGCTTGTTAAGAACAACTTTTAAATTTGTCTTGGCAACACCTTTGCTTACAATATCAGCTAGCATATTTTTTGTTGTGACAAACAATAGAAATAGTTTCTTAGAATTTAGAAATAGCCTGCTCTTGGATGAAGTGTTTGTCGATCTCTATGTGCTTAGTTACCGATAGTTTCCTTATTGTCACAGAACAACTTCATTGGAACGTCCACCTTAATTCCCAGATCTCGCAATAAGATTTTCTAACATAACAATTCAGCTACACTAGGGGACATCACCCTATACTTGGCTTCTGCACTTGAGTTAGCCACCACACTTTGCTTTTCTCCTCCATGTTATGAGATAACCTGCAAGGAATGTACAATACCCTATAGTAGACCTTCTATCATCAACATTTTCATACCACACAACATCAGTGTAAACTTCTAGCAGGAGATGTGATTCGCATATAGTATGCCTCTCCCTAGAGTAGTCTTCAAATACTGCAATATCCTCTCAACAACTTCATAATGAGGAATCCAAGATTCATGCATAAATTGACTCACCATGCTAACCGCATACGCAATGCCAGACCTGATGAGGGGTAAAGAAGGTGGCCTACTAGTCTGTGGTACATCTCTCTATCTCCAAATAACTATCCATCATTGGTGCTCAGATTGTGATTCGGCTCAATCGGAGTATCTGCAAGTTGAGAACCTATCTTCCGAGTATCTTTAGTAAGTCTAAGATATACTTTCTTTGTGATATAAGGATGTCCTTTGAGCAAGTCACCTCTATACTCAAAAAAATACTTGAGACTTCCTAGGTCTTTCACAGTGCCAGAAACCTCTTTAAATTAGATATCTCTTAATAACCATTTCTTGTCACCACAATGTCATCCACATATACAATTAAAATTGTAATTAATTGTCAACGACATCTCACAAAGAAAGTGTGATCAGCATGACTCTGTGAGTAGCCTATCCTCAGTATTCGTATAAAGTTCATCTTTACAACTGGAGCAAATGTTTCTCTGTAATCAATCTCATACGTCTGTGTGTATTCCTTAGAAACCAATCTCGCCTTATACCTTACAATGGACCCATAGGCTGTGTTTCACAGTGAACACTCACTTGCAACCAACGGGCTCCTTTCCTTTAGGTAACTCAACAATTTCCCATGTGTCATTCTTGATTAAAGCCCTCATCTCTTCCATCATACATTCGTACCTCACACCATTTAGGTTCGGAGACCGCCTCCTGGAATTTGCAAGGATAAGAGAGAAAAAAAATGGACAAGAAAGCTAAATATGAAGGAGACAAAGATCTAAATGGGACGTAATTCGAAATAGAATGCACATTGCACCATGGTTCAAAATATCAGTACATGCCGAGCGATATGAGCCGGCATGTATCGGCTTTTGCCCTATCCAGTATGCAGATACGAAGGAATAAAATAAATCCTCCATATCGGTACTGTATCGGACCGATACGCTATCGATATGAACGATACGCACGGCACGTACCCATTTATCCTTCCATTTACATTAGAACCCACAACACGGACTCGATACGCACAACTTATTTACATAAAATATCATTTAAGTAAATGGATTATTTATTTAAGATATTTATATGTAAATAAGGTTAAACTCCCAATTTTGAATTCAATTGAAATTATCCTAGATCTGAATTCCTGAAGAATGAAAAGTCAACTTTTCAGTTCAAGAACAAAATCTGTTTTTTAGGGATTAGGTCAAAATTTTAGCTTTCAAACGGTAAGGTATTCTCAAATATAAGAGGCTTCAAAACTATTTTCATCTACAAGGTCAAAAAGTCAATTGATAGAGAAATAGTTGAGCAAAAAATACTTACATTCAAGCTTTACAAGAAACATTCTAAGCATATGTCGAGTACCCCATTTGAATTCATTAAAAATAATCCCAAATTTAAATTCCAAACGAATTAAAATCCAAATTTTCAATTCAAGGCTAAAACGATTTTTGGTTCTCCATACCATATTTCAACTTCCAAATTGCAATACTTTTCCCGAATCTTAAGGGCTCATAATTTTTAATATGTCAATATTAATAAACACAAAAGACCAGTAAAAACATTTCACACATTGGCTTTGGTATGACGTTAGGTCACTACATGTCTAGTCCCAAGCATCGAGTGACATTTATTAATCGATTCCACAACTCTCAAATTTATAGCAGGCATACATATGTATCAGTCCACATACCACATTCACATGAGTTGGCCACATTGTTGTCAATATGTTTGGCTCATTTATGATGTATCACTTTATTCAATTCTTTAGCACTCACCATTTGAGTCGGCACGAAACTTAATGTGGTATCGAGCTTATATCATGTATGTAATTTAAATTATGGTTGTAATTTAATACTTTCTTATTAATTCATTGAATGTAAGATTTTAATATCTAGATTGCATTGCATATACTTGGCTAAGTGACTATTGCTTGTGTTTTCATACCTGTTTATCAGTATGATTGTCATTTTTAACTTATAAAATTCGTAACTCTCACATGTGTGATTATAAATGTAGTTGGGTGTCTTCATTTAGTATGTTTTTAGCTTATATTTGAATTAAAGGAAGTTTTATGCAAGGTATCCAAGTTTTTCCTTTTGTATCCAAGTTTTCTTAGCGTATTTTAATTTTTTTGCCGTATCCAACCGATACGGACCGACACATATCCTATTGTTGACTTACTGATACGGCACCCGATACCGATATTTTGGACCATGCAGTACATTGACGCTTCCCTTTGCGTAAGGCAATAGGAGCATTGTCATCATTAATAAGAAAGGATACTAATGAGGAGTTGGGATTATCTCTGAATTGGAGCTTGGTTATGAGGAATTCGAATTGGTAGCTAGACTTATCACAACGGTCCCTTTTCATTTCTTGAATTTTGTGTAAACTTGCAGTTCCTTTTCATTTGGGACTACATCAGTAGCAGTAGTAATATTAGTAGGAGCTAAATGTTGTCCAAGAACAATGCAATAGGAAGGAACATCAAGGACCAGATGATGAAGAGGAACAGAAGAGGAATGTTGCATCTCTTCTAACTCACTATGCTCCCCATAAAGAGAGGTAAGAGGACGAGGAAAGAATGGTTCAAACTCAAAGAAAGTGACATCCATGATAACAAACCATTTTCGTGACACTTGATCAAAACACTTGTATCTCTTTTGAGTGGAAGAACACCCCATGGGAACTCGAATGGATTTGGAGTTCAATTTAGTAGGGCTGTCGACGAATCTGAATAATATCTGAAGACAATCTGGATCCGAATATAGTCATGTGGATAATTATCCAAATAGTATCCGGGGGATCGGATTCGAATACCCACGATGTATTCGTTTGTAATCGGAGTGGATCCACTATCCGCTTCATTAAATATCCGACCGAATAGGAGTATATGACACATTTTTATAGGCCAAATATGTCCTAAATACTGTTTTAAGTCTTAAAGAAAAGTTCAAGTAATATTGTATTACCTTACTTATATAGGGATAATAACGTAATTATACATCCTTACAAAGTTTTAAACCCTAGCCCTTCACTGTCTTCTGCCGTTCCTTTTGGACTTCTTGTCCTCTTCTCCCATCTGCATTTCCTCTCTACTCTGCTCATCTCATCTCATCTCTTTTCCTCTCCTCTCCTCGGTATACATCGGCAGAGACTCTTCAATGGTTCGGTCCAGCGTCTTCCGATCTTCGTCTCATTCCTCTCTTCTTCTTATTGAGGTTAAGGTAAGTACCAGACATTTGTTCAAATGCTGCAACAATCAAGGGGGTTTGGCTTGTGCAAGCATCTGAACTTCTCTCATGGTGGGTCGCTCCACACTATGTTGTTGAACATAGAAGATCTGCATGGCTTCATCTAACGGAACATTGCTCGGCCGTTAGTCTGGATCTTCATTACCCCTTCTTTGATCCAATTGGTTTTTATCCTATTCCATTAAACAATGTCTTAATCCCCGTTCTTTGAAATCACCAACTGACCTTAAACCTGTTAGGAGCTCTAACAGTACCACTCCAAAGCTGGAAACATCACTCTTCTTGTCGGCTTTCAGCATGTATGCGTACTCTATCACAAGAGGAAAGAAGATCAGGCAATGAAGGGGTTATTGCAAACTTGCATTGTAGAAGCTTTTCCCTTATAATCATAATTTGTAAGAAGAATCCCAGGTTGGTGGGGTCCTCCAGGATCTTGTGTTCCCTTCTAAAACAATGTCAACAATCCCAAAGGTATTTTATTTATGGATGCTTAATTCCAAGACTTTGGCTATGGATGTTTTTTAGTTTCTAATCTATTGGCTTTCTACAAGAGTTACTAATGATGAGCTCAAATAATATAATTGGTTATTTGGATGATAATAACCTTCTATTGAATGATGCACTCTCCAGAGAAGGCAAACTTCTTGGCAAAAATTATGGTGATGTTGCAGTAGTTTTGGATGAGTTGGGAACTGTTTGTCTGGATAGGCTTAAGGTATATATCTAAACTACCTTTCAAAAAAGGTATATATCTAATCGGTCAAAATCATATATCACCCGAATTTGAGAAATCGAATTTGATTACAGTAATTGGATGAATTCGAATAACATCTAAATCGAATATTTAAACGAATTCGAATTCAGTTTCCATAATTTAGTATCCACTGGATATCGGAGTGGATTCGAATAAAAGGTATTATTAAACGAATAAAAGGTATATATCTAAACTACCTTTCAAAAAAGGTATATATCTAATCGGTCAAAATCATATATCACCCGAATTTGAGAAATCGAATTTGATTACAGTAATTGGATGAATTCGGATAACATCTAAATCGAATATTTAAACGAATTCGAATTCAGTTTCCATAATTTAGTATCCACTGGATCTCGGAGTGGATTCGAATAAAAGGTATTATTAAACGAATTTGGTAATACCACTATCCGCTCCGAATTCGCTCCGTTGACAAGCCTACTATTTGGACCCAAGACATGGATAAACCACACACACTCGAAGACTCAAGGAGGGACAATGAAGGAGGACTGATCTAGACAACGAATTTCATGTGGAGACTTCAACTTTAGTTCCCAGGACAACTTACGATTGATAAGGTAAGCCATTGTAAGAACTACTTCGGCCTAGAATTTCTTCGATACATTCATTCTTGAGTATGCTTCGAGCAACTTCCATAAGGTGCCTTTTTTTCTCTTAGCGACCCCATTTACTGAGTAAATGGACATGAACTCCAATGTATCCTACCATAATTTTTCAAGTAATTCTGCAGTTAATCTTCAAAGTATTCTCTTGCATTGTCAGATCAGAAGACCTTTATTTGCTTCTTAATCTGAGTTAGTATCATCTTATGAAACCTTTTCATGATACTTGAGACTTCATCACAAATCTTCATCATGTAGAGCCAAGTACAAGGAGAGAAGTCATCCACAAAAGTAATAAAATAATGATATCCATGCATAGACATTGTAGGAGCAGGTTCCTAGACATCAGAATGAACAAGTTGAAATGGAAATGACCTTTTATTGGAAAAAATAGTAATTCTACAATACTTAGACAAATCACAAACTTCACATTGTAGATGATGACTTGAGACAGACTCAAACAAATTAGGACAAACTAATTTCAACGACAAAAAAGACAAATGACCTAAACAACTGTGCCACATGTTGATTTGAGAATCTTTATTACTTCTACTAAGACTACTACTAGACTGTAATGCTGAAGGAAAACTAGTAACATCCAAGAGATAGAGACAATCTGCTTCATGACCATTCCTAATTGTTTCCCTCGTTGTCAAATCCTGGAAGATACAATGGGTAGGAAAAAATGTTACACAATAGTTAAGATTTTTAGTAATACTATTAATGGATAACACATTTGTTGATAAATTTGAAACATGAAGAACAGACAAAATAGTTAAAGTTATTCGTAAGCTTGACATCTCCCTTCATAGAAATAGAAGAAATGGATCCATCAACAATCTAACTTTATCTCTTCCATTAGATAGACTACAAGTAGAAAAAATTGAGGACACGCTTGTTATATAATTAGACGCAGTTGAATCAATAATCCAGATTGAACAGAATGGAGAATGACTTACGAAATTAGCAGATACAATAGTACCTAATTGTGCAAAAGAGGTGGAGGCAGAAGAAAATTCTAACTGGTTCAGAAAACGTCGAAGAATCAATATCAGTTGTACAAAAGTTATTTAAGGTTGATGAGGAGCTTAATGTAGGAAGATGTGATGAAGAGGTACTCAAAGGAGTCATAATCGATGCAGTGTGGCTAGTAGGAGCATTTATCGATTGCCCGAGACGGTTATACCTTATCGGTCTGTCATGTAGATCCCAACAAGCCTCTCGTGTATGTCGAGTCTTCAAACAATTATCACACTTCAGTTTTTCCTTGTCATTAGAAGACCTGTTCTTTCGGTTGGGGCCTTTTCCTCCATTTTGAGCATTTGAAGATGTAGTAAGGGCAAAATGATAGCTGGTCGAAGTGGGTTGCATAGCATTCAGAGTAGACTTGGTCCAAGGTAGGAAGCTCATCTCTCCCCAAAATCCAAACTCTAGTTAACTCAACCTGAGAGTTCAGACCAGCCAAGAAATAAAAAATCTTGTTCTGCTCCACCAATTGTGGATGTTTATCCTCATCTTTATCAGTATCCCACTGTATGACTTGATAATGATCTAACTCTTTCCAAAGTCCCTGAAGAGTGGAATACTAAGTAGCTAAGCTCTTCTCCCTCCGTCAAAGTTTAGCAATTTCTTGCCTCAAGCCTCAATTGATAAACCCTAGCAATATTCTGACGTTGGGAATAAGTTCTGGTAACTTTATCCCAAATCTCTTTCGTTGTTCGAATGAATAAAAAAACCCTACTAATGAGTGATTGCATAGAATTGATGAGTCATGACATCACCATAAGATTTTCTTGTTCCCATTTGTCGTAACATATCATCAACACTAGGTTCCTTCACCCTACCATTCAAGTACTCTAGCTTCCTTCCCTCTCTTGCCGATATACATTTCGCGGATTGGAAATTAGTGTCATCCAAGTTCATACTTGTGATCTGCACACTACGGTTATCACCATATTTGCTTGTGATAGGCATCAAAGTTGGATTCCCAGATATCATGGAAATCACTTCAGTTGCTTTAGAACCCCCCCCCCCCCCCCCCCCCCTTTTCTCCCTCCTTCAGCTAACATTGTTGATTATATCCTTTAAATATTGTTTGAATCTCTAAAAATTTCATAAATCTCAAATTTATGAGATTTGAAGCCCAAAAAAACTCAAAGAACAACCCTAAAGAGGGAGAAAATCATCACCTTGGTTTCAATTCTTCACGGAACACTTTTAAACGAATTTCAGAAATTCTAAAATATTTAAACTCATAAATCACTACCAAATTTCCCTGGCAAAAGAGCCCAAACAAATTGCACCAATCAAATTTTTTCAAAATTTGAATTTTTCTCATGAAACACATTGGGTGAAAAAAGGTCTTTAAACATTATCCAAAAGATCTAAAACCATTCTTAAAAATTCAGAATCATATAAGAATTTTCACTTTTTACATGACGTTATTCACACGACACTATTGGCACTAAAAAAAGGGTGAAAAAAGGTCTTTAAACATTATCCAAAAGATCTAAAACCATTCTTAAAAATTCAGAATCATATAAGAATTTTCACTTTTTACATGACGTTATTCACAGGACACTATTGGCACTAAAAAAAAATGGAAGCCTTGTCTTCCTACTCTGATATCAAGCAGAAAGTGAAATACTAGAGGAAAAAGAGGAGAAGAAGAATAGAAGAGGAGAAATGTGATGAGATTAGGGGGCTGATTCCCCTTTTCTATTATTTATCTCATTCATAAAGTAAGATTACAATACTACCCTTAATGTATGATACAGTGTAACTACACTTGTCATCATAACATCTCAACATATTATAATGCACTAGAGTCCATTAACAAGTTTACCTATGTCCATTAACGAATTTACTAACACTAAAGCATGAGCTGAGAGCTTGAAACTTGAAAGTGCTTAAAAGATCCATCAGAGGAAAGGATTGCTTAGTTTCCCTTCAACCGCCAGTTTCTCAAATACCCAATAGGACATGTCGAAAAAATAACATAGAGAAGCATGTGTTAAAATTTATTAAAGCATCACAAATAATATCACATAAAGGGGAATCATAGCAGTTAGGGTCACTAAGATTCAATTGTCAGAGGACCACGGTGGAGTACAGGCTGCATATGAAACAAAAATCATCATGGTGGATGTCTGGGCCCCTCAGTCATACAGAATACGGAATATGAATTTACATAACTAACCGTCACAAGGATAAACAGTGCATTTAGGAGTGACTCGTCATGAGAACAGCAGGTATTTGGAGTTGGCTACACAAATCTTGATTCACCATTTCATTCAAATTTCAATCTATGGCTGCATATAGAAGCAACAATCCCAATAAAGTAGAAAAATACCTTTAATGACAGTCATAAACTACAAGAAGCAAAAGAAAATCAGGCTAGCCTAGTTGATGATCCCAATTTCTAAAAAGTCCTAGTGATAAATAAAGTGTCCAGACTCCAGATGGTAATAGTGAAAAAAAGAAGAAATTTTTAATACTACTAAAAAAATTAAAATTGGCAGGTACTAGGTAGAACTTCCAGAAAATAGATAGCTCCTCGAGTTCTAATCTCTTCAAGGTTCAGGTAAATCAGTATACCGTAACTGGAAAGTTAGATCCCATGCAGTTATTAAAAGACCAAATTTTAACGATTATATTTCAACCAACTTCTACAATGTAGTAAAGTATTACAGCCTAAGCTACCACAATCAATTTTGAGAAAACAATTCTCAGTGAACATTCCAGCTAAGGGAAATTTCTCTGCATGAAGTGTAATTAAAGATAACAAACATAGATAATAAGTTGTAAACCAGCACCAAACCTAAAATGTGAATCTGATGTTTGGATTTACCACAGAACTAGTAATGAAAAACAAATGTTAATAAGAAAGCGAGCATGACAATTAAATATATTTAGGGCCTTTCAATTCTAATTACTTCATAGGATTCATATCTCACCAATTTGGATCTTCCACCAGTAATCATCCACAAATCGCTATCCTTATCTGGATATAGGTCACTAGGAGTATCACTACAAACAGACAGTTTCCTAATGTCATCAAGGAGCAACTTCCGCTCCCGTTCTGTTCGTTCAAGCTTGATTCTTGCAAGTTCAACCTCTTCAACACCTTCAGGAACCACCTCATCAGCCTCCTCTTCAACATCTTCATCGTCTTCAGCAGGATATGAGAGACTACTTTTTCGAGGCCTGATTCATATAATTAATTCAAATGAAATTGAAGAATAAGAAAATCACACATCTAAATGATCCTGAAAGTTTTAAATCTTTCTGTTATTTGATCAACCTAACCTAGATTATACCTACAGAACAATTTTCAACCTTTAGATGGCCTGATATCACAGCATTGGAGAAATAACAGCAGTTTTTAAGAAATCAGAAACAAACAATAGATCACAGAAACTAAAAAATGTCTTCACAAGTATCAATGCATTAAGAAACTCCAGTTCTTAACTCATCTATTATTACAACATAGGGTCATATACTTTCAAGTTTTCACCCATGCTGCCCAGCTAAGCTACAGTTAGGATTCAGTCCAAAACCCAAATATGTTTAAAATGCTATATGATACAATACACAATGATATTAAACAATAAAGCATCATATTTATATGGTATTTACACAGATTTTCAAGCAGAAACACTTTATAATAATCAAATATAAAATTTATTAAATATAATAAGAACAAAATAATTTAGGGAATTGTATGATAATGTTGAAACATAATAATACACATGTACCTTCCAAAAAAAAATACACATGTATCCTGCAAGTTCTTCTTATGCCCTTTCCAGTATCTATATTTATACCATATTATAAAAGAGAAGGTTTTGAGGGCTATCTATGTTTTTTGTTCTCATTTCTTTTCATTTAATTACTGTTACATCCCATCTATTCTGTCTTTTTTTGGTTGTCAAGATTAGGTTTGAGGGGTACTATATATCCCATCTATCTTATATATATCCAACAATATATCAATCCGATCAAAATCTATTTTGTCGTCCTCAAGAACACACTCCCTCTCCAGCAGTCCAGCATAAATGATAAAACAGATTCGCAGCCTCACCTGTCTCTCTCTCTCTGATCGTCTACTCCCCATAAAGATGCCATACGACGGTATATCAGAAGTGCTGACAATGGCATTGTTGCACCACAACGCTATTTCGCCTTCTCTGAGAGTATGTCCAGATTCCATTCGTTCTCTCCAGGCAATAGCAGGCATTGAGAATCACCGATCCGATACAGGATTCCGGCTTCCTATGGATTTTGGTGACTACTTCATCAGTCCCGGGCTTGAGCAATTAATCCAGCAGCTTGCAGAGAACGATCCGAACAGGTATGGCAAGCCTCCAGCTTAAAAAAAGGTTGCTAATTGGTATTTGTGCTCATAATTTCAACTATAATTTTTTTGAGATTTTTCCCAGTTTAATTCGTAATGGAATCATTTGTATGTCAGAAAGAGTTCCTTCTTTCTCTATCTACACCTACACAGGTTTATTATATTCTAGTAATTTTACCCTTTTTTGTGTGTAATACAGTAATGTGTTATTTTAGTCTGAATCAAGGTCACAGGTGGATTAATTCAATTAACTTTTACCTATTTGGTCGAGTTAGGCATTCCAAAGTGTTTTTCATGGGTAATTTGATGGGTTTAGGGGCCGTCTTAGTTATTAATTCTAGACTCTAGAACTTCTCCTTTACTGTCAGTCTAATAAAGATATTGCTCCCTATGTTATGATGTTGCTATTTTACTGATATAAATTTTAACCATATTAGTGTTTTCCAATCCTTGTTTAGAAGTGTTATCTATTAGGTATAGGCTCTAGAACTTCTCTATCTCACTACTATGACATTCAAAATCTACTTATTTTCTGTTTTTCTGTATATCTTTTGCTTCTCTTCTTTTTTAGAAGTGTCGTGTGGAATTATGTGCAGAGAAGAGTAGCTTAGGGTTAGGTTTGGGGTTTTCTGTTATGTTCCTTTTTCTTTTCCTTAGATATAGGAATCACTGCAGGTTCATTTATACACGTAAACTTTTTTCCAAATCAAATTTTTTTAGAGACTGGTAACTATAATTATAATAGTTAAAAAAAGGCTGCACGTGCAATGCCTAACTAGTATATTATACAACGTAATACATCACATCCAAACACATCTAGAAACAGCAAGCCACATTTTTCACAAGGAGAAATCCCAAACAACTCAGTGCAAACATTGCAGCGATCTGGATCCAGTATCAGCTCTTGATTATGAACCATATATGAAAATATGAACATGAGAAAGCATTAAACATGACATAAAACTCTACTTCCGTGACACCCAAATGTTGAGCAAATATTAGAAGATAGTGTCTTAGCAGATTTAGATTTAAAAAAACAAGAGAATTGATCCTATCTATATAAATTTTGAGAAGAACATTCCTAAAGTTGTTTGTAGCATTGTTTATTAACACAATTAGGTGTTTAGAACTTATACACGGCATATTACATCGATTATAAAAGATCGGCATGGCTAATACATATATTCCAGGGCAGAATGGCAGCCTTAATTTTTGAAGACCAAGAGTATGCTTATCAAATTTGCCTCCCCTTTCAAAATATCATTCTTGAATTTTAAGTTTTAGGTGGAAGCATTTAGGAATTAGGAGGGTGGACATGACGAGGACCTCAATTATGACTCATAATACCTAAAGTACTAGTATTATCAGGGAGCAAACTGAGAATACCTAAATATTGAGTACCCATTAAACTAATATTCTTGAAAAGGAAATATAGAAGAGCCACAATTCCAAAATCTTAAGGACAATACGTTTAAGAGCTAAATGAAATAAAGATGGATATCCTCACTTGGGAAGCCGTGCAAAGAGAAGATTGCTCAATACATCCAGCATAACCTGAAATTGGCGCGATGTCATTGTTGCACTAATATTTGGAGAATTAAAAGCCAACTCTTTTAATGGCTTCACCTGCAGTAGCACAAATAAAAAAACACACAAGGGTGAATCGCAAGTTTGTGGATACTAAAATTAGTATTCTTGTGGTTTACTATGAAAGAAATAAACATCAAAGTGGAAAGTATGGTGAATAGTAAACAACACTAGTAGAAACAAAGATTATATCAAACAATATATATATATATATATATATATAAAGAAAAGTGTACTCAAACCTTCAAATCTGCAGTTCCACCTTTGTGCCTCGTGTACCGGAAGTACATTGTACAAGGCATAAAGACTCTTTCAAGTAAAGCACCAGTACGCTTTACTTTCGGAGATCTCCTAAGTATTTTTGGAAGCCACTGCAGTCCAGCCCCTGGATCAACATCAGTCGGTGCAACATGAGCTTGCACATGCTCCAACATCACAGAGAATTCCACACGTTTCCATGTCATTTCAGGTTCAGACTCGGGAATATGTATGTTTCCAGTACCAAGTGCTTGTTCAATCATCTCATGACCAACATGAAGAACTGAATGAAATGAACGGGATAAGACACGGCCGCTGGCTGCAGCAAGAAGAAATCTACCCTGGTGGAGAACCAAACAGGGACACTATAACATGAGTACCATTTGTAGGAAAGCATTCACAAATTACAAAATGATATAAGCTGTACACAGATATCATACAGTCTGGCCTTCCAAATATACACCATTGACTTTGTTGAGATATATTATTAGTAGGTACACCATATCACGTTAGTAAGGACATTATTGTAATCTTTTTTTATAAATTATTAGTATAAATAATAAGAAAGGGGAATCAGCCTCTCATCTTTCTCTCCTACTCTTTTCTTCTTCCTCTTTCATTTAGGGTCTCTTTTTTCTTAGTATTAGAGCAAGAAGACAAGGCCTGCATTTTTTCTATTTTTTAATGGAGTGTTTGTGAATAGTGTTGCGTTAATAGTGCCACGTGAATAGTGCAGATTCAATGGTATGTGATTCTGGTTTTTTTAAGGTTTTGGATTTTTTGGATGATGTTTATAAGGCTTTTTTCTCAACTGGGGTTTTTTCGTGAGAAAAAAAAATTTGAAAATCTGATTAGTGCAATCTGCCGGGGCTATTTTACGGGGAAAATTTGGTAATGATTGATGAGTAAATATTTTAAAAACTCATTTGGGGGCGTTCCATGAATAATTGAAACCGGAGTGATGATTTTTCTCCCTCTTTAGGACTATTTTTTGCTGTTTTTTGAGTTTTGGGGATTCCAAATCTCATAAATTTAATATTTAAGGAATATTTGAAATAATGAAAAATATTAAAAAGATATTATCACCAATGTCGGCTGAATGAGGGTCTGAAACAACTGAGGTGATTTCCAAGGTATTCAGGAATCCATGTTCAATGCCTATCACAAGCAACTATAGTGGTAATCCTAGTGTGCAAATCACAACCGTAAAGTTGGATGTCACAAATTTTATAGAATGGTCCCAATCGATGAAGATGTACATCAGAGGAAGAGGAAAGCTTAGTTACTTTTTTAGTAATCGGAAAGCTTAGTTACTTGAATGGCAAGGTGAAAGAAACTTTCTATGGAAGATGTGTAGTATGACGAATGGGAACAAAACAACTTTATGGTGATGTCATGATTACTTAAATTCATACAATCACACATTATTAGCATGGTATAAAATATTGGTCCGTATCGGCCGATGCGTAACGGTTTTTGACCCACCCGATATGTTGGAACGCTAGAATGTTTTTTTATAGCGTATCGTGGCCATATCGGTATTGATACAAACCGGTACACATAGTTTGAACAATGTTTAATTTTTTTGGGGTACCGACCGATATTGTTCATGTGTTGGACCGATACGAGCCTTAAAACAATACCTTTTTCATTTTGAGGTGTTTCAAAACACCTCTAAATCCTATTCTCTTTCCCAAATTTCTTTCATAATCAAATTCTAAGCCAAAAACAACAACTTCAATGTTGAAAAACAAAGATCTCGGCATTTTAATTTGGATTTGAAAGGTATTCCCCAAAATTTTGAAGGTATGTAAAAACTCTGAATGTTCTTTTTACTTCTTTAAATTCACGAAAATAGGTTGTAATTAACCCAAAATGAATAGATGAGTTGGCCACAGTGGTGTCATCATGTCTAGAGCACCTATATTGTATCACTCTACTAAATTTATGATCCCAGAGTGACAGAGTATGAGTCGGCACGAAGCTCAATGTGGTATTGAGCTTTTATCATGTATGTAATTCGATTTATGAATGCAAGTCAACTACTATCTTGTGTAGTTTATTAAATGTAAGGTTTTAATATCTAGATTATGATTCCTATACTTGGTTAAGTAACTATGACTTGTATTTTCATACATATTTATCGGCGCACAAGCCTTTTTTAACTTATAAAATTTTTAACTCTCATTTGTATGGTTATAAATGTAGTTGGAGGTCTTCATTTAATTTGTTTTTAGCTTATATTTACATTAAAAGAAGTTTTATGCAAGGTCTCAGTAGAAAATTAAGAATAGTACACTAGGGTTTGTGAAAGAGAGAGAGGAGAAGAGGAAGACGGAAGGACATAAATGTCCTTAATTACATAAAAGACAATAGAGACTAAAACATAATAAAGCAACTAGTTAATAAAGTTGTGATGGGCTAATTTAGATGGCCCATTACGACACTCCCCCTCAAGCGGGCCATAAATGTCCAGCATGCCAAGCTTGCCAATCTAAGTTATCTTCTCTCTTATAAAATGTCTGTCAACTTCAATATGTTTGGTCATGTGCACTGGACTATGTGCAATGCTAATAGCAGCTCTATTATCAAAATAGAGTGTCATCTCCGATGGGTTTGAGTAACCCAGTTCAGTCATCAAGGTCTTAATCCACAATAACTCATAGGCTCCATGAGTCATGGCTCTGTACTCTGCTTCAGCACTAGACCGTGCAACCACAGACTCTTTCTTACTTCTCCAGGTAACCAAATTTCCACCAACCATGATGCAATAGCATGATGTAGATCGGTGATCTGTGACTGACCCAGCCCAATCAACATTTGTGTAGACTCTACCTTCAAGTGCTCATTTTGTCTAAATAATAACCCTCGACCTGGTGAAAACTTTAAGTATCTCAAAATTCATTCTGTAGCCTCGAGGTGTACAATCCTAGGACTGTGCATGAACTGACTAAGTACACTCACTACATAAGAAATATCGGGACGAGTCAAAGATAAGTAAACCAGCCTACCAACAAGTCTCTAGAACATACCAATATCTTCAAGCAACTCGTCACTCTCATAGTCAAGCTTAACATTAACTTCCATAAGAGTTGCCACAGGTTTCGAGCCAAGCTTTCCAGTGTCTTCCAACAGATCGAGGATATATTTTTTCTGAGATATGAAGATTCCCTTCCTTGAGTGGGCAACTTCTATCCCAAGGAAATACTTGAGTAGACCCAAATCTTTAATCCCAAACTATTTGGCTATAAGATCCTTAAGATTTTGTATCTCCCCTGGGATTTCTCCAGTTATAACAATACCATCTACATACACTAGAAATGGAGTAGTTATGTTTCCCAAATGCTTCACAAACAGTGTACGATCTGAGTGACATTGAGCATACCCAAACTTCTTCACAGTTCCACTAAACCTTTCAAACCAAGCCCTAGGGGACTATTTAAGGCCATAAACTGCCTTCTTCAGATGAAAAATTTTACCCTTCTGATTCTGAACATTAAACCCAGGAGGTAAAGCCATATAAACTTCTTTTTGGAGATCTCCATGAAGAAAAACGTTCTTCACATCCAGCTGAAAGAGTCACATCCAGCTGAAAGAGAGGCCAAGACTGATTTGCTGCTACTGTAAGAAGAATTCTAATTGTATTCATTTTGGGTACAGGAGCAAATATTTCATGATAATCGATCTCATAGGTCTGTGTGAATCCTTTAGCAACCAATCTCGTTTTGTATCTATCAACAGTACCATCAGCCTTGTATTTTTTGGTATAAACCCACTTGTATCCAAATAGCTTCTTGTCCTTAGGAGCAACAACAAGTTCTCATTTATTATTTTTTGTCAGTGCCTTCATTTCCTCCCACATTGCTTCCTTCCTCTTAGAGTGCTGCAATGCATCTGTGACTCTAGATGGAATAGATATTGAAGATAAGGATGAGACAAAACCACAAATAGATGGAGAACAAGATTCATAAGTGTTGAGATATGATTGGTTATGTAGGTGTGATACACTGAATCTCTCATTAAGGGTATACTTGTAAATTGTAATAAATCTATCCAATGAAGGTTATACTTGTAATAGACCTATTAGGGTAATTCTAATATAAAGATGAAGAGAGAAAATCTCTCTAATCACGTTTTCCCCTATTCATCTTCTTCCTCTTTCTCTTCTCTCTATTTCTCCATCTCCATTTCTAGGTTTCAAGTATAAGAAATGAAGTTAGAGATAGGAAGAGATGTACAAGAGCGTTTCCCTTTGCTTGAGGCAATAGGAGCAACAAGATCAGTAGTGTTAGGTAAAGATGAAGAATTACCTGGACTGAAAGCAACCGAAGAAGTAGATGGATCTGGGTCCACAGATGTATGCTGAGAGTGTTGTTCAGTTGATCGAGGCTCCACCTTGAAACGTCTTGAATATGTCTTCAATTCACTTTCCTTCTCTCTAGTATCATCAAAAGATGACAACAACGGCACTAAAGAAGTTTCTCCCAAAATAGGAACTTGGAGGGGTACTGGAAGGGGAGTTTCTCCCAGAACAGGAACTAGGAGGGGTACTGGAAGGGGTATCTCTTCACTAAAACTCTCCTCTTGAAGAGGAAACCCAGAAAAAAATAGAATCGACTCAAAGAAAGAAACATCCTTAGAGATAAACCTCTTACCTGTCAGGGATCAAACACCTTATAATTCTTCTGTGTAGAGGAATACCCTAAGAAGAGACATTTGGTGAACTTAGGATCCAACTTAGAACGGTTTGTACCCAGGATATGAAGAAAGCAAGTAAAACCAAAGACACGAAGCAGAAGACTAAAAGGACTCTCAGAAATAACTGATGTGGAGACTTTAAATCCAAAACACAGGAGGGCATCCGATTAATTAAAAACGTTGTTGTAAGCACTGCCTTAGACCAAAACTTTTTTTCAACATTCATTTGTAATAACAAATATCAAACAACCTCAAGCAAATGGCGGTTCTTTCGTTACACAACTTCATTCTGTTGTGGCATGTATACAAAATTGCTTGATGAATAATTCCTTGTTCAGCAAAGTAAGCTCTGAGTGATCCTTCAAGGCATTCTTGACCATGATCAAAGCGAAATATCTTAACATTCTTATCAAATTGATTTATGATCGTGTTATGAAATGTGCAAATAGTATTGAGCACCACATCTCGAGTTTTCTATAGGTACAACCAAGTGTAGCGGGAATAATCATCAATAAACGAAATAAAATATCGAAATCTAAACAAGGATAAAGTAGGAAAGGGTCCCCATACATTTGAATGGAAAATTTCAAACAGAAATGAACTTTTAGTACTGGGGGACAAGAAAACATGACTATATTTTGTCAATTCACAAGTTTCACACTGCAAACTTTGTAAATTAACAGACTCAAACAAACGAAGAAACAAAATTTTTAAGGACTGAAACGGCAAGTAACCCAACTGATGATGCCAAAAAGAATCTAGTCTTTATTAATAGTACTACGAGATTGAAAAGCACTAGCGATAAGAGTAGGAGCCTAGTCCAAGATGTAAAGCCCATCCACTTTACGTCCACTCCCAATCTGCTGTTGTGTCACCAAATCGTGAAATAAACAATGAGACGGAAAAAATGTTACACTATAATGTAGATGCTTAGTTAAAATACTAATAGAAAGAAAGTTAATAGAAAACCCAAAAACATGTAATACAGATGACAATGAGAGAATAGGGGTGACATGGATACTTCATTTCCCAGACACAGATGCAAAGGAACCATCAGTTATTTTCTCTCTCAAAGGACTAGAGCAAGAGTTGTAAGACGAGAAAAGTGTGGACATACCAGATGTATGATCTAAGGCTCCTAAATCGATGATCCAAGGAATCTCATGTGAGGTTAATGCAGATACCAGATGGGCAGATGCATAAGTATCTGTCTAAGAACCGAAAGTGGAAAATCTAGAAGATAACTCCATCTATGAAAGTAATGGACTGAAGCGCTTAGATGCTAGAAGGGCATCCTTAGAGGACTATTGAAACTGAGGTAGCATAACAAAGGATTCCCCAAAAGAGGCAATACCAGCGACAGAGGCACTATGCGTACTGATCTGCATGCTTGGATGTTTCTCCATATCACCAATCTCAAACATCTGTTTTACTTGGGAATTAAAAAACCAAACAAGTAAACAAGCCGGATCTCTCAAATAACAACACCTCAACTAGAGGTCTAAACCAATTTTGATTTATACAAATCAGCAACTCACACACTTCACAACCTTCCACCAAGGTTTTCAACTTCATACAATCAAACACCTACGCCTCAAAAAATCGCCCAAAAAAATCCAACACTTAAAAAGGAAACACCTCTTCCACAAAAGAGACCAATTAGATCAATAACAACTTTTTCAACACAAAAACAGCAACAATAAACACTGTCAATGCCTCTTACAGAGGTTAAATATAGTTGTTTTTTCAAAAAACAACTTACAGAACAACTTTAAGGTTACTAGAATCACTCTTTCACCAAACAAACTCCAAACAACTATTGTTTTGTTAAACCAATGAATCCACACATTTATATCTGTACTTTTCTTGAAAATAATCTTATAACTTAGAGGAGTAAGAAGCAGAGTGTGGTGACTAAGTCTAGTGCAGAAGCCAAGTATAGAGCAATGGTTCATGGGGTGGCTGAACGGTTGTGGTTAAAAATCTTACTACGTGATTTGGGAATTAAGATAAATATTTTCATAAAGTTGTTTTGTGACAACAAGGCAACCATTAACATTGCTCTGAATCTGGTTCAGTGTGATCGTACTAAACACATAGATCGATAGACACTTCATCAGGGAGCAGACCATCTCAAAATCTGCGTTTAATGTTTGTTACATCCGAAAACCAGCTTGTTGACATTCTTACTAAAGGTGTTGTCAAGACAACATCAACTTTTAGCAAGCTAGGCATGATAGATATCAATGCACAACTTGAGGAGGAATGTTGAGATATATTATTAATATGGGTGTAGCCGTATAGATACACCATATAATGTTAGTAAGGGCATTATTGTAATCTTTTATATAAGTAGTATAAATAATAAGAAAGGGGAATCATCCCCTCATCTTTCCCTCCTATTCTTTTCTTCTTCCTCTTTGCATTTAGATTTGCTCTTTCTACCGACTTGTTCTAGTTTCCATTAGATTCAGTCCTATATCTTGATAATGTGAGGTAACTTATTTGAATCAATACAGCAGTGTATTCTAGTTTCCATTAGATTCAGTACTATATCTTGAAAACGTGAGAAAAAAAACTGTATATTTATAATTCATTTGAATTACTGCAATAGTGTATGTTGAGATCATATTGCTTTAACCTCCTTCCGTAACTAATGAAAACATTCACTTACTCATTAAAGAGTGGTTCAGCTCCATCTCCCTTTCAAAAAAGAAAACATCGATTGCTGGAAAGATTTCAGTGTATGACTAAAAAGCATCTAAAAGTGATGCTAACACGTTAAATGGAAATAAAGTTTCCATAGCAGATTTTGTTTCGCATAAGATTTTCCAATGTTCTACAGAGAAAGTAAAGAAATAAAAATGGAGAAGACAATTTCCAAAATGCGGTTAACAACTAATGCAGGTCTGATGAAAGAAATCTATAGGTATAAATATTTATTGACTACTTAAATTTAAAAAACAAATATAAATCTCAAGGGAAATTTTTTAAAGTATTAATACTAAATAAGATGTTTATAACATAGCAATAGAAAAAAATTACAAAAAATAAAAAAAGAAACAAATCAGTACAAAGGCATTTTTTTTCTTTAACCAACTCAAAGACAGCTCAAGGGAAATTTCAAAGTTCAAATATCAAAGGTGCCAAAAACCAGCCTATCAAAAAAAAGGTGCCGAAAAAGACATAAAACTTACATTAGCTTCTTCTGAATGAAGATTGAATTGTGGTTGAATAACATTCACCATGAAATTCCGTGTTCCCTCCTCCTCAGAGCCAATAATGTTTCCATTCTTTGCTGGTAACAAAGCAAAATAAAAACTCCTCAATTAAAAATTTGACAACACAAATAAGTCATGTTTATTAGGAAATAGAACTTTCATGATGAACTTTATAACTAAATAAATATTGATATAAATTTTCTGATAATCTCAATAGCAGTACTAACATTCATTGCAATTTGCAACAGACCCTTCAATGACTCTATATATGTGAATCATCAAAGCTCTGTAAACCAATACAAATCCCGAGATTAACATATTCAAACAAAAAATCTAAAGTATGCTTAAAACGTACCAACTGCACCAGATGATGAGTTTTCCATTTTCGCTGAGTGCGATGGAGATGAAAGTGGCCCTAAATTCTCCACATGTTGTGCAGAAAGGGAACTTGTACCATGGATGATAGAAGGTGAAGACTTAGAGATATCATCTTGAAGAGTTTCAGCACCATCAAGAACCTTGTTCTCTTCAAGCAACTTCCTTTGAGCATACTGCCGAGAAGGAGAAGGCTTTGGAGGCTCAAATGCTTTGGATATTCCACCAACCCAGGACCAAACAGCATCTCTATTCTCAATAGTCCACAAAAGCTTAAGGCCATAAACAAACACGCGCTGACAATTGTCAGCTATTACCACATTAAACCCATCATCATCACTTGGATCAGATCGTGTATGGTCGTCACTGTCGCTCCCATTTTCAAACTCAGACCGGACATATGTCATCTCTAGATTTCTTCCTCCAGCTTCTTGCCATGCTAATAACCTTGCGGGATCAGCCTTTGGAGCTTGCCTTCTTATTGTAAAATAGTCAGAAGATAACAGAAATCCATCATCACGATGCTTCTCTGTGCAACCACCTATGTAGTTGCAATTTTCATTGCTGGTCGAATGTAAACTTCTCCCTGTCATTTGAACTTCTTTTACAGCATTAGTGCAATCTTCTTTATTTAAATATGCTTTAGGCATGTGAAGGTCAAGACCCTGGTAAACAAGATCAAGAGGATCGCGCTTGCATTCAAAAGTATATTTTTGCCTACCACGACTATAACAGAGTTCATACTTCAGCTTTGTTATTCTAAACCTCAGTCCATTGGCAGGATCATCTTCCTCCAAAGGCATATGTTTCATACAAGTCGGTGTTGCATCTACACGGAGCATAAATTCTGTCATCACCTTGTCTAGAGACAAATTCCCCGATCTGGCAACTCTTGGGATTCCAAAACGTGGCCATCGAGAAAAGGAACGCAACTTATGAGGAGGATTATAATTCATGTTCCAGAATCTAAATACCCATGCTAAATCATGAGCACCGACGTTCGTGGTTGGTGAATCAATGCAAACGTTCTCTGATTTATATGGAGAATCATCAACAGCTCCTTCCAGGACTGCTTTATCTGGCATTGTGGAGGATGGGGATTGTATCTCACATGGAGGAAGAGTGGGTCTAAGAGAGAAGTTCCATCGGAGGGATAGGGAAGTTGATCTGAAGGGATCATAAACTTTTTTACGAGATTCCCCTTCATAGGGAAGTGCATGTAAATAGTGATTAAGGGGATTGCCAGAATCACATTCCCAATCCATAGTAACTTCAAGACTAAAGGTCGGCGCTTCAATGAAAGCACCAGCCACACTGGTAGGAAGTTTTAAACTATAATTGTTTACTAAACTCTCCAAACTGCTCAATAAAATCTTGAAATCCTTCGCAGAAACATAAACACGGCCATCTGATTGCTGGATCTCCATGTAAGCAGAAACAATTTGAAGTTTGTCAAGCTTTTCATAAGGGTCAGTTGTCCCAAGAACATTCCATCTGGACTCAGAAAAACATAAGCTGATTTTCCCATGAATGTAGTATCTTACATCATCCCACCATGGTAAGCTGCGTTCCTTTTTAGGTGGCTGAGTTTCTGAAAGGTTGAGGCTAGCAGTTTGTGTAGAATCTGAAGCATTAGAATTCTTGAGGTTGGAATCAACACTCTTAACACTTAGGTTAGCCCTGCGGAGAGCCACTGTAAAAGCATAGCTTACATCGGCAAAAGCCGGTTCATAACCCACTCCAAAGGAAACTTCTGATTTAAGAAAATATATCGGCAAATCAAAGTATGATTTCATTGGTGGGGTTGTGCCACTTGCTGAACGCAACATGCGTACCTTCCTCCATCTCCCAATGAAGACGTCTTGGTGAATTTGCGGTTGAAAGCACGTAGCCTGCAATCAAGTGAGGGACAGTTATAATTACAGAGAATAACAAATGAACCCAAAAGTTGTGACTAATTACAATAAAAAGCAGCCCAGGTGGTGAAAATCATAGAATACAATAAAAAGAAGCTCCAAATGTGAAGATAAAAACATTCACTGGTCTAAAAAGGAAAATGAGATACAAAATGAACATTCTTATAGAAATCACTCAAATAACAGAAGGATGGATCTTATATTACTCTATACTAAACACAATTGCTATTATAATATTATGGCACATTAATATGATACATCAAAATGAAAGTAGCTGTGAAGAAGACTTCTTCAGAATCTAACAAGAGAAGTCAAATAAGCATATACTGAAAATGACTCTGTAACAGAGGAGAAGAGGAAAAAAGACAAAAAGAAAACAGCGTTGAACCTGACCTGCTGTGCTAGCACGACGCGACCTTCACATTTACCAGCAGTTGCAGAAAAAAGTGGGGATGTGTAGTTTCTTAACTGGACAACAAGAGAGCCTGTATGCAAAAGAATATTTCTCCCAAGCAGTCGTGAAAATGGTATATTATTGCCTAGACAGACAGGATCAAGGTTCTTTATAATCTCTATCATCCCAGTATCGCCACCTTCAATTCTTGTCAAGGTTACATCTAATTCCGAAGCAGAAATGGATAGGAGAGAAGTTCTGGCAATGCTAGGCTTAAAACCAGCCTGGAAGCCTTTTTTGCAGGCACCTGATCCTTCTGAAGGCACTAGCTTCTGACATGCCCGGTAATAGGACCGAAATGCCTGTTTATGAATTTCTTCACGCAATGTTTGACCAGCCAAGGTATCATGCATATCCATCTCAACTCCATTATGGTGGACCTTTCTTTCAGGACAAGATTCATTTGGTTCCGCACTTCCAGAACATCGAATGCCTTTGGAAGTAATCTCATCAAGAAACTTCAACCTAACAGCTAATTCGCAGGCCTCATTCTTCATCAGCTGATAATGCTCATCAAGCCAACCCTGCATTGGCTCTTCTTCTATATCAGCCGTGAGCTTACGTATGCAGAACTTTACACATCCAATTTTTGTCAAACTAGATTTTTTGGGTTTTGAGCTTTCTTTTTTTAAGGGAAATATAAATTTAGTTTTAGCCGCGGTAATAAGCTTCAAACCTCGCAACATATCCTCGATAGAATCCTCAATGGCACGCAACTGCAACCTGTAAGGCATGCAAATATGAACATCGAGGCCTTGAATTACCCAATCCCATGTGGTGGCTACCTGTACTTTTGCATCTAATGAGGCATTCGGAATGCGGGAAATTTGCATCCGGCTACTTTTGAATACTCTGGCTTCATTGAAACTGAGCATAAGTCCTTCAAGAAGTACTCCTATCCGGGCATTTTCAGAAAAAATTGACTGCACCTGAACCATTGCGTCCACACCATCTCCAACCTCAGCAGATATACTCAGCATTTCCACATCAATGGCAAAAACAGATTCTCTTTTCTTGTGTTGTTTATCGGATTGTCCAGGTTCTACAGTAGCTTTGCCCAGTTCCACATCTTTCATGGAAGAGATATCTTCCTTTAATTCATTATCAAGTCCCTGACGCTTCTGATTGTGCACCAGTACATTCAAGCGCAGCATAAGCTCAAATAGTGATAGATGCACATCAGGCTCCCACCTGACTGAAATATCAGTTGCACTGAAAAGAGAGCAGACAGCAATCTCACTAATACCACCAGGACGCCGCACAAATTTTGCGTTCTGCATGTCTAACAAAGTCACTTTTGTATCAGGCCTATGTTCCTTCGAATATTCCAGGTAGATAAATCTAGCTCTTTCAAGTTCCATCTGAGTGGACTGTTTCTCCTTGTTCACACAGAGACTTAAGTGAAAAATTTCAAGAGATACTGAATACTTCAGCTGTTTGCATTGATTAGACATAGTGGACATTATGTTTGCGCTGCGTGGTGTTCCATCAGCAGAGACACTAACTACAACTAGACCACCCTGTGATCCATAATTCACACGCTTAGGGTCTGCAATAACTGTGTTTTCCATACCCACATCACCACAAAAAGTTACAGAACATCGCTCGAGATTTAATTTCAAGAGCTGGGTCCCTTTCCCTGATGATTTGGATGAGCGACCTCCCCTGTTCTGCGCCATTCTTTTTCCAGAAGCAGACAGACTTTTAAAAAGTGTTTGAAAGGAAATACCGGTTGATATGAGTGATTCAATGCGCTGGAAACTAAAGTAAACACCCATACCAGTAACATCAACAGAGAGAACCAATTTACATCTGCTCGGACCATCTTCTTCAAGTGATTCTGTGTCTTTTTTTCCCCAATCTAGACTGACCTTTGCTATATGCATTAAGGAACCCGAATTTGTTTCAACACCAAATACACTTTCTTTAAAGCATTCTTGGTATTCATCGGCCATGTGCAAATGTAGTTCACCTAGTTCCATGTGTACTGCAGTTCCCGTACTTGCTATATTATTTGCAAACAGATGTGAAGATTGTGAGCATCCCTACATCAAGGATATAACAAATTAATACAAATTCAATGAACAAGGAAACAATAATAACGTTATTTGTTCAAAAACAATCTCCACAATTTTCAAAAAACGTTATTACATGTCCATCCAAAAGTAACTCACTTTAATTTAAGTAGAACCTACTAAGGCACATCTTATACTACTGCCTTTCTCACATTAATAAGAATATCCTATAAAACTACTATGGGATATAACCACTACAGAATTTTAGATAGACATGACATAATTGTAAGAACCTAGGATACACAAATCTACTATATAAATCTGAGCAGATCTACCTCTTGCAAACCTGATGGTGAGAAACTACCTCTGATCAAATTTCTAACCCATCATCATGCATAACAATTGCGGTCAAATAAAATAAAATTCTCTACATCGCTCAATGCATCTACATTCTAGTGAGAAAGATAGTACTTACAAACCTACTCCTGATATACCAATACAAGTTGAAGTTAAAAAAGCACCAATTACAATCACAATACTGAAAAAACGTATCATGCATGAAGAGAACTGTTTAAGTGCACAAAGCATTCAAAATGATACACTCATCCAAGGAACATAAATTTTTGAACGAAAATTTTTAAAACCAGCAGCTGATAACTCATAGACAACCATAAACTGCCAATCATATCCACGGTGTCTGAACTGAAGGAAATTGTGCCAAAATTAGAGAAATTTAATTAATGTTTTAACATTTGTTAATATAAGCATGAACGTGTACTAAAAGTCCTGTGTTGAAAATTGCTAGTATAAGTATGTAAGTGTACTACAAAATCCTATAAACTTTGGATCCAAAAATAAAATGAAAATGTTCAAATAGTCATGTATATCACTGCTTAACGTAAGAGGCACACTAAGAATCAAAACTACATGTACCAACAATCAGTAAACCTGCATAGATAGACAGATTTAGATGATCATGTAAAATTGACTCAAAATATATTTACAAGCCCCCTATATAGCATTTTCCACTTGGTCCCTTGAGGGATTACTTACTGGTTGTGCCAGTATTTTGGGTTATTGTAAAAACTATCTCCAAGCCACATACCTTGTCCTCCCACACAGGGCTAGACCATATCCAAATCCATACGGGGCATTGTGATAGAGAGATTGGAGAGAAGACTTGCTGGTTGGAAGAGTTGATATCTATCATTAGGTGGTAGGATAATCCTTATCAAGAGAACCCTTACCAGTCTACCAATCTTTTATATGTCTATCTTCAAAATGCCAATTTCTATAGCCAAGAGGTTTGAAAAGCTTCAAAGAGATTTTCTTTGTAGCGAATAAAGAGATAAGAAAACTCATCTGGTCGGGTGGGACATGGTGTGCAGCCTGAAGGATTGTGGTGGATGGGTTTTAAGAAGGCCGAGTTGTACGAACAAAGCCCTTCTAGGAAAGTGGATGAGGAAAAATTCAGCAAAGAAGATGATGCCTTAGGTAGAAGCGTCATCAGGGCCTAGTTTGGTGTCTCTAGCTGGAGATGCGGATTTCAGCATGTTTTGGGTTTGTATGAAGTTGGGGTGTGGAAAGGGGTTATGCAAAATCATGACTAATTCTGGGAGCAAACAAGCTACTCCGTGGGTAGAGGCAGCAAAGTCCCTTTTTTGGGAAGATGGCTAGTGTGGAATTGACCAATTTTGTGATATATGCCCAAAGCTATACAGATTGGTCCTTCATCGAGATAGAAGGATATTTCGAGAGAAGTAATGGGGAGATTGTTTAGGAATCCAATCTTCAAAAGGAAACTCATAGATAAGGAAACTGAAGAGTGCATTCTCCTTTTGGCAAGCTTGAATAGAGCCCAAGTTAATCCAGACAAAGTAGATCATTGTATCTGATTTTTTCAGTAAAAGTTTTTATAGAAATTTTCTTCAAAAGGAGGATGAGGAGCTAGTCAAGAATCCTCAGTTCGAGAAGATTTTACGTCCCCGTTCTCCTCCCCCCAAGTAAAAGCTTTTATTTCGTCGCCTCCCTCGACAAGATACTTATAGTCAATCATCCGAGACATTGAGGCGTAGTGATCCTTAGAAGGTGCAGCATGTGCAATTCGAGTGAGGAGGATGTAAAACACCTTTTTATCCACTGCACATTAGCTTGGTCGGTATGGAACTACAATTCACTATATGGATTATCTTGGTCTCACCCAATAGTAATAAAGGAAAATTTTCAATTTGCCGAAGGGCCTCTTTGGGAAGATGAGGGAAGGCATTTTGGAGGAATTTGCTCGTGATTTGTAAGAGAATTCGAAAAGAAAGAAATTGTAGGATCTTTAAAAGCATGGAGAAGGAGAACCCCTTGCTGAAGCTATTTAACACCATTGGGTGGACTCTCTATAGTTGAACTTTCAATCTTCCACTCTAAGAGCATTCTTGACCCCAGAAGTGCTGATTTTGTAAATAATCGGAGGCATTTATTGTAGAATGACTCTTGAATAGCTTTTTTGCTGTTTTTTGGTGGGATATTTGAACATTTACCAACTTCACTAATACAAGCACACATAACCAATGAGCAAAAAATAAAAAGTTGTTTACATAATTTGATGTGGGTATGAAGATAGGGAAAGATTTTGATTAGCCATCCAATAAACCCAAGGTTGCTCAATTTGGACATAAGTTGTATAACTTTTAGCCAAAATACAGACAAGTTGTAGGTTCGTGAGGGTTTTCTATGTTCCCTTTTTTAGAACTTTTTTTTCCTAGAACGCAGTCTGATTCTAAAAAGTTCTTGTTTGAGACATGATTGGTTTAGGGAAGTTTAATACTTTTAAGTCTAAGAGTTAGTAGGAGTTTAGAAGGATTTTTAATTTGCAATGAATGGTCCTTAGTAAGTCGTAGAGGAATCGCAAACGAATGCTATCTAGCACATTTTTATTCAAAATATTTGAGTCCATCACATCAAATATACCCATGTACCCCCCCCCCCCCCCCCCCCCCCTCTAATTCTAAACAGTTAAAGTCAGACATGAGTACTTTTAAGTTGCAGTGGTTCTTCTCACAGAGGTGTGAATGTTCCTGGTTGATTGGTGTGACTCCAATATTGAATCCAATTTTTTTGGTTATAACTAAATCGATACAAGTCACATTACATAACAGTCATTACGTAAAGGTTTTTCAGTAAGACCTAAACCAACACAAGTCACATTACATATTTTTCGGGTTTCTTTTTAAATAAACTTCCATTATGGCATTATGTATCAGAAATAACGTTATGTACAGAACTACCGATGTTATGAATGTTATGCCTTTACATTACGCTCGAGTTATATATACATACCATGGGTTTTAGAAATCCATTAACTCGCTTATCTTGAACAAAATTCACTTTCTTTCTCCTCTAGAGGCAAAAACAACCACCCCAACTTTCTTTTTTTTATCGAAAACAAGATATATACAAATTGACGGATTGAAGTTTCAAAACTCACTTTGGGAAAAATCAGTTTGGAGACTTTTTTATCAGTAAATCAGAGGATAAATTATAACAAAAAACAGAATGAAATACATAACAGCAAAGGGGATCACAATATAATGAACCCAGAAGCTGATCGATTGGGTAAGAATTCTCAATCTTTTTTAATTAATCTTTGTTAAGCACATATTAGCAAGTTTAGATCATAGGTTCACGGATTGCAAGTGAAATACATGAATGTGTGATGTTTTGGCTATGATTTTCATTTTTAACTCATTGTGTTGATTAAAATTTTCATTTGTATATATACATATAAATATATATGGGGCTGATAACGTTCACGCCGTGCGTGAACGTTATCATGATTCAAGCAAGCTTGTAGCAGTGGCAGTTTGGTAAATAATGGCGCCATTAGTGGCAATTTTGTAATTTTGATTAAAAACTGATTTTATTTCGAAATTCCCAACCAGCAGTCCATAATTACAGTAATGGCATCAAAACATGCCTGCGTGAAGAATGTTAACCTTCACACACGTGAAGGTCAACATTCCCCATATATACTTTTATATATTTATTTAATTATTTATTTATTGCATGCATAATATGATTTAACGTTAATGTTTTTGTTTTCTTATGAATTTAAAACATTTTCTTACAATTGCTTTGAATTTTTAATCTTTTTAATTATGAATTTTTATCTATACAAAAGTGAGTGCATTAGGGGTTTCAACTGTAACGGTAGAAACCCATACACAACAGCATTTTTTTTGGAATGGTAAATCAGATAATATATATAAAGAGAAAATGAATATACAACAAAACAGCAAAAAGGTCACAAGATAGTGAACCAAAAAATTGAGACAAGAAAAGTGGAAAAATGAAGCAACTACGTACGAAGGTATGAGAGCTAAGGAATCCAGATTCCAAAAGGATGAATCAAAGCCCCCAATCCCAATGGTGGATAAGCCGGCCCGGCTCATCTTCACCACAACGGGAGAAGATCAGTACCTTCAAAATCCTTACTACCTGAACACCAATTTAAGCGAGGGCAGCCTCACATATCCGTGGGAAGGGAAAAGCCACGTCGTCAAAAACCCTGTGATTCCTCTCCTTCTATATTAATCAAGCAATCGCTCCCAGAAGGAAACCCCTAAGAGTAGAAAAGAGGGCCTCCAAACTCCGAGAACCAACAAGATAAAAAACTTTTAAAGGAATTCAGAAAGACCCAGGCTACACCCATTCGCTCAAGGAAATAACTTCATACCTCCATCACGAAATGATAATGCAACAACAGATGATCTACTGATTCCTCCGACTCATGGCACAAGAAGCACTATGCGCCTCATTGATTAAAAAAAAAAGCAAGATAACCAAATGGTTCCCGTTAATATCGAGGACCATATGATAATATCCAACTTACTTTTATTTTCACTATTTTCTCTTCAAATATAAAAGCTGAATTTGGTGAAGTCTTGCTTGAATGACTGCAAAATTTCAATGTGAAACCAATTCTGAACCACCATCATCTCCTACCTTGGGGAAAATCCAAGCCAAGCCCCAATAAAACATCAAAGAGTATGCATATGCAAACTTCAGAACAAGCACACCAATGAAATTTGACCCATACCAAAAGCAGAACAACTAAAAGATGGAATCATTTAGTCCATGATCCCGACATGGCGACATCCTTGTTCTTGGTAACAGATTAAGAAGTTGTGAGCAGTTGATCAAGATGGTATTTTAATCTGATGCCAAAAGTGATTGGAGAGAAATTATAGACCACTCATGCATACCTCAATTTTAAAAGAAAAAAAAAGAAACAAGCATACAGATAAAAGTGTAGTGACCCTAATTTATTTATTGCACTCAAGGGGTAAATTGGTAATTTACATTCTGAGGGTAGTTTAGTAATTAGTATTGGGTGTTTGGTCTGGTAGTTTAGTAATTAGTATTGGGTGTTTGGTCTGGTAGTTTAGTAATTAGTATTGGGTGTTTGGTCATGGTGGCTAAAGTAAGTGGGTTAGGGTTAACCCCATGGTCGAGATTAAATGAGTTTAATCTTTGTTATAACCAAATGCATCTTAGTGAGGATAACTTAGTAATTCTCTAAATAGGGATTAGTATAAATAGAACATGTTAAACCTAATTAGCCTCTCTTTTTGCAGAACCTAATTCAGGATATTTGATATATGCTCATTGGGAGAAAACGGCAGTGCGGTTGGAGTTCTATTGAATGCTTGTAGAATGGACCTTTCGAGTTACTTCTAGTCGGTTTGAAGCAATCACCTTCTTTGCTTTGCTCTCAGAATCTGAATCTAGAGGCAAGTAAATATTTCTATAGTTTAGATTTAGTGTGTGATGTAATCTTACAATGTTATTATGTTATAATGGAAGATTCATGTTATTATTCTATGAGTAGGGTAGATAATTTGGGTAATTGATATAAATTTTGTTCGAAAATCATGATTAATGTTATATATGTTTTATGATTTTACATATGATAAAAAATAACATATTAAGTTTAATGGGTGAAAATATGGTGAGAGATCTGGGAGATTATTTTTGTTTCGTTTTGTGGACTTTCGGAATTGAGTTTAATTGAGAAAATTAACCCAGTTTCAGTTTACAAGTCATAACTTTGTGACTGTAAGTCCGATTTTGGTCCAATAGTATATTGCTTCAAAGATCTTGAAAAGATCTGCAACTTTCATGAAGAAAGTTTTCCCAAAATCAAAGTTTTGTGGGTCAAAACCTCAGTCGAAAATCAAAAACAGGATAGGGGTTTTTTGACATTAATTTTTCTAAGATGCTTTAATTGAATATATATATGATTTGGGTGCGAGAAAATTGTTTTATTGGGATTCTTTTATATCTCATTAATTAAATTGTTAGATGGTTGAAATATATTTCTAACAAACTTAACTAATTAGTTACTAAATAATTTGTTAGTAACTTGGTCTATATCTTATTAGTTAATTTGTTAGATGGTTAAAAAATACTCATAACAGACTTAATTAATTAGTCACTAACTAATTGGTTAGTAATTTAGCTCATTTATGCTAGTATAGGGGTTTTACAAGACTCTCTAGGCATAAAAAGAGTTTTTTAAGCCCTTAGGGGTTTGTGAAACCCTAAATCCCATTATCTTAGAAGAGTTTGTAAATTCGTAGGGTTATAAATATTTGATATTTATAACTAAGGTTTTAGTTGTAGGAACACAGCTGAAACCCCTTTTGTAATAAAGTATGCTATGCCTGCCTAGGTTTAAATTGTGAATTATTCTTGTTTGTTATAACTTTGAATGTATGTCATTTAATGCTTTGCTATGTTTACATAATGATAAGAAATTCATCTTCTAATGTTATAGTGTTGTGATAATCAATATGGTGGACCATGTGTAAGGATCATTCGTGGAATGAGTTGTGTAAGACCCCCATGAAAGGATCCTAGGGTGAAGTTGTGTGCAACCCACTACTGGTTTCAGGGTGGTGTAGAGTGTCAACCTAGAAATAGAGAATTGAGTGGAGTTGTGTAAGAAACTCATTCTTTTATGGGTGAACTGTGTAAGACCCAAGGGATAGGGTAAGCTGTGTGAGACCCAAGGATTCTCGTGGTCAATAGGGTGAGTTGTGTAAGACCCTTATTGCCAGGACAAAATATATGTAAAGACTTACTTGAATGATATGCATAAATTGTTAGTCATTTTATCATATAAATTGTTAATGCATCTAAGCTATGCTTATATTCTCCTGTTGAGCTATGAGCTCACCCTTGTTGATGTCATTCTTTTTAGGAAGTGATTGAAGAGGATAAGGATTCTTCTCGTTTGAGCCAGTGGGACACAATTAGTGTTTTTTTTTTTTCTATTAGAGAGTGAGAGAACTGTACTGAAGTAAACTTTATGTAGAACCTAGTGGTGGTTTAGCTTTTTGGTGAACTCGTTTTATTGAGTCATTAGAGATGCTTGATAGTTACATCTGTTTAATGGATTATTAATTGTTTCAGTTTCCATTATAGCTTGGAATTTGTTTCCGGTTCATGCCTCGATATTTGTGCAAATATGAGTATTATTGTGTACAGGTTTTGGGGCGTGACAAAAAGAATCTAAGAAACCAAAAAGAACAGGCAAAGACATACAAGCCTATAATGAATAAAAGTTCTATAAGGGTGATAATCTCCACATACTATCACAACATCTGCAAATGCATTCACTCCCCTCCAACCCAGCAGAAAATTATAATATGAAAATCACAAAAACTAGAGAACTTACAAGATATAGTGGTGAACCACTGATACTATAAAGCAAAATAGTCATCTCGGGGGCTGAGACAGTACACGCCCACATTATGACATTGATTTCAGTTGTCTGCGATCTCTCAAGGTTAGGATTTTCCTCTCGAAGAACAATTCTTTTCTTTCTTGAGAAGTACAGACGCATCCATGGCTTTAATCGGTTCACGATGATATTGCACTGTGTACCACCAAGCTTAATATCAATTTCAGCTCTAACGGGGGTAATTAGCTGAAAGCAAAGGCACCAAAAAACAAGTCAACAGAAAGGTCTATTAAGTTCATATCTAGAGTACTCACAGTAACAAAGTTTAGCTTTACGAGATAACATTAAGAAAATATAGCAAGAAAAACAAAGAGTGAAATATATGACAAGAGGAGATGGTGCATAAATATGTGAAGCAGTAAACATGCAATTTGTATACTGATCTACATAGATTATTACAAACAGTGGACATTAACATTCACATATACAACCATAAATTCTAATACAAAGGCATCATGAAACATAGAAAGGCAAACCAAGCATACCAGATTGATATCTAGAGTGCTCACAGAACCAAAGTTTAACATTCCAGACAATATTTAAGGAAATATAGCAAGAAATATAAAGATGAAAAATATATAACTGAGATGGAATGTTCAACTATGACTACTAATCAGGAAAATAAAACTGACTGCTCTCTAACTATGATTACAAGTGAACCATATCGTTTGTGGACCATATCAGCTGGATTTTTGTGTACCATATCTGTAGCTGGGTTTGGGCATCATATCATTTCTTTCTTACAATTTGTATGCCCAAAATATCACAAACACACATGTTTCTTTTGGGTATCTATCTTAAGCTTTATCCCATCATCACTTAGTTCCAACTTATGTTTGATTTTATTTTATTCATGTGACCTATAATGATGTGCATCTCCTTCCCTATTAGCAACATAAGAAGCATTCATAGTGAACTATTGCAGTTTTAGTGGAAAGAAAAGGATCATCAATGTTTTGACCAGACAATTGTACTCTAGACAGCAACGATAACATGGCCCACTGATGGAGTCAACAAAACTATCTGAAAACACTCCACTGTGTTGCAATTAGGTCTACTATCATTGGATGTTCACAATATTATTACCAGAGGAGAATTTTTCAATCTCTAACACATCCTTGTGTAGGTTCCTTCAACAACATTCATTCCCAACTAATGAATCTTAGCCTCTGTTTCACCTTCCATCAAAATAAATGCTCAGTACATAAACACCATACAGGAGGTTGCTATATTAACCAAACCAAAATTCTACCAGATCAGAGCATTCCAATTAACAAAACACAGACAAACAATACAACTCAAAATTTTATAATATACCACGATTTGCACATCTAGTCACCTAATTCATATTCTAATAGCTCAAATCGAACTCCAAGTAATCAATCCCTCCAGAATTCAGAATGTAAATAACAAGTAGAAATCAAATCTTCCTAGATTGAAACAGTAGAAGTCTACTCATTACCGAAATTCTTATCTACAATGCAATCAGTAAACACATGCATCAGCTAAACATGTATTAACCAAAATTAAGCCTACTAGATCAGAAAAACATCTTTTACAAGTCGATTAAAGCAGTTTTACTGCTCTTGGATTAGAGTTGGAGTTTATTTAGAAAACAAAAACAAAGGAAGAGGAGAGAGCATAAAACAAAAGGACAAGAGAGCAAGTTTACTGCTCTCAAAGCTCACTGATCAAAAAAACAGAGGAACAAATCTAGCTGAGATTTCATTCTCAGGACTCCGGAGAGATCATTATGGAGATAAAGACATTAACACCCAACAAGTATAATATTTAAAGGTAGGAAGTGAGTTCTTGGGCCCTTATAAACTAAGTTCAATGACTTCAACCGTAGACAGACCCACTTTTTGACACCCATTAGATAAGATTGACACATGAAAGGATTTCTCAATCAAGTCTGACATTTCAGAAATTGTTCCTAAATAGTTGTTTGGTAGAGCAATGTCATGGAGTTAAAGTTTCATTTCTCTTCCTCTTGTTTTAAGACGAACATTTTCAAGATTTGATAATTGGAAAATAATCATCACTGGCTAGAAGTGCCTCAGTTTTTCTCTTCCTGTTTTTTTTTTTTTTTTTTTTTGATAAATGATAAGTAACGATATAGATAGCATTAATATAAGAGAAATAGATTGCCTAAGAGTCAGGAAGGGAGTTCCCAATGTGCAAAAAATCTAGAGAAACACTAGCCCTAGACGCACACTTCCAAACTCTCACTAAAATAAACACAATCACACAAGTGTCGCTACTTTTCCCTGTTACCTTGAGAACCAGTATAAAAAAAATAACTTTCCCTTTTGAAAATTTTGTTTTTTTAACTTGTTAAAGGGGTAGAAACGCTGGGTGTTGCACCCATAGTGAGAGTTTGGAAAAAATTTGAATTCTACGTCTGGGGCTAGCACTCCCTGAAATCTATTTACACCAAATCTTACCAAGGATCCTGCAACATTGTTTGCATTTCTTATAGCATGAGAAGAGATGATGAGCAGCTTCTTTCCAACTCCCGTTTAGCACAAACATATATCAAAACGGAAGTCATAGCCTAAGCTTTGTGAAGCTTCCATTTCCCCCATCATAATTTAAAGATTGATAAGAAAGCCTTTCTATAGAATGCTCATAGTAAGGCAAATGTTCTTGCTAAAGAAAGGACTCATAGAAATCATTTGTATAATGGCTCAAACCTATCATTGTGGTTTTTTCTATTTCTTTTTCTTTTCTTCTCTTTTGCAATCCCTTCCCTTCTTCTTGATTGTTTTTGCTTCGTTCTTTTTTTTGTCTTACTTTTTTGTTGTTGTAATGGGCCATCTAAATAAGCCCATCTCAGCTTTATTATCTACTTACTTTATATGTTTTAATATCTATTGTCTTATATATAATTAAGGGTATTTATGTCATTTCACTTTGTTAGTAATATAAAAGAAGAACTAAAGGGATGGAGAAATTAATTTTCCGGACCCTATTTCTTTTCTTTCTTCCTTTTCTCCTCTTTCGCTCTTACACAAACCCTAGTTAACTATTCCTAATTTTCTACTTAGTATCAAAGCAAAAAATCAAGATCTGCATTTTTTTCTTTTTCTTTTTTTAATGGCGTGAATAGTGCTGCATGAATAGTGTCGTATGAATAGTGACGCATGCATAATGAATAGTGTTGTGTGAATAGTGTCACATGAATCTGGTATGGTTTAATATTTTTAGAGTTCGGGTTGATTTTATTATGAGCTTTTGGAGTATCTAAGTTGATGTTTCATGCTCTCGAATGATTTTATGAAACAAAATCAGATTTACATCATTCGAGTTTAAAAGGTTTTTAGGGTTGTTGATAGACATCTAGATCTACTTTGAATCATTAGATCTAGAGTTATAAATGTGTGGGTTCATTGATTTTAACAAGGCAATGGTTGTTTGGAGTTTTTTTGGTGAAAGGGTGTGATTCCGGGAACCCTAAAGTTGTTTTGTAAGTTGTTCTTGTGAAATAACAACCATATTTAACCTCCGTAAGAGGCGTTGGGAGTGTTTATTGTTGTTGTTTTTGTGCTGAAAAAGTTATGAACTTATTATTGACCTAATTGGTCTTTCTTTGTGGAAGAGGGGTTTCCTTTTAAAGGTTTGGAGATTTTTTGGGTGAGTTTTTGAGGCATTGTTGGTGTTTCATTGTATGAAGTTGAAAACCTTGGTGGAAGGTTGTGAAGTGTGTGAGTTGTTAATTTGTATAAATCAGAATTGATTTAGACTTCTAGCTGAGGCGTTGTTGGTGCTTGAGAGATCTGGCTTATTTACTTATTTGATATTTAATCCCTAACTAAGACGTATATGTAGGATTGGTGGTATAGATGAACATCCAAGCATGCAGATAAGTACGCATAGTGCCACCTTCGCTGATATTGCCTCTTTTGGGGAATCATCTGTTCTGCTGCCTCATTTTCAACAGTCCTCTAAGGACACCCTTCCAGTATCCAAAGAGGAACTTGAGTGCTTCAATCAATTACTTTCAAAGATGGAACTCCATCTTCTAGATTCCCCACATTTGTTGCTCAGACAAATACTCATGCATCTGCCCATCAAGTATCTTCATTAACCTCACATGGGATTTCTTTGATCATCGATTCAGGAGCCTCAGATCATATGTATGGTACATCCACACTTTTCTCGTCTTACAAATCTTGCATCTATGAGTGGGAAAGAAAGCATCCATGTCACCCCCACTCTCTCATTGTCATTTGTATTACACGTTCATGGGTTTTCTATTAACCTCATTTTTGTTAGTAGTTTAACTAAGCATCGGCGTTGTAGCGTAACATTTTTTCCATCTCATTGTGTATTTCAGGATCTGGTGACAGCAGCAGATTGGGAGTGGACGTAAAGTGGATGGGCTTTACATCTTGGATCAGGTTTCTGCTCCTATCTTTAGTGTTTTTCAGTCTTGTAGTTCTATTAATAAAGACCAATTTTTTCTCTAGGACCGTTGGTTGGGTCACTTCTTGTTTCAATCCTTAAAAATTTTGTTTCCTAGTTTTAGTCTATCAATTTACAAAGTTTGCAGTGTGAAACTTGTAAATTTTTAAAACATATTCGTGTTTCCTATCCCCCCAGTACTAAAAGAAGTTCATTTTCCGTTTGAATTATCCATTCAAATGTATGGGGACACTCTCCCACTCTTTCCTTGTTTAGATTTCGATATTTTATTTCGTTTATTGATGATTATTCTCATTACACTTGGTTGAACCTGTTGAAAACTCAAGATGAGGTGCCCAATACTATTCACACATTTCATAACATGATCAGAAATCAATTTGATAAAAATGTTAAGATATTTTACTCTGATCATGATCGTGAATACCTTGAAGGATCACTCAGAAATTATTCATTATAACAGTTGCGTATGCACGCCACAACAAAATGAAGTTGCGGAACGAAAGAACCGTCATTTGCTTGAGGTTGTTCGAAGTTTGTTATTACAAATGAAAGTTGAAAAAACGTTTTGGTCAGAGCCAGTGCTTACAGCAATGTATTTGATTAACCGGATGCCCTTCCTTGTTTTGGATTTCAAGTCTCCACATCAGTTATTGCGTCCTAAGAGTCCTCTTAGTCCTCTGCTTCGTGTCTGTGGTTGTATTTGCTTTCTTCATATCCTGGGTCCAAATCGTTCTAAGTTGGATCCTAAGTCAACCAAATATCTCTTCTTAGGGTATTCCTTTACACATAAGGGGTATAAGGTGTTTCTTTTTAGGATATTTCTTCTAACAGGTAAGAGGTTTATCTCTAAGGATGTTTATTTCTTTGAGTCAATTCATTTTTCTAGGGTTCCTCTTCATGAGGAGAGTGTTAGTGAAGAGATACCCCTTCCAATACCCTTCCAAATTCCTATTATGGGAGAAATACCCCTTCCGGTACCCCTCCCAGTTCTTATTCTGGGAGAAACTCCTTTAGTGTCATTGTCCTCTTTTGATAACACTAGAGAGAATGAAAAGGAGCTGAAGACATACACAAGACTGGAGCCTCGAAAAACTAAACAACTCTCAGCATACCTCTGTGGACTCAGATCCATCTACTTCTCCGGTTGCTCTCAGTCTAGGTAATTTTTCATCTTTACCCAACACTACTGATCTTGATGCTCCTATTGTCTTATGCAAAGCGAAACGCACTTGTACATCTAATTCTATCTCTAACTTCATTTCTTATGAATCTTGTTCTCCATCTATTCGTGGTTTTGTCTCATCCTTATCTTCAATATTTATTACATCTAGAATTAAAGATGCATTGCAGCACCCTTAGTGGAAGGAAGCAATGTGGGAGGAAATGGAGGTACTCATAATACATGGGAACCAGTTGATGCTCCTAAGGACAAGAAGCTAGTTAGATGCAAGTGGGTTTATACTGTAAAATACAAGGCTGGTGGTATTGTTAAAAATACAAAGAGAGGTTGGTTGTCAAAGGATTCACACAAACCTATGGGATCGATTATCAGCAAACATTTGCTCCTGTACCCAAAATGAATACAATCAGAATTCTTCTTTCAATAACAGCAAATCAATCTTGGCCTCTCTTTCAGCTGGATGTGAAGAACGTTTTTCTTCATGGAGATCTCAAAGAAAAAGTTTATATGGCTTTACCTTCTGGGTTTAATGTTCAGAATCAAAAGAGTAAAGTTTGTCGTCTGAAGAAGGCAATTTATGGCCTTAAACAATCCCCTAGGGCTTGGTTTGAAAGGTTTAGAGGAGCTGTGAAGAAGTTTTGGTATACTCAATGTCACTCAGATCATACGTTGTTTGTGAATTTGGGAAATACAAATACTGCACTTCTAGTGTATGTAGATGATATTGTTGTAACTGGAGATATTAGATAATCCAGGGGAGATATAAAATCTTAAGGATCTTCTGGCCAAAGAGTTTGAGATTAAAGATTTGAGTTTACTCAGGTATTTCCTTGGGATTGAAGTTTCTCACTCAGGGAAAGGCATCTTAATATCTCAGAGAAAATGTATCATTGATCTATTGGAAGACACTGGAAAGATTGACTTGAAACCTGTGGCAACTCCTATGAAAGCTAATGTTAAGCTTGACTATAAGAGTGGCGAGTTGCTTGAAGATGTTGGTATGTTCCTGAGACTTGTTGACGGACTGATTTACTTATCCTTGACTTGTCCCGGTATTGCTTATGTAGTAAGTATAGTCAATCACTTCATGCACAGTCCTAGGATTGTACACCTTGAGGCGCGGAATGACTTTTGAGATACTTAAAGTCTTCATCAGGTTGAGGGTTATTATTCAGACGAAATGGGCACTTAAAGGTAGAGGCGTACACAGATGCTGATTGGGTGGGTCAGTCACAATTTGCCGATCTACGTCAAGCTATTGTACCATGGTTGGTGAAAATTTGGTTACTTGGAGAAGTAAGTTGGAGAAAGGGTTTGGAAGATTTAGGGTTTAGAAAAGAGAAAAGAGAGAAGTGAGGAAAAAGAGAAGTTAGGGTAAATTGTTTGGTTAAGGATCAAAGAACCCTACTAGCATATTATATAAAGAGAGAACATTACATATATGCCCTTTTACAAGTATATCCCCGATATTACATATATCAACACTCTCCATCAAGCTAGAGCATAAACATTAAGCATGCCCAGCTTGACAGTAATATCCTGAAGAATAGCAGGGTCAACCGGCTTGGTGAAGATATCAACAAGTTGTTGAGAAGATGAAACATGTTGAAGAGATAAAGAACAATCCCAGACTTTCTCACGGAGAAAGTAAATATCAACCTTAATGTGCTTTGTCCGCTCATAAAGCACAGAATCTGAGGCAATCTTTGCAGCAGCCTCATTATCACAATATAAGAACATAGGTCCTTTAGAAGGAAACTCTAACTCAGAGAGGAGAGAACAAAGTCATAAGAGTTCACAAGTGTCATGAGCAAGTGCACGATATTCTGCTTCCGCACTAAACCGAGAAACCACGGGTTGTTTTTTGCTCTTCCACGTAACCAAGTTGCCTCCAAGAAAAGCACAATAACCCGAGGTGGAACGATGATCAGTAGTAGATACAGCCCAATCAACATCTGTATAGCCGGAGATATCGAGGTGATCATGTGAGCGATATACAAGTCCACAACAGGGTCTAGCCTTGATATATTGGAGAATACGATGAACAACAGCAAAGTATGAAACACGGGGAGCATGCATGAACTGGCTAACCATGCTAACAACAAATGTAATATCAGGTCATGTGAGGGTGAGATATATCAAGCGACCCACAAGATGCTGATAGGAATGAGGATCAGAAAAAAGATCAACCTCACTATAATGCAAAGAGAGCTTCAAATCCATGGGAGAAGTAGCGGGTTTACATCCACTCATACTAGTATCGATAAGTAGGTCAAGAGCATACTTCTATTGTGACAAAAAAATTCCCTTCTTAGATCGAGCAATCTCCAGACCAAGAAAGTACTTCAGATGGCCTAGATCTTTGACATCAAAGGTACGTCCCAACCCATGCTTAGCATGAGAGATGAATGAGTCATCGCCAGTCAAGATGATATCATCAACATATACCAAGAGAATAGTGCGGCCTGAGGTGGCAGAATGGATGAAAACAATATGATCAAAGTGACATCGCTGGAAACACGTGCTAAGGACCACTTCACTGAAGCGATAGAACCAAGAACGGGGTGACTGCTTCAAACCATACATAGACTTCCAAAGTCTACAAACCTTTCCAGACTCCCCCTGAAGCAAGAAACTAGTAAAGGGATCCATATACACCTCCTAGGTGAGATGCCCATTAAAAAAGCATTCTTGATGTCTAACTGATAGAGAGGCTAACTCTGATTTGCCGCAAGAGAGAGGAGAACACGAACAGAAATCAGTCTGACCAAAGGCGCCAAAATAGTATCATAGTCAAGCCTATAAGTCTGAGTAAAGCCACAGGCGACAAAACAAGCATTATACCGAGCAACACTGCCATCAAAGTTATGTTTGACGGTGAAGACCCAACGACAGCACCCAGGTTTCTTCCCAACTGGAAGAGGAACCATATCCCAAATTTGATTAGACTGAAGAGCATTCATTTCATCAACCATAGCACTCTTCCACTCAGGATGAAGAAGAGCATCACGAACGGACCGATGAATAGTCACAGAGTCAATTGCCGAAAGGAAGGCCTGGTACGAGGGAGATACAGCCTGATAACAAACATACTTGGCAGAGGAAGGAGTAACACAGGAACAAACACCCTTACAATGAGCAATAGGTATCTCAAGATCAGAAGCAGCAGGAATAACAATAGAGGAGAATGAACAGGAATAACAGAGGGTAAAGAAGTACCTCGAGGAGTGGTATACGGGGAAGACTGTGGTAGAGACGCATCGGAGGAGGAACCAGGTGGCTGGCGGCGAGAGTACGTGAGAAACTCCTTCTGCTGTGGGAGGTCTCCTGCAATAGGTAAAGGCATAGAGACAGGAGAAACTGTAGGTGAAAGCATAGAGACAAGTAGCATCATAGGAGCAGGAGAGAAATAAGGGACTGTCTCCAAAAAAGTAACATCCAGAGAGAAAGAAACGACGAGACTGAGGGTCATAACACCAATAGCCTTTAGAGGTGTTAGAGTAACCAACAAAGACACATCAAATGGCATTATCATCCAATTTCTAACAACTAGGCCGAAGATCCTGGACAAAGCAAGTACAAACAAACACCCGCGGCTCAATGGAAAAAGTAGGAACCTGAGGGCAAAGAAGTTGACATGGTGAGAAGTCATCAAGAATGCGAGAAGGAGCTCGATTGATGAGAAAACATGCAGTGAGATTCTTGCGCTCAGCAACGCCATTTTGTTGAGGCGTGTAAGGATAGGTAAGCTGATGGGCAATCCCATGGGTTTGAAGAAACTGGACAAAAGGTGCAGAGATATACTCACTGCCATTATCAAAACGAATGGCCTTAATAAGACCACCAAACTAAGTAACAATCATAGCATGAAATTCCTAATATTAAGAGAACCCCCCATCCTTAGACTTAAAAAGGTACACCCACGTAGCTCGAGTGTAATCATCAATAAAAATAACATAATAACGAAAGTCATCACTTAAAAGAACAGGAGATGATCCCCAAACATCCGAGTGAACTAACTGAAAATAGAACGACATTTATGCATCCAAGAAGGATAAACAGTACGAACATGTTTAGTAAGCCCACAAGTATCACATTGAAAAGTAAATGAAGAACAAAGTTTACTAGAAATAGAAATCAAAGAACATAAAGTCTTAGATCTAATATGTCCAAGTTTGGCATATCATAAAAGATTAGTATCAAGAGTAGCATCAACAGAAAAAAAGGAAAAACAGAAACAGTAGCAGCAGCAGTAGAGGAGACTCGATCAGGAGCATAATCAGTGTCAAGGTAGTAAATTCCGCCTCTTTCCACTCCTCTACCAACAATCTTCCTCGTAATCAAGTCCTAAAAGAGACAATGAGAACGATAAAACATAGCACAACAGTTGAAAACGATAAAACATAGCACAACAGTTAAATTTAGTAGTAAGACTACTCACTTAAAGAAGGTTAGAAGATAAATGAGGAACATGTAACACATGAGATAAAGAGAGATGGAGACACAGGAATGTGTCCTACTCTTGAGACCGGAGTAAAAGAACCATCAACCAAGCAAACCTTGCCAGTAGATAATGAAGGTGAATAAATGGAATAACTCTGTGACTCACCAGTCATATGATCAGTAGCTCTGGTATCAATAACTCAGCTAGGAGAAGAAGACGATGTAGTGGCGGCATAGGCCGAGGGAGCATGGATATACCTATGGCAGATGAAGCAACAGTATAAGGAGAATCACTCTGCAGACGAAACTCAGCTCGGATCATCTCAGCAACCTGAGCTCTCATAGACTCCAGAGAATCACTGGCAACAACTGAGGACTGAGGATCAACAGTAGGAGTCGTAGTAAAGTGAGCTGGAGGACCAGACTGGTAACCCTCAGGATAGTCATGCAAATGGTAATATGATCACGATCGTGTCCCACTATACCACAATGACTACAAGGAGTAGTAGGTTTACCACGAACACGACCACCACAACCACGACGGCCACTATAAGTCCTCCTAACACGGCCAGCAACAGAACGAAAATGAGTAGCAAAGGCGATACGATTCGGAAGGGGCATAAGAGAGGTGCTCGAAGACATAACAGCCCGGCAGCGTTCCTCACCAAACATAGTGGAGTACACAAATTGAAGAGATGGCACAAGAGAAGTGGCAAGAATCTGAGTGCGCAACTGCTCGAATTCGGCAATCTGAGGCTCCATGAAATTGAACCACCAGCCCAAAATAATGCAATTCTCTGTCTTTCACTTAGCAATTTCGGCAATACCTGTCTCCAACTGTGGGGGTCTTACCATCACGATACCCCATCTTAGAACGACCCCTAATATAAAGCTCAATTGAGCATCGCCACGCAAGAAAATTATCACCATTGAATTTAATATTGGTGATAGAGTAGACAATGGAGTTAGAAAGAGACGGCGGAGCAAGAACTTTAGCATCCATAGAAGAAACTTAAGGAGCAAACAACCAATTAATCAAAAATATCAACAAAATATCTAATGGTATTAAGCTTACCAAAGAGATGACTTAAATTGCTGTTATAAGCAAATAAAGTGTAAAAAACCCTTTTTCAGCAAAACATGGTACTGAAGTGAGGCTGTAAAATCATCACAATTTCTTCAAATCTCATCCAAATGAAGAAAAAACAGGTTCAAGATGTTTCTATAAAAAAAAAAACGATCCAACCATGACCAATAAACAACGAAAGCAACAACACATTCAAGCGGTAAAAAATCTGAACCAAAACAGTATTTTTCTTCAAATTTTTCTGTATTTTTTCTTTAAATCATCATAACTTCATCAATATTTAACTAAATCTCATGAAATAGGATTCAAAAACCCTCTAAAATCAAGATCTTTGAAAAATATACCTTTGAAGAACCCAAAACCCAAAAATAAGGCCTAGACCATAAGGCTAGAGACAACGTATGGCTAAACACGTGGCAGCTAGCTCCTTCTTCCTTTTGTTATTGTTACGGCTTTAAACGACGATCTTCTTCCTTTGATGTAGCTCTGATACCAAGTTGGAGAAAGGGTTTGGAGGATTTAGGGTTTAGAGAAGAGAAAAAAGATAAGAGAGGAAAAACAGAGGTTAGGGTAAATTGCTTGGTTAGGGATTAGAGAACCCTACTAACATATTATATAAAGAGAGAACATTACATATATACTCTTTTACAAGTATACCCCCGATATTACATATATCAACAGTAAGAAGCAGGCTCTAGTTACACGGTCTAGCGCTAAAACAGAGTAAATGGCTCATGGAGCCTGTGAGTTATTGTGGATCAAGACCTTGATGACAGAACTGGGTTACTCAAACCCATCGGAGAAGGCACTCTATTGTGATAATAGAGCTGCTATTAGCATTGCACATAACCTAATGCAACATGAGAGGACTAAACATATTGAGGTTGACAAACATTTCATAAAAGAGAATATAACTTCGAAGATAATTAGTTCTGTCTTTTTAAGAACAGAAGATCAATTAGCAAATGTTCTTACGAAGGTGGTTGCTTCATCACGTCATCATGGGCTTATTAGCAAGCTTGGCATGCTGGACATTTATGCCCCGCTTGAGGGGGGGTGTTGTAATGGATCATCTAAATAAGCCCATATCAACTTTATTATCTAATTACTTTATTATGTTTTAGTATCTATTGTCTTTTATGTAATTAAGGACATTATGTCCTTTTACTTTGTTGTTAATATAAAAGAAGAACTAAAGGGATGGACAAATTAATTTTCCATACCCTATTTCTCTTCTTTCCTCCTCTTCTCCTCTTTCTCTCTTACACAAACCCTAGTTTACTATTCCTAATTTTCTACTTTTGTCAATTAGTAAACTCCTCTTTACATTTCCTTCTTTTAGCAATTTATTACAATCAAAAGCATAACATAAGAATGCTGATTAATACATAATATGTGTTCACTAGACAAAAGTTGCAAGGAATGATTTAATTGGACTGTATATGCTGGAACAACATTGCAATTTTAGGATGTAGATTAAATTATAGAAGTAACAAATAAAAGAAGTGGGACAATTTGCCAAACAGAGATACTCTGCCATTAAATATACACCATGATACTGTAATAATTGCAAGAAAGAAGGCTTACCTGTAGTGGGACGTAAGCAGAAGAAATGACAGCAACTTTCAGTATCTCCAAGACAGAAGAGCCACCTTCTCTAAAAAGCTGAAATCCAATGAAGAAATCATCATCAACAAATGGACAAGCTGTATAATGAACAGATATATTACAAACACTAGGGAAACAATTATGTACATGAATTTCACTGAGATCCATTTGAACATCAAAGCGTGTACTCTCCCCCATGTCTTCACTGGACTGTGATTTACTGCTTCTGATATGAATGCCCGTGACGTTATTCTCAACAACAAGATCATGTCCCCGGTGCACAAACCTCACATCTAATTTTGGCAAATTGAAACTAACCTTCCAGAGAAAAATATTTTTTGTTAATACTTTACAAAGTTGCCATACTTATCTTTTACTACAACTTAATAATCAATAAAAAAAAATTCCAAACTGCATGGAAAAAAGCAGGAACAACCAAAAAATCGTAGACTATAGAGCTCATGAATGATAGAAACCAAACACGGAAATCACTGTCAACACCAATAATCCAGCAAGAATATGTCCTCTCGTAGTTTAAAAAAAGATCTGCTAAAATGAATAATTGATAATGCAGTTAATGTGGATGACCAAAATGAAAAATAATTGCTCCAATAATCCACCAACAGATGGTGTTTAATTTCCATTACAGTATTAATGATATGTGCTAAATCAATTATAAATACTTAAAGAGATGCATGTGGAGCATTTCTACAAAAAATGAGTTCTTAGGGAGGACGATTGCTTTGCCTATACAATAGCACATCACAGTGGTCTTTTATCTGACAAAAGCGCTCCTGTGGAGTTATGCTACTGAATTTTAATTACCTCGATAAAGTTTCAGGTTTATCTCTCAGATGCATCACAAAATGCTTGGTTCTCATTCTCAGGACTCGGAAGAGATCATTATGGAGAGAGAGATATTAACACCTAGAGAATATATTATTTAAAGGTAGGAAGTGAGTTCTTGGGCCCTAATAAAAGTACAATGACTTCAACCGTAGACAGACCAATTTGTTCACAAAGTATCAGCACTGGCCCCAGTAAAACATCTCATTGGTGCAACTAGTCACACACCAACTTCAACTAGCCAAATCATATGGAAATCCGAGAAAATATCAAATACGATTAGTATAATAAGCTGCTGCGAAAAATGCAAATTGTCAGGGTCTATGGAAATGTTGAAAACACAAAAAATAAATACAGAAGAAATTAATAATATTTCTACCGTTCGTCATGTTTCCCCTGGCGAGTTTCCACTATATGCAAAGACTACAAGATACAAAATAAACCTGTAACCATGGTTTATATAGAGTACCAAACCTAGTCCCACTAGAATAACAAGTCCTAGTCCAAGCAGTAAAATTAAAAAAAAAAAGGAGTTTTGCCCTAATTAGGAGATAAAGAAAATACCGCTATTTCGCGTTGGAGTGCTGCTCCCCCAAAGCCCTCCTAGCCATCGCCCCCCATGCACCCACCCAACACATGCAACAGACACATTGGGGACTACAGGGATATTGAATAGAATTCGAGACGCATGTACACCAGAAGCATCTCAACAACTAATCCTAAGAAGCTCCACTTAAACACACCAAGGTTGCATCAGCTTCCTAATTGTGTCAAAGTCAACATTGAGACCCCAGCTCAAAAGGGAGTCCATTTCATAGTCAGCACAAAATAGCTACTCATGGTTTACAAACAATAATAGATGGTGTTTGAAAATAAATAATGGAAGTTAATCACACAAAAGAGTGAGGATAGGGGGACCATAACCGTTTAAATTTGAAAATATGTGGTTGAATCATCTGGGTTTTAAGGATTTTGTGCATGGGTTTTGGGAGTCATCATTCTTCTGGTGCTTAGCGAGCACCATTTTTGGCCTCAAGCTGAAGACTTGAAGAAATGGCTCAAAGTTTGGAATAAGGAGGTATTTGGTATTCTCTCAACTAACAAGAGAAGAATTTTAGGAGTATTGGATTTGGAGGTGATAGATCATAGATATCAAGTCCGATTTCAGTGGATGAGACTACAGCTAGAGAGAGGCTTAAATTGGAGTTTCAAAAGTTGTTCTGCCAGGAAGAGTTGGAAGCAGAAATCTATAGTCAGGTGGTTATAAGAGGGGGATCGGAACAAGGGTACTTTCATAAGACAGCCAATCTTCCCAAGAAAAATAATCTCATATCTAAGATAATAGTCAGGACGTTTGTTTGGAGAATGAGGACATTAAAGAAGTAGTGGTGCTACTACTCTGATCTTTTCACAGAAAGCCACGATTTTAAACCCAAACTGGATGGGATGCCTTTCGACAGGATCTCGGACGGTCAGAGAGATAGCCTGGAAAGGCCATTCAAGGAGGAGATTCTAGTGTCATCAGGAGCATGGGTGAGAACAAGGTGAGAACAAGGCCCCAGGGCCAACTTTCTTAAGGTGGCTAGGGAATTTTATGAGCTAGGGGTGCTTGAACGAACTCTCAACAGCACTTTTATAGCTCTTATTCCTAAGGATGCTGGGCCCAGGAACTACATCAATTTCAGCCCATTAGCTTGATGCTTGATAGGGAGTGTCTATAGACTATAGAATTTTGGCAAAGGTTCAAGCATATAGATTGAAAGCAACGATTGGCTCTATTATCTCAACATCTCAAGGTGCTTTTGTGGGACGATGGAGAATTCAATTCAAATGAATGTCCAGATGAGAGGCTAAAATTGGGCCGATTGTGTATTTTATATAAAATTGATTTGCAAAAAGCATATGACCACTTCAATTGGGAATTCTTAGTATATTTTTTGTCAAATGGATTACGGTCTTAGAAGGAGAAATTGGATGAGGTTTGTTATTTCGTTGTGTCCTCCGTCTTTATCAACAGTAGCCCTACAAGGGGATTTAGGAATTCTCAGGACTTGAGGGTTTTAGTGGATATGAACTATAGAGGGTCTATTGATCACCCATCTTCAGTTTGTAGACGATACTTTGATTTTATGTGATGCATCATGTTGCCAGCTAGCCTACCTTTGGTGTCTATTTTTGTGTTTTGAGGTTGTATCTAGGCTAAGAATAAACCTATCTCAAAATGAACTCTTTGCAGTCAGGGAAGTCCCTCACATGTCTAAGTTGGCTGGCTGCTTTGTAGGTAAAATTGGGTTGCTGCCTACGAGTTATTTGGGTCTACCTTTGGGAGCCGGTTACAAGGCCAAGACCATGTGGCAACCAATCCTAGATTGCTTCTCTAAAAGTCTAGCGATATGGAAAACTTCTCATCTCTCAAAAGGGGGGCAGTTAAATCTTCTTAAGAGCTCCATATGTAGCTTGTCAATCTATTTCATGTCCATGTTCACCATTTCAGTATTTGTTGCGAAGAAACTAGAAAGATTCAACAAAACTTTCTATTGAATGGTTTGGTTGACTCTTAACAGGTACCGTTTGGTTGAGTGGAGATCTATCTGTCGGCCAATTGAATCAGGGGGCTTGGGTGTTAAACTGTTGATTAGCTTCAACCCAGCGCTTTTAAAAAAGTGGCTATGGAGATTTAGAGAAGAATTAGATAGCCTCTAGAGGAAAGTTATTGCAGCAAAATATAGCGTCAAGTCGGGTTGGGAATCGTGTGAGGCCAAGGTTCCTTTAGGGTGAGTTGTTGGAAGGCCATTATGAGTGTTAGAGGGAAGTTCTTCAAATCCATTAGATATCTTGTAGGGTGTGGCAAGGAGGTTAAATTTTGGGATGATATCTGGTGTGGTCAATCACCTCTTAGGGAGGAAATTTGGAGTCTTGTGCTATCTAGCTAGGGTGAAGGATGCTTCAGTTGCATCCAATTTTGAATGCTTAGGAGACACAATGGCGTATAAACTCAAACTTAGGCACAGTCTCCGTGAATCAGTGATTGGGAGTTGGACGATCTTTCCCGTCTTTTGGATAGATTTGAGAAGGTTGTCATTCATCCTCTACTTATGGATAGGCGTGTTTGGTCTTTAGAGTTTAGACAACAAGGGGCGGTTATCAGTGAGATCTTAAGCTCTAGACTTGTGGGGTGATTCTTGGTTTTCTTTTCCGTATAGGGTTGTATGGAATCCCAGAATTTCATCAAAAATTGTCTTCTTTGGACTATATCCCTGACAAGTTAATCACTTGTGACCATTTAAAAATTAGAGGGTGAGCAATGGACAATCGTTGATCAGAGGAAACGGTGGATCACATGTTGTTGTATTGTCCTTATGCGTCAGAGGTATGGAGTCATTTCCTTGAGCATTTGGGTGTGGTGTGGGTCTTCTCGAATTCCTTCAAGGCTTCTTATCTTGTTGGTTCCCGGAGAGGTTGGAGGCCCCTTCTCTATTCTATGGGTTTACTTATCGGGTGTCATAGTGTGGTCAATTTGGAAGGAGAGGAACCAAAGATTCTTTTACGATGCCTCTCAGCGGATCAGGGCGGGGATCCACCACCTTATTTTGGACTGGTGCTCAGTGATTAGGAAATTTGAGAATTTAGATCTCAATGCATTGCTATGATTCAATTGGGTGTCATAGTGTGGTCAATTTGGAAGGAGAGGAACCAAAGAGTCTTTTACGATGCGGCCTCTTCTTCTCAACGGATAAGGGCAGGGATCCACCACCTTATTTTGGACTGGTGGTCAGTGATTAGGAAATTTGATAATTCAGATCTCAATGCATTGCTATGATTCAATTGGGTTGAGGATTCCCTAATGGGCTCTATATTTGGCAGGATCACGCTTCTTCTACCCTTCTTAGTTTTGTCTCCAATTTCCTGTTTATCCCCATTTTAGCAAATGGGTTCATGTTCAGTGACCCTTATGGTTTCTTCTTGCTTGTACTATTATTCTCTCCCCTTGATAGATATATATATATACATATATATATATATATATATATATATATATGCTCTGATTAACCGATTAAAAAAAGAAATAACAAACAAAAACAACAAAACCAACAATGCATTAATGTGCCTACTTATGTTTCTATTTTCGACAAGCCAATTATATTGAAAATGGTATAGGAAAAGAAGATAGAAAATGAATCAGACATGTCCAGGCTTCAATAGAAAAATCATCCAGACATGTCCAGGCTTCAATAGAAAAATCATGCATCTAGCAATCAAAGCCTTGGACGGAATTTTTTAAAAGCTACAAGAATGTAAACCAACACCCTCAAAAGTAAAATTAAGAAATGTGGGAAACACATGAAGACTTAAAACCAAACTTCTTTAATACAAAGCTAAGTTAAAACTACAATCAATAAAGTCCAACATCTATCAAACTATCTATGTAAGGAACTACAATGCATTACTTTCTAACGTGGAAACGCTCCTACCAAATATCATAATTGTAGACAGCTAGAGGCATAATTCACAAATAAAACAATTTGTATATCGGAAATTCACAAAGGTATAAGATTTATACAAAGTAAAACAATCTGTATATGGGAAATTCTCCTATATTATACATACATACATATATATATATATATATACTCAGTTGCCGATCAAAAAATAGATCAATATACCAAGTAAAACAAGTACAAGTAACTAGAAGCACAATAAAGACGTTCACTGTATGACATAAACAAAGATATAAGATTCATTTACCATATTAACACAAGTGTAAACAACTACAAGCACAATAAAGACATTCAGATTTAAGTAATACAATAAGAAAGAGTAATTGGCTTACCTAAATGGTAGATCAGTACCACAAGTCCATACACTAATCATATATATTATATGTTAACCTTAAACTAGTAGTATTAATGTTAATTAGTAATATAATTTTTTATTGCTTTTATAAATAAAAATCAACTTAAATCTTCTTAATAATGATTGTAGATCCATAAATTGGACCATACATCCATAGATCTACAATCCATACAGCAATTTCCTAAAACTTTTCAACATCTAGTAGAGAACACAACTTAGGAAATCAGGTTTCCTCGCTTCAATTTGATCTCCAGGGAGATTAAATTTGTTTTTAATGAAAAAATAGAAAACGAGTGGTCATTTTTTAGGTATGGAGAAAGGGGTTTTGAACATAAGAGCAAATGAGATGGTTAGAGTGAGTTTTAAAGCCCTGCAAAATCTGATTTTAAGGTTACAAGATTGATAATTTCGTTGCATATAGACAACATCGTAACGTCTTGGTATGTGCAATATAGTCAATAAGCTATCGAAACGCAGGAAAAAAATCATTATGAGTTTTTTTATCAATAAGCACAAAAAAGGATATGTACCGTGCTATATATATATCGTACGCACGATATTTTAAACTATGTTCTAGGATGAATCTAACACAATAAAATTCTTCCAGGACTTTGAGGGTGCACCATTTCTTTGCATGGTTTGATCCTTATAGCATGTGTAAATGGGATGCTATCAGTAGTTTGGTTAAATCACATACAGGCTACAGCATTTGAAACTGATGGCTTCCTAGAGTTCCCAGCAATTGTGTATCGAAAAAAAATGTTACATTCTCCTAATGACTTTACCGCCTCCATAATGTGTAGGATGATAACTCCACCTAGGGCACTGGACAAATCCAAAACACTTTGTTCGATAGACCAAGGAAGATTCATCTCATTCATGCCCCCAATCAATTAGCAAAATAATCTACACATAAATGTGCTTTAAAACACTAATGCACTTGCCCTTATCTGAAATTTCGGAATTTGTTGTTACATTGTTTACAGAAACAATTTGGATTCATGGAGGGAAGGTCTACGATAGAAGCTATCTTCTTACTGAACAATTAATGAAAAAGTTTAGGCCTAAGAAGAAAGAAATCTATATGGTATTTATTGACTTAGAAAAAACATAAGATAGAGTCCCTAGACAATTAATCTAGTGGTTGTTAAGAGAAGAAAGGAGTTTCAAGAAAATATATTGATGTCATTAAGGACGTGTGTGAGGGTAACTATCGTGAAAACAATTGGTAGCAAGCCAAACGAGTTTCCTATGACAATAGGGTTACATCAGGGATCAGCTATGAGTTCGTGTCTTTTTACATTGTTTAGGGATGAATTGATGGTTCATATTCAATAGGAAGTCCCCTGGTACATGTTATTTTCAAATAAATTGATGAAACTAAAGAGGGAGTACATGGAAAACTAGAATGGTGGAGGGATACCTTGGAATCTTAAAATAATTTTGACCAAGACAGAATATAGGGAATACAACTGTAGTAAAACCACAAATAAGGTGGAGATGGTTGTTAAGATGAATGACCAAAATAAACCTCAAAGCAACATGTTCACTATCTTGGCCCAATTATTCATAAAGATTGAGAAATTGATAAGGATGTTGCCAATAGAATTAAAGCAGTATGGCTAAATTAAAGAAGTGCTTTCGGAGTGCTATAGACTAACACATCCCAGTCAAGCTAAAAGAAAAAATTTATAAGATAGTGATAAGACCAGCTATGCTTTATGGAGCATAATGTTAGGCTACTAAGAAGTAACACATTAATAGAATGTGCAATTGAGATAAGGATATTGAGATAGATGAGTGGGAATACAAGGAAATATAAGATAAAAAATGAGCGCGTTCGAGAAAATCTAGGAGTAGCTCCAATATGTGCTAGAAAAAGGGAGAGTCATTTGAGATGGTTTGAACACATTTAGCAAAGACTACTAACAGCTTCAGTAAAAGGCAAACTAGTGCAAGTTTAAAGGTTATAATAGGGGGAGAGGAAGGTCAAACCTGACGTGAATGAAGTTAGTGAGAAAACATTAATAACACGCGACTTAACTGAAGTTATGACTTTTATTAGAACGGAATGGCATAACAAGATTCATGTTGCCAACCCCAAATATTTTGGATAAGGCAATGATGATGATGATTGTTTATTGAACCAAGTTTCCCTCATCTCTAATCTCGTGGCAAAAATGAACAATGTCTACCCCTTCAATTTTGTAGTCTTGTGTATCTAAATGAAAAAAGGTAAATATCAATAGGAACTTAATAATGCTAGCATTGTCCAAATAGGCACTATTCCTCACTGAGAGTGTATCGCGATCTGCGTCAATGTCTTTAGATCCTATTTCGCATGACAGTCATGAGATCCAAGGGTGTAGTCCCCCAGGTTCCTCAAGCCAAGAGCCAGCAGGGTCATTAGAGCGGGCACATGTTAGATGGAGGCTCTTAGAAACTTTTTAGGGCTCTCATTTTCGGGTCATGAAGAGGAAGCTAAGGCTTTGTTCTTGAGTCTAGAGAAAGATAAGGTCGAGGAGGAAGATAATTCCAAACCCAAATCCACCATAGGCCGAGGTGGAACCTCAGCTACGGAGCTAAAGATACTGGAGTGTAATGTGAACTACGACAAATCAAGGTCTAGAAGTGTGTCATGCAGTCCGAGAGTCGGCAAGGGTCGCAAAGTTCCTAGATGACAGATATCTCCATCATATCGTGGAACATTAGAGGGTTGGGTCAACTGGAAAAATGTACGGCGGTTAAGAGGTTGGTTTGATCTAAGAGGTCAGGCATTCTATGCATTCAAGAGAAAAAATTAGAGGTGATCCAAGACTATATCATCAAGGATATTTGGGACATTTCGATACCATATTGGGCAGCGATCCCATCGTTAGGGGCTTCAAGGAGGAATCTTGTTGATTTGGGACAAGGATAAGTTGGAGGTGGTGGAATCAGAGTTGGAGGCATATTCGATTTCCATTTATGGCCAATGGGTGGGAGATGAGTTTAAATGGGTCTTTTTTGGGGTTTCGGCCCATCTGGTAGGTCGGATGACTCCATCTTTTGGTCTGAGTTAGATGATGCCAGTGTCAGGTGGGATGCCACGTGGTATCTGGGAGGTGACTTTAATAGCATTTAGTTCTCAAAGGAGAGGAAAGGAGGTTATGCAATTAGTGCTAAGATGAGGAGATTTGGGGAGTTTATTGGTTGCCACAAGTTGATCGACTTCCCGTTAAAAAGCAACCTGTTCACTTGGGCTCAATCAGCATCCAGTGATTTAGCGAGCAGATTGGACAGGTTTCTCTATAACCCGGAATGGGAAAGTCACTTTCCGAATATCATTCAATCATCTCTGCGACAACCCACATTAGACCATGTCCCCATGATTTTGGAACTGGGAATTTCGGACAAGGCCCTACTCCTTTTCGTTTCGAGAATACGTGGATTCAGGATGACAGGTTAAAGGGGGAGGTGGCAGAAGTGCGGAATACTAAGAGTGGCCAGGGGTTTTCCAATACAAGATTTGGGCTCAAATTAAAAGCTCTCAAAGCCAAATTAAAGGACAAAAATCGAGAAGTGTTCGGTCATATATATCCAAGCCAGATAGCCTTCTAAAGGATATCGGTGAGATGGACATCACCGAAGAATCAAGATCTCTTACCAATGAAGGGATCCATTCAAAGGTGGCAAAAAAGTTGGGAGTATCTAACAAACGGTGAAATTGAAAGAGATTTATTAGAAGCAGAAGGCTAGAGTCCGTTGGATCAAGGAAGGTGACCGGAACACAAAACAATTTCGTAGGATGGCCAATTATCATATGAAGAGCAACTTTATTTCCAGATTGATGGTGGGTGGTGAGTTTGAAGAGGGTTCCTCAGAGGTCACAGATAGTGTAGTCTCTTTCTATCAAGACCTGTATAGGGAGAAGGAACATTGGCGTTCACAACTAGATGGCCTCTTTTTCAAGAGCCTATCCGAGGGGCAGAGATATGCTTTGGAGGACCCCTTTGACGAGGAGGTTGTGAGAGCAATCTGAGGCTTGGCCGTGGATAAGGCTCCTAGACCGAATGGGTTCACAATAGAATTTTATCACTTTTGTTGGGAGGTTATAGGAAAAGATTTTCTTGTTGTTATAAGAGAATTGTATGTTTTGGGTTGGTTTGATAGAGTAATTAACAGTACCTTTGTCATGCTGATTCCAAAAAAGAATGGAGCAGTGGATATTAAGGACTTTCAGCCGATCATTCTTGTGAGCAGTGTTTATAAGATCCTCTCGAAGGTTTTAGTGTCTAGACTCAAGATTGTGCTAGGAAATATCATTTCCCGTCAACAAGGAGCGTTTGTGGAAGGTAGGCAGATCCTGGATGGCATATTGATAGCTAATGAATGCATTGACAATAGGATCAGATCTAAAGTGTCCAATATAATGTGCAAAGCAAATATGGAAAAAGCCTACGATTACTTTAATTGGGAATTTTGGGGGTACATAACGTAAAAAGAATAGGTTTTGGTCCAAAATGGTGTCAATAGATACCGTGGCATATCTCATCTGTAACCTTCTCCATCCTCATCAACGGTAGCCTGAGCCCCTGGCTGACTACTTTAAAAGCTCTAGGGGCTTGAGACAAGGGGATCCCCTTTCTCTCTTCCTCTTCATCATAGTCTCGGAAGCTCTAAGTCGAATATTGACAAGAGCTAATGGTCCTATGTTTGAAGGATTCAATATAACAAAGGATCACTTGCAGATCTCTCACCTCCAATTTGCATATGACATCCTGATTTTTTGCAGAGCTTCCTATCGAGACCTAGTCCTTCTTAGGACCCTTCTCCATTGTTTTGAAGTCGCCTCTGGGTTACGGGTCAACATGCCCAAATCTGATATAGTAGGGGTTGGGGAGGTCTTGGACTTAGATAATCTTGCAGCCTGACTCGGATGTAGAGTGAGGCCCTCCCATCGGTGTATCTGGGAATGCCTCTCGGGGCTAGTTTTAAATTCAGGGCAGAGTACACCCTGGTCTTGGAAAGGTTTGCTAAGCGATTGTCAGAAAGGCGATCATCCTTATTATCAAAAGGTGGGTAGTTAACCCTCATCCAGAGCACCCTTAGCAGTATCCCAACCTACTTTATGTCCACCCTCATCATCCCTCGAACAGTAGTAGGGGCCCTTGAACGTATGCAGAGAGAGTTTCTTTGGCATGAAAAAGGGATTCGTTTCAAATACCACCTGGTAGACTAGCTAGAATCTATCAACCAAAGAAAGTGGGCGGTCTGAATGTGAGGCCTTTATCTCTACCGAATAAGGCCCTTTTGGGATAATGGGTTTGGAGGTCTGGAGAGGAAAGATATAGCCTTCGGCGTGCTGTAACTGTGGCTAAATTCGGGGAACAATCCTGTTGGGTCCCGAAGGAGGTTAAAAATTCTCATGGTGTGGGGATGTAGAAGGGGATCATGTCAGTTGCCTGATTAGTAGTACTACGTTATGAGTTAAGGTGGGCGATGGGTCAAAGGTTAGGTTTTGGAAGGATGTGTGGTGTGGTGCCACGAAACTTTAGGATGACTTTGGTGTCATTTTCCGTCTAGTTGCTGATAGGAACGCTTCATTTGGGGATTACATTGTCAGGAGGAGTGTCACGGTTGTTTGGGGTCCTAAGTTGAGGCGGGAGATAAAACATTGGGAAATCGATGAGTTCGATAGGCTTTAGAGTGTCTGGGGTCATCTACCTCGGCATCTCAGGGCAGAGACTGTAGAATTTAGTCTAGAGGCAACAAGAGTCGATTTTCATTGATATCTCTAGCAAACTAGCACAGTCACTTGGGTCAGTCTCATCCGACTCCTTTCTTCGTAAAACTGTGTAAAATCCAGCCATTCCTTCTAAAGTATATTTCTTTCTATAGATTGTGTTTTTGAATAAAATTCTCACATGTGATCGTTTGAAAAATAGATTGTGGAGGATGGCTAATCGTTGTTTTAAGTGCCTCCAAGCGAAAGAGTTGGTAAATCACCTACTCTTGCATTGTCCTATTACATGTGAGATTTAGGCTTTCTTTCTTTCCTGAGTAAATGTGGATTAGATCTTTCCCTCATCCTTTCACAACTTATCTTGTTAATATTTGGTTAGTGGGGATAGTTCAAGGGTGACCATCTAGTCTGTCCTGTCGGGGGCTATATCATGGTCGATTCGGAAAGAGAGGAGAAAGAGTTTGAGGATTCCCATTCCACTACTTCTCGCATCTGCTCTAGGGTCCGATTGTTGGTTTTGGAATGGTGCTCCTTTAGCCATGTGGGAGGGGATTTAGGAGTTTTATTAGCTTGACTGTGCGGCTTGGAGAGGTTGTGGGCTCGCATTTAGGGATTTCCTTGGGCCCCCTTTTCTTCTTTTCTGCCTCTCTTTTTGGGTTCACGAGCTCGTGAACTCCCTTATCATTTTGCTTTTATAGTTCCTCTTTCTTTTTTCTAATATAATTTCTTGATTGCCGACAAAAAATTATTAGGCAGTATTGGACAGGAATATGAATATAACATAAACGAAATAGGAGAACAGGTAATGCATATTATGTCTCCTAAATTGCAAATTAAAACCCACTAACCTTTTCTGGAAATACAAGAGTGTACTTTTTTAGTGATAGAAGTGTTTGTTGCTTCTTTTGTGTTTTGTTAGAAACACCAGAGTCCATAGTAGCCCCTACAAATGTATCTGCGTGAACAAAGGTTTCTGGCGGAGTCTTGTTTTTGAGAAGCAACTCCTCATTAAGGTTCACTGTAACTTCGCCGCTTGTAATGTCCACATTCTTGATAATGACGCCTACTTCCCTACGACCAAAAGAAGCAACTATATTAATGTTGGTGTATGAATCAAGCATTGCATGACCACTAGCATAGAAAATAAAACATCAAAAGCCTACTCATTATATTCAATACCACTATGGTACTATTACGTAACTTCCAAAACAGTCAACTTCAAGAAAATCGCAAAATCCATCCACAGTAAACATTCCACCGCTTAAAAAGTATAAGTAGAAGACTTGCAAGTTGGAAGTCTAATCTCTAATCCAAAGGGGGTACCCACCTTAATCAGTAGTGTTGTTGCTAGTCTGGCAATGTATTTCATTTCCCTTCTATCCATCCCAGTTTAGGTTTCTGATCATTTAATGATGTTCCAGTGGAATTTTCTTTGGAATGGTAAATATCATTAGCAGAGTGGAAGCATTATTTGCAGACTGAAGAAGGTAGGGGGTCTTGATCTGAGATACCACAAAAAGATTATATAAAGTGCTTGGAGAAATGGTTGTGGAGATTGGTGAAGAAAATGGCCTGTGGAGGAAGGTGATTGCAGGAAAATATAGATGCAAAAATATCCACAAAAGCAACAAAAAAAAGGTGGGGACTGGTTATGGGTTTGGTTTGTGGAAAAGAATTTTGGAGGTTAGACAAGGATTTTCTATAGATATCCGGTTGCATGTGGATAAGGGCACTAATATCAGCATTTAGGAGGATGTATGGAGTGATTGTTTTCCATTGAAGCAAGATTTCAGATATATATGTGTACATACAAATATATATATATATATATATATATATATATATGGCCAAAAATAAGTTGAGGCACAGTGGCTGATAGTTTTAGTGCATGTAAAGTTGTGTGGGAACATGTGTTGAGGAGGAATGTTAACAATTGGGAGTTGTCCTCCATCTTGAACCTCTTGCAATACCTTAAAGCTTATTCAGCCAAATCATTGTGAGCAGGATAGAAGGCACTGGTCATGAATAAGAAGGGTATATTCTCAGTCAAGACTTTTTCAGCCCCTATCAGATAGAATAACTTCTTCCTTTTCAGCCAAAGTGTTTTCTTCCACTGGAAAGCTGCTATAAACAATATTCTGACCTTGGATCAGCTAATGAGTAGAGGTTGTAGGATAACTGATAGAAGTTTCCTTTGCAAAGAGGATGTGGAATCGGTGAACCACTTAATATTATTACATTGCAGCTACTCTAGAGAAATTGAGGGTCAATGCTAAACTATTTTGGCATACATTGGGTCTTCCCCAAAAGCCTGATGGACAGTTTGATGGAATGGCATATGTGTTATTTTCGTCATCGTTAGTCTGTCCTTAGGCGTATGATTCTGAAGACTGTGAATTGGAGCCTATGGAAAGAAAGGAATAGGGTGGTGTTTGAAGATGTTCCTGTTCCGGAAGAAAAAGACGTTCAAGACATCAAGATACTCCTTTTTTTTGGTGTTCCCCATTTAGTTGTTTGGAAAGAATGCCTTAGACAGAATATTTCTCTTTCAAGAGAGCATCTAAAGCTTAGCAAATTTCTTTGTCTACAATTGACCATTCTTGTACAGCATTTTGTTTTTGGACAGCTGATGTTATTAATTCGCAGTGTTGTTGAAATATATTCTTCTTTTTAATACAAGTCAATTACCTATCAGGTAAAAAAATCATATTTTTTGTATGCATAACAAGAATTTTCTTTTTGCACAAATCAGAAAGTTTAACTTTATAGAGTCATCATTCAATAATATTTAAGCATTTAACATTCGCACAACTCCTTGTAGCTGGCCAAAAGTGCTTAGATTTGCATCTATATTACACCTAAAATAAAGAAATATAATCTCAATACAACAAAAATATTACCTGTCATGACCAAATTCACAAGAGAGTGATAATTCTTCACAGATAAAAGGAGCTGAAACCTTCTCCATCATAGCTACGGATGATGGACCAGCAGAAATACATCCTCCTTGGTTAAAATTGGATGATTGGTCACAACTAAGCCGTGGTTCACCCATGTGAATAAAAAAAGGTAAAAGGTGCAGCTTGACAAACAGAGTAGGCTTGGATCCACCATATTTAGATATGTCCACTCTCAGATCTTTAACTTCAATAGTAGCTTTGGGTGTCTGCAACATTTAAAGATGCAATTATAGCATATGGTTATTACCAGGAGTGTTTGTTTGAAAAATACAGCAGGCTCAGCAGCTGACAAAAACAAAGAACCAGATAAGTATATGTTTTGCAAACAAAATGAGACAATACAATTTTCCAAAGAATTGCACAACTTTAGGTAAAAAGTTTGGCCTTGGTCCAATTATTCATTTATTCCCTGAGAGGAGTCATTGGATCATGTACTAAGTTCTCCTTCTCCCTATGTATTGGGTGTCCCCAGGTTTTGTCGTCTACAACTCTGCTTTTATTCCCAACAATGATGTATGTACAGCCACATTTTACATAGTTGATTATCTTATTGAATAATTATAAAGAAAAATAATTGAGCAAAATTGCCCCGTGCCATGGGCATTGAGGTCACCCAGTTAATCTACAAAAAAAGTACTCTTTCATTCAATTGAACTAGGGGGAAAAACAGTTCACAGAAACAATTCAAACATTTGAAAAGAGAAATAATGGCTATGAGACCTAGTACATAAACTGCAAGTGTGAAATAGTACCTGTTTGGAGTTAACACTGCTAATTAGTATTCTTAAGTGAGTGACTGTGTAAATCCAAAGCGACAAGGGACAAAAAAATGTAAGTCTGATAAAATGTTTAACTTGAACCTGCTACTGTTAAATTTGCATTAAAAAGGATATTATTGCTATCATAAAAAGACAATAATAATAACAATAAACGAATTTTTCTGATTTGTGAAAGGATGTGTTGAAAAGACTGCACGTCTTCCAGTTTACTAAGCTTATAATTCTATATATAGTTTTCTTTTTGAGGAGAAGTAATTTTCGAAGATGATTCCATGTATGGTTGTTCTCTTGCAGTTATTTGACACAACGATGGTTATGTTGTGAAACTACAAAATTTTCCATGATCACAAACAATCATTTCCAAATTCTAAATCAACCATCCACTATTTTAAATCCAACATAGATATGGCCAAAGTATCTTTGTAAGTCTTGTGACCATAAAGAACCATACTAACCTTTTTCATGTAAAGAATGGTGATATTTATAAGAACAATTAAGCAAAGGTAATATCATCGAAATTTTTTGATTACCATATAATTTTATATATATATATATATATATATATATGTATTGATTAACATTCAACCAAAGTAATGGCTTTTAATAGAACGAAATGACGGAACTGGCTGTGTTTCTGAACCCCAAAGTATTTGGGATAAGGCACTGATGATGATATCGATGATGTTATATACTTCTTTTTCAGAAACTGCTTACCTTCACAACTAATTCTGTCACAGAAACTGACAAAAATCTTGCTATGTTAGCCACAATCATCCACTTTCCCCTGCCTGAAGTATGGGGGCTCCGAGATTTAGTCTTCTTCGCGCTTTTGTTTGAATGCCTTATTACAACTTCCAAGTCACATATTAACACCTGCAGCTTCGGGTCCCTAGAAATAAAACCGATCCCAAGCTTGAACAGAGACTGACGCAAGCTGAGTCTGATTTCACCGACAGATACAGATTCAACAGCACCCTGAAAGATATCAAAAGTCACCTCCACATGTTTGACATGGTGCTAAAGACACAAGGTTGTAATCAAAACAAAAATGCTACACTGCTAACCCTCTATTTTTGGGATACTGAGGAGGATGTAAAAATATACAAAAGATATTTGAATTCAACAAAGGTGGCTTTCCAAATACAGTTCACGTCAGTTAAAAACCTTTCTATCTTCAGAGTCACTGAAAGCGCCATTCATTCAACAATTCTCACATGAAGGTTAAATACTTTCCTGCATTATACCCAGCCCAAAAGAAGGAAGGAAATAAGAAGTGAATACCCCCCCATCATATTTTCAAAAATTACCGGTGATGCCCCAAGTAACTCTTAAATAAAAAAATTGATTATCAAACATCAAAGAAGTTAAAAGGAATAGGCAGAAACGAATCAGAAATTATGTAAACTTTAGTAGTCAAATACGAAATGCCATTTTAACAAGCTTCAGGGTGATGTTACTACAATTTCCCAACAACATTAACAGAATTATTTAAATTTCACTTCAACATGAACAGACACATATATCAAGGAAAAGTCCATGAGGATTAATGAATGATTACTGAGTACCCTCAAGTTTTTAATATTTAAAAAGGAAAGACAAAAAAAAGATTCGACCTTTTACAGGTTTGGCACACTGCTCAAAGTTGTATAGCATTTTAAACGTGTTGGCATGGCATCAGTAACAGTTTTCATTTGATAGGTGATAGGTCCCACATAGCAAATACAATATTTACATCTATTACAATCATCAATTAGAAGAAGAAAAAAATAGAAGTAACCCGCTATCTAATATTATAAAGAATGAAAACCTAAATGAGAATTGAAGTGCTAAATCGAAGCCTCTTCTGTCAGCCGCTTAGAAATTGAAGGAGACTCCAACGTTTTGGCTTGGCAGCTGGTTGGCCAACACCATTGCAATAGCATAGATATAGGTATAGACATACTTCAAGAAATGCTATTTTAGAGGCTGATTCCCGAGTAAAAGAGGGTGCCTCTAAATCTTTATAATACATTTGGAATGGTGTTACCTTTTTTGGGGGTAACGGAGGGTGTGTCCCAAACCCTTCGAGGCAAGAACTAGTCCTCAGGTGTCCACACCGACCCACTCGGAATTTTCCCTATGAACATCAGAGTAAATCAAGGAGAGGGAGTTGAACATACGACCACAAGGAGCAAACCCGTGACGCTAGCCAACTGCGTGAACTCCTGGTGGGTGAAATGGTGGGTGAAATGCTGTAACCTAAGCATCTTTCGCTTATGTAAAATTATTTCTTACTGATCAAAAGTAAATAATTAAAGCAGGCCTAGACACAACCCTATCACCAAAAAAAACAAAAAAATTAGGTATCAAAAATTATCACCTTTATGACTATCAACAACCCATTTCATTTTTTCAACCCTAAATTCAAGGTTTCTTTTTTCAAGAAAAAAAATATGAAGATTGTAGAATATTCTGATTTTTCAAAAACAGTGAGGAATAACAGTCAATTTCTCCTCAAATTATTTTTGATCCATAGATTTCGCATAAAATCAATAGATCTACTCATTTTGGGTTGATTACAACCTATTTTAATCAATTTAAACAAGTAAAAACAATATTGACATTCCTTCGAAATTTTGGGAAAACCTTTTGAATCCAAAATCAAACACCTATATCTTTGTTTTTAAACCTAAAATTGACACGGTGTTGTTGTTTTAGGCCTAGAAATTGATCAATAAAGGGAAAACGGCTCGCAAGGGGTTCTAGCCTTCTAGAAATGTTTTCAACACCTAAAATGTGACCTCACTCGATTTTAAGGTTTTTGTAACATATCGATTGATACTGTTGCGTATCGTAACAATATCGATCATATCAACTAATATTGTTAAGATACTAAACAATATCGGTCAATAGGGTAAAATTTTGGAAAAATTGTTTAACAGATAACATAGTATGAACATCTATCAAATATGTATCGGTATGTAACAACATATCATACCGATACAGTCGATAAGGACCATTACATAATTGATACAGGAGAACAAATATAGGCATGCTCAAGTGTATTGGTACCCAAAGAAACCGATACATATCGGATCAATACGGTGGATAAGTTTCGATATTTTGAACTATCAGCAGTAGCGTTGCTCACTAATGTGCGCTTCAAAGTCCGCCCTCTTGATCAATCGAACTGCTTTTGATATGGAGGTCCATTCAATTGAAAAGCAGCCAATGTCCAGACAGATTACCGACACAGGCGGACTAATGCCTTCAAAAAATTCTTTTGTTTTGCTCTTCCAACAAAATCCAACATAGGGCAAACAGAAGGATCTTCCAATAGAATCTTACCTCTCAGGCTCTCACCCAAGAGGAATTCCAGCTAAGAAATAAAAACATCCTTTAATTTTTTGGACCATACCACACCAAGCTGGAGAGGGTTTGGAAAACCTCCACACTACTCAAACAACTCTACAATGAACAAAGAGATAGTGAACATGTTCCACATGATTGTTTCAGATATTGCATCTGTTTGATAGACCAACCTCGATGATTTAGATATATCATCAAAACCTTGTATGGCACTGCTGAACAGATAAACACCTCCACTCTAGGAGGGACCATTTTTCTCCAAATCATCCCGAATTAACCCTCCTGGCCAACAACTCTAACTAAGGGCTCTTTAAAATGAGTTAACAGAATAGACTCCTTAGGGATCTGCCTTCCATAGCCGAGAATCAAGAAGGTTGCAATTCGTTCTATCAACCTTTACATTTTTTTATTAGCAACTGAAGTCAGCATCATAAACATAGGCATGCACTAATTAGGAAGGCTTGTTAAGGTGCTTTCAATCAGAGTGATTCTACCCCCAAGCAGTTGATACTGCCTCTTCCATCCTGTCGGCTAGCCTCCTATTCTCTAAACTATATGATCCTAAATCTTTTTCGAAATAGAATGGACTTCAGAGGCAAGCCAAGATAAATTAATAGAAAAGGTTACTGAGCATACATCCCAGCTCATTATCCGTTTCCTCAAACACGATATTGTCATTCTCCCTGATCCCTATATGAGTACTCTTCCCCAAATTTACTCAAAGTCCAAATACCGCCTCAAAGCATTGAAGAAATGGCTCGAAGAAACATTGCTTCCCTCTTAAAGGCTCCAAGGAAGATAAGAGGATCACAACGGTTTGTAAGTCCGAAATCACTAGATTCTACAAGCCCAACCTTAACCTCCTGAACATCCTTCCATATGAATCCACCAACAATCACCATACAGCATCAAATTAAGTCGAGCAAATATATAATCAAATCCTTATTTTGTGTTCCTTCTATAACCCAAACAGAAAGAATAAATCTTCAAAATTTTCCAAGAAGAAAGAAACTCCAAATATCTTTATAAATTGTGATGTATTAAAAGTGTTTCACACCCTCTTCATGCTCCTTATGCATCTATTTGAGATAAATTAACTTCAATAATAAGATGACTCATAGCTACGATTTTGTCCGCAATACAAAAATTCTCTGATTTTTTTCAAAAACTCCCAAAAAATTGTGACTTTTTCATCATACAAATAATTTACAAATTTCCCAAAAAAATCACAACTTTTTCAATTGACAAATTTTGAAAATTACACAAATTATCACAATTTTTTAAAAGAAGAAAAGACCCAAATAAATATGAAATAAGTTCTTTTTATAATTTCTCATAATTAGTAATCTTATTTTTAATTTTCATATATTTCTCTACATTTTTTCAATTTTCTCCAAGTTTTTCCGATTTTTTCCCTAGCCAAATAATTATCGAACCCTAACTCGGTGACTGACTTTTTCCAACACCACCGTTCATGAAAGGCGCCTCCATTCTCAGATTGCTTTCCCATCAAAAAAATACCATCATCTTAGGTGGCATGAACATTAAGAAAATAAACATACCTAGACATGTATTCGAGCTAAACTTGGCCAAGATCTAGCTTGAATGAGCTCGAATGTTCAAGCTTGAGCATGGCTTGAATAAACTGTCGAGCTCGGGTTGGCTCAAGTTTGATTCGAATTTAGTGCTATTTTGATCAATTTTACATGATTTTAATATAACAATTTATTATTAAATTACAATATAAAAAACTAAACAAAATTAATCTAATCATACACAATCAGATTTGAGGATAGTCATCAGTCCTGAAGTAAAGAGTTAGGGTTAGGGTTTTTGCTTTTAACTTCTCAACTTTTTAGTTATTATTATCTCTTAAACTTATTTATTATAAGTTTAAATATTATTAAATTTTAATATAAACCGCATTACCAATATATATATATATATATGTATGTATGTATGTATGTATGTATGTGTGTGTGTGTGTGTGTGTGTGTGTGTGTGTGTGTTTTTACTAATTTGAATTGAGCCGAGCAGAGCTCAAGCCAAACCGAGCCCTAAACAAGCCAAGCTTCGAGTTGAACCAAATCAAACAGGGTCTGGCTCAAGCTTGGCTTGCTTAAACTTTAAACACTTGAGAGCTCGAATAAAAGCTTGGCTTGGTCGTTCAATCCTAAAATGCCAGCTTGAGCTGGCTCGAACGAGTCGAGCTAAGCTCAGAAACCAGCTTGAATGCAGCCCTATTACAAACCTAACTAATGACCAAACACCTTCAAGGCCTCAACAAAAGTATGTAGATAAATTAGGGACAAGGGTGTTTGATCATCAGTCCACCTTAGGGCTGCACAAAGCCCGATCGGCCCGTTGGTGCGGCTCGGCTCGGCCTGGTTCGGCCCGAATTTTAGGCTCGAACGGGCCAAGCCAAGCCTAAAAAAAAGCCCGAAAACTCAAACAAGCCGAGCTCAGGCCAACCCCTGTGCGGCTCGGCTCGGCTCGGCTCAAAGCCTGGCTCGATTGAGGTTCGGTTTGGCCCGAACTCGGTTCAGCTTAACTCAAATATTATTAAAAAAATAAAAATATATATTATTTATATATATCATTATTATATAAATAAATAATATAAAATATTATTATTTAAAAAATAAAAAAAAAGGATTCAAGCCGAGCTCGAGCTTGAATCAATTTGGGCTGAGCCGAGCCTTCGAGCCACGATTTTGAATTCGGGCTAAGCTTCGGGCCACACTTTCAAGCTCTATTTTGGGCCAAGCCGGGCTTCAGGCCTCGATCAAATCCATTCAAGCCGAGCCGAGCCGAGCCGAGCTTGGCCAAGCCCGGCCCGAATACAGCCCTAGTCCACCTTAAGCATCTCATTCTCAAGGATGCCTAGATCGATGAATGATCTTTCAAACTCTCAAGCCCATAGTTCAAAAATAGTGTGTATATTGATACGTATTAGTACTTTGAGGACTTTTTACACAAGTCCTAAACTCTCTTCAAAGATAAAAAATCATACTCTAAACCTTCTTGAGAGTTGGTCTTCAACTTGATCTTGGATCTTCTTATTTGACTTCTTTAGCTTCAAGATCGTCCTTCTTCTTATTTAATCTTCATTGAACTTCAATTTGATCCAAATGACTTGTCTTGACTTGATGAAGGATCTTCTCATAGATGGAGTCACTTTCATGCTTTTTCCTTAAGTGACCTTGCTAATACTCTTTGTATTCTGATTTCCACATAAACTCAATAGAAGCATTAGTAACACATATCCTATTACATTGTTGTGTTATCATCAAAATCAATGATGTTACCTTTTAGATAGAAAACCTATAGGCTAACAGAGTTGTCAGTGCCTCAGGGGTGAGCCGATTTCAGTGGTTGGGGGTCCCGAGTCAGGGTACTCAGGCTTGTCTTGGTGCTGCTTAGGGGAGGGTTCGACTGATTTGTCTCTTCCTTCTCTAGCGAAAGAAGAGCGGGCTGACCCAGAGTGGGTCGTGGCCAAGTTGGAGGAGTTTGGCAAAGTTCTAGGTCTGTCTTATGTTGGCAGGGAGAAGGAAGTTCGAGAAATTTTTCGATCGTTAGTTTTGGAGTTGGGTAAGTCGAGTCTTCAAGTGGTAGAGGAAGAATCAGGAGGAGGGAAGAAGAAAATGTTGAGGGAGATTAAGAGGTTAGTCAGTCGGATTAATTATGACAACCATAGATAGGGGAGAGAGTAGGTCTCGGCTATATAGAGGGAGAGGGCGGGTAGATGGTTGCTAATGTCGCTACGATTATTATCCTGGAACATTAGAGGATTAGGGTCTATGGAAAAACGGTGTACGGTTAAATCTGCAGTCTCCAAATACAGACCAGCAGTTGTTTACCTTCTAGAATCTAAAATTGCGGCGCTGTTAGATGGAATAGCTTGAGATTGTTAGGGTGCAGACTCTGGTTGGCGAGCAGTTCCGGCTTTGGGTCATGCAGGGGGTATTCTCATTCTTTGGGATAAGGGAGAGGTAGAAGTTTTGGAGGAAGAGCTAGGGGCGTTCTCTTTATCGTTTCTTTGCCGCTTTGTTAAGTCAGATTTCCAGTGGGTGTTCTCGGGGGTGTATGGCCCCATGTGTCAGAAGGAGCAGAAGGATTTTTGGAGGGAATTAGATAACATAAGTGCTCTTTGGGGAGCTCCGTGGTGTGTTGGGGGTGATTTCAATTGTGTGCGGTTCAGCATTGAGAAATCTAATTTGGGGGGCTATTTCCCCAAATATGAGGCAGTTCGGAAAGTTTTTTTTTAGGCAAAAGCTTATTGAATTCCCCCGGCATCTTTTACTTGGTCTAATTTTCAGAGTCCCCCTTCCCTTAGCAGGATTGATAGATTCTTCGCTAGTCAACATTTTGGGAGGTCAGGTTTCCTGAAGCCTCTCTTCTAGCTCTGTCCAGACCGGTTTTCGATCATATCCCCTTCTTGTTGGAGCTTGAAGAGGGCAAGGGTCGGTCTAAGCCGTTCAAATTTGAGAATATGTGGTTGCATCATCCTGACTTCATGTCAATGATTAAAGAGGTGTGGGATTCTTCTGTGGCTTGGCGCTCTTGGAGTACCATATTTGGGCTTAAATTAAAGGCGGTAAAACTTAAGCTTATGACCTTGATTAAGCAAGTTTTTGGGATTATTCGTGAGAAGAAAAAAACTATTTTGGAGGGCATTTCAGCATTGGATTTGAAGGAGAAGCAGTCCATTTTGTCGGAGGATGAAAGCAAGGAGGGGTGCTTTGAGGCAGGAGTTTCAGCATTTGTTAAAGCGTGAGGAAATTAGTTGGAAACCGAAATCGCAAGTCAGATGGTTAAAGGGGGGAGACAAAAACATGAGATTCTTTCATCGTATGGCTTCTGTACACCGTAGAGCGAACAAAATTGTCAGCCTTCAGATTGGGGACAAAATCTGGGACAATGATAAGGAGATGGGAGGGGATGCAGCAGAGTATTATGGATCGTTGTATAAAGACGAATTTGCTTTTAGGCCTTTGCTTGATGGTCTGCCTTTTGCGAGTATTTCTGAGGAGATGAGTAGTCAGTTAGAAAGGCCGTTCTCGGAATTGGAGGTGTAATCGATAATCTCAAGCATGGCAGGGGACAAAGCCCCTAGGCCAGATGGCTTTTCTATTGAATTCTATAAGAAGTGTTGGTTGATTATTGGGCAGGACTTGTTGAAAGTATTTCACGAATTTTTTCAGTCTAATTCGATTGACCAAGTGCTTAATTGTTTCTTCATCACCCTCCTTCCTAAGGTGCATGGGGCCTGAAATATCTGTGATTTCCTCTCATTAGTCTTCTTGGTAGTGCATATAAAATACTATCGAAGGTGTTGACAGTTAGGCTTGGCCAAGTGATGGGGCATGTGATTTCTCTGGAACAAAGTGCTTTTGTTGGGGAGAGGAAATTATTGGATGGGATCCTTATAGCTAATGAAGTGGTGGATGAGCGTCTTGGAGTACCAAGACCTAGGTATCATCTGCAAGATTGATATGGAGAAGGCTTATGACAATGTGAATTGGGGATTCTTGGATTATACCCTTAGTCAGATGGGTTTTGGGCCTAAGTGGCGCGCTTGGAAATGGTGTTGCTACTTTTCTCCATTATATTTAGTGCTGATCAATGGTTCCCCTTGTAGCTTTTTTAAAAGCTCAAGGGGTTTACGCCAAGGCAATCCTCTATCCCCCCCCCCCCTTCTATTTATTATTGTGATTGAAGCCCTTAGAAGGATGATTAGGAAGGCATCAGAGGCGACGTGGGGTGGTTTTACGGTGGGTAGGCCTGCGGTTCTGATATCGCATCTTCAGTTTGCGGATGATATATTGCTCTTTTGTGGAGCTTCGGAGAGGCACCTTACCCATATCGGTCATTTGTTTCATTGCTTTGAAGCTATCTCCGGGTTAAAAATCAATCTTCAGAAAAGTAAGATTTTTTGCAATTGGGGATGTGCCTAACCTGGAGATGTTGGCTAATTGCCTTGGTTGTAAGACCGGCTTGCTTCCTACTAAGTATTTAGGTCTTCCTTTGGGGGTGTTGTTCAAAGCAAAGTCGATTTGGGAGTCGATTATCGAGCGATTTCATAGGAGGCTGTCGGGGTGGAAATCTTTGTTGCTTTCTAAATGAGGTAGACTCACCCTATTGAAGAGTATTCTGTGTAGTCTTCCGGCGTATTTCCTCTCCCTTTTCAGAATTCTCACTTCTATTGCATCTAAATTGGAAAGGCTACAAATGAACTTCCTGTGAAATGAGAAAGTAGCAATTAAAAAGCTTCAATTGGTGAGGTTAAAGTGGGGCTGTCGGACTAAAGAGAGAGGAGGTCTCAATATTTGGCCTATCAAGGCAGTCAATGAGACTTTATTGGGGAAGTGACTTTGGCGATTCGGGGTTGAAGGAGATAGTCTGTGGAGAGGAGTGATTGTGGCTCGGCAGTCGGCATGGGTATAAAGATTGTTAGGAGCCAAGGCTGCCTAGGGGCCCTCATGGAGTTGGTCTTTGGAAAGGTATTGTGGCGGGTTGAGCCGAGTTTGTCAAGCATACTCGTCTCGTGTTTGGGGATCGAGCGGATATTAAATTTTGGTATGATCCGTGGTGTGGGTCTTCCCCTTTGAAGCAAGTGTTCAGGACATTTTTTTTACTTTCCTTAGATAAATCGATGGCAGTTACGGATATGTTTATTAGGAGAGTGGGTTTAGTGGTTTAGAACCTTTCTTTCAGCCGCCTACTTAATGACTGAGAAGTTCAAGATTTTGCTGATTTGTTGTCCTTGCTAGAGTCGGTGAGTATTGATGAGTCCGCAAGGGATCACCAGGTTTGGGCTAACAACTCTAGTGGACGTTTTTCCGTGAAAGCTTATCTGCAGGGTACTAACCCGGGCCCCATAGCGGAGTTCCCCCGTCAATTGGTTTGGTTCAATAGGATGCCCTCAAAAGTTTCTGTTTTCCTTTGGTCTACCTTTTTGGACAAGATCCTGACTTTGGACAATTTGAGAAAGAGATGATAGAATCTTCCTAATCGATGTTGTATGTGTTTGGTGGAGTAGAAATTGGTTGACCATTTGCTTCTTCGTTGCCCGTTTGCGAGGAGGCTTTGGTTGTATTTTTTGTCTCAGCTCGAGGTCGCGTGGCGTTCCCTTCATCCTTTCGGGCTTCGTTATCTTGTTGGCTCTCAGTTTCGTTAGATAGCCCGATGGATCTCATATGGGTTTTTCTCCCATGGGTGGGCTTGTGGTCTTTGTGGAAAGAGTGGAATAGGAGGGTGTTTGAGAATTCTGTGTCGCCCTTGGAGAGAGTGTCCTCCTCGATCACGTGCAGTATTGTGAGATTGGGTCTCCGCGAAGTTCAACTTGGTGGAGATAGGGTTTGACGAGATTATTTCGTAGTAGTTGCAGGGGAGGGTGTATTTGAGTTAGTGTTGTGATTTTGTGTTGTTTTTTCTGTAGTCTGGTTTCTATTGTTGTACTGTTTCTTGGTGGGATTAATATTTTGTAAATCTTCCTTCTTTATATGAATTTGATATTACCAATAAAAAAAAACAATTATAAAAAACTATCTTTCTAGTCCTAAAAACAACCACTCCTTTGTGATTTAATAAAACACACAATAGAACTCTGTGAAGATCAAATCGAAAGATGAACATCACTGTGAGAGAGATATTCTAAAGCATAGTTACCAAAGCGAGAAGCGAAAAACGGGAAGTGAGCCTCAAAAAAACTGTAGGAAATAGGAAGCGAGAAATGAGATATAGGCTCCTCATTCTCATTATGTTATTATGTGTAGTTATACCTTTGATTTTATCTTACATGAGATTTTTTTATGGAAAAGTAGATGTCTTAGGTTCCAAACCGACGATACTTGCTTAGAGTCTACACCTTAGGCTATAGACTATGGTCTACCCCATTACTTCACACATATAGCTCCCTTTGACTACTAAATGGGACGTGATGGAAGCGAGTTTTCTAGGAAGTGAGTCTGTTTGAGAAAGCGAGCTTCCTAGGAAGCAAATTTGTTCGAAGAAGTGAGTCTGGGAAACAAGCTTCCCAACCTGTATATAGCTTCCTTGCAACTATGTTCTAAAGTCAATATTTTTCATTTCTACCGTTATAAAAGTTGGTAAATGCTTCAAGCCTTCGAGGGGAAGAATGCTAGAGATCAAATGCTAGGACCATGATCTCGAGCCCGCCCATAACTCCATGTGATTGGCATACAATCTAGTAAGTCAAATACTGTCTTAAGGTATTTTTTTAAACTAAATGATTTTGTTGCACTTTGAGTAATTTAGACATGTTTGTGCTGCTAAATTAATATTGTACTTTATGTGTGTCCCATTTACAGAATGTCATTATTGTGCTTTTAATTGTTTAAACTTGGGTTAATTAGTGTAGAAATCTTAAATTTTTGTACTACCTAAAACTGATTGTATTATTAAATGAATTATGCTTTTAACTGTGTAAACTTATGCTTGGTATATTTATACATATACTCGTAGCCCATCTGCACTTTTAGGAAGTAATGCCTTGGGAGTATCTCACATAGATTGTTAAATTATAGTTGTTGGACTCGAGGATTAAAAAACAGGTTTCGGGAGACATAACGGCTTCTACCGAAAACATTACATATCGTTGATACGAATCGGTTTCGGACGAGCCTTATGTATAAAGGTGTTTTTTTAAAAATAAATAAATAATCAAAGCATTAATAAAATGTTCAAATGGAAAAGATTTGATGATAAAATTAAAATACTTAATCAAACATAAAACATTGCACAAGTTATTAAGTAACAACTACCAGGTAGCAATAGCCAAAACCAATAAGTCATGATTAGCAACTTAGCACAAACTCAAAGTAGCAAACACAAACGCAATTGCACAATGAAATGATAAACATACATTGTAATAAACTAAACAAGTAAACAAATGTAACAATTAACAAAAGAATAAAGATAGGTATCTATAAAGTGTTAACTATTAAGTCTAAAACCACATAAAATTACGAGCTAGCTCATACATATCATCATCATCACTATCTCTATGTAGCCGAGTGTGAGGCTGGTGGTAGAGATACCAATTGTGTTGGGCCTGTCTATATGAGAATAAGGCGCTAAACAAATCTTGTATAGTAGACTGCGATTGATGCATCTGCGAGTTTGATTGTAGATTTTCGATCCATTGATTGGAGCTTCAAATCAAGTTTTTATTACAAAAACTCAAAAGGAGTTTGAGTTTTCAGGTGTAAAGGAGAAAAGAACGAATGGGATGTGTTTTTAGGGTTTTAATATAATCTTATATAGGAGATAGCGTCAAACGAGTCTAATTATACCGATAAGTATCGGTTTTGGACTTATATGTCCCTTGTGTATTTAAGTATTTCACATATCACCTATAATATTGTATAGGACCCTACCAAACCTATATGTATCGGTTTCAGCGGATTTTATTTCCATTGTTGGACTATATTTATCATATTTTTATCTTATATTTCCATTTAGATAAGTTTTGGTTTTAAGTTTCCAAAAGTTTCCATGCATTTCCTGAATTCTTAAATTTTTACAACACATCCATGCGCATCTACGATAAATTTCCTAATTTTGACTTACGAATTACGATATGCACGTTGATACCAATATTTTAAACCATGCTCTAATCTAAGGTGGAATTCATAAAGAGGAAATATATTGTGGGAGTGACGTAAAACTGTATTTTGGGTCCACGTATTCTTTCCAAAAAAAAATTTCACCTCCAAACTACAATGGTTTTGAGATTAAATTGTTTCATCTTTTCTATTGTTGGTGGAAGATTTTATTATCGATCAAAATAATAATAATACCCTTATCAAAAAATGTTCTGAGCTACTAAAGAGAAATAGGGCAAATATCAAATGTCACGAGGCAAATATCAAATGTCACCATTATAGATATGGAAAAGTTACATAAACTGAATTGTAGAGAACTAAACTTTTATTCGTAAATGCAGTCTTCTTTTGATCGATCACAGAAATTTTTTAATGCATGTAAATAATTTACAAGAAAGAGAGAAGTGTTCCCGACAAGGACTAAATTTTTTAAAAGCAATATCTTCATAAAAAATGAAGCTCCATCTCCTCTCAAAATCATCTCTCATGCATTCTTAAAATCTTTCAGAATGGAAGATCACTCTATCCATTGCTGTAAATCCTCAACAATGATCCCTTGGTGTCTTAGAAAATCCTCCAGTTATGCTCTTTCCATATGCCCCCAACAATGCCATAAGGGAGCATCCAGCCATCCACCAAAGAAAACTTCACCTCCTTCCACAGGACCACTTGGCCAAGCAAGAAAGATCTCCAAAAGCCCATGGCATACCAAGAAGAGAAAGAAAGGAACTCATAACAGTCCATTGTAATAATGCAGTTACAAGAAACATTCTCTGCATAATATAAATACAAAACAAAACCTGGTCTTTCACTTCCATGGAATTTTCTTTATGATTTTGCTAAATGAGATTTCTAGCATCACTTATAAAGGTTTTTAGCCTCAAAGATATCTGTGTGCCCAACCATTGTTATATATTTCACCACGTCTTTTCAAGCAAAAAAAAATACTAAATCTGTAAGCAACAATAATATTAGATAATCAATACCAATGTCGGCATGCATTTCCCTCTCCACTAATTTGACTTTTCTATTACCAATACGACTAGTTGGATAAATGTAAAGAAGAAAACAGCAAAAATCTATAATATTAAAGTTTAGTATTCTGCCAAGTGAACCAACGTACTAGAGCATCCGACCATATATCCTAAGTTCTTAACCTTATTAAAAATAATGAATCACAATTCATAATGTAGAACTTAACTTTCCAATGGAAGTTTAAAAAACTCAGAAGTACTTGAAAGTTGAAAGATCAGAATTTAAGATATTGCCATATCCACACTAATCCAAGATTTTACATCAAAATTTACATATAGCATTCCATGGCATTTCTATGTGGACTCTGTCCACTTTATCTCTTCATAGAAATGAATAAAATGAAATCGCTACAGACGAAATTGGCAATATTTAGCAACATCATTACTTGCTTAACCATATAATTGATCTTCTTATACAAGCTCACATTGGATCAACAACCACAGGAGACCATAAGTCCAATTTCAAAGAGTAACTAATTGAAAATATAATAAAAGCATAACATACCACTGCTAACCCCAAAGCAAATGATAAGTAAATACAATGATTGAAGGAAAGAAAAACCTTTTTGAACTTCACCACCACATCTCTTAAACATTTCCATCCACCAACCCGAAATTCAACAGATGCTCCCATTATCCGGCTTAAAAACCAAGCCAAGAACCTAGAAGCAAATCTGAAATACAATGCACAATGCATAATGAAAAAGACAAAATTCAAAATGGTACCCAATCACTTCAAACCCCTAAATAAAATCCCAGACCATATTTTAGCAATGATATGGAAGCAATTTAACTATAAATAAAGACAATGGCAGACCATAGAGAAATAAACTGCATTCTTCGAACCAATTCACCTCGCAAGATGTATGATTGTGTAATATAAATCAACTGATTCGTGGAAGGGAAAAACTATTCTTTAAGTACAACATAGTGGCTTGATTTTTCTCAATTTAGCATCTAATTTTAGTAATTACCACAGCTTGCAATCGTAATAAAAGTGCATAATAGGAGTTTTGTGCACCATGGACAACAATGTATGGAAAATTATGTGTTCCCAATACTTGAAACATAATATCAAAGTCTTGCCTTGTTGGAAGGTTTATAGAGTTTTCTTCCTCTCTAAGAACCAAATATTTGAAGGGGACTTCTTTAGTGTAATTTCATGCTCTTGACCCTCCAACCAAAGGCCATCAGAGACTAAGAAACCTGCTTGACCACATGGTGAATACACCTAGGAGGAGAAGTGATGCAGACATTGGATCATGCAGTGTTAGAGTGTACCAGTAGATAGGAGGAGAACCCCTACATGTCTACGTATGGATGGATGACTAGTATATGGGCTTAGATCATGATTTTGATGGAGATCCACCATTAGATCGTGTTTTTGATGGAGATCCACCGTTGGATCATGTTCGTGATGGAGATCCACCATTGGATCAAGAGATGGAGGCGTCGAGGGCTATGATTAGCCCATGGGACTATTAGTATTTTAGTTTGTTTATTTGGTTTTATTTTATTTTAGTATTTGAGATATTTTTTAGTAATGGTGTTTTTGTAATTATTTAGAACTTGTAATTACTAGGTTTAGGGTTTCCTTTTTCTCTTTAAATACTCCTTGTAGAGATATTATTTTACGGAGTTTTTATTTAATGAATGAAAATAAGAGAGTTTTTGCTTTTGGAATCTCCTGTAAGGAATGTGTGAAGCCAAATCAATCCTTGGTATGAAGCCAATTTATCTTCCTCTTTCCTCTTCTTTGTTGCTCTTCTTCTATTTTCTTTCCAAAACCCTAATCAAACCAAACCCTAGAAGCTTCTTTGCAACTGACAGCCTCCCACTGCCATTCCCTTGTTGCCGCTTATCCCCCACAGCATCCCTTTGTTGTCCCAACCTCCCAGACCAACCCTACCTTCAGGGGCGGAGCCAGGATTTTCTTGCAGGGAGGACTAAATCAACCCATGTCTTTTTTGGCCTTCCCCTTGCCTTTTTGAACCTTTAACTTAGACCAACTCACTCCTCATTGGTGCCATCATAGGTCCTCATTGAACATGTTGAAATCATCTCAATTGGCCTTCCTTTATTTTATCGTCTATTGGAGCTACTCCTAAATCCTCTAGAATGTGCTCATTTCTGATTGTATCTTTCCTAGTCTTTCTTCCCTTCCATCAACGTCCTTATCTCAGTTAAACTCATTTTGTGAACCTATTGCTACTTGGTTGCCAAGCATTGCTAGTCTTATTATTGTCTTATAAAATTTTCCTTTCGGCTTCAATTATTTTTGTGGCAAAATAATTTTGGAAAGAAAAATTTTCAATTAGGAAAAAAAATATTATTTTTTTCATTCGTTTTGTATTGTTTAGTTGTAAGGGAATAAACGTGTGATGTCAAAAAGGCGAGGAAGATGGAATGGTTTTTGTCAACCCTACACTAGAGAGAAAGAGAGTTAGGATTCCATCTGCCATTAATGGAGAGGGGAGAGGGCGAATTTCATCCATGATCGTCAAAGAGGCTTCAACCGTTGCTGGAGAAAAGAGAGAGAGGTAATTTTATAGCCGGAATCATTCTCCATCGAATCAACGGGAAATGGAGGAAGCATTTAATGAAATTAGGGGGAAGAATGTAGCTAGGCAAGTTCCTAGAGACTGAAAGGAGGTAGAAAATGGGGCAGAAATAACTTCAGCCCAAATTTAGTGGAAGTGTATTCTATTGAAATAAGTACTTTATGGAAAAAATCTGGGATAAAATTTACAATTTTGTGTGCCATGTTGGTGTACTATCATATGCTAATATTGCTAGTAGATTAGTTAGTGATGATGTAATGAGTATTTCTGTAATTACTTTGTTTCTAATTAATATAAAAAAATCAGTAGGGTTCTTTCTTCCCTAACTAAGCCATTTATCGCAAATCTCTTCTTCTCCTCTCCCAAACCCTAAACCTAAAACTTAAACTATTCATTTAAACCCTAAACCTAACTCTCCTCCTTTTTGGTATCAGGGCTTTGTTCCATTCTTTCCTTCACTGCTGCAAGAGCTTTTGTGCTGACGTCAGCATGAGGTCATCCCTGCCCTTGCCTCATGCCAGAAAAGGCTTGGTTTCTAAGAGAACTTGATATTTCAAGAATTTTAGTAATTTTTTCACAGTTCTTTGGGAGTTGGGGCCATTTGATGGTTGTTTAATTGATTTTCATCGTTTTTGGAAAATGGCTCCAAGAACAGTAAAAATCCTTGTAATATCCAATATTCTGATCGCAGATTCCCCACAAGGAGTGGGTTTTTTTTTTATGGAGAATCATCCTATTGGCCTTGATCTTTGATCCAAGGCTTGTTTAGGTGTTGTCGCACATCTTTTCCACCTCACAAGAAGTCTTTTTTTTCCCTGTTCCTTTGGGCTTCGTTGCACGCTGCAACCCCTATTTCAGCCACTGTTGAAAGCCTATTTCAGCTACTGTAGCAACCCTATTTTAGCCTGTCTCAGTCACTGTAACATCCTTTCAACAGGAAAACAGTTCATTGTCCCTAATTTCCATGAAAACAAATAGAGCTGTAGTTTTGATCAGAACGCGTTAGTCACAGAACACTTCAAAAGCATATCTCAACTTTAGCCACCCAAAGTGAACTATTCTTTCTCCCATTTGAATATAAATAATCAATAAAATTAAGAAAGGACCAAGAAAAAAGCAAATACCACCATGGTTTTAAATTTCTAGAAGATTTGCAAAAATATGGCCAAATTTTTCAGTTTCATAGGGAGCAAAAATTTATCCCAAGGGTAATATAAAATTTACAATTTTTTGGCTAATTATCTATAGAAATTTTGTACTTGTTTGGAAAAATTGCAAATGTGGGGCAAACAATCGTTTGCAATATTTCAAGGTTTCAATTGAATAATTTCGATCTAAGCTCAATTTTCAGTGGGATTTCTCCAATTTAAATATTTGGAGACCTATAATGGAAAGCCTCCCCTTTGATAGCACTTCTTTCCCCATGATTCTCTGACTTTTGAAACCCGTGCCTCTAATATTCCAAAATATAATGCTTATCTTCATTGAGTAACTCTGAAAATGCCCCTAAGCTTCCTCAAACTGCCAGTCTGAAATCCCTCCGATCTATTTTTATATTGACTGAACATTCCAGCTTTTTCAATTCCCTTGCGAGCTTCTTATTTTTTCCCTATCTCTACATTTGTTTCTTGCAATTGATGGATAAAGATCCTTCCTCTATTGCCCAAACATGGTATCTGATTTCCTTCTCATCGACATGCTAGGAGCCTAGGATATCCACAAAATCTCGAAAACCCTCCACCTCACTCAAAACCCAATCCAAGATTTCAAAGGTCCTCGATAGGGTCTTCGGGGGTGATAATTCATCTCCTCTATATTCTCTTCCCTGCTCTCCTCCTTTGCAATTCTATACAATAATCAACATATTTGTCATTAATGATTAAACAGCAAGCTTCAATTTCTTCTTCACCGTCTTCAATTTCTGAGGATCAGATATTTGAGCTTCTGATTCTTGAACTGAAAAAGATGAAGCTTAACATGCTCATTCTCTGTTGCTCTTTAGATCATGGCTTCATTGGATGCGATATCCAAACGTTCGATTCAAACCCTTCAAAGCTTGAAAGCACCTTCATTAGTTCTCCCTTTTGTTGTGTCCATGTTGTTGTTCTGGTTCTTCGTTTTGTCTCCTTGTTATGAGCTTCTTGAGTTTTGTTGCACCGGTTTCTTGTGACTTATCTCTCACTATGATGGCAGCCAAGCCATAGTTGGTCATTTGTGCAAGGGCCTAGTCTAGATAGTTTATGAGAGTTTTGGTGTGGTGCTGCCATGGTCAAAGTTTTGTGAGGTTAGATTCATCTTTTATGTACCCAACTCCCCACATCAGGGATTGAATCATCGTCAAAGGATTTGGTTCTCAGGCCTTCTTATATCAGTCCTGTTAATGTTCACGTCTAAAAAATTCAAGTTGTTTTCTTTTGGGTCTCATAGATAACTTATCTTCATAATGCCATCTATGCTAGGAAATGTGTAAATGTATAATGCTAAGGGAGAATAACTGTGTAGAACACTAATAGAAATTTTGACCCAATTCTCTTGTACTCCCAAACAGCATGATGCTTTCATTGAATCTATAATGTATCAGTGATCCTTCACTTTCTGTTTGTGTACTAATTAGGTGTATCCTTCTTATGATTAGTGTCTCAATAATCCTAAACAAACAGTATCCTCATTTTGAGTCCATTGTCGGTATTGGGGATTATTCCTTCTTAGATTCTTCTTTTATATAATTATTAGTCTCTCACATTTCCAATATCTTAGCAACTAGCATTATAAGCTATATGAAAAATAATGTTGTCAATTTGGTAAGCTAATTGAAGCATCTTAAAACGATCCGACTCTCATGCTATCAAGAGAATCAATCTATTCTCTAAAGACCATTATTTCCATTGTCTTCCTATTTGCCTCAAATTATTCTCATAACATACAAGATTTTTCATATGTGATACTATTAGCAACCCGCACATATGATAGACAAAATACCACTAGCTTATGTACTTTTGTTAGTCTTTATTTGGTTTCCTGATGGCACCAAGGCTCTAAATGGATATGTTGTCATGAAATCCAACATCACAATCACTCCATAATGCTCTGGAAAATCCAATCAATCATTTCCGATATCGAGGCCTAACGTGATTTCAGATAATTATCAAAATATGAGTAATGGTATTTTGATGCATACATGAAACTAAATAAATAAAATTCATGAAATTTCCGTCACAAGTCTACACCTTACTCCGCCCATTAAACATAAACAAACAACAAATATTTAATTCTAATTGATCTGAAACTTAAAAACCACGATATCTAAAATTATATTGATTCAACATAAAAACTAAAAGCATTCAATTAAGTTAAAACTAAAAGCATTCAATTACGTTAAAACTAAAAGCATTCAATTAACTATTAAAAAACAAAGGGAAATCCGAGCACTTACATGAACAAGATCCATAATATAATTGAAACGAGCAAGAACCCGAACAGAAACTTGACAGGCGACACCGCCATTTCCACTAAATAATTTATCTATCTCGAACAGTTGATCTTCTCCACTCAATTCATTACAATTCATAAATCCGAATGAAATACAATTTCCCCACATCCCTTCATATCAAAAGCCCTAATTTTTCTTCTCCAGTTTTCCAAAATCGGTGTTCTGAAACCGAATTGCAGACGAACAAGTCTTGGAGACGCAGATTTCGAAGGGGCTATTAATAGGCGATGAGTTCCGATCCGTGATCTACTCAGAGATCAAGCGAAGAGGAGAAGAAAACTGTTGATCGGTGGTCTCTGGATCCTGTGTAGTTCGTGTACAGAAAAGTATACGTCTTCGTGTTTCGATTTCGGAGAACGTGCATGACATGTCCCTGTTCTTCGTAAAATGACGAACCTATCCCTGTAACTCTGACCAGTGCCAACTGAGCTTTCCGAAATTAGGGTGTATCGTTATTACAACCTTGCTCTGATTTACCCGAAATTACGAAAACCATTTTTTCGAAAGTAAGATCTAATACATCGCGACCTACCACAATAAATGTTTTTGTGAATTTTGACACTGTAGAGATTCCAATTGACGGTGGGTGGGTAGGGTTTATGTAAGAGCAACGAAAAGTGGGTTGGATTATGAGATACGGATAAAGGACGGTTGAAAGCAGAAATGTCATTTAATCTAGTAGCTCGCAATATGCTAGGCCACTATCAATCACGTGACAGCACGTGATAAATGGTACAGCGGACTGATTCCTTGTTCTATGTTATAATTCATATTGCCGGTTTAGCCCATATCGGTAAGAGTTCAAATATTTTATTTTTATGTTTTGTTTGGAGTAGGCATCATTAATCGAACGTTAATAAGGTGAGACTGCTAGTAGTCGAACTACTCATCAGCAGCTCGAGCTTTGCTGTTAAAAAGCTCCGTCAAGCTTGCCCGAACTAGATTTTAAGTTCAGCCAAGCTTGAACACAAACAAACGTACTTGGCTCATTAAAAATTCCGCTCGATTATATAGTTATATATATATATATATATACATACTAGTAAACTTGCACGTACGTTGCACGTAACTATATCAACTGATTTAAATCTATGAAAATTTTACAAATAATAGAATAAAATATAAAATAGCTAATTTATGATAAATGAAATCATGAAATGCTCTTAAAAGAAAGATGCATCTAAGGGGACAACAACACAACTTGAAGTGTGTATATAAAACTAGTAAGCACATGCATTGCACGTAAATATATCGACTGACTTAAATCTGTGAAATTTTTACGAAAAATAGAATAAAAAAATAAAATAGCTAATTTATGGTGAATGAGATCATGAAATGCTCTTAAAAAAATATGCATCTAAGTGGATAACAACATAACTGGAAGTGTGTATATACCGATTAAATAATTGGTAAACATCTTTTTATACATATTGAGAAAAAAATGAATTATCAATAACAATGAATCAATTTATATGAAATAAAAATTTATTGTATTTTTCATTGAAATAAAGCTAATATTATTAGTTAATTTAATTTAACATACCAAATAAAAATAGATTATATAATATTTGAAATTAACCAATATTTGTTATTATTTTTATAACTATTATTATAAGAATACAAGTCAATAGATAATTTTCATACATTTTCAATGTCATAATAAAGGTTACAACTCTATTTCCTATGGTTGGTGATCCAAATTACACTTTTCTTAATATTAAAGAATAATATTTATCACACAAATTCTCAATACAGCATGTTAGCAGTAAAAGAATATTTTTATCTGAATAAATATAAGCTAAAAATGATAAATTCATCGGTTTAATTTCAAATGAAGATGATAAATAATAACAAATTCAACATTACAAGTACTTAATGATTGAAAAACATAAAATTCCTAGATTTTCAACATTACAAAAAAATGAATCTGGATAACATATGGAGATATAGAAAATCAATTATAAAAATTAGTAAATTCAACACATTAATAGCTCTAAATTGATAAGCAACCATATATGTCTCATTTATAATTAAACAAAATTGATGTCACTTTGGTCTCTAAATTTGATAATCAACTACATATCACTTCCTTAAGTCAGGCCCTTTTGGAGTGGTTGTGTAAGTTTACCTTTATGGCACCCTAAGGAATAATTATGGTTATAACCCAAAACCATAGTTATAGGCCATTGTTAAGATTTGTAATTTATTTATGAATTTCCCTTTAAATTCTTGCAATAGGTTTCAATAATTTACAAAGAATAGGTATAGGCTATTGTTGTGGCAAGTTTGGACTTATGGGGGTATAGGCTGCAACGCTGTCGTTACGAGTAACGGGACTGCTGTTAAAGGGATGTTGCTGCCTGTGAAGAAGAGAAATAACTAATGTAGCGGGTTGTTTGGGGGGAGCTGTTTGGAACTGGTTTTAACAGAGAACGGGCGGGGCTGTGTTTATGAGAGAGAATGGAACAAAGGCTCCAAAGGCTGTGAGCCTGTGAGAGAGAGCTGGTTGGTCCAAACATATCAGATTCATGATCCGGGTCGGATAATGATCCGTCACTGTTCATCTTCTCAACTCGGGTGTTTCTTTTTCCCTTTTTTTTTTTTTTTGGGAATTCGTTGATAGACCCCCTTACCCGTCACGTTTTCATTCAAGAGGGGTGCCTTTCAAACCATCAGTGAACGAAGACTGTGTCCATCCCATCCAAATCTTCGATTGGTGACATATTCGGGTCGGTTCATGATCCGTCACTACTCATCTTCTCAACCCAGGTTTTTTTCCATTTTAGACTCTGTCCATCCCATCCAAATCTCCGATTGGTGACGTATTCCGGCAATGTTGCCGGAAACCTGATAATCAATTTTGTAAACTATTTTTCACATGATTTAAGTATTCAGGCCATTATTTCGGCCATAGAATGAGGGGTTTATCTCCTATGAATGGAGGCTCTCTCTGTATGTATAGATTTCCATTCACATTGCCGGAAATACCTATTCTCCGGCGGACCATACATAAAATTCAAAAAAAAATTAAATTAAATTAAATTTTTAAAAAAAGTTGGCCTTACCTGTATCAAACGTAGTAAAATCTTCCAGAACCCCACAATTTATTCGACTGGCTGAAACAAATCCTCCAATGGTAATGTAATTCTTTTAGAATTAAAAGAAAAAGATAATTTAATCTTTTGAATCAAAAACCCAAACCAGTATGATCATGAGAGAAAGAATGAGTTATAAAGATTATTTGATACTAAGAACACCCCTTTATTTTGTTGAAATGGGGAGAGAATAACAGGAGGATAATTTAAACGTGAATACGAAGGAGGGGTGATACTGAATTATAAACTAACTATACTTCATTTCTATCAATACCTCTTTTGTTTTTTTTCCTTAATAATATACGTTAAACCTCTTTAAACTTCTTTTAACCTAAGTTAATAGAATAATTAAATTAATTTAAAGAATATTTTTGTCAACATAAAGTTTAGATTACTCCTTGTACATTTATTAGTAGAACGATATATATGGGATGGGATGGGATGGGATGGGATCATAGACATATGTTCCCCTATGCACTAGGTGTTTGATTTAGAAATCCAAGGGTTGTAAATTAAGCATCATTTTAAGGGGTAAGGGCGATTTTGTAAATCTAGGTTTTTCTAAGAGAAAGTTTCATTTCCTCTTTTTCCTTTCTTATTTGTCTCTTTCTATATTCCGGTTGAGCCATATTCCGGCTGATTCCAACATTCTTCTCGGACGATATTCCGGTGATGTCCCAAAAATTAGGTAAGAAACCTTAACCCATTGTTCTCTCTTCTCTTCTCTCCTTTGTTTCACCTCATATTTTTATAAGAACACCATTAAAGAGGGGATTGTAATTGGAGGTAATCAGTTTGATTATTTGGAGGATTTCTATATCATATTTTGGCGCTTATAATCTCGTAAACAAGAAGTCAGCCATATTCCGTCTCATTCCAGAACAATATGTCTAATGATATTCATCTCTCTCTCTCTCTCTCTCGCTATTCTGGTGAGCATATTATGCGATGTCCATGGAAGGACTTGCATATTCTGCTCCGTTTGTTTTGATGTAAAATAAGGGAAAACAAATGAAATTTCATGAAAAATGTCAATTGTCTTATAAAAAATACACACAAAAAATGACATTTTCCGTGGAATTCTTTGTTTTCCTCTATTTTACATCAAAACAAATGGAGCACTCATCTCATGCGATCAGTTATGCGATCAGTTCTGTGCAATGTGATTCGTGATGATCGTTCCCATCGTTTTTTAGCAAATACTTGAAGGAAGTTAATTGAATCTACTTCTCAGGTAAAATGACAATTAAAGAATTTTGAAGGCAAGTGCAAACAGATTGTGGGGGTGTTAGTCATTGCTTCTTGGAATAGATGACTACTGCATGACCAAGAAAGAGAACATAAATCAGATAGGCATGCATGGATGACAGATTGATTTTTTTTTATATTACTTTTAACCCTAGTTAATATTTATTACCTTGGGAGTTAATTGTTTTAATTAAAATCAAAGGTAGATGTATAAACCCTAGGGATGAGTGAATCTTAACCACAGTTAATTGTTGCTAAAAGGGACATGCGTCAAGCAGGGGAGACGTGTGTTCCACTTAACATGAAACACGTGTTTCAAAAAATAGATGAACCCAATGGGTGATAAATCTTAACCATAGTTAGTGGGTATTAAAATGGTGGGTAGGAACAAATGAAGTCCGGCACATGTTTTTTACTTTTTCTTGTTACTGAACCCCTTTTGGAATGCAATATTAACGAATATTATGACCACGATGGACCAATTACTTTAAAAAAAAAGCTAGGAGGCTACGCCCCCGAACCCCCAAGGCCCTATGTAGTTCCCCCCCCAAAGAAAAATTCATGGCCCCACCCCTGGTCACAAGAGGGGTGTTTGGTTTTTCATTCTATTTCGTAGTTGGAAAGAATGGTCTCTCTCTGTTGTCTTTGTTTAGAGTTCACTCACAATTAGTTTTCTTGAGGTCAAGGGTTTCTGATTCACCTCAATGGTCTTTTTTTGTTGCATTTTTTGTTCTCTTGTCATCTAGAGAGCATGCATTGCCCACTAGTTCGGTTTGGACTGTTCAATTCGTATGCCAATTCATTGGTGAGTCGAGTCATTTGAATCATCACTGGTTACGTATAAGGATGGTGAACTATGGTTTGGTCATGATTGGTCTGCTTATCTGCTAACAAATTAAAGTGGTCCAACCTCGAGGAGAGGTTGGAAGAGCATGATTTTTTAGAATCGTGATGCAATTGCTTTAATTTTTGTTACATGTCAAGCTGTTTGATTGAAGAACCTTCATCAAAATTTTGCATACTACTGTTAACCACTCCTTGGTTTGGCAATCAACTTTCTTTGAGACAATCAACCTCTATAATTGAAGATAGAGACGGTTTGATGCAACATTACAGAACATTTAGACACCAACAGATACCCAACATTGGTCCCTGTTAGACCTTAAAGCCCATCCAATACTAAAATTAATTAGGAATTTGTTCATGGCTACAAGACCAAAACTCTATATAAGTTACAAACTCAATCAAACAAATGTTTTCATTAAAGATGACCCAGATTGAGTTCGGAAAGAACATCCAAATTCAAAACAAGATAAAAGTAACAAAGATAAGTGAATGAGAAGTGCTAAATAAAATAAAAGCAACATTCCCCATTGTAGGGATCATCCTTTTGTTTGCTTCCACGAATCTCATCAACAAAAATAAATTTGTAATCGAACAGCCACATAACTGCATCGGATAAGTTCCATCTGGTCAGTAGCCCTACCTGAGAAAGAAAATATATTGACCGTCAGAATGCCTTCAAAAAATGTCAGACAATTAAATTAAAGTAAGTTCCACAAATTAATTAAATATACAAGAAGAAGTAGTGGTTGAAGTGTATTCACCTAATTCGATATTTTTTCTTTGTGTTTTGTGGACAAATTCTAGTGTCATGTCTCAATCCTTTTGCATAAAGCATATTTCTTTTTCTTTTTTTTCAATGTCACTTTTAAATCTACCATTACAACTAATGTTCTTCGCAATCTTCTCTTTCCCCTTCTCATCCTTCTTCTTACCCTTTGTCTGTGATATGTTTGGATCTAGAAGCAATAATTTTCTTGATTTACTGATACCAAGATCATCTTGTTGTTTATAAGCCATAGTTGAAATCTCATCAATATTATCATTCACATTGTCACTTTGATCTGAAACCTTTATGAATAGCTCCTCAATTGTGTCCATTACAATTTTGTACGTCTTCTTTGACTTCGAAGTGACACATGCCAATTGGGTTGAGATTCAACAAATATGGCTAAGTTTCATTGCTTCTGAACTGCTTTACATATTATGCATGTCTATTCCATTCATGCCCACCACCCTAGCTTTATTGGCCTCTTGCGCTTTACGTATTATGCATGTCTATTCCATTCGTGCCCACCACCCTAGCTTTATTAGCCTCTTGTATCCATCTTTTTAGTATGAAGTGTGTTGGAATCTCATCCACATCAAAATGGGCAAATACTTTTAAAATATGTCTACAAAGTATCCTCGTAAACTTGAAATGTTGACATCCACACATACCCTCGTAAGTATCCAACTTTAACTTTACAACAAACTTCTCGAATGTACCAACCTTAGACTTCACTACATAAGTTTGGTATTCGCCATCATTTTCAACATCTTTGACTTTATACCGGATGACTTCTTCTAATTCATGTCGAAAATTTTCAAAGATATTCTTTGTGTAAATTTTTGCCACATGTTTCAATATCAAATTATTATTATCCATAATTCGATTCTTATGTTCTAAAATATAATCTTCGCTTTCTTCTTTACCAACTATCTTCTTTGGTGCTTGCTCATACTTAAGTACAAAGTCTCTTAGATTGGTACGAGATGAAACAAAAATCGAAGAAATCATTAACGCCTTCACTACAACCCGTGATGTTCATGCCAGCAAAAAATGTATTTTGGTTGTAAACAGGAACCCCTGATCTTCGTATCTCATAAAGATGTCGAAGCCAGTCATTTTCTACAAAAATGTATTCCATCGTCAAGGCCTTCCATCTATCTTCAAATTCTTCGACACTATATGTCTGGCTTATGCATTTTTCCATTAAAATCTTAAATTTTGATTTTTTATAATATACGTGTGATAATTTCTCAACAAACTTTTAATTAATATGCCAAAGACATAGACGATGACGTGTGTTGGGAAATACCTTACTTATGGCTGCTCCCATGGCTAAGTCTTGGTCAGTGATAATACATATTACATTGCCTCAAGCAATGTTTCAAATAACAAAGAAAATGTTACATCTATTTTATCCTGCAATAGTGGACAACCAAATTGAATGGATTGACAGTGATGGTTCACACCGGTGAATGATGCAAATGGCATATTGTACTTGTTGGTCTTATATGTCATGTCAAATGTAACAACATCTCCAAAGTGTTGATATGTCATACGGGACTGTGCATCTACCCATAAAAAGTTTGTGTCGCGTCCCAAAATACCCTCTAAGAGTTAAGGGATACTTTAGAGGTGACTATTTGTACCTGTCAAACCATCCTATATATAATGAACACAGCTAATAATGACATAATGACAACCAAAATCAGAGTGCGGAAGCTAAACATAAGTGCGGAAGAGTAAACCAAAATTTTCTTTTCCATATAAGGTGGTCTGTATTCCAAGTAAGCATATACAAAACATATCGGGTCAAAGGTGGACATGCCCACCTAATCAAATATACCAAAATACAAAAAGACTATTGATCAAATGTAACAACTAAGAGTAATCCTCATGTCTTATTCTTGAAAATAGTCTTTCATGTTCCTTTCAAAACTTTCTTGTCATATTTAAAAACCTGTTTCTTGTCTCGGTCTCACTTGTGAAAATCATGCATGCATGTCTTGTCTTGTTTGGAATCACATGTCTTGCTTGTTCCTGACTTGTTCTTGACTTGCTTGACTTGTATACTTGTGAGCCAGAGGCTAGCACCCGTACATCCCTGGGCTACCAACCTCCTTGACATTTCATTTTCTTGTGAGCCAGATGCTAGCACCCTTCACTTGGGCTACTAACCTCCTTGATATGCACTTGTTTCCTTTACTTGTGAGCCAGAGGCTAGCATCCTTCACTTGGGCTACCAACCTCCTTGACATGTACTAGTTTCATTTACTTGTGAGCTAGAGGCTAGTACCCTTCACTTGGGCTACCAACCCCCTTGTTTCATTTACATGTGAACCAGGTGTGACATATCCTAGGGATATGTCCTACCCTTGATATTCATGCTTGTTTATTTCATTCAATTACTTGTACTTGAAAACATCGGTTCATGCATGCATGCATGGGTGTGTGTAGCACTTGTAGTATCATGATGACAATATGACATGAAAGATAGTGTATAACATTTCAATTCATATTATAAAGATGTGAGAATTTAGATAATCTATATGACATTTGATAAATGTTACATAATTGGAGGAACTACACATATTCATATTTGCCTATTCTTCATTAGGTTAGGAATTTCTCATTTGTGCATTTGATCAAACATAAGGCATGCAACATTTCATAGTCATTTCATTTCCCCTTTTTAGTGCATGCATTTCATCAAACATCAATGTGTGTTCATTATTTGTAGGATACCCTTCCACCATTTCCATCACATAACATCCATCACATTCACACGACATCCATCGCCTCACACCCTTCATTCATTCTTACATCCCACACCATTTAGTATCTTGTTCATTTTTGGGAAAGTTAGGGTATTACAACAGAAGGAGAAAATAGGGGAGATCAATAATCTACATTCATGAGAAAACTAGGTTATTGTTAAGTGAGTTAGTAGGGTGTACTAACCTTAAGATCAAGGCTCGATCTTGTAGAAAAACCTTGGTTAAGGATGCTTGATTTGGGGAAGAAACCCCTTTGAAAACTACCGTGGAACGCTACCCTAGCTTGGAGAAAGAATTTCACACGTGCTTGAGGGTGGATTTGAGGATTCCAAGCCAAGGGATGATCTTGGGTTCTCAAACCCTTGGTCCTCTCTCACCAATGATGCCCTAGGAGAAAACCCTCTTCTCCTCTCTCACTTTCTCTCTAAATGTTCTAAGTATAGTGAGTGGGGACCCAAAAGCTCGGGCAAGGCTTATAAGGTCAAAGGGTGTTGGCCAAAAGACAAAAAACCCTTAATGAAATTTATGCAAAACACGAAGGACCGAACGACATGTGACAGTTCAATTACAATTCACATACATAAATTAGAGTGTGGAACATCTTTTCATTTCAATTATTTCACATGCTTAGTTGTACTTGTCTTAATTTTCTGACTTTTTTGTCGCGCCCCAAAACTAAGAGTTAGGGATACTTTGGCTCGTGATGTACAAATATCTAATACTAAACTATCTTGTATTAATATACAAGGCATACTAAAAAACGGAACTGAAAAATTCTTAATAACATAAACTTGCGATTTGTATTCCAAGTCTGAATCAACAGATTATACAAAATATAAAATCTAAAGTGGACATTCCCCACTTTCAAAATACATAACTCTCTCCCTCACATCACTCAAGGATAGGGCCACCTATCGAGTGTCCTTTTGCTCCTGAAGCTCACCCAAAGTGGGTACCTCCTCGACGTAAGTTTCCTCAGCCCAAGGCTCCTGAGCGTAAACCAGACCTGCCGAAATAACAGTTCGGCTGAGCATAGAATACTCAACATATACAAACTACTAGATAACATTTCTATAAGCATCAATGATAGCATATGCATTTATCAGAGCGAAACAGGGAAAAGCAAGGCGGAACAAGCATATGACTTAGAGCAGTTTATAAAACAGATAGCATGTGAGTATTTCCTTACAAGGTACATATCGTTGAGCATTTCACTAAACATATATGTCAGCACCCCATTTTTACACCCCCCCCCCTTTAACTATGGTTAACCAAATTAACCATGGTTGGTCCAGTCCTAACCCTAGGTCAATCTCACCCAAGCCCTAGGACAACCCTAGTCTAAACCCTAAGTCTAAACCACAGTTAAGCCTAAACCTTAGAAAACCCTAAACCTAACCTCACCTAAACCCTATATTAAACCCTAGGTAGCCCTAGTATACCCTAGACCAAGCCCTAGGTGGACCCAAGCCCTTAGGGCCTAAAAATCTGTAAGTTAGCAAGCTGAGCCCAAACATGGGCCCAATAACCCAATCAAACCTAGCAGTAGGGGGGCTGGCCCTTTTAATTCAAATCTTCAGAATGTCAGTGGATCATTCACCGACATTCTCAATCCTTCTTAGTTTGATAGTGGCAGTAAACCATTTACCAGCACCATCAGTTTGCATGTTTGCAGCACCTGCAGCCACCCCCGCACTACCTACCACTCCAGGCCACCCTACCGCCTCCCCACGCGTCTGAACTCCCTCCAGAACACCATTCCATGGCCTGAGACCCCCACCCATAACCATCCTAATCCCATCTAAGTCCCCACCTCCACTATCTATAAAACCAACCCCCCTCCACTGCAAAGCTCAAGCCACGACCCTTGCGGGAAACCTCTGGTAAAATCAAAATCCCCTAGCACCTCAGACCCCCTGTATCCCTTCAAAAATCTGGAGTCCAGTCCCCAGTAGCATTACACAACCACTTGTAGCCACCTCTGCCCTCTGTCAAGCAGACCAGTAGGGTAGGAACCTCCCCTACTCCCTTTTATCTTTTTATTTTGAGCATATTGTAAACCCCTGGTCATTTCCAGGGGGTATAGCTCAGTAGAATCCGAACAGGGGGGCTTCCCTGCCTCCACCATAGGCAATTGAACCCCCACGACCCCTCCACAAGCACACACTGTACACGGCCCCTTCTCCCACTTCCACAAACCTTCTAGGGGATTCTCAGATAACCCCCTGGATACTCTGTGGTACAGCTCCCATATTGATTTTTTTTATTTATGTAGAAAATCAGTAGTGGCGGTAGAATAACTACCGCCACTTTGGGACCATTTTTTGCAAAGCTTCTAGCTCACACATGGTGAGGCCCCTGGTCCATTCCAGGGCCTAAGTTGGTTGTCTTGGATCCCCTCTAACTTCCCTAAGCTTTCTAAGCTCCATGGGACAACTTAACCATGGTTAAAATGGGCTAAACTCAAACCTACACAGACTGTCGGTGAATGCTTCACCAACATTCTGTAAATTTCTGTAGCATTGGCTTAATGGCCCTCATGGGCCTAATTGTGGACCAAGCCCAAGGCCCAAACTTTGGCCCAGGACACTTGACAACCCCTAGACTCTCCCCTGGGCCCACCAGCCCACATGGCACCTCCCCTGACCTCCTCTTGGGGCATCAAAGCTTATGTTCCTATAAACTAGGAATGGCGGTAATTGGTTCACCGCCATTCCTAATATGAACTATATTGAGAATGATGGTAAAGCAATTACCACCATTCCTTGTATTATTTGAGCAAAGGTCTAGCCCAAAGTCCAGGCCCAATCTAAAGCCCACTGAGGCCATGACACCACTGTTGGGCCCCACTGTGAACTCAAACCATGCTTCTAACTGGGGTTGGTGCAACCCCGATTACATTTTAACCTTAGTTAAGCTTCCCTACTTGAAAAAATCCACATAAAATCCAAAGAAATATAAAATTAAAAAAAGACCAAAAACATTGATTTGCTAGCCTCCTCTTGACCATAGTTGGTCCCTAACCACTGTTAACTCAACCATTGGTTAGTTAACCATGTTTAGTTTGTATATAACCCCTAAACCACATAAAATCACAAAAAAAACATTAAAAATCTAAAAAAAACCCAAAAAGAGACTCACTAGGCCTTTCTTAACTATGGTTAGTCCCTAACCCTAGTTACACCCTTCTAACCGCGGTTAGACTCAACCCTTGAGCACTTGACCTTCCTGGTCAACTAAACTCTAGCCTTCTGGGCTGGACCATTAACCACCCTATGCATACACACACACACCCCTAGCCTTAGCACGAGCTCATGTGCCAGAACTATGCTCGGTCTGATCTCACCCCGGTGAGTACGTAGGCAACCCTACTTGGGTTCGACCCTAGCCACTTAACTTTCTATATTTCTTGGATTAGCATTCTTTTAAATACTTTGACATTTTAATTAAACTTTGAGATTAAAATTGGCTTAAGTTTAGAGAGTAAGTAACATTTATAAACAGGGGTCCTGGGGTGCCTAAACACCTTCCCCAGGACTTAATTGAACCGCTTACCCAAACTCTGAATAGACTATTTGCCTTATCCAAATGAACAAATACCCGGGACCTATCCCTAAGAATGAATAGGTGGCGACTCTCAAGTCAAACGAATCATTATGAAAGTGGGGGAAAATCTCATGCTCACAATATACTTTAGCCATAACAAACCCGATACTTAGAGTGATTCGCAAAACTGATAACAAAGCGATACTTTACAAGCTAGGAGGTAACTCCCTCGAATTCAAAACGAACGATGCTTTACAAGCAATGCGGTCCTTAAGAACACCCTTGAGTCTAAAACAAGCGGTACTTTACAAGCAAGAAGGTAAACTCCCTTGAGTTAGAAAATCAAAGCGATGCTTTACAAGGCAAGAGGTAAACTCCCTTGAGTCCGAAAATCAAAGCTCCCTTGAGTCCGAAAATCAAAGCAATACTTTACAAGCTAGGAGGTAAACTCCCCTGAATCCGAAAATCAAAACAATACTTTAAAACCTTAACTTGGAACAAAACCCTTTTGAGTCAAAACCTTACCTTAGAACAAACCATGCTTTTCAACATTTATCCTTACACACTTCTAATCATACAAACATACTAGTTCATGGAGTATTTGTGAGCAATTCAATTGGAAAAAATCCCTAAATTATATTTTCATAGCCTTAAAATAAACTCTCGTACATGCATTTCCTCAAACACGTAACATTCAACATTCTTATAGGCATTTTATTTGTTTTTCTCCTAGTCAGACATTTCATCAAACACCTTGAGTGCGTATTTTATGTGTACATTATCCTTCCCCATTTTCCATTCAAGAACACCAATCAATTTTTGTTATTTGTTAACAATTCATAGTATAGCTAATGAGTGTCGGGTATTTACTAACAATACTTTGATCATACCCTTTTGAGCATAACAATACATTGAACAAAACCTTGCTTTGAGCAAGATCCTCCTTTGAGCCAAAATCATCATCTTTAGCAAAATTCATACTTTATTCAAAACAATACTTGGAGCTAAAGTCATTCTTTGAGTTCATATATTATTGTAAGCAATTCGATAAACAAGAACACCCTCAAGATCATGGTAATATCCATAGCATGCAAAACATGATTATCATTTCTAATTTCTATCAAGAACATACCACAAAACCTACTATTCATTAACCACTCATAGCAAAACAATTTAGTAGAGTGTATCTACCTTAGGGGATAAAATTCCTTTGATCCAAGGGTTGAAAAAGGTTGAGGAAGCTTGTAGAAGAGAACCTCAAGCTTGAGGATGACGATCCAAGCTCCAATGGCGCGTGGGAGTGAGATCCAAGCTTGATTTGTGATGTTCTTCCCCAATCCAAAATTACCCCTCTTGAAAAATCCTCTTCTTCTTCCTTTCCTCTCTCAAGAACTCTTCTTAGGTTTAGGGTAAACCAAAACCCCCCAGAAGATCCCCTATTTATAAGCCAAGGGGTGAAAACCCCAAAAATCTCGCACAAAAAAGTTTGGGTCGCATGTCTACGATCGCATATCTACGATCGATCGTAGAGTTGTCAGTGAGTTTTCAGAGTTTCTGGGACTCTACGATCATTTGTAGGCTTCTTACGATCGATCGTAGGTTGTCTTGTGAATTTTCAGCATTTTCAGAACTTTACGATCGTTTGTAGTTACGATCGTTCGTAGGTCATTTACGATCTTTCGTAATTCTGATAGTGAGTTTCCAGATTTTTTCCGCTTTGGTATTTTGGCCATAACTTTTGAGTCGCTTATCGGATTTTGACGATTTAACATGCGTTGGAATTTCCTTTCAAAGGATAACAATTTTGTATCTAATGGATAAATCTTAATTTTGAATTTTTAATTACCTAAATGCCCTCTAAAGACAACTGGTCTGGAAATGGATTTCAGTAACCCAGTTTTTCAGCCGACCTAGTTTTGGAATTCTAACTTTTAACTCAACCCCGACTCAAAATATGGAAAAATGATAAACATGAACCTCAAAGAGGGTTCCAATATATTTCCAAAAATTCAAGAATCACTCGATTCCGAGCAATGGTGACTAAACTAGAACTTTTTAAAGTTGAGGGAAATGCTGAAACCTACCTCTTCAACACCTAGAACACTTCGAGTGCTTTCACACTCTTTTCCCTCGGGTCCAACACCCTACTCACATCACATAACTCATTCTCCATAGTTTTTAACCCACTTCAGTGATCGTTGAAACGACACCAATATGCATGAGAGGTCCTGACCTCTTTATGCCTCGCGCACTAGCACTATTCACCATTCACTATTCACTTACAACCCATTACACTTAAGGTATTTTATACCCTTGCTTTTACCAACTTAGATTATCTTTATACTTCTTATTTGAGACTCAAAACATGTACCTAAACCCTCACTTAACTCACCATAATACTAAGAACACAAAAGAAGGCTTTAGGCCTTTACACACACCGTACAATGGCACTATTCACTGACACTATTCATAGTATAGTGAACTCGAATTCCGGGGTTCTACATTTTTTCTTGTCTGTGAATGAGTCAAACAACATGCACTGTGCAATAACTTAAAATAACTCTACCCCATATATTGGGTAGAAACTAACATATACCCTACTTATTAGCCTCAGGGTTATAACCATTGGTACCCTTAATAATTTTGATAATAACATAACAATGAAATGAAATATTTGGTACTAATAATCGTGTTTAAGTGCTCAAATTTTTCATAAGATAAAGTTGATAGCACTCCAATCATGAAAAAAGATGGAAATTACCCAAGAGAAAGTTCAACTCAATGCATACAAAATGAAGATCCAAGATAAGACCATAGTCCAAGTCGGGTCAATTGAAGATAAAAGGCAAAATCACAAGACCCAAATCAAGCCAAGATCATCTCTAAACAACCTTAATGTATCTATTTTCTATTTTCAGAGTTCATAGGTCTTATGTAAAAAGTCCTGAAGAAGAATTGTAAGTTTAAAAGCTCAAGAATCATAGATTGACCATAGGAGCTTAGGACACTTTTTGGAAATCAATCTAAGGCCCTAAGGGATCATAAAATCGTGATAAAAACATAACTAATTGACCTAAGAAATCAATCTCATCTAATTGATCTGATCCAAATCAGAATTCAAGATTTTCTCTCTAAATTCGTCAACGAATCTTCAGCAAAAGCTAAATTCGGTGACGAAGTCATGACAAAATCTTTGAATTTTAATTTTGTCATTTGAATTCGGCGACAAATTCTCTGGTTGGTTTGATTTTGGCGACGAAGTCATAACAGGGTTTCAATATTCAATTATGTCTTCTGTATTCGGCGACGAATTCAAGTGGGAACTTCATTTCGTCGACGAAATCAGGTCTGAAACTGAAAAACCGTTGTAATGGCTAGTTTTTAACGGATCAAAAAGCATTTAATGCTTCTCCAACGGCATTCTTAGATCAAATGCTATAAAAGGAGTCCATTTATGAACTCATAACAACTCTTGATCACAACAATAACTCCTATTGATCAATCATTCATTGCTATTGATTCTCACTCACTCTCATACTTAAAAAATCTCCAAAATCTCTCTTGAGCTCATTCAACTCCAATTTCTCTTTGAGAGACTTTATTAAAGTTTGTATTTCACTCTTATCCAGCTTATCTAAGGAGCTTTTAATTTGGGTATTTAATCCCAACTCATTTATTGAGGTCAGTCAATAATTTAGGATTCTTGCACTGAAATTGTTGCTTCAGTTCTATCAAGAGAGGATTGTGCTCTTGAAAGGTTTTAACTTGGCCTAAAGGAGAGCTTGTAAAGGTAACATCTCGACCTGTAAGAGAGATTGTAAGGGTTTGGACTCCACCTGTGAAGGAGCCTGTACGATTAAAAAATCGTGGTGAATCCTCTAGCTGGAAGCTGAGGCGGGGAGTAGACTGGTTTGCTAAGCCTCGTGAACAAATCCTGAGTTTGCTCTCTCCTTATCTCTTCTCCCCCTCTCTTAATATCTCTACTGTTTTAGCTTGTTACACATTTAATTTATTTCATAATTTTTGAATTTGCAGTTTATAATTTTTTAAATCTGCCATAAACCCTATTCACCCCCCCTTTAGAGTCATTACCTGACCAACAATTGGTATCAGAGCCTAATACTCTAAATAGATCTAAACAATCTGAGTAATCGATTTTTAATGGCAAACAACATTTTTGCAACCAGCCTAGGAGAAGGACAGTCCACCACTAGACCCCCATTGTTTAATGGAGAAAATTATAACTATTGGAAAACTAGAATGATGTATTACATTCAAGCTCTAGATTATGAGTGTTGGAAAGTAATAGTCAATGACCTTTATCTTCCCACAAAACTTGTGGATGATGTTAGAATCTCTAAGGTAGAGGAAGAGTGGAATGATGCTGACATTAAGCTCATTCAAACTAATGTTAAAGCTATTAGCAACCTCTACTATGCTTTAAGCCCTCGAGAATTTAACAGAGTTTCCGGATGTGACTCTACTAAAGAAATCTGGGATAAACTGAATGTCACCTATGAAGGGACTAATCAGGTTAAAGAATAAAAGATTAGCATGCTTGTTTACAAGTATAAATTATTTAAAATAGAAAAAGAAGAGTCTATTGGTGACATGTTCACCAGATTTACTAACATTTTAAATGGTCTGAAATCTTTGGGCAAAGTGTATTCAAATGCAGAAAATGTACGAAAGATTCTAAGATCATTGCCTAAGGAATGGACTCCAAAAGTGACAGCAATCCAATAAGCTAAGGATCTCACTAAGCTGCCTATGGATGAGCTGTTAGGATCTCTTATAACTCATGAAGTCATAATGAATGATCAAATGTCTGATGAACCAAGAAAGGGCTGGCTCTTAAGACTACTCAAGTTGAAGATAATGATGAGGAATCCAGCAGTGATGATGAAAACATAGCCTTGATGGCAAGAAGATTCAAAAGGTTCCTCAAGCTTAAAAAGAACTTCAAAAAGAGACCATACAAGAAGGAGTTCTCAAAAGAGATGAACAAGGCTGAATCAAGCAAGAAGGAACCCCTCACTTGCTATGAATGCAAGAAGCCAGGCCACATAAGGACTGACTGTCCTCAACTCAAGAAGAGCCAAAAGTATAAGAAAAATGCAATGATGGCTACTTGTGATGACTCAGAGGAAAGCAAATCAGAAGATTCAAGTGATGAAGAGGTGACAACCTTGTGCCTCATGGCAAATGAGGATGAGGTAACTTCTTCCCGAAATGATTCTCTCTCATACGATGAAATAAGAGAAACATTTGATGAACTCTATATTGAATTTGATAGAATAGCTAAATTAAATAAATCTTTAAAAAAGAAATCAACACTCTCACACATTCATGTGATATTCTGCAAAAAGAACAGAGTGTGTTGACTATTGAGAATGAGGAGCTGAGTAAGAAATTAAAAGATGTTCAAAATTCTCCTCATGACTCATCTTGTGAATGTGATCAGTTAAAAGCAAAAGTCAAGGATTTGACTAATAATGTCCTCACATTCACAAATTGTCAAAAGAATCTAGAAATACTCTTAGGACAGCAGAGATGTGTTTTTAACAAAGCTAGACTTGGTTATAATACATTTTCAAAACAAAAAGATTATCAAAACTTCTTTACAAAATCAAGTAGTAACCAAACTCCACCTTCTACTTCATTTTATAATGGTAAAATAGTTAGAAAAGTTTGGATTTCAAAAGGAACACCTTCTCTTCCAAAAACTGACCATAAAGGATCAAGAATGATATGGGTTTCCAAGGAAACTAATCCTCCCAATCAAAACCCAAATCAATTTGGGTTCCATAAAAAATAGTTTGGGTATCGAGGGGAAAGTATCTTGGAGTTACTTAAATTGGATGTGTAGGTATGCTTCAAGTCAAGGACTTTCAAGACAACATGGTTCTTGGACAGTGAATGCTCAAGACATATGACCGGGAACAAGGAGCTATTTGCATCAATCACTCCAAAGGATGGTGGTCATGTGACATTCGAAGACAATGCTAAAGGGAAAATCATTGGCATATATAACATTGGTAAGAATAAATCTGTTTTTATTGAAAATGTATTACTTGTTGATGGTCTTAAACATAATCTCATTAGTATCAGTTAACTTTGTATGACCGGGAACAAGGAGCTATTTGCATCAATCACTCCAAAGGATGGTGGTCATGTGACATTCGGAGACAATGCTAAAGGGAAAATCATTGGCATATATAACATTGGTAAGAATAAATCTGTTTTTATTGAAAATGTATTACTTGTTGATGGTCTTAAACATAATCTCATTAGTATCAGTCAACTTTGTAATAAGGGATTGAATGTCTCATTTAAATCAAATATTTGCATGATTAAGGATAAAAATAATTTAAATACTTTATTTGTAGCTCATAGAAATGAGAATGTTTACACCTTAGATTTTGATGAACGTAATCGTGAGGCATTGCTATGCAAGAAGAATTAAATCAATTTGATAGAAATCAAGTTTGGAATCTAGTACATAGACCAAATGACAAATCTATAATTGGTACAAAGTGGGTCTTTAGAAATAAAAATGATGAAAGTAAAAATGTAATTAAAAATAAAGCAAGACTAGTAGCTCAAGGTTACAACCAAGAAGAGGGCATAGATTATGATGAAACATTTGCCCCAGTTGCTAAACTAGAAGTCATAAGAATGCTACTTGCATTTGCTAATTATAAAGAATTTAAATTATACTAAATGGATGTAAAAAGTGCATTTCTAAATAGTTATATTAATGAAGAAATTATGTAAATCAACCACCTTGTTTTGAAAATCATAAATTCTCAAATCATGTATTTAAGTTAATTAAAGCCTTATATGGATTAAAGCAAGCTCCAAGAGTTTGGTATGATAGGTTAAGCAATTTCTTAATTGAAAATGGATTCACAAGAGGTAAAATTGATACAACTTTATTGATAATGACCAAAAATGATGATATGCTAATAATTCAAATCTATGTAGATGACATTATATTTGGATCAACAGATGAATCTCTGTGTAAAATGTTTGCTAAAACAATATAAAACGAATTTAAAATGAGCATGATGGGTGAATTAACATTCTTTTTAAGACTTCAAATTAAGCAAACCAAACAAAGAACATTTGTTAATTAAGCTAAATATAGTAAAGAATTACTTAAAAAGTTTAGAATGGAAAATACTAAGATAATGGATACTCTATGAGTCCATCAACCAAACTTGATAAGGATGAAAAAGGAAAAAATATTGATGAAAAACTCTATAGAGATATGATTGGAAGTCTCGTGTATCTTACTGCAAGTAGATCTGACATTATGTTCAGTGTTTGCATTTGTGCAAGATTTCAATCCTGCCCAAAAGAATCTCACTTAATTGTTGTAAAAAGAATTTTTAGATACTTGCTTGAAACAATAGATTTAGGATTATGGTATCCTAAAGACACAAATCTAGATCTAATAAGTTATTCAGATGCAGATTTTGCTGGATGCAAAGTAGATAAAAAAAGTACTAGTAGAACTTGTAACTTTTTAGGACATTCTTTTGTTTCATGGTTTAGTAAAAAACAAAATTCAGTGGCATTATCCACAGCTGAGACTGAGTATCTGGCAGCTGGACTTTATTGTGCTCAAACTCTATACATGAAACAACAGCTAGAAGATTTTAAACTTATCTATACTAAAATCCCTATTAAGTGTGATAATAAAAATGCAATTTGTATGACTAAAAATCTCATTCAACACTCAAGAACTAAACACATAGAAATAAGATATCATTTTATTAGAGATTATGTGTAAAATAGAAATGTTATCTTGGAATTTGTGGATACAATCAATCAGCTTGCTGATATTTTTACCAAACCTCTACTATTTGATAGGTTTATTGCTTTGAGAAGAGAATTGGGTATGGCTAGTCTTAGTGAGCTAATCTAATAAAAAACAAAAGTAATCAAAAATCAAATCTTTGAATTGATATGTTTATAACTTGTTTGATTATTTTAGAAGAATGATTTGAAAGCCTTATGATGATTTTAGATGTCATAATGAGCCATTGGTTTGAAGAAAAATAGTTGAAAATTTTAAAAGAATTCAATTCTTCAAATTCAAAACTGAATTCGGCGATAAATTCAATCTGGAATTTGATTTCGGCGACAAATCCTTGGGTAAAATGGAAAACAGAATGTTTTCTATACCCATTTCGATGATGAATCTGGATGATTCATCCATTTCGTCGACAAAGTCAATTCAAAATGTAAAACAGTAGGTTTCCTTACTCTAATTCGGCGACGATGATGTAAAACAGTAGGTTTCCTGACTCTGCCCTAAAATGGGACAAATTTCTTGAATCAAATGAACTCATGTTCCCTGAGTTAGTTAGACTTTGTTACACACACTTTCACTCAAGCAATCTGAATCTCTCATCACTTCTTTTGTCTTAAGTAAAAATATTTTTTTTTTCACCAAAATCAATTGCACTCCATTTTGAAAATCCCTCAGTACACCCTTCAAACTTTTGTGAATGGTCAATGGACCAAACATGAAGGATTTGATATGGTAGATGTACTAAAAATGATATGCCTAAACCAAGATTTCTCCACTCCTTTTCAACCCAAGGTTAAAGACCTTACCCTCACATCTAGACTCATTCATCATATCATAACCTGTAACCTAGTTCCCAGGGCTGGGGTAGGGAATACCTTACTTATTTTGATGTATTCCTTATGTGGTGTATCCTAACCACCACACCTATTGATCTGTTTTACATCATTGTCCATTGTATGAATGATGCATCTAAGAGAAAATCAGGTTGTCTTCCTTTTGGTCAAGCCCTGACTAAAATCTTTAAACATTTCAATGTTCCCCTATCCTCTCAAACAAATTTTGTCACCCCCGATGACTCTTCCATTTATAGCAAGACAACCATTCAAAGAATGGGCTATACTTTGAATGAAACCCAAAAGGTTTGGATTCCCAAACCCTCTGCCTCTCAATCCTCCACCATTCCTTCTAGTTCCCCAATCCCTATTCGTACTCCAACCATTCCTACTTCTGCTCCCACTCCATCTATCCCTTCCTCTTCAGCAGTACTTTCAGTAGAGCTTCAGGCTGAGCAGCAACCAGATTCTGTCCCAGCAGAGGACCCTCAGGGTGAGTAGCACCCTAGGGATGAGATGCCTGATCGGTCTGATTTCGTGGATGTTGGAGAGATACCTGAGAGCTCTCACAGATAGGAGTCTCCTCACTTTGAGGACCCTGGTCAGTTTTATGAGGTGCCCAGCAAGCCAGCAACCTCTGAAGAGCAATTGAGCATCATGGCAGGATAGATTGCCTCCATGTCCTCCAGCTTGGAGCACTTTCAGTTGGAGATGAGGATGAGCCAGCAGGCTTTTTAGGAGGAGATGAGAGCCTCCATGGTCTCCTTTATGACTGAGACCAGGGCAAGCCTTACTGTCATTCAGTCAGAATAAAGAGAATGCCTTCAGAACCTCCAGTCAGCCACTTCCTCCAGACTTGCAGCTCTTGAGACAGGGATGATCAACATCCCCAAGGAAGTGCAGTCCTCTCTAGCTGCTGTTCATTTTGATCTAAGAGAGAGCTAATGCCACCTAAGCAGTCTTGGGGACAGTTAACGTGGATTCATCATCACCAAGAATAGGGTAGACTCTATATCTTCACTCCTTCATAGATTGGGGGTAGATCAGTCAGAAGAAAGTATCAGAATGGAGAAAGTCACTAAATTAATCCAAGGTCAAGTGGATTCCTCAGCTCTTCAGTTGAAGACTCAAGGCAAGCTTCTCCTGGATATGGCAGAGCATGACTATATCAGCTTCCATTACCTTGATAGCTACTGATGAGTTGAAGAAAATGAGCAATTTTCTGGTTAGCTTGGCTAGTGGAGCCACTCCTTCCCAACCTCCCTCTCAAGCTCCACCTTTTTCTTCTAAAGGCAAAAGGCCAATGAAGACCAAGGAGACCCCTTCCATGAAGGATGCTCCTATTATCTCTCTTCCATCCTTAGATGAAGACTCTTCTTCCTCTGAATCTCCTGATGGATCTCCCATCCACTCTAGTAGTGAAGAAGTGACCAAGGCCCTGGATAATGAAGATGAAGAACCCTCAGAAGACTATCTCTCAAAAGTTGTAGAATTAATCAAGAAACAAAAACAAGATGGGTTGTAATTTTTTTGTGATTTTTTGATGTTGACATAGGGGGAGAATGAAACATGTAATGAAAATTTGATAATGGTAGATGTAATGACATTTGACATTTTCTTATGAAATGAAATTTGAATCATTTGAATTTGATTTTTTGCACCTTTGGTAGTATATACAAATATGATTATCTTTTTGCCTTTGGAATTTCTCTTGGTTGTTCAAAAATATCATCTTATTTGAATTCATGGAACTTCTCTTGATTCACAATTCAAATTGATCAATTCTTTATCCTTGATTAATCTGTCTTGATCAAATGTGTTGTGAATAGAAATTAAAATTTTGACACTTATCTTTGTGGAACTTCTCTTGGTATTAAAACATAGTGATATGTTTCTTAATCCATCTAAAATATGCATCCAAATATCAACTATGATTTTTATTGCATATGTTTAGGGGGAGCTTACCTCATAGTTTTCATGAAAGACATATTGTGAGGGAGAGCGTAATCTCATTTCATTACATTATTATGTCATCATAAAAAATGGGGAGATTGTTAGCCTCAGGGTTACCATGAGTATCCCTAATAATTTTGATGATAACATAATAATAAAATAAAATATTTGGTACTAATAATCGTGTTGAAGTGCTCAAATTTTCATAAGATAAAGTTGATAGCACTCCAATCAAGAAAAAATATGGAAATTACCCAAGAGAAAGTTCAACTCGGTGTATACAAAATGAAGATCCAAGATAAGACCATAGTTCAAGTCGGGTCCATTGAAGATAAAAGGCAAAATCACAAGACCCAAATCAAGCCAAGATCATCTCTAAACAATCTTAATGTATCTATTTATAATTTTGAGAGTTTATAGGTCTTATGTAAAAAGTCTTCAAGAAGAATGGTAAGTTTAAAAGCTCAATAATCATAGATTGACCATATGAGCATAGGACACTTTTTGGAAATCAATCTAAGACCCTAATGGATCATAAAATCATGATAAAAACATAGCTAATTGACCTAGGAAATCAATCCCATCTTATTGGTCTGATCCAAATCAAAATTCAGGATTTTTCTCTCTGAATTCGTCGACGAATCCTTATCAAAAGCTGAATTTGGCGACGAAGTCATGACAGAATCTTTGAATTTTAATTTTGTCTTTTGAATTCGGCGACGAATTCTTTGGTTGGTTTGAATTCGGCGATGAAGTCATAACAGAGTTTTTCAATATTCAATTATGTCTTCTGTATTTGGTGATGAATTCAAGTGGGAATTTTATTTCATCGACGAAATCAGGTCTGAAACAGAAAAACCGTTGTAACGGCTAGTTTTCAACTGATCAAAAAGCATTTAATGCTTCTCCAACGACATTCTTGGATCAAATGCTATAAAAGGAGTTCATTTATAAACTCATAACAACTCTTGATCACAGTAATAACTCCTATTGATCAATCATTCATTGCTATTGATTCTCACTCACTCTCATACTTAGAAAATCCCCAAAATCTCTCTTGAGCTCATACAACTCCAATTTCTCTTTGAGAGACTTTATTAAAGTTTGTATTTCACTCATATCCAACTCATCTAAGGAGCTTTCAATTCAGATTTTCAATCCCGACTCATTTATTGAGTTCAGTTAAGAATTTAGGATTCTTGCACTGAAGCTGTTGCTTCAATTCTATCAAGAGAGGGTTGTGCTCTTGAAAGGTTTCCGCTCGGCCTAAATGAGAGCTTGTAAAGGTAACATCTCGACCTGTAAGAGAGATTGTAAGGGTTTGGTCTCTACCTGTGAAGGAGCTTGTATGATTAAGAAATCGTGGTGAATCCTCTAGCTGGAAGCTGAGGTGGGGAGTAGGCTGATTTGTTGAACCTCGTGAACAAATCCTAAGTTTGCTCTCTCCTTATCTCTTCTCCCTTTTCTCTTAATATCTCTACTATTTTAGCTTGCTGCACATTTAATTTACTCCACAATTTTTGAACGTGTAGTTTATAATTTTTTAAATCTGTCATAGACCCTATTCACCCCCCCTTTAGGGTCATTACCTGGCCAACACTACTTACCAAGGTACCACATGGTTTGCACATTATATGGTGCATACGGCTTGTCTGCACATTATCCGGTGCATACGGCTTGCTTGTGATTAACTTGCTTGGCTTGTCTTGCCTTTATCTTAGACTTGTTGGTGCTCGGGCAATGCAAAACTCAATCATGCATTACTTACTTGTATCTTTATTAGTGCATTTAATTTTTTCTTCATACATGTGCATGTTTTTCAATAGTGAGTGCACAGTAATACATGCTCGGTTAGATTATTCCTAAGACTATTAGTCAAGGGCCACAGGAAATCTCATCATAGCATCTCATTCCACTATGTTAACAGGCCTAGGCAAGCAAGACCCTCGTCAAAGGCTCTTTTACCCAATAATAAACCACGTATAATAATATAGAACAACACAACATGACATTCATAGTTCCAACAATTTAACAGGCTTTAATCACATTTTATTTTTCAATAACCATAATTCATAATTTAATTTAAATATCAATAACGCATTTTAAATCAAGATTAAAACCATGAATACATACCTAATTTATCAATTATAAATCTTATCAGGCATATCCAAAATCACACTATCATGTAACCCTAATATCACAAAGAGTCTACATCTATCATTCAATTCTTTCATACATTTCATTCAACTCCAAGAATTCATCCATTCCTTCTCATATATCCATATACATCCATCATAAATTCTCAATCCTCTTGTTGAAATATAATCAAAATATAATTAAACATTGTTATTCACATCTTAATCATGTTATTCACCTCATACTTTAACCATATATAAAATGGTGCATTAGGGATAATAGAAATTCATAGATCTTACTTATTTTCATGTTCTTACTTAGATCTATCCATTTTTACTCTTCCTTTAGATTTATATTTAAGAAATTGAGGATTAAGGATCGTTATTTACCTCTCTTGATCGATTCTCTACGATCTTACGCTTGCGAATGAGTCTCGATCTAAATGTTCAAGTCTCCTTCATTCTTCTCTGATTGAATCTTGTGATCTCTAGGTTTTCCCTATTTGAATCTTTCAAAATACTATATTTTCTCAATCTTTTATGTTTATGAGGCTCTAGGAAACCTAATTCACAAGTTAGAGGGGGAATTTATAAGGTTTGGGGACTCAAGGGAACTTAAAAAGTCAAAAATTAGTGTTTTCGTGTAAATCTCAGCACCCACCGATTGATCGGCGAGTTTGACCGATCGATCCTAGCCGCCACCGATCAATCAGCGCTAGTTGTGTCGATCGGTCGGATCCCATATATATATTTTTATATGAACCTTGATCTGGTAACTTGCTTGTAACTTTTGACTTGGGTATCAGAATTAGGCGATTCAAGATGTGTTGGAATCGTTATTCGAAGGGGAACAATTTATTATGTAATAGAGATATCCAAATTTCAAGTTCTTGGGGGTAAAAATGTCTCATCAAGTTGGATGAAGGTGAAGAGAACCCCGAAACATTTGGGATAATACTGAGAACCCCAGGTTTGAACCGTAGACTCCTAAAAGTTAGAAAATAGATATCTTAACCTAATTTTGGGCAATGAGGTGCTCCATTAAACCCGAAACTTTTAATTTAATAATAATTATAAGTTAATCACTATTATTATTATTATTATTATTATTATTATTATTATATAAGAGGTTACTAATCAGGGCATCCCATATTAATTCCCGTAGGAACACATGCATTAAAAATTAGATATATATTCTACGAAATTTATATAAATGGCACGAATGCAGATTATCTAAATTTAGGTCTCTACAAACACATCTCTCCGAAAGGGCCTGTATTTGGGAGAGAAGGAGAGCCTTATAAGGCATAACAGTGACTTTATAAATAAAATAAAGCTTACAATTACATGCATGACTATATGGTCTAGGGTACACCTCGCCTCTTGTGCTGGTGGTGGGGTGTGGCCTCTCCGTTGAGGGAGATATGGGGATTCAATCCCCCCGGGTGTGAGTCGCAACTCGCAAGAGCTCCAATTTTCAAGCTAACCACTAATGTACTAACGTACATAAATGATATCCGAAGCAACAAAAAAAAAGTTGTATGGTAATAGGGTTAGATAACTTGCATAGGAATACTTTGTCATTCAACACAAAATAATTTAAAGTATTTATTGTGTAAATTAAAATACATAAGTTGATTGGTCTAAAATGATGAATAGTCTCAATATTATGTATTGTCTGGCTTTTTAGACGACTCGAGAGGTTGGTAAGGGAAAAAAATGGTCGGTATATTGTTTGATTAGACGTAATACTTTGATGGGCATTTGGTTTGGCAACACTATTATAAGCTAATAAAAGCTAATAAGCACTTTTTATAATTAGTAATGTGACAAATGACCCCTTAACTTCTTGAGAAGGACGAACCGTGACCTCAGAGGTCTCGAGGTCGATTTATGGGCTCCCCTCAATATATATTGGTTGTATGGGGTAGGGGTATTCTCTATGAAGCACGTGGGACAATCCGAGTCTTTGAGGCTCAGGATATCCACGTTTATCCAAAAAAACAAACAAATAGAAGTTATGGAAGTTGAAAACTTAACTTTCTATTGAAATCACTGATTGACAACACTATTACTAAGCATTTATTTACTTATTAATAAAAAATTTGAATTATAGCCATAAAGTCGAGTCTAGCCACCTTTGCAAGACTTGACTTCAAAACCTGGACCCTGTGATTGAGCTTCCCCTTGTTTCAAAGCCTTCAATTAGTCAAACATCTTCCCCTGGGACTTTGAACTACCGGAGAACCCTTGACCCTTGGATTGAGTTTGATCTAGTTGCGGTTATTAGCAAAACGTGTTCTATATATGGATTAACAATCGAGTTTTATCACATGTTGAACCCCCTGCCACATTAATTAAGGGCTGCTGCACATTTATCAGATGGTTTAAAAACTCATTGGATTTCCAAGATCATCGCGATTCAAAAGGTTTTGTGAGTTCCACATGGTGTCTAGAGCCACTAAAGACGTGAGAATCGGTCGAAAGCATCTACTTGGATTGGAAAGGGTCTTCCCTCGGCTTAGGGAGAATTTAAAGGCAACTCAACACTGAACAAAATCTACAACGCCCAGAGAGAGAGCCCCAATGACAATTAAATTTAGGCCAACTCACCTCGCAATGGAATGACGGCCAAGAGAAAATTCAAAGGACTAGGGTTCTCAAAGCAGATTCAACCTCAATGAAATCTCAATTTATCATATCATAAAACCCTCAATTTTGAACACATTCCGACCTATAGAAATGTTTTCAGCGAAGCATTTGCCAAATCTTTTTTGTCCTTATCTTCACCTTCCACCGCAAGAGAGCTTTTTTGATTCCTCCGATTCCTCTGCCTATACGGGATCAACTGGTATAATTACCAGACTGCTTTGGCTCTAGAATTGCTGCCTTTTCGGGTTCTGCTTCCACTCCGCTTACCATCCAGTGGATCTTCACCTGGCTAGGATTCTGACTCTCAAACGGGGAAAAACTTATTTTCTTTCCATTAGAAATTATCGCATGTATCAATCGATTCAACAATTGGATCATTGGAGTTATCGTGTTATTAGTCTAGGGTTTATCTTTTTAACCGTATGTGTTCTTTCGGGAGCAGTATGAGCTAATGAAGCACGGGGATTGTATTGGAATTGGGACCCAAAAGAAACTTGGGCATTTATACTTAGACCATATTCGCGATTTATTTACATACTTGAACAAATAAAAATTTGCATCTCCTCATTGTACCCAAAGAAGGTGGCTCTGTCGCTAAACAAGCCGACAGAGAGGGTACCAAATGCCTAAACAAGACAAGACCCACCATATGCTTAACACAAAGTTTTCGGTCCTCCCTCTAGCACACGGGGATCGGCCCTACGCACTGGGGACGAAGCGGATCAAATCAATTCATCGTCGAAAATGGCATAGTATAACATAGGAAGATCTTTTATCCATATCGAATCCAAAATTGGATTCCTGATCAAATCAAGAATTCCATTGAATTTCTTTATCATTCTTTCTTTTCGATAAGGTTGGTTGTAGCAGTGTTGAATGAACGACAGGGACTCATCCCATACCGGGTAACCTTAAAGGTGGTCCTGATGTTAGATTCTCAACATTTGAACCGATGGTTCTATTGGTGACCCATTCAAAATAAGCTAGCCGCTTTGACTTTGATTAGCCAATAGAGTGTGGGGGTTTCCAATTTGATACAAATTCATATTTTTTGGGAATTAGTTGGAATGTGTTCATATCTATTAATAGTTTTTAGTTTAAGCACTTATTTATAGATTTATTAATAAATATTTTTATTAACAAAAAAAGTAATAATAAAAAATTATTAGAACAAAAAAAGTACTTATTAATAAGTTACCGCATACATGGGGCATTGGTGGCCCCTTTACACCCTTGCGAAGACTAGTAACCAATTGAGGGACTAAAGTGGGGCAGTAACACCCAGTCGCAATGTTTTTTTTTGGGTTAAGTGATGTATTTATTAGCTTATAGTGCGTCTCCAATAGGGATGGCAATGGGTCGGGTTACTCGGGTACCCGCCCCTATTGGGATGGGTTGGGGTAGCTCTTAAACGGGGTAGAGGCGGGTTTGAGAATAGAGGGTTAAACCCAACTCGGGTTCGGGTTTAAGCCACCTCATCCCCCTGTTTATAACATAAAATTACTATTTTACCCTTAAATTAAAAATTAACTCAATATATTAGTTATAGGGTGCTACTATGAGCACACCACTACTTACATACTGGACACCATTTAAAAAAAAAAAAACTTACTATTTTTTTATATTTTATCTTTCTAAGCGCACTCATCCCAAAATCCCTAAAAACCCTTTATATGACCGCTTCATCTAAACACGTTGTCTTCTCTTCTTAAAGGAACGAACACCATCTTCTCAAGGGACATCGTATCTTCAACTTCTTCTCCTGGCAGCGGCAGTTGTTTTGCCCTTTTTCTTCCAATTTCACTACCTAATAGATTTGCAAGCCTTATTTTAAGTTGAAGTTTGTGGAGGTACAATGACTTTAATGTACTGTTACTATTTGATATAAAGCAATTCAGTGAATATAAATCAATTTTGGTGTTAAAATATGTACCTGTTGTTTGTTTAATTAAAGGTACAGTGACTTCAATTTGTAGTATACAATGATGTTGGAAGATTTACATAGGTTGTTTGTTTAACTCAAAGCTAATTGATAATAGTTTACTATAACAAACAATGATTTAGAAGCAAAGCATACTATTTTTTTAGTTCACCCACATATGCATAAACAAATAATTGGTAAATCTGTATTCATATTTGTTGTTTATTTACCCAATTGAGAGATGAACACTATAGGCCAACAGACACAGTAGTCTCCATATGTGGCTATGAACAAACAAGCGTATGCATATATATATATTTTTGATTTAGATACTAATCATATTTAAACACACACAGTAGGTTGTGTATGTTAGTGGATGATTTATTTTGGGGCCATGGATGATGTATAATGGGTCAAATTTTATGAAGAGTTTTTTGGGTTCTTATAAGCTTAATATTATTTCCTTATTTATGTTTGGATTCTTACAATAGGGGGAAGAGCCTCTAGCATGAAAGGATAATGAGTTGTCCTTTTTTATGGTTTTAAGATTAAAATGATGTATCAGTAGAAAATTTATAGGTATTTTTGACTATTGGTTTGCTCGTCGAATTTGTAATATTTTAATGGTGTTCAATTAGTAAGTGATATATTTGGTATCCAGTCAGTAAATAATGGTCTGCCCTAGTTATAATATGAAACATTAAACGCGCCCAACTAGTGCTTAACGGGTGGGGCGGGTTAAGAAGTGTTTAGATAAAATGGAACTGACCCGGAACTTAGTTAGTCTTTTTTTCATCCGGGTCGGGTAGGGCTGGGACACATCGGCCCAAACCCGACCCGTTTCCATCCCTACCCGCCTAACGTCCATCCTACATATAATTTTATTTATTTATTAAATTTGTTTGTTTTCAGGGTTTCACTCATCCCTGCTCCACTCGGTTGCCCCCTGTCGAGTTCGCCGCTGCTCCAATCGTTGATTGCACCGGCGCTCGTCTCTACTCTGACCGGTAAGTCGTCTTTTTTTCTTGACTTTTAATTATCTTTCCGTGTGTAATGGAGATGGAGAGTTTTTTCTTTGGTATTGCTCTGTGGATGGTGTGCTCTGTAATGGAGATGGAGGGTTTGAAGTTTCAGGGAAGGTAGGCCGTCTTTAAAGGGAGAAAATTAGGAAAAAACTGTCGATTTTCCGAGCTTCAAACTCGTGATTGTTGGTGATGGAGGAACTGATAATTTTCCAATTTTTTTGAGTGGCTTCTCTCGTGTTCTATTCGATTGATCTTCGATTATATTCTTTAAAGATTATGTATTCCCTTTCTGCTGATTTTGTTAATTCGGCTTATTTTAGTTGGTTCGCTCTTTAATTGAAGTTTTTTTTTTTCATTTTATATTGTTTGGTAATTGCAATAGTTTTGAATATTTTCTTTCGTATCGTGCAATTGGGGTTTCAGTTGCGGTGATTTTTGGGACCGAATTTATAGGGTTTTGGATTTCATTGCTGCTTGCAATGAGGAATAAGGAATATCATGGACTTCGGTTCAGGGGTTTAGACGTTCTTGTCTTCAAGTATTGTAGCATGATTGAGCTGAAAGTGGCCTCCTGTGCAGATTGGGTTCCTTGTTACCTTTTCTTTTGATTCTCTCTCTTGGGGGTATTTATTTTATGCGACAGCACTTTGAAGCTCTATTCCTCCTAGGTTCTTCTAATACTGATACTGCCTTTGCTTAACTAGGAAGAGAGGATCTTAATAAATGAAAAAGATATCTTGTTGATTTCTTCACCTTACCTCTCTATCTTTTACTTTATTTGTACAAACTCTTGGATATACTCTATCAAAATTTTCTGGAAACTCTATGTTTGTTAGGATAATAATATGTTCATATTTGTTTGCTGACATGGTTTGTTGGTTGTAATCAATTTGTCTTCTATTTCTTTATTCAAAAAATACATTGAACTGTCATAATATAGCAAAGACAGTAGCATACATAAACTAACAAAAGTTACTTCTCTAGAGTGCAAACCAAACACAAAATTTGATTTCTATACTAGAAGGAATAACTTTTCACATGTGCAGATCAAACGATATTTCGGTGGTGTTTGGATTGACTTTCCCACTGACTTCTACAACTTTTGGACATGGGGAAGTCAAAAGTCGGGCATTGGCGTGGTTGGTTTGCCAATATCATTTCAATTTCCCAAAAAAGGGAAGTTGACGGTGTTTTGCCAACGATCTTACCATCCAATCAATTTATCTCATCTCTTACTCCACCATTTCATCATCCCACATTTGTGTGTCAGTACATAAAAAATGATATAGTGTAACTGAATACCATAGAAGTTCAAAAGGAGATACTATAATTTAAATTTATTGTTATTAAATCATATATTTAAGTAATATTTAGTGAGTTTTATATATTTTTTTTAGTAAAATAAGATATATTATTTGGTAGATGTTATTATGTATATTGTTTAGAATTATTAGCTATTGATAATAGTATTAAAATTTATAACTATTAATTTATGAATACTGTTAATATATTATGTTATATTATCATTACTGTTAATTTATCCTGAAGCAAAAAAAAAAAATTTCTTATGAACATTATCATATTATATGAATACTAAGTGAAAGGAAAAAGACATGTAAAAATATTATTAGAATAATATAATTATAATTTATAAATATAATAAAATTGGTTTTTGTAAAAAAATACTATAAATATATTTAACTCTGGTTAAGAATTATAAACCCTTGTGGTTGTGGTTAATATTTTTACAAATATCAAGGTTATATTATTAAACCACAAGGGTTAATGAATCTTAACCACGGTTAATAAAGGTTAAAATGGACACGTTTTGGCTTGTGCGTGCGATTGAACTCTCCCCAAGTTCAATCGCTATTGGTTGTGATCCGAATTGTGATAGAGGCTTAAGCCGTAGCATTACTCTTTGTTGGATAGTCAATAAACAAGGAGTGGTAATAGCATTACCCATTCAGCCCTTTTATAACTTAGGTTAAATTTAAAACCCAGATTCTCATTCACGATAAGGGAGAGGGAGAACGAGAGGAAGAACAAACTTAGGGTTTGGCGTTTGGCTTTCTGCGATCGGAGACGGTGACGGAAAACCTGACTTCTCTTCCCCCAGGTAAGTTCCCTAAGGCCTCTTCCTATTCAGCTATTCCTCCTTAAATTCTTCTGCCGAGCTTCTCTCTCTCTCTTTTCACTTCTCAATTCTCACATGGGATTCTTAGAAATTTCTGTTTTGCTTGTCTCAATTGGATTCTTGAAATTTCTATAATTTTTTCCTTTGCTTACATTTTCCTAGACTTCGGTGAACTTCCACCGAAGTTCGGTAATTTTTCTAATAAAATTTTCGGTTTCGACCGAAGTCCACCGAAACACTTCATGAATTTCAGAATTTTTAAAATACAAGTTGATTTTACTTCAGTCACCACTGAAGTCGACTCAATTCGGCTGAAGTTGACCGAATTGAGTCAATTTTAATATCTTGTTAGAGGTAACCATCATGCCCTTTTAGCTTGCTGACAGCCGATTCCATTTCGCAAGCCAAGCTTCTTAGACGTCAGTTAACGTGTTTGTCACTTTGTCCTCATAACTTGTAGGGTAGCGCCTTGAAATAAGTTCGCTCCATGTGGTCTAACCCATATATCTTCCTTAGGATTCCTAATTTATAATACTCGGGCTAGCATTTCCAAGTCTCAACGTGGATACAGAGTTTGTGTTTGGCTGAAGGGTTAGCTCCATTATTACTAATGGTAGGAGCTTACCTGCGGACCTGCGGTTTGAAGTACAAGAGGACAAGGGATGGGGGATATCTCATCTTTTAGTGTACAAAGCAGTTCCTACACTCATACAAGTGATATGCTATTAATTTGTAACTGGATTGATTCCCATAAGTTTGGTAACTGCACTAAATGCTACGTCCACCTTTGAAACCTCAATTATATTCTACTACATTTAATACATACTGTATGTTTATATGCCACCTTGGTTTCCTTAGAGTTGACATGACATCCAGTGTGATTAGGTTCCCACTCACTTGGAAACTGGTGGTATTCTGCCGGCATTGCTTAATTTGTAGTTCCATAGGTGTATTATGTCAAACTAATATTAATACAGTCCCACGTATGTCACCATCTCCATAAAATTTTGGCCTAATGTTCCGAAAGGGTTCCCACACACTTGAAAACTGGCGGGATTCTGCTAGCAATGCTTAATTTGTAGTTCCATAGGTGTATGATGTCAAATTATTATTTATTACTACAGTCCCACATATGGCACCATATCTATAAAATTGGGGCTAAATACATTAAAAGGCTCCTGGCTAACAAATTGATATTTCCCTTTATACGACGAAATTGTATAACTCGTGCAATTGAACTCCCAGATTCTCTTTTTAGTTCAGTAGCACTGATGTATTTCAAAATAGCGCGCAATGCACATAATCGAGCATTATTATCAGTCCCTAAATCAATTAGGACATGAACACAACTATGTCCCTAGTAAATTGATGTCACAACTTAAAACTTTGTGATCAAAACCTCCTTAGTTTGTGCTCCCATATCTAATTGTTTCTACTTGCATTATTTGCACAAATATAGAAAACAGTTTTTAGAAAGTACCACCAAATTATTTGCAGAAAATAGTTATATTGTTGTTGATTAAATTAGTTGTGTGTAATCATCAGAACTGTATTTGTAGATGATACAAGGATGCGCCATTTGATGTGTCTTGGTCCATTAGGTAAAAGAGTGATGCTTTTGATTTATTTATAGATGATACAAGGATGCACCATTTGATACGTCTTGCTCTGTTAGGTTAAAGAGTATATATATATATATAATTAGATAACTGAAGAGGAAATGTTACTAGATAGTAGGATTTTTTTTTTGAAGAATTGACAGGGGAAGAAGAGGGAAAGTTTAAATTGTGAAAGAAGAGGAAATGGAGAGGAGACAGGTTTGTAGATTAAATAATAGAGGTGGTTTACAGGTTTCTATGAATTGGAAACGTCGTGACGTTTAGAGTTTAGAGAAAGGGAGAAAATTAGATTTTTTTTTGTTTGATTGAAGAGAATGAGAAGTTAGAAGGGTAAATAAATCAGTTTAATTTTCTGTATAGCTGGTCAAGTATCTTAGCTTGACTTTTTTTTTTGGTTTTTTCTGGGCGATGTTCATTGCATCGTTTGTATATTCTTGCCTCTTTTATAAAAGGTTCTCGTTATCCATCAAAAAAAAAAAAATCGGTTTAAAAACTGAAGCAAAGTTGAATCATTGCCCAACAATCCACCCCATCTCGCATCCTTGAACTCTGATTTCCAAAAATTGCATCGATTCCCAGCATGACCGATGCCCCACTTCGGTACATTCCTCCTTTGAAAAAAGGCTTCGAATAGGTGCATATATCCAATAGGCGTGCGGATTTAGCCATGAAAACAGAATTCGAAATAGTAGGAAGACACGTTGTATCCTTGAACACAGAATTCAAATAGATGCAATATCTCCCAAACAGTCGTGTGAATTGGTTGAAGAGAGAAAACTACAACCCCCAATAGTAGGAAGACACATTGCATGAACATCTTTGAAGGCAGAGAAAGAAGATTGCAATCACCAATAGTAGGAAGACACGATTTATACTTGAAAACGAAATGAAAACAGAATTCAAATAGATGCAATCTCCCCCAAACAGTTGTGATCATGAACATCCTAAAAAGCCTCTATAAATGCCACGTGTGCATTCCCCTGCTTGAATTTTAGTAGTAGTAATAATAAGGTTAGTGTTAGTATTATCTTATAAAATTCTATTAAAAATAATTTTTCTTTAAAAATTCTTATACTTTTAATAGTAGAATTATTATTAGATAACTGAAAAATATTTAGTAATAAGATAATTAAATTTGCCTTAAGCAAAAAACAGGGAACGATCAAATTTCCCCAAGAAAAAAGGAAACAAAAGAATTCAAGTATCATATATCACAAAATATAGGGCTCTATTTATACATAAAGTTGGTGTTTTGTGCGTTTGAGAACTATTTGTTAGTCACTGCCCAAGTCCTCATCTCAAACACTGTCCATTCGAGGACCAAAGAGTCGTAATTGAGGAAACCAATCATAAAAATTATGTTGTTACGTTCCTTCCATAATCCCCAACATATTGCACCAGACATCTCCCATAAGATATCCCCTCTTGTTAAAGACTCCGGCTGGCCACTCAAGAATGACCTCTGCATCATTTGGCATAGCTAAGAAAAGAGATAGGAAAAAACTTCATACATGCCATGAGACTGGGCTAGGAAAAAGAAGGTGAGATATATTTTCTTCCGCCTCTTGGCATAAGCAACATTTATTTGGGATGTGCATCTTTGGTTCTTCAAGTGGTCAACTGTAAGAATTTTGTTCAAACTTCAAAGCCAACATTGTCAAAATTCAAAAGAGCTTGCGCCTTCGATGGATTTGAATCTTTGCGAACTCAGAATCTCTATCTAGATCCTCTACCTCCTTCAAAAGTTAAGTCCTAGAATCATTAGTAGTGAACAACCCCTCCTTGTTGCCTAGCCATATCCTTTTGTCACCAGAATATGGGTTAAGCTCGGTCGTATTGGGTATGTCTAGCAGCATTATACATTCTTCAATCTTAACGTTCATAAGGTTACGATGGAACTAATGCACCAAACCTCTTCCCAATCTATTGGGTCAAATATCACATAATCACCCGGCTTCGCTCCATTCGTCCTCCGCAAAAGCAAACCCTAGTACTACAACCCATTGCAAATGTAATATGCTCCATGAATCTATCTTTCCTCTTCATCACTCCCTTTAACATCGCTACCCTTTAAGACCATACAAATATTCTGGAATCCCAACCTGATAAAAAAGACAAAAAAACTAGCACTCATCCTCCTCCTCCTTCTCCTTCTCCTCCTCCTCCATAAAGCCCTCTCCTACATGGAAAAGCACTAAAACCATTTCCCTAATAGAGCATTGTTCATGTAATGAAGTTTTACAAAGCCCAGCCCACCATACTCCTTCGGCCTGCAAACCCGCTTCACTAGATGAAATTCTCCATATCCCCTCTACCCTCCCAAAGAATATCCCTCTGTAGCTTCTCAATGCGCTTAGCCATGGACGCATGCATTTTGAAAACTGTCATAAAGAGCACTAGAAGGATGGAGAGGACACTTTTGAGAAGAGTCATCCTGCCTCCCAAGGAAAGCTACCCCTTCTTCCACCCTGCTAGCTTCTTCTCCACCCTTTCAATCACCGAAACTCAAATTTGTTTGACTCCAAGAGGAATACTAAGGTACTTTATAGGGTACTCACTCGAACGTCAGCCAAGAATATGAGCACAATCTTCAAAAAGATCATCCTCTGGCACCTCGACTCCGATCAATGTACCCTTGGAGAGATTGATAAGAAGTCCGAAGCCACCTTGAAACATCTAGTAATCGCCCTGAGATTAGGCACCTAGTCTCTGAAAGCGTCCAGGAACACCCATACTGGAGGTGGGTAACTACTGGACCTCCAAAACCTGCCTGAAAACCCTCCAAGCACTCGAGATTCTCAACCTTCACCATCATTACTGAAGGTCTCAGCTACTATGATGAACATTGGAGATAGAGGACACACATAAGAAAAGACTTCTGGAACTGGAAAAAACTCAGAAAGAGCACCATTTAACTAAGACAGAAAATGAAGTAGAGGAGATGCACGCACGAATCCACCCTCCACATACTCCTAAATCCCAATCTCCCCAACCAATGGCTCAAAAATGCCAATCAACATGATCATAAGCTTTCTCAAGGTCAATATGGCAAAGAATCTCATCCCTATCCTTTCTGATCCTAGAGTCGAAGCATTTGCTAGCGATCAACACCCCATCAATTAGCTGCCTTCTCCCAAAAGATGCCCCCTAATGAGCACTAATCACTTTTCCCATCACTTTTTTAAGTGTAGAGGCAAGCACCGTGGCCACAATTTTATACATGCTACCGACCAAACTCATGGGTCTTAGATCTTTCAACTCCTCAGCCCCTGCAATTTTTGGGATGATAGATATGAAAGTTGCATTGGCCACCCTACCCCACTTGCTTCTTTGATAAAATTCAGCGAAGACCCTCATAAGTCAACCTTCACTATATACATGGTCCCGGGGGGCCTTATCTGCCCCCAAGCTAGCTTGCTATACCTCTTCCTAGTTCCTCCTTAAAGCCTATCTCTAACCACCTCGCCTCCAACCTGTCCAAATGAGCAAATTCCAGACCATCAGAATCATTTGATTTTTAAATTATTGTGGACAATTTACCCTTTTTTTTAACCGCCCAAGAGAATGCATTATTAAATGATAGATCATTTGACCAGATCGATTTTCACATTAGAAAGATATGCTATGTGGAACTCTGATCAAATGATATGTCTGCATTTTAGAGGAAGTGAAGGACTGTATCAAATCTAGTTTATGGTAAATACACTGTTTGATTATGGAGATGGTAAATGAGTTTATATAAACACAATAGTAATACACATTACACACATGTAGGCATCACTGTTCACCATCCCAATGTTTCCCTCAGAAAGATTTCGTAGATGAAATCATATTGTCTCAATGATTGCATCCTTCTACTCATGCTTGGACAATCAAGTAAAATATAGCAACCATTGAAAAGAAAATTTAAATTGTTGTGGTCATCCAATCCATATTGTTATGAACAAATCAATGAGTCCGAATCCCAGGGTGCCTAACTTACTGATTTTTCATTGATTTGCAATCAGCCCTATCTATAAACTCATGTATCTCAATGGCACAATTATTTGGATGTTCAAATTCCTTTGAACAGCTAAAAGAGATCTGGTGTCCGGTAGAAAATATTAATAGCTTGGATGGTTGTTATAATCCAATTAGGTAGACTTTTGGTTGGGAGGTCTCCATGGGGAGCCACTCTGTACTGGGTCTGAAATCCCGACCATTTGCATGTCTGCCTTGTGTCCTGAAAATTATTATGCAGATGCTAATCATTGTCTAAAATTAGTTATGGTTCTTGATTTTGAAAACAGATGAGATAGTAAATGCGTCTCTTTAGTTCTGATTTCCATAGGTTTGACAAATTGGTTGCTGTGGTGCTGTTTGTGGTTGTTGATAAAACTATGGAGATCAGCAACTCATCGGCTGACAGTGATGGAGTAAACAAGTAAGTTTTGTGTTGTACCCAGATCACTATTTGTAGTTTAATTTCCTTTTTCAAGATTGATTTGTGTAGTCAAGTAAAGGCTCTTTAGTTCATCAAATACCAATTTGATATTTGTACTTGCTCTGTTATAGTTAAGAATACAAATCTAGATACCCGATCTTGTGGACTTAAACATCTATTTTTGATCTAGATTTTATTGTCATTTTTTTCAGAGAAGCTCCTCAGTTAGTTGCATTATTGAAAGAAATGAAGGAAGGATTGGATGCAGTGAGGAGTAAAGTGCAAGCTTTAACAGTAAAGGTAGGAGGTGGTTCGAGTCATTGCGTGTCCTATCTAAAAATTTATTTGTTGATAAAATAGTTTTTATTGTTGTATAAATAATCATATTTTAAAATTTTATTTGTTATCTTTTATCTTCTGGGTCTTGTTTATTAGGTGAAAGAAAACCATTTCCCAACGGTGGACGGCATAAGCTATCTTGAGGCAAAACATTTGCTGCTTCTAAGCTATTGCCAGTCTATTGTTTACTATTTGCTTCGAAAGGCAAAAGGGTTCTCAATCGAAGGACACCCAGTTGTTCGAAGTCTTGTAGAGATGAGATTCTTTTTAGAGAAGGTCTGAATATGTTTCTCTTTTTCTTCCTTTCCATTATCCGGCTATATATCAGGTAAGTGGTTCTTATGCTGTTCTATATGTTCTATGATTCAAACAGATTCGTCCAATCGATAAAAAACTTCAGTACCAAATTCAGAAGCTTACAAGGGTTGCTGGGCCTGCAGTGGAGAAAGTAGGTTCAGGTGGAAAGGAAACAGATACCACTGAGAAGACGGAGGATCTGTTAAAGTATCGGCCGAACCCAGATCTGCTTGTCAGCAAATCGAGCCTGGTTTCTGAGGTGGGTGGAGGTATTGAAGTGCACAATTACATTCAACAAATTGAAGGATTTGGTTTTCTAAGTCAGTTTATATGAACTGTAGCATGGTGATGGTGTGTACCGACCCCCTAAGTTCGCCCCAACTATTATGAAGGAGGATAAGATTTCAAAACAGGAACGCATGGCTCTGAGAAAGGAGAAGGAGACTCTGCGGCAAGCTAGCCAGAGTGCATATGTGAGAGAACTGATGGATGATTTGGAAGGGAGACCCGAAGAGGTTAGTTGTGGACTGCTGTTGTTAAACCGACCATAGATGACTTAATATTTAGTTTTGTTAATCTATTATTTGCCATGGTTGAAATACAGGTGAGAGAAATTGTCGGAACTGAAAGTAGAGAGCTTACTAGATATAAGGCAAAGAGGGAAGAGCAATCACGGCGAGAAGAGGAGCTTTTCACTCGTGCTCCTGTTACAAAAATGGAAAAAAAGAAGGAAAAGTACTTGAAGAAGTCTCGAAATGGGTATGCATGCTTTTACATAAGTATTTATAATATTCTTATTTTTACCATTGTAAGCTATTATTTTTGAAAATCACTAAACACTTTGATGTATTTTGATATATGTTGTGCAAATCTTTTTTGTTTTGATTTGTCCTCGTTTGTACCAGGTTGCTTGGTTTGGCAGATGGTTTCTACGATGAGATTAAATCTTTGCCTTTAGAGGATGATGGTGGTGAGCATACAGCAGGCTTCAGTAATGCTGGCAGAGAAGGGAGAAAATTTAATAAGCGCAAGGTACATATATCAAATCTAGGGGATTAATTGGACTTTACTAATATTTCTAAATTGTCTTGTATTCAATAAATTTCTTCAAAATGACATCTTTTCTATGCAATTTCCTATGATGGTTAGACTTGGTTGTCATATTCCACCTGTTTATAACTTTAGATATCTCTTGCATTATTGTGCAAAAGTTAGTTACTTTTTTTTGTTCTAATAGAATGTCGACTCTCTGAAGACTTTGTTTCTGCGTGCGTGTGTATATATATTTAATTAGTCTTTTAATATTATAGATGCCTTGGCTGTTGGTTCTTCCAAGGTCATTGCGAATGATGTTGACATGTATTTCTCTATCTAAACCACATAGGGCCATGCTAAAAGCAGAGTAGGAATGTGTCCATCTTGCATGGAGCATAAGCTTTACTTGCTTGACTAAAATTCAGCTGTAGCACATGTATGCTTTTATTTGCAGGATAATTTGATTTTGAGCAATGCTACGTCCACTTTCCGGCCATCCACTCTCCGGTGGTTTTTACTAATTTAAAACAAAAAGACAAAACAAAAGTGATGGGACCCACACAAAAGTGTCACCCTATTTTGTTTTCTTGTACAAAAGTAGGGGAGAGTGGATGGCAGGAAAGTGGACATAGCATTGCTCTTTGATTAATTCAAGATAATGTAAGAGGGGCAGAGTGTATACTTGTCTGATATGCATTATTACACAATGCATCCCTTTATAGTTTTGTTCTCGTCAAAAGAGTTTAAATATGTAAGTTACATAATTGGTTTATGGTTTCTCTACAATATTGTATTGAATTCTAGTCACTAAGTTTTCATCTTCATGATCTTCAATTTTTCTCCTTCTACTTGAGTTTACTACTGAACTGTAACCGATGCTTGAACCGCTCCCAATCTAAAAATCAGAAAGCTTTCTAGTAACGGAATTCCCAAGTCTTTATCTTCATGATCTTCAATTTCATTCCTTCTACTCCCAACTTATGAGATTTCTGAATCAGCAAATCATTAAAGAAAATGTAGAAGCATAATTATATCCTTCCCTGCCATGTCTCATTCTACTAATTAGGAAATCCACAAGGTACCTCTAAAGTCTCCACAATTGGCCATTTGATGAAAAACTTGTGATTTATTTGTGACTTTTTGAAAGGAAAAAAATGCAGAAATATGTTACAATGGTATGGAAGGTATCCCTGATGTACGATTACCCAATATGCTTAGAGATGAGTACTTCATCCAATATAGGCGTGTTTAGTATCATAGTTAACTAGAAGTATGAAGCAGAAATTTGGTACTCTTAACATTGATGCAAGAATTAACTGTCTGGATCTGGTGCAGGGCTCTGCCAATACAAGAATTGATCCGTTCATACAAACTCACCAAATTATTGGAGAATTTACATGACGATTTTCACACTATTAACATCCCTAGTTGCAGGCTTCTCGGAATTTTTAGCCTTAATTATTAAATTTCCTAGGATGGCTGTTATTAGATCTGCATACATTTGCCCCTCTCCACGCACATATTCTTCAGTTTCCTATTTATTTCTCTTTTGACTGTATAAATTGGGGTACTATCCCCCCTCCCCCCAAAACACACAACACGCATACACACACACACACATATATATATTATTCTATTACATTTCGCCTTGTGTAAATACTAATTTATTGTCTTTTGGCTGCATATTAGTTGGGGTTTGATATCTGTTGTCCATTTGCAGAGGAAGCATTGAGGGATGGTAGCCCAGACATTTGGACGTGGAGTGACGGGACTTTCAATCCTCGTCATCTACCCCATCCTGGAACATTTTATTTTTATTTCTATGTTTCTTATTTAATGCTATTTCAATTTTGTGGGTAGTTGGACCCCAAGAAAAGGTTAGTTAGACACTTTGGTTGCTATAACATGCTTATATTATCAACGATGCGTTGGCCTAGCAGCCTTGCCTTACATAGGTTGTAACCATCTAACCATCTAAGTAACATCAGTCTCATGGCTTTTTGGTATTTTTGCTTGACTGGGCTGATGAGAAACCTGGCACTCAAGAGCAGAAGAGAGAAGACCGATCTGATCTCCATCTACTAGACAGTGAGGAAGGAGACTGATATGACACTCCCCTAACTCGGAAAGGAACTTGATTTGGGCTGACAAAACTGTATTAGAATTGGGATCCCAATTCAGTCATCCCCACCCACGGTTTAGTTTGCAAGAAAACACGAGACCAATAGGAAAAAGGAAAAAAAAAATGAAAGGTTTGTTTTTGGGTGGTGCTAGGAGCACACCAAAACTTACTGACTATACACCAAACATAGAATTACTGACTTTACACCATTATATAAAGTCTAACTTTTTCTTCCTCATCTCCGGCGACCCTCGTGCCCGGCAAAAGCTTTTCAAGCATTGCTGTTCAAGGGCTCTCATTAAAATTTAAGTGCCTTTGAATCAAGCTTTTCTTCACCAGGACTCTTGCTAAGATTTGATGTAACATTTCTGGATGGAATAGATAGTAATGGAATACATAGTAATGATTATAACAGGGTTTGTCCTGGGTGCAAGAAATGGGATGAGATTTTAAACTGTTTGAGATTTTGAATTAGGTGGCGTTTGGTAACAGTAATCTAAATTGGTAGAGCTTATTTGAAAATTGTGCTTAGTTAGATTTTAGGTTGTTAAGTTGCTAAATTGGTAGAGCTTATTTGAAAATTGTGTTTAGTTAGACTTTTAAGTTGAAAACAATAATCTAAATTGGTAGTGTTTATTTGAAAATTGTGCTTAGTTAGACTTTAGGTTGTTAAGTTGAAGGTTAATTGTATGTCTACGTCTTTTTGAAGTAGGGGTTTTATCTTTACTTTAAAAGTATATCATAGCTACTTTTTAAAGTACATGTTTTTACCTTTTTACCTCCAAAATCTAAAAAGATGTAGACATGCAATTAACTGCCAACTTAACAATTTAAAGTCTAACTAAGCATAATTTTCAAATAAACTCTACCAATCTAAAGTCCAACTAAGCAGAATTTTCAAATAAGTTCTACTTATTTAGATTAGTGTTACCAAACGCTTCAAATAAGCTCTACCTATTTAGATTAGTGTAAATAGGTTAGTGTTACCGAATGCTTCAAATAAGCTTTACCTATTTAGATTAGTGTTACCAAACGCCACCGCCACCTAAGTATCATCTGGAAATTGAAGCTGCCTAGAACCCTGACTGTTTTTCTCATCTAAACCCAAGTAGATTAATTCAATTTGACTCTTGTTGGAAGCCAATGAGGTGGTTTTCTAACTTGCAAACTAGATCGTTTAATGTAAGTTTTAATTATATCTTAGTGATATAGTGAACTGTAAGTCAAGTAAGTGAACAGAAGCAGAAACGAGCAGATAGCAAACTCATTGTCAATACCGGCTCATTGGCCGGATTGCAAAGAAAAAAAAGTTTTTATTTTATGGTGCATAGCCAGCAATTTCATATTTGCTGTAGCACCACCATTTTTTACCCTTTTATTTTTCTTGTATTTTCTTTGCTAACCAAATGGCCATGGGCTCATGGATAGGTGGATGATTCTCAAGAACATATAGTTCTTCAACTTCAGATTACAGAGACTACAGCTCTGGAACCATTTGGCTCAGATTATTTCGATTAATGACTTAAATAATAGCATTTGGTTACTGACTAAAAAATAGGTTATACCTAACCTAAATGATACGTAAGTACCCAACGACCTTTTGTAGATTGATAGTTATGTGAATACATTTTACACTGGACATATAAACAACGCTACCTTAATAAAAAAGAAACAGAGAAGATCAAATACATCTAACCTCCTTCCAGGGATGCTAAATTCTGAGGAGGTTTATTTATCATGCGCTTGGAAAGCTATATGTGGATCTATCCATCTCATCTGGAGTGTAAATGAAATCTTTTACTTGCAATTACGGTGACCGTTGTGTGAACCTCCCATTCAACTTACAAGGGAAAAAGTTCACCCTTTACTCAAAAATGTATGGAAAGAATAACTGCACATAATAATTTTACAAGCTCTTGGATTGGCAGAGAGCAGATCAAATTGAGGAACCTTTCCTTGTTTTCCTTTGTGGTGACTGATGCAGTGATAATCCCAATTATACAAAAGGGAAATAGTATCGCCTACTATTTCAGTACTTGATGACATGGTGGCGCAACCAGAGGTCGTACATGACCATATGGAATGCATCATATCTGATAGGCGGTGTATTCCATTGGAAGTGCTTCTGTACCTGATAAACATGTTACCAGTAAGAATGGCCAATATAAAAGCGCAAGTTCTAAAAGTGATTAAAAAGTTTGTATTAATCCATCTAAATCTTTCTGCAGGTTTTTTTTTTGGAAGATATATAAACATTTTCTCGCAAAAATATGAAATACAGTATTCACTTCTCTCTCATACTATGTTGATATTGAACCCCAAACCCCAAGACAGTGAATGAGTTTTGTCCAGTTGAGATATGGGCGATCAAAACACAAACACACGCACACAAGGAAATAGATTCCGGTAATCAATTATAAAAACAATTTGTTTCCCCTATAAGCAGCAACAAGTCTTAGATGCAATAATCATACTAAATTAATATGTATGTGGGAAGGATTCTACCTTGACTAAGTTCTTATGGAGTGCAGCAAATTCCACATCAGGTATGCCCTTGAGAATGTACTTAAGCTGGTACACATCACGCTCCTTGAGTATGATAGAAAATTTGTGCCAATCAAGGATGTCATTGAATGGCAAGTCATAGTAATTAGACAATATTACTGCAAGAGAAGCACCCAACTATTTAGGAAATGCAATTGGAAGCCAAACACAAAAATAAAGAAAAACAATTTCTCCTAACTTCAAAATATCACAGCAAACCTGTCTTATATTATTTGTAACATTACCTATACCATACTGAGCACAAAGAAGTTATTTACTGTTCTGTAACTTTCTACTGCTACAAATTCCATTGCCATACATAAATAATGAGTATTTTTGTGCTTGCATTGGGGAACAATACGAAAAGAAGAACTAAAAACAAAAAAGGAAAATAAAGTTATGAAAGAATGGAAAAGTGACAATTTGAATAAGATAAAAAAGGGAAACCTAAAAAAAGAATGAAAACTAAAAAACACAAGGAAAAGGTTCATCTAACATATTTTACAGCCACAAAATGCAACTAAAATTCTATAACTCCAGTTGTAATTTCTGACTTGAATTTCAAGTCAAAGCGGTTATGAAATTGAACTTTTCACCCTATAACTTACCACTTTACTTAAATTACAATTTGATTTATAACTTCTTTTTCCTTTTGTTATTGTTCTTTTCAAGACAGTGTATAAAGACCATTTTAAGTCTGACAATGATTTTGTGATATAGGCACACAAGTGTTCTATATGCATGACATCGATGTCTGCCATACATCGAACTTCTGAGTTCTGACCATCCCATGCCAAACTATCACCTGGATAGATCACAAAGAAAACACGTCACTTCTCTTGACTCCTCTGTTAAAAGACATTCTTTTGTACTGCAGAACTGACACATGTGTGTGCCATGTGAGGGAGCGATAAAGGGACTAATAAGACCATTTCATAATACCAGCCTTGATGGATAAAGATCTTACCAGGAACACATCCATAATGAATTGAGTCTGCTATGCGAGCACTGTTAACCTGGGAGCCACCCGGGCATATGCAGAATTTAGTCCTATAAAATTTATTTTGATAAACCAGATGTCCAGTAGCCCTATTTATACGGTTATTCTTGATATCAAGTTCCGTATCATTCTCCCACACACGTGCCAGTACAACTCTTATTTTAGAATTGCGATGACCAGCCCAGAAACCAAGAGTTGTCCTGCAAAATTTGCTACTTGTTCAACATTTTTCTTTGACAAGTAGAAGCATGTATTGAAATAAGAAAGGTAAACCCACTGCAAATTCTGCTTGTTGCTAATTCCAATAATGAATTTGTAAATTTTATTTTACCGATAAAACAAATAATGAATGTATTGATATATGATTCTTTGCACTCAAATATATTTATATGCATATATTCACTTGGGAGATATATTACCTTTTTTTGTGTGTGTGAATAACAAAAAATTGTAGGATTTTGCTAGCCCCAGTCGCAAATCTTCCAAAGACGCAACTGGGGCACTAAAAATGTCAAACGGCGTCTGAATTTTGGTTTTTAAACTGTTAAAATATTAAACATCTCCACGGGTTAGCCCCATCTTGCGTCTACGGAAAAATTTGGAGTAAATGTGTGGCTGGGGCTAGCACTCCTCAAAATTGTATTAAGAAAAAGGGATTTTACAATTGGATATTGAGGTTATTCCCCTCTTTGTGTACTTACAAAAAGGTCAGGAGTTGCCAAAAACTAATTGACTCCATCTAAACCAAAAATGCAAGTATTAACATCCCTAAATTCCCTCAAGGCCGCCACCCAATTCCGAAGATCCCTCCCAATTGAGGCCCATAGCTTAGGGATGGAGGATTCAATCCCGTCAAAGATCCTTTTGTTCATCTCTCTCCATGTTCCCAAGAGATTACGTAAGGCAGCATACCCAAAGGAGAATTACCTCTACTACTAAAGACCACCTATTGCAACAACCTATTGAAGGCAACAAGTTGAACAAAACGAGCAACTACATTAACCATATCCATACAAAGATGACAACAAGACTCACCATACTAGATAAGATGAAATTATTCTGTCAAAAGACATTGATCTAATGACGTGAGATACAATGTCCACAAAAGATAACCAATTTAATAAATGAAAGTTTCCAATTTAATCAAACTTAATTACTATATAATGATTACATTTATTCATCTTTTGTAGAGTATAGTTCTCTTCTAAGCAGACTAATTGTGCACTAATAATACTCATATTGTCTAATGGTAAGCTGAAGTTGACGAATTTCTATTTAGACTTTAGAGTCTTGGTTCAAGTGGTAATGATTAATGAAGGATCCAAATGATAAGAAAATTATTTAAATGCACTCCAGCCATATACACTAAGTGGGGATCTATTGGCATAAACATCTATCAGCAATAAGGGGAACATAGCACCCTGTCTAAAAGTCTTTCCTTATTTTCGAAGGGATATCTTCAAGTTTTGTGGAATACATCAAAAACTTTTATAACGATCTGGTGGATAATGGGATGGAATATTGAAAGGGGCCAAGCATAGCAACACTTTGGAAGAGAACACATGCTTGAAAAGAGTTGTCCAACAATAAAAATTAGAGATATTTCCCCTGTTAGTTGAGGGCAAAGCCCCCAATTTGTTTACAAAAGTTAACACCTTCAGGTACCACCTCTACAGGAGAATCTGCTCAAAGTGCAATGTTCTACATCCTTTCCAGTTTTCTTACACTCAAAGAAAAAGACAAGACTATCATTTATATTTTTTGCGATAAAATCAGAGGCAACACTTAAATGGTCAACACCGCTGTTCAAAATGATGTCGAAAAGCATTGGAGAAGCCAGATAAGTTGTTTATTCTCCCCCTAAAACGGATGAAATGGTGAAGATATGAATATCTCAAATATACTGACAAAAAACATAAATATCTCAAATGTGAGGTCTTGGACAAGTGAGGCCTGTTGAGTGAAAAACATAAAAAACCATTCTTGATCATACTTGCATATCTTGGCTGGCTAAGAGAATGACTAAACAGTCTCTGCCAACAAATACTGTTATAGTTTTTTCTGTGATTGTGACTCCCATAAGTTTCTCAAATTACTGATTATTTGACTATCAGTGTACAGTGTACTAATTCCAAATAGTATAGCAAACTGGTATATACTAGGTATAAAGAGAGTGACATTATAATTTGGCCCCGGGCCCCATGGACCCCATAAACTGAGATCTGAATTCTAGCTTTTGACCGTTGTGCTCATAAGAAACGAGTTTGTGGAAAAGATATAGTTTGTCAGTTTGTTGCAAGATCAAATCCCAAGAGATTTTAGTGCTTCTCTCACTTTAAGGAAATTTAGAAGATCTGCTCTGAGTCAGAACAAGTTTTCCCAGAGAACACAGACTTCAGAAATAAATTTAATTTAATGGTTCAACGGATGGCTGAGTCTAAACTCAAAAGATTCAGTCCAAGCTTTAGATTAGAAATCCTTCTTACAGGATTACGGTTTGGAATAAAACAAATTTAGCAGAACTACTACAACAGAGTTTAGCTAATCGTTGTGTAAAGTGCCGATTTGAGGAGGAAACGGTGGATCATTTACTCTTGCACTGTTCTTTCATTGTTGGTATTTGGAGCTCTTCTTTTCCCATTTAGGAGTGGTCCGGGTCTTTCCCTTGATCCTTTCGGGACTTCTTATCTTGCTGGTCATCGCTTTCGCTAGGCCCTCTATTATCAGAGTCTGGGCCCTATTACCAAGTGCCATTGCATGATCTATCCGAAAGGACATAAATAAACACATTTTTGAAGGAGTTGACCTCTCCTTGCCCCTTCTACGTGCAAAGATTCATTAGCTTATTCTTTTTTGGGGCTCTATTGGGAGAGATCTTGAGCAAGGTTCAAAAAAACAGTTTCAGACACCATAACGGACATGGCCGAAACCGTTAGGTTTCGGCCTTCACGACTTTTTTTTTTTGCTTAAAAAAAGCCAAAAAATTACAATAAATAGGAAAAAAATAAAAAAATATGCAAGGAAGAAGTAACAAAATTCTAAAGAGTTTTTTTCACTAAAAATATCGTTTTAGCTTCAGCAGATTGCCTGGGGGGGTGGCAGGGAGGGGCGGAGCCCCCCTGCGACGCACGAAGTGAAAAAAACAATATTTTTAGTGAAAAAAACGATATTTTTTAGTTTAAAAAACTCGAATTGGATTTCTGCGAACGAGTCCTACGCCTATTACCGTTATGTAACGGTTTCGGACGTTACGGTACCTGTATGGGAAAAAATGCGTATCAACACGGTAGCGGGTAATGGCATTCACTGAAACCGTTACGTAACAGGCATTACGTAACGGTTTCGGCGCTTTTTTAAACCATGATCTTGAGGATTTGAAGGTATCTTCTTTGTTTTCAGATTAGATGCTCTGTAGTTCGAGTATTTTGTTTTTGCTATTAGGTGTGTTTCATTTTGGTTCACTCCGTGTGAACTTGTTGATTTGGTTGATCGGTACTTGTTCTTCGTTTTAATGATATCTTGAATTACCTTTAAAATAAAAACAGAGTATCCAAAATGGCATACCAATGCTTTGGCCAGTATAAGTTTGCCATTATCACTACATACAGTTTTTTTTTTTCGATCGGAACATATAGTCCAATCATATTGCAAGCACCAAATTTCACTAAAAAGTAAGAATACTTGGTAGTTGGTACTATTCATAGTGAATGTTGCATAATTTGAAACCGTGGAAGATAATGGCAGCTAATCAGGAACCTTAAGGTCCTTAACATAGGGAAATTAGAGCATCAAAGCTGGAAAACTAAGAAATTAAAAATAAGAAAATGAAAAGGCATAAGAAGCCGTAAGCATAAAGCACTTTGGACACGCCTACCCAACAATGTTTTAAATTCCTGGAACACGTTGGGGAAGTAATAGAAGGGGGGTAGTTCCAGCTGACCTCCCTTTGCTAGAGATAGTATCAATGAAAATGTTTTGAGTACATCAAATCAATCTGAATAATATCATGGTAACCAGATTAAGGGTAATGAGTAGCAGATGAATCAGAAAAATAGCCACAATCTCTTAAGATAATATTGTGAAAGTATGTTTCTCACTATAAGAACGGTGCATTCCTTGCTGTCAAGTGGGAGAGAAGGAATATCATAATTAGGGTTTTGAATAAGGCGACCTCAATTTTTTTTCTTTTTTCCAGTTCTCGTTTAGCTGAAGTGTGACCGCTTTACAAATAGTAGCAATTCAATTGGGAGACAATCAGTTAAGAGCTACATGTATGTGTTTTAAAAGCTTCAACAGAATAGGAGCAACATAACTTTTACACCAAATGCTGTTACCTGTTTTCTATGTCATTTCCTCCTGCTGGAAGAGCAAAAGGCTGCAGTACTTGAGGGAGAGCAACATCCTTGTGTGGAATGAATCCAACATCATAGCTTGGGGAACATACAACTCGAATTGAATTCTTCACAAGAAGTGGATGTCCTTCAGTTGCCCTAACACCAACGTCATGACAAGTGACAAAAAAGTGATCAGCACCCAGAGTTCTATTCCAAAAAGGGTACTTGGATATTAAGCTTTCAACATAATTCTGTACAATTACGGTCATATTCTCATAGGATGTTCCCTGCATACAAAAAAATATGCATCACATACCAAAAGAAATAAGATGGATACCAAATAACAGTTAAGAGGAAAAACCAAATAACTCAATAGAACCAAATAACTCAATATCCCATATCAATAGAACCAAATGGCGATCCCTATTGCCATTTATTGAACTGCATGTGCCACTATGGGCATTGATAGGTCTAAATGGAGATCGGATATTTGGACATACGCATTGAGGTGGACACATTCAAAGAACACACATGTAGCTAAATATTGTAGAACTGGTACAAAATGCAGTGAATGATTCCCATTAATTAGAAGTACGGCAAACCCCACAACAGATAATTTATGTGTTGTTCTAATCTTACAGAAATATAATTAAATGAATATTTTAGGATCAATTTCAAAAGAACAAGGAAACTGATATAATATTATTAGAACTTACAGAATTTCTAGCAAGTTGAAATAGCAATAAACAAGAAGAAAATAGCAATTCTAAGCCCTGTGAATCACAGTTTCCTTAAAACAAATTTACTCTCTCTCGGTGCTTAAGGTTAAAGAGAAATCGTTTCCCAAGATAGAACGGATTTCGGTTATGTAGAAGCAGCACTACAATTTGCATAACCCAACGAACCGATCAAAGTATGTACTCGAACAACAATGATAAGGAGAGAGAGAGAGATATGCAATTGATTCTTCAAAAAAGGAAAACCGATTCTTTGAATGAAGGAACAGGAGTCTGACTCCCTTGTGTCTATTCGAATTGAGATGACTTTCCCGAAGAGACACTAAAACGGATAGAAAATTTAGTTATCGAAACACCAACGGACGCCAAGCCCAAAACCCATATCCATACCCACACATTGCCTATTTTCCGGGTCAAGCGGGTCGCACTCCGGGTTTCTTTGTCGGGTCAATTCTCATTCACCAACATATGGTAAATCCCTTATCGGGTCAATTTTTCCAACAATCCCCCACATGAATGAGTATTGACGTTCCAACAAGCAAATGAAATATATGCAGACACAAGTTCGAGCACAGATGAAAAGTTACTGTATCAGGTTAAGTAGCCTAGAGGCCTTGAACTTTCCCTAGTGAAAGACTATCGAATTTACTTGGCTAATCAGTTGACTTGATGTCTTTGAACTCTCGGCCATTTTTGTAAATCAAGACAATAGAATTTACACAGTACCCTTTCGGACAATGTCGGTTCTTACGTTTTTGTTCATTATGGCCTTGCACAACGCTTGGTTCAGTAAGTGTATTAGAGAATTCAAACTTTCAAAATTCTAATGGAAGCGGCCCCTTCTCACTCACATAGGTGATTTCTATGAAGAGTATTCTGCAATACCCCACTTAGGACACATTTCCTAAGCTATAGTAATCATTAAAAACATAGCTTATCCTGGTTCTCGCGGCAGATATGCACTGTCTCATCATAGGAATGGTTGGGAGTTGATATCTCCTCAGTGCTACTGAGTTACTACATAACTTAGTTGTCCCTTTGAACCTAAATCTTGGGATCTCCAGTCAGCTAGGTTGGGTTTCCACTATGGCGACTCTTGTTTAAGATATAGGTTTTAAACCCATTCCCCTCGATGAACTTTCCACTTGCTCTCTTGACAAGTCTTTAGTAGGCGGATCCGCAATATTATCTTTTGACCTTATGTAGTCAATTGAGATAATTCCATTAGAGAGCAATTGTCTAACAGTATTGTGTCTACGACGAATGTGACGTGACTCACCATTATACATATGATTTTGTGCCCTTGCAATTGCCGATTGACTATCACAATGTATAGATATGGCAGGCACACGTCTCGACCAATTTAGAATATCCTCTAAGAAGTTACGAAGCCATTCTGATTCTTCTCCAGCTTTATCTAAGGCAATGAATTCAGATTCCATTGTAGATCTAGCAATGCATGTTTGCTTCGAGGATTTCCAAGATACTGCTACACCTCCAAGAGTAAAGACATATCTACTTATGGATTTCGAGTCTTTTGAATCTGATATCCAGTTAGCATTAGTGTATCCTTCGAGTACAGCTGGATATCTTGAGAAGTACAATCCATAGGTTTGAGTATATTTTAAATATCCCAAAACTCTAATCAAAGCTTTCCAGTGATCCTTTCCTGGATTACTCGTATATCGACTTAGTTTACTTACAGAGTAAGCTATAACAGGTCGAGTGCAGTTCATGACATATATTAAACTGCCAATTATACGAGAATATTCTAATTGAGATATGTCTTTGCCAATATTTTTGATAAGATAAAAATTTGCATCAAATGGTGTTCTAGTTGGTCGTATTCTATACGATTTGAACTTATCAAGTATTTTCTCAATATAATGAGATTGAGAAAAAGTAAGTCCATCAGACATTCTAGAAATTTTAATTCCTAATATGATGTCTGCAACATCCAAATCTTTGGATAACATATGTTTGGTAGTCTTGATAATATCAATGTTACTACCCAATAGGAGCATATCATCGACATATAGACAAACAATGACATATCCATTTTGAGTGTTCTTGACATAAACACATTTGTCATACTCATTAAATTTGAACCCATTTGACAACATTACATTGTCAAATTTCTCATGCCATTGTTTTGATGCTTGTTTTAATCCAATTGTTGAAAAAATTATCCCGATAAGGGATTTATCATATGTTGGTGAATGAGAATTGACCCGACAAAGAAACCTGGAGTGCGACCTGCTTGACCTGGAAGATAGGCAATGTGTGGGTATGGATATGGGTTTTGGGCTTGGCGTCCGTTGGTGTTTCGATAACTGAATTTTCTATCCGTTTTAGTGTCTCTTCGGGAAAGTCATCTCAGTTCGAACAGATACAAGGGAGTCTATGTAATAGACTCCTATTCCTTCATTCAAAGAATAGGTTTTCTTTTTTTGAAGAATCAATTGCATATCTCTCTCTCTCTCTCTCTCCTTATCATTGTTGTTCGAGTACATACTTTGATCGGTTCATTGGGTTCTGCAGATTGTAGTGCTGCTTCTACATAACCGAAATCCGTTCTATCTTGGGAAACGATTACTCTTTAACCTTAAGCACCGAGAGAGAGTAAATTCGTTTTAAGGAAACTGTGATTCACAGGGCTCGGAATTGCTATTTTCTTGTTGTTTATTGCTATTTCAACTTGCTGGAAATTCTGTAAGTTCTAATAATATTATATCAGTTTCCTTGTTCTTTTGAAATTGATCCTAAAATATTTATTTAATTATATTTCTGTAAGATTAGAAGAACAATATGGACATACGCATTGAAGTGAAAACATTCAAATAACACACATGTAGTTAAATATTGTAGAACTGGTACAAAATGCAGTGAATGATTCCCCATCAATAAGATGTATGGCTAACTCACAACAGAAATATAACGGTAGAACAAAACTAAATCAATTCAAATAAAAGAAAGAAAATAAAAAAAACCCAGCAAAAGCCTAAGACCTGTCAACAACAGCTTCTTGACAACACAAAACTAACTGAACCTTCAGCAAAACAATCTGAAGTACCAAGGAAGCCAGATCCACCAATACTGAATTTCAAAGCCTCTATTCTGCTCACCTACTATTTTTGGGCTTGAGAGTCACCCAATGTAACACTCTTTCCCATCATTATGAGTTATCTTCAATATGCCTTGTAACCATCAGATCCTTTCCTGCAGGGAATTCTTATAAAATAACAATAGACGATTGCACTGCACATGGACAAAAAGAAAGAGATTCCTCTTATCCAGTCATATAGGTAGCTTCAGTTGAGTTAGAAGCATCATCTGATGAGTCCAAGTCCAATCAACTGAGGCCTATGCAATCATCTTCCATCTTCAGTCCAAACGAATACAACAAATTGGATGTCTACTATCACAGCTCGCGTAATTCAATTGGGTTGACAATTAACCAAGGAGATATCTTTAATGGGCCCACTGAAATGTGGTTCCATGTTCCAAGTTCTAAGACCATAGATGTGTGGCACATCTATGGATTCTTGGATTTATCACAGTTATTCTGTTTGTTCCTCCTTTTGTACAATCCTAACTGCGTGATAAGTGCACTACCCGGACACCGAATTATACTAGGGTTTGTTTGTGTGTCTGTATTACGGAGTGAATGTTGGAGTATTCAATATAAGGACTGGCAGTGAGCTGTGATATAGGTTCTAATAAGCAAGTTATAATATTTTCAAAAATCACAAAAGATCGGAACGAGAAAGCGTGAAATCCGAGAGTGATGAGACTGTACCTTGCCTCTCATCTTATGGCAGGAGATCGGAATGAAGAACAGATGCGCCAGATCCGGATTGTCCGTACGAAACTGACTCTCTCTGATATTCTGGAAGAAATATCCCTCGCTCGCATACTTCCCTGTAAGCTTCCTCGGCGTCTGGTAAAACGTATTCGGATCTCCGTCAGGATATATGAAAACCTTGAATTTCTTCTCCATCTCCGCGTAATTCAGACGGAAAACCTCTGGAGAATGGTAGATATCAGGAAAGTCCTCGAAATCTCCCTCCGGAGCGACCTTCATACATCAAAACCTGCGTAAAAAACTGAGAAATTCCGGAAAACCAAATGCCGAAATCGAAAATTTGAATCCAAGTGTAAAGATAAATGAGTACCTTAGGAGGATTTGCAGAGAGATCCGAGCCGTATTGAAGGGGAAAGTGCAGGGATTGGAGGGAGAGGTAGGTGAAGGAAAGTAGGGTTAGAGTAGCGAGAATTAGAAGCGATCGCTGTAAAGAACAAACTGGAGAGAAAGGCAAAACTGGAATTTGTTTTCCCGCCGTCATGGCCGGAAATATTTGCCGGGAAAATGTTTCTCAGCCGGAATTCGAGTGTGCGAGAAAAGGAGGAAGTGACGGTGCGTGAGTTAGAGGCCAGAAAAGAAAATCCGCAAGTGTGCTGTGTAGCTGGGAGGTGGATGTTAGTATTGCCGGGAAATGAACCTTATTTCGTTTGTGTTTAACCCAAAAAATGTGATTTAAAACTATCCAAGGTACCTACTATCAAAATCTGAACCTTTGAATTAAAGGTCCAATGGTATCAAGCATTACGTAGGGTCCACCATTTAAAGCGAAAGCGCCTTTGGGCAATTGGATATTTAATCCAAAGCTCCAGATTTCGATAGTATGTACATCCACAGTTTTTTTTTCTAAATCACTTTCCGAAAAGAAACTGAATGGATTTGTGCCACATCGGTGGCTTGTGAGCCATTAAAGCCCCCACAGCTCTCTCTTTTTCGAGAGGTTCGCGCCGCCGCGGGGGGGGGTGAATATATAAGGAAAATTATTCATTTCAACGGAATGCGCGGGCCTCTACAGTCGTCACATGTTGCTTTTTAACACTCACCAATTATGGTTAAGATTCACTCACCCCCCAAGGTTTATCGATCTAACTTTGGTTTTTAGAAAAAAATTATTAACTTTAAAATAATTGAGCTTATTTACCAAAAAAAAAAACCCTACAGTTAAAGGAGGATCTATTAACTGCCATGTCTCCCTTTTAACACCCATTATTGTTGTTAAGATTCACTCAGTCCTAAAGTTAAACTTGATTTTTAGAAGAAGTAAAAGTATTAACCTTAATTTGATTAAGCTTAATCATAATTAAAAGGAGACAAACGGAGCACACGGGAAAATTTGGGGGTCATTAACTCATAATTTGGGGGCTATTATATATAAATTTTGATACAATTTTTTTTATAAAAAAAATCTACCTAATTAAGAAGGATTTCCCAAAATTTTGGGGTGGCCATGCCCCCTCCTCGCCCCCGTATGTGGGTGCAATGGCCTTGCGGCCTGGTTGTGTGTATTTTATATGTCGAGTATAATGTCTGTTTATTTCACGAATGGGGGGCGTGGTACGATGGTTAGTCAATTCGAAGACATTCTTTGTGGGTCCACAATATTTTACACATTCAGTTGTCTGATTTACTCACTTTAATGTGGTGCTCCATCCTCCGGGGGTGTAGCTCAATGGTTGGAAGACGAACTGTAGACCATTAAGTCTGGGTGTATTCGCGTTATCGGTTGCTAGGGGGAGGGTATCCTCTGGTAGCGTGTGGGGATTAGTAGTAGTTTTGAGTTCCGGCATTTATTTTAAAAAAAAAAAAAAGGTGGTGCTCCACCCTAGCACTGATAGGGTGTATGCAGCAATGAAAAACCATCTTTTGCCGTGGAGATGTGAAGCATTGATTTAGTCATCCATACCTTAGGGCCTGAGGGTCGAAGATCATGAGAATGGAATTTGGAGTGTGGACTGTGGATAGGCATCAGCGGGGGTTTTCTTTATTCATAGAATCTGCAGGTGAGCCCACAAAAATTAGGCCTGCGGGTAGGGCTATCAAAGTGCTGGGTCGGACCGTCAAAGGAATGGCCCGGGTAGTTCTTGGGGCTTGCTTGGCCCCAACCCTCATTCATGATTGGGGTGAAGCCCTACCCCCAGCCCTTGAAGGGCCTGAACTAGCTAAGCCCAAGCCCTACCCTCAAGGGCAAGGGTCGGCTCGGGTTAGGGTTAGGCCAGGGGATAAATAATAAAAAATTATATCATATTTTAACGATTTTTTTTATATTGATTTCCTATTTAATATACAACCCTCCTCCTTTATTTGGACTAGGGACCGACAATGCAACTCAAAGAGTAACATGCTAGAGTTTTAAAGCTTTACAACTTACATGATGTATGTGACGGGTTGTGAGCTCTCGTCGCACCCTCGGGGGAATAGTCCTGACCCAAAGGGTTGGGCACCCCGAATTTAAAAAAAAAACATTAAAATATTTCAGAAATACACCACTATAAGTTTGTTACACATACACACAACAAATCTATCCTTTATTAGATTTAAAAAAAAATACATTTCAAGTTAATTTATTAGAAAGATTTTAAAAATATGAGTCAGTCTATGGGTACTCCCAATTATACTCCCAAATATACTCTCTAATCCTAACCGTTTATAACCAACCACTAAGGGCCAAGATTTCAGTTAGCTTATTTTGTCTTTTCTATTGCCACATCAGTTGGAATCCTAACTGTCTAATAATTGAAATAAACGGTTAGGATTAGGGAGTATAAATGGGAGTACACATTGGGAGTATCCCTAGACTAATTCTAAAAATATACTCACACCAAAGTGTTATACATACACAGTAATTAAAGCTTAGCCCCTTAAGTTATTATATTATATATTTTATGTGGAGTGATACTTTACGCTTCTGTCTGAGTTCCACAGGCGGAATGCAAACCTCATGTCCTTTTCTTTCTCTAGTGTTAAGCTTAACTTGAGGTTAATTTTTTTTTCTTCTAAAAATCACGGTTAGAAGGATGAGCCCTAGGGGTGAGTGAATCTTAACCATAGTTAATAAGTGTTAACTAACCTGAGGTTAATATTTTTTATTTTAAAGACCAAGGTTAGATGGTTGAACTATAGGGATGAGTGAATCTTAACCACAGTTAATGAGTGTAAACTAACATGGGGCTAATACTTTTTATTATTATTATAAAAACTAAGGTTAGATGGATGAACCCCATGTGTGAATAAATCTTAACCATAGTTAATGAGTGTTAACTAACTTGAGATTGATATTTTTTAATTTTTATTCCAAAAACGAAGTTAAGGTGGATGAACCCTAGGGGTGAGTAAATCTTAACCACAATTAATAAGTGTTAACTACTTGAGGTTAATACTTTTTTATTCTAAAAACTAAGGTTAGTTAGATGAACCCTAGGGGTGAGTCAATCTTAACCACAATCACTAAGTTATTTAAAGCGCCATGTGGCACTCTGGGAAGACATCCGCGTTCCACTAGGTGGAACGCAAAAACGGAAATAATCATTTCCCATATTATATATGGTATAACATATAGAATGGAGGGCCAGGTTGGGCATGACCGTGTGCTTACTAAGTCTGACCCTTAAGTAAGAGGGCCTTCAAAAATTGGGCTCGGCCTAGGGCTTTATTAAGAAGAAAAAAAAGGCCTTATTAAGAAGAAAAAAACCCCTCTATTTTAGGGTCGGGTAGGGCTGAGCCCCCTCATCAAAGGGCCTACCTGCGGGCTTGAGGGCTGACCTTGGGCAACACCCCTTACCTTCAACCCGACTCTCATTATCCATATATATATATATATATATATATATAATGGTTTTTCTTAGTACATGTTTGGAAAATTTTTCTATATGATCACCATTAGTTGTAAGAAAACATTACAAGCATAAAACAAAACAGAAGAACACAAAATTTAAAATAGCACATTTATAAATTGTACATTAAGCACTTCGAGAGATAGCAGAACATGCTTTGCTATCACATTTCTTCAAGAATGCATATTAAAAGTTCAATCGTAACCAATGGAGGGATAGTGTGTTGGCCAAGTCCATGTCTTAGGAAGCAGTGGCCTTGAGTTCGATTCCCTTCTCCCTAGTGGCCACCCTCAACGATTATCCCTACTTACTTGGTGCGTGTGGTTGGAGGGTTAGCACGTGCCTAGGTGATTAGTTGGGTACTCTAAGAGGCTTGGAAACTCTCATCATCAAAAATAAAAAATAAAAAAAATCTGACTGCTTAGAATAAATACTGTCAGCACCCCATTTTTACCCCCTCTTAACCGTGGTTAATTAATTTAACCATAGTTAGCTCACCCTAACTCTAGGTCTAACCTGGAGCTCATGTTTCAATCCTAGCCCAAAGCCCATGTTTTTTTATTTATTTGCTTAATACTAAGGCCAAACCTTGTTAAAGCCTCAAGGGCCCCAAGCCCATGAGCAAAATCCATAGCACCATGCCTATTACCCAAAGCCCATGTGATTTCCTATTGTATAGGCCCAAGCCAAGGCCAATTCTAGCCCAAAGCCCTTGAGTCTTCTCCATGGCATAAGCCCAACATTCCATTTTTGGTGTTTCGGCCAGCTTTCCTCCAAACCCCAGTTTTGCCATCTTTCTTCTTTGATGATTGAAGTTTGAATTAAAGGGGGCCCAACCTGTGCAGCGTTTCTGGGTGTATCAGGATAACCCCTAGAAGGCCTCGATTCCCTCACCTAACTCTCTTAATTCCTCTTGTACCCCAAGTCCCCTTGGGTCTATAAAACTCAGCTGCCCACCACGTTTAGAGAGCAGGGGGGATTCCAAAAAGCTCTTAAAAACCTTAAGTAACTTCGTTCTTGGACCAGTGAGAGAGAAAGACTGAGGCATTGGAGGGGTAGCCTTTGGCTGAATCATTCCCAAGCCAGTCCCTCTTGAGGTCCAACTGCTCTCCAATGTTAGAGTTGCGTTTCAGATAAGGGTAGCTTCTCCCTCGCCTCATTTCTGGTACTAGCCTTCAGCCCATGAGAGGGAGGGCCCCTCCCCCTGAATAACCAAGGGTCCCATTTGCATTGTTGTAACAAAGCAAAGGGACCCCCAAGGACACAGGGGGAGAGGTACTCCCTCATTTTGATTCCTTTGTTTGTTTGCATCTCTTTTGGCATTTCATTTTCTCTTGAAGTCATGCACTCAAGCTAAAGGTTGACACGGTCCCCTCTGTTTTAAGCTTTGTTTCAGTGGCCACTAATCCAACTTGGGTAGCATCTAACCCAGGTTGAGCTCAGCAAGATACCCCATCCAAGTGGGTGAGCGACATTCAGTTTGCAACTTACACTTCCGATGCTAGAACGGTGCTGATTTTGGCCTCCCCGGTATGCTTTGAGTTTTGCTTGTTACTCTTTAGTGCAACTAGAGTTAGTGCCAAACCCTGGTCAAGCTCGCAAAGCCCCTCCCTGTGTCTCCTAGACAAACGGTAAGTGTTTAAATATAGCTTTTCAAGGTAAGATGAGGCTAATTGCAGTGTTGCAAAGAGTGGAGTGTTTCCATAACCGTGGTTGGGTTTGGCATTGGTCTAATCCCCACCGCCTATAACCATTGGACGCCATTCTTTTCTTTTTTTGTCTGTGATAATTTCATCAAGACCATGACTAAGTATCACCAAGGGCTTCCATTTGTTTCCTTTAGTGCAAGTTTTTTTGCTCAGTGGAGCATTCGGCCATTAGTGACCTTGAGATCACTCCCTTTAGGTCCTTTGTTTTTTTAGTTCAGAAGCTTTTGGGTGTTAGCTCAAGCATAGCCTTGCTAACTAGTGCAAGTTATATTCTTAATGATGACCTTTGAATCACTCCTTTTTGATCTTGTTATTGGTCCAAAAGCTTATGAAGGGTTAGCTTTAGCATAACCTTACTTGAGTGCAAGATGTTTTGAGTGGAGCATTTGGCCAACTGTGGCCTTTGGATCACCCCCCATTGATCCTCTTGACTTTGGCCCAAAATCTTGTGGAGGATTAGCACTAGCGTAACCTTGTTTGCATAGTGCAATGAATTTTCTTAGTAGGGGCATTTCGGTTTTCTCGGCAGGAGCTCTTTGAGGGTTAGCAGCTTGCATAGCCTTGCTTGCATAATATAATAATTATTTTCAGTGGGGCACTTGGCCAATGGTGGCCTTTGGATCATTCTCATTCGATCATCATGTTTTTGGGTTGGCTAGCTCCAACATTGCCTTGTTTACATTGTACTGAGATTGTTCTAAAGGTGTCACTTTACACATCTTGCTGGGCTGTATGCGTTCATTGGATAAAGGGTCATACTTGATAGCATATTTGGGTGTCTTCTAGACCTCTCTTTATCTCAGTTTAAGCTGCGGGAGGCCTCAGGCCTATTTCTCCCATCCAAGACAGCACTGGAATAAATACTGTCCCATGAGCTACCGTTTTGGACCTTGCCGGTTTGGTTCACAATCAGTGGAACCCGCCCAAATCTTAGACCTCAAATTAGGGTTAGGCTTAACCCTAATTAGCTCCTTTGTCACATAGACTATTAACTAGGGTAAATTTAACCTTAGTTAATTCTCATACCCTAGGTTGGACTCTATTCAAAAAATAGAAAAATCCCAAAAAATCAGAAAAATACAAAAGACCAAAAATGACTTTGCTTGCTTTTTCTTAACTATGGTTAGATCCTCTAACCATAGTTAACACCCTTCTAACCGTGGTTAGACTTAGCCTTGCACTTGACCAAGCCGGTCAACTAAACACTAGCCTCTGGGTTAGACCATTGACCACCCTATGCACATATGCACACCCCTTAACCTTGGCACGGGCTCATATGCCAGAACTACGCTCGGTCTGATCTCACCCCAATGTGAGTACGTAGGCAATCCAACCCGGATTCGACCCTAGGCTAGCTTGCTTTGTTTATTTTCTTGGATTAGCATTTCATTAAACACTTTGCCATTTAATTAATTTTGAGATTAAATTAGGCTTAACTTTAAGGAGTAGGTAACCATTTCTTAAATGGAGGGCCTGGGGTGCCTAACACCTTCCCCGGGGCTTAATCAAACCACTTAGCCTAATCTTTAATAGACTACTTGCCTTATCCAAATAGTTTCTTACCCAGGACCTATCCCTAAGAATGAATAGGTGACGACTCTCAAGTCTACCCTTATATGGGCGGACGCAAAATCTCGTGTTCACAGCTCTGGCGACTCCACTGGGGACTAGGTTCAAGTTGAAACCTAAACTTAAGCCAAATTAATTTCAATATTAATTAAAATGCCTAAATAGTTTAGTCAAATGCTAATTCTTTATATCTTTTGGGTGTTTTTGTAAATGTGCACTTCATACATATCATAGTAGTGTAACGAACCATTAAACCCATTAGACAGGCTTATTACGCTAACGGCTGCTGGATGATGATACTCAGTGTCAGTGGCTTAAACGTTTTGGAGGTTCGCGGAATTTTACCTGCTGGGTGATGACCCTCAGGAAACGATTCTGAACGGTCCCGCTTACACCAATCGTCCCAGGTATGTTCTATACCTCGGAGTCACATATACAGTGTTAAGTGATCCCCCCCATCCTACTAGGAACACCACCTGTATTACACCAGCATCTATGCTTATAGACTAGGCTTTGATATAGTTTACAAGCAGCCATCTTGGAGGGAAATTCTAAACCCTAATTTGCTTGTACACTATACCTATCCCCCAATCACGGTTGACTATTCGGGCATATTCTACCCTGATAAACACCCACCCGGGGGCATGTACTGAGCTTTTTGTTGTGCTTGTAATAAAACACACCCAACCCTGCTTCCTGACATAACATATGAGGTTCAAATCTCGGGCAGATAGGTCTTCACCGAACTTATCCTCAACTTTGACCTGATAAGCCATCGATTCCCAACAACCTGGGTTAAAGCATGTCGGACCTCAATCCGTCTGCCCTATCGGATCACATATGCCTTGTCACACCCAAAAAAATAAAAAATAAAAAATCTCTCTCTCTTGCATGTCATTCCAAGCTTCCAGATTAGGGGCATTGCCCCTAGGTCAATTAGACCCTGCTAGGTCATTTGCATGCTTGTCAATCTCCCTCACTCTCATCTACTCCGACTCTTACTCCGTACCTTTCAATCATTACAGGAGCAGACCCAGAGTCGAGCACTTACTTGAAAAGCACCTCCTGTTGATACCTGATCAAGCAGCTACAGTATGAATCAATTAGTGGATGGACATGAGACTGATCCCGATACACCAACATCACAACAACTGTAAGCCTCGAATCTTGAGGTAAGAATGACTGAGAATGCTCAGAACATAGAGGAGTTGAAAAACATTGTGCATGATTTTATGCGGGCCGTAACATATGCTCTCTCCTCCTCAAATCCTCGACCGGTCGATGTGCTAGGCCCATCACATGCTAATCTGCCACATGTCACCAACCTCATCCCACCACCTGCTATCAACACCCTACCACCCGTTCAACCTCAACAACTGCATACCCTCAACATCCCCCCACCACCTGTTCAACCACAGCCCGACTTCACTTTCGGCATGCCACCTCCACCTGTTCAACCACAACCCATTCCCCACATCACACCTCTCATCATTGATCAGTTTAAGGAGGAGGAAGCTAGGGCCGACAATGAACCCTGTATTGGATCGGCTCACATATCTTCCAGTTCGGCACAGATTCCGGATGCTTACAAGGAAAGAATTGAGAAGTTAGAAGAGTTGGTGAGGGCAGTTCAAGGAACCCGTAAATCAGCAGATTTCAGAGATATGTGCATGCACCCAGAGATTCAATTGCCCCAGGATTTCAAGATACCTGATTTCGATAAGTACAACGGGAAGGGATGTCCCAAGATGCACCTAAGGGTTTACCGCGGAGAGTTGTTCCAGTTGGAACATGATGACAAGCTCTTGGTCCAGCTATTCCAGAAAAGTTTGAAAGGGGCAGCCCTGCAGTGGTTCACTGAGGTGAATCCGAGCAAAGTCAAGACTTGGGAGGGACTTTGTGAGACATTCCTGGCTAAATACTCATACAATGTTGATCTAGTCCCGCAAAGGGTAGATTTGGAAAAGATGTCCCAGAGGGATAATGAGTCCTTCATCGAATATTTTGTTCGATGGAGAGAAGTCGCCGGAAAAATGAGCACCCCTCTACCGGAAGATGAGCAAGTAACCACTTTTCTCCACACGCTCAAGCATCCACTTAAGACCCTCTTGGCAGCACAACCGATCTCTGACTTCAGTACCATGGCCAAGAGTGGTGCCCGGTTGAGGCGACCATGGACGACATTGGGGCATTCGACATGTTCCAGGGTTCAAATGGTGCATTCTCTTCCTGTGCTCCCTTGCCTCCAAGAAAGGATAATAGAAGGAAAGAGAATGACGGGCAAACAGTCGCGACCATTCGAGTCCCCAAATTCCCTCAACAACTTCGGCAGGCACCACAGCCTCGGCAACCTCAACAAACTCCACAGAACCAAGGAAGACTCCTCTCTTACCAGATGACCTTTGAACAGAGAAGAAACAAAGCATTCACCCCACTCCAGTATTCTTTGACATCACTTCTCCATTTCTTATTGAATAAGAAGCTGATCACACTGAAGGAGCCCCAGCCTCCACCGACAGTTCTCCCAAAGGGTTATAGGCCGGACCAACACTGCGGATATCACCAATCAACAGGGCATCCTACAGATCTATGCTATGACTTCAAGCATGCTGTTCAGGACTTGTTGGAGACAGATGCAATTTGCTTTGCACCAAGGAATGTTGACATCACTCAAGTCCCTCTACCCAACCATGCTACGCCTGGGAATTAAGGTTGCATCGGCCATAATCTACAGTCGAATTTTTGAGCAAACTCCGTTTGTTTGTTGTGTCTTTGCTTCATCAGTTGTCTTATAATTGGCCACAGTGGCTCACGTCGGTCTCTTTTCCCCAGCCAAGTCAGTCGGTGACCAGTTGGCCTTCGCTTTAGTTGCTTTGTCTTTAAGTTAGTTGGTGGCCAATGACTTCTATTTCAGTGTCTTTTGTCAAGTCTGTTCACCCATTAATATCTTAATGAAATGACTCTGTTAAATCAAGCTTCACTATACTCTGAGATGCTTAATTTGGGAACTGAACAAACTTCTAATACCCTATTGGAACAATTTAATAAAGGTTGATCACTCAAATCGACAGATACTCTTCCAAGATTGAACAAACCCGAACAAGAACAATACAAGAGTTGAAAGCATCTTTGAGCCATCAAATATCAATCAACTGAAACATAGATGATGCAATGACCATACATGCTATTGACCAATCAAGGAAATAATAGGAGACCATCTTTTGATACCTCTTTCAAATACCTCGCTTACCCATGCTATACATATCCGCTAGTTAGACCTTTGAGCTTACTAGCCTTTCTTTCAATACCCACATAGGGGCACCCTATGAAAGTCAAATGGTAAGGCAAGAGAACAACCAGCAAAGAGAAACAACAACAAGTGACCTTTTGGCCGAACTACGTCTTGACCTGATCCCTATTTGGGTACGTAGGTAGCCTGAAATCAGGTTCGGTCATAACACCGCAAATGTTCACAATACAAGGCAACCATGTGCCAAAAACAAAAACAAAAAAGAAGAAGAAGAGAAGAACAAAAAAAAAAATATACTTGGCCAAAAGGCAAGGCAAAAGCTTCATCAAAGGACAAAGTGCAGAAGCTGGTTCTATGCCAACAATGAACAAATGTCATAGGGTGCCCTATCTTTGCTGAAACAGTGAATTTCGAGCTTGATCTCGTTTCTAGCCAAACCACGTTTCGTCCTAAAAATTAAGTCCTCATTGATCCCTGAAAGGACTTGAGCATTAATGGTAAAAAACATTCGTCTTCATTTCCCGACAGGCAATGACGAGAGAAGAATAGAGCACTATCGAAAGAAGTTCAAAAGCAGAAGAGTGAAAAATGCATAACTTGTATATCCAGTCTTGGTGACCCAAGAGGGCCTAGGGACAAAAAAGGGATAAATCAAACTTGAAATTTCACGGGCATAGTAAGGAATCATCAATCCTACTATTGCGCAAAAATTACGTGAACCCAGTCCTGGTGAAAACCTGAAAAGGCTCAGGGGCAAAAAAGAGACAAATATCAAGATGTATAACTCAGTCCTGGTGAAAACCCGCAAGGGCTCAGGGGCAAAAAAGGGAAAGATAAACCAGCACAAGCTTTGCTAACCGGTGATCAAACATCATCATCTTTACTTGAAGGCTAAGGAACCTAGCTAGGTATCCTACTACAAGCAATCTCAGGCACACTTTTCAAAATACAAACAGTTAATTTCATTGTTTATAGTCCACTAGTCAACTATCAGTCCACTAGTCAACTGTCAGTCCACCACTTGTCGGTCAGTTCATCTGTCCTTTTAACAAGTCGGTTGTATCATTTTTCAGTTATTCACAATTTTTAGTCAAGTTTCAATCTCCAGTAGAGTCAGCTCAAAGTCGACTGTTCATTCTCGCTGGTGCAAGGAAAACATTAAAATTAGGGTAAAGTGAAGTCAACAGACTATCCTGAGCAACACAGATATTTGAAGTAGATCAGTACATTCCGGGGGGCAAGTGCCAACAGTCAAATCACTCGAGTCAAGGGCATTTCAAATCTATCGGGCTATATGTGCAAAGAGGTAGAGATTCAGGTTAAGATTCAGGGTCACCGCTCTCACTCCTCATAATCTTGCTTTCTTTGTCTCAGGAATTCCCTATCATTCCTGATCACTATCTTTTATCACTCTCTAGTAAGACAATCGGGCGCTTGTCTACCCTACCTCGCTCTTCTCTTCCGGTGGGACAATCAGGTGGTTGTCTACACTAGCTTGCCTTTTTCTTCGGTGAGACAATCGGCCAATTGTCTTCACCATTTTGTTTTACTCTCCAGGTAAAAGCAGTTGGGCGGCTGTCTTTACCTTCTTATCTTGCTTGCTTGCTTTCTAGGTAGACCAGTCGGGCGACTGTCTTCGCCTTCATCATCCTTTGCTTGCTTCCGTGTAATGCAGTCGGGCGGCTATCTTTACATTCATATCTTGCTTGCTTGCTTTTCGGGTGGACTAGTCGGGCGACTGTCTTCACCCTCATCACCTTTGCTTACTTCAAGGTAAAACAGTCGGAGAACTGTCTTTACCTTCTCATCTTGTTTGCTTGCTATCTGGGTAGACCAGTCGGGCAACTGTCTTCACCTTCATCACCTTTGCTTGCTTCCGAGTAAAGCAGTCGGACGGCTGTCTTTACTTTCTTATCTTGCTTGCTTACTTTCCGGGTAGACTAGTCGGGCGGCTGTCTTCACCCTCATCTCATTTGTTTGCTTGCTTCTAAAGCAGTCAGGCGACTGTCTTTACCCTTCTCTCTTGCTTACATCCTACCCAGTGAGGCAATCGAAGATTGTCTGTACTATCTTGCTTACATCCTACCCGGTGAGACAATCGAATGATTGTCTATACTATCTATCTTATATCCTACATCAGTGAGGCAATCGAGTGGTTGTCTGTACTATCCTGCACCCATCATTCCCCAATCTTGCTTTGCTTCTTCACTAATCAAGGAGTACATTGAAATGCCCATGTAATCGGATTTCAGTTACGGCCTCTTGTGAAGTCAATCTTGCTTTGCTATCTTCACTAATCAAGGAATACACTGAAATGCCCGTGTAATCGGATTTCAGTTACAACCTCTTGTGAAGTCAATCTTGCTCATTCTTGTTTTGCTCTGCTTAAATCCCGGTGAAATGGTTGTGTGATCAATCTTTGCCTCATCTTCGATAAAATAGTCGTGTGTTCGCCCATTATCCATCATGCTTATCATTCATGCTTATTCATCATGCTTGCTTATCATGCTTATTCACCATGCTTGCTTATCATGCTTATTCACCATGCTTGCTCATCATGCTTATTCACCTTGCTTGCTCATCTTGCTTATTCATCTTGCTTGTTGATCATGCTTAATTACCGTGCTTGCTCATTTTTCTTACTCACCATGCTTGCTTTCACCAACATTGCTTTCCTGGCGTAAAAATTGGATGATTCCAATCTTTGTCGTTCAATTGTCAAATCGGCATTCTCTGACAAAGAGGGGTAGCTGTCAACACCCCATTTTTACCCCCTCTTAACCGTGGTTAATTAATTTAACCATGGTTAGCTCACCCTAACTCTAGGTCTAACCTGGAGCTCATGTTTCAATCCCAGCCCAAAGCCCATGTTTTTTTATTTATTTGCTTAATACTAAGGCCAAACCTTGTTAAAGCCTCAAGGGCCCCAAGCCCTTGAGCAAAATCCATAGCACCATGCCTATTACCCAAAGCCTATGTGATTTCCTATTGTATAGGCCCAAGCCAAGGCCAATTCTAGCCCAATGCCCTTGAGTCTTCTCCATGGCATAAGCCCAACATTCCATTTTTGGTGTTTCGGCCAGCTTTCCTCCAAACCCCAGTTCTGCCATCTTTCTTCTTTGATGATTGAAGTTTGAATTAAAGGGAGCCCAGCCTGTGCAACGTTTCTGTGTGTATCAGGATAACCCCTAGAAGGCCTCGATTCCCTCACCTAACTCTCTTAGTTCCTCTTGTACCCCAAGTCCCCTTGGGTCTATAAAACTCAGTTGCCCACCACGTTTAGAGAGCAGGGGGGATTCCAAAAAGCTCTTAAAAACCTTAAGTAACTTCGTTCTTGGACCAGTGAGAGAGAAAGACTGAGGCATTGGAGGGGTAGCCTTTGGCTGAACCATTCCCAAGCCAGTCCCTCTTGAGGTCCAGCTGCTCTCCAAGGTTAGAGTTGCGTTGCAGATAAGGGTAGCTTCTCCCTCGCCCCTGTGAGCATGGGATCTTCCTACCCACTTTCACAATTATATGTTTTGACTTGAGTCGCCACCTATTCATTCTTAGGAATAGGTCCCGGGTATTTGTTTGTTTGGATAAGGCAAATGGTCTAATCAGAGTTAGGGTAAGTGGTTCGATTAAGCCCTGAGGAAGGTGTTAGGCACCCCAAGACCCCCGTTTTATAACGGTTACCTACTCCCTAAACTTAAGCCAATTATAATCTCAAATTTTAATTAGAATGTCCAAAATTTTTAAGTGAGTGCTAATCCAAGAAAATAGAAAGCTAGATGGCTAGGGTCGAACCCGAGTTGGGTTGCCTACGTACTCACATGTGAGATCAGACCGAGCGTAGTTCTGGCACATGAGCCCGTGCCGAGGCTAGGGGGTAGTGTGTGTGTGCATAGGGTGGTCAAATGGTCTAGCCTAGAAGGCTATGGTTTAGTTGACCGGGGAGGTCAAGTGCACAAGGGGTAAGTCTAACCGCGGTTAGAGGAGATTTAACTATGGTTAGGTGAGCTAACCAAAGCTAAAGAGATCCTACAAGTCTCTTTTTGGTTTTTTTGTATTTTTATATTTTTTGGGATTTTGGAGATATTTGAATGTTTTTGGTATTTTAGTTATATTTGCATGTTTTTGGTATTTTGATTATATTTGAATGTTTTTTGGTATTTTGAGATTTTATTATGTTTTTGGTATTTTGAGCTTTTATCATGTTTTTTTGGATTTTCATATAGGTAGGGTTTTGAAAAACTTAGCTAAAGTCACATTTAATCCAAGAGTTTGGCTAAAAGATTATATTTTAAGACATAAAGAGGGATGTGCCTTATGAATGTAAATGGTCTATTGTCAACACCTATTTTGTTGAATTGGTGTTGATAATAGATCAAATATCATTGTCTTTGGTATGAGACATTTTTAAGAATGTTCTCTTTAAGTCCTTAAACTATCATTTATTTTAAGTCCTTAAACCATCACCTACCCATTCAACATAGAACATGAAGGAAAAATAAAGAAATGAAAGAAAATGAAAACTCATCCTCTCCCTTTTAAGGTGGTTCATTTACACCATTATTAGTGATGTAATGTTACTCTAAAGAATGTTAGGGGGGGGATGAGCTTTCACAAAAAATTCTAGAAAGAGGATTAGAATCTCAAAAAAGAAACAAAATGAAAAAGAGAGGTATAGCTTTAGCTTTCACTCTCTATGGGCCTACCCATATCCACATTTGTGGGTACATAAAAAGAAAAAATGTGTACAAGAAAAAAGGGAACATCTCTTTGTTTTTGATATGGGGTCCCTCTACACCATTAGATTGATGTAGAGAGGCCCAACTATGCTTGAGAAAAGAGAGATCAAGAAGAGAGAACCAAATAAAAAAAAAGATAAAAAAGAAGAGAAGATGAAAGAAGGAGTGCCTACTCCTCCAAAAATTCTCCTTCAATGCTCCAAGGGGTAGGGTTTTAGAATCCACAAAGGAAGAGAGTTAGCAAAGAACTCTAAGCTTTTAATCTTACAATTCTTTCCAAACTCTAAACCTTAGTTTCTTCTCCATTCTTCAAACTCAAGAGAAATACAAGTGGGTGAGAACCTTCTAGGGGTCTTGAGGGATGGATCTAAGGGGCTAAGGGATTGGTATTTATAGGAAAACTAAGAGGTTGGGTTGTGTCTTTTACATGAGGGATAAAATGAGCTAGTGGGTAAAGACTTAAGTGTTGTAAGGTGAGTTGATAGATTGAGTGTTGTAGGGAGTGTAAGAGAGTTGGTGGGTTGAGTGAACTATGAGTTATATGAGTATGAGTTGTAGGATATAGGGTGTAAGAGAGGTGTAAGAGAGTTGGTGGGTTGAGTGAACTATGAGTTATATGAGTATGAGTTGTAGGATATAGGGTGTAAGAGAGGTGTAAGAGAGTTGGTGGGTTGAGTGAACTATGGGTTATATGGGTATGGGTTGTAGGATATAGGGTAGGTGGATATGGATATGTGGATTAGGTCTTATGGATCATGGGTTATTAGTAGATGGGTCATGGGTTATGATTATTGGACTTTGACTATGACATTTGGGCTTGGGCTATGAAAATAAGCTTTGGCTTAGGCAATTGGGTGATTGGGTATTTGGGCTTGACTACTTGGGTTGGGTAATAAAATTTGGTAATTGGGTTTGATTGAGTTGTCTAGGTATAAGTTTGGTCAAATGGGCTTGGGCCTTGGGTGTACCTAGGGCTTACTAAGGTTAGGGTAGGGCTACCTAGGGTTTGGGTTTAGGACTACCTAGGATTAAGCTTAGGGTTAACTAGGGTCTTAACTAGGGTTTAGTCCTATGGTTAAGGGTTTACCTAGGGTTTGGAACTAGGGTTGATCTAGGGTTTGGACCATAGCTAAATTAATTAACCACGGTTAAGGGGGTGTAAAAATAGGGTGCTGACAGCCCCATTTCTGGTATTAGCCTTCAGCCCATGAGAGGGAGGGCCCCTCCCCCTGAATAACCAAGGGTCCCATTTGCATTGTCGTAGCAAAGCGAAGGGAACCCCATGGACACAGGGGGAGAGGTACTCCCTCATTTTGATTCCTTTGTTTGTTTGCATCTCTCTTTTGGCATTTCATTTTCTCTTGAAGTCATGCACTCAAGCTGAAGGTTGACACGGTCCCCTCTGTTTTAAGCTTTGTTTTAGTGGCCACCAATCCAAATTGGGTTAGCATATAACCCAGGTTGAGCTCAGCAAGATACCCCATCCAAGCGGGTGAGCGACATTCAGTTTGCAACTTACACTTCCGATACTAGAACGGTGCTGATTTTGGCCTCCCCTGTATGCTTTGAGTTTTGCTTGTTACTCTTTAGTGCAACTAGAGTTAGTGCCAAACCCTGGTCAAGCTCGCAAAGCCCCTCCCCGTGTCCCCTAGACAAACGGTAAGTGTTTAAATATAGCTTTTCAAGGTAAGATGAGGCTAATTGCAGTGTTGCAAAGAGTGGGGTGTTTCCATAACCGTGGTTGGATTTGGCATTGGTCTAATCCCCACCGCCTATAACCATTGGACGCCATTCTTTTCTTTTTTTTGTCTGTGATAATTTCATCAAAACCATGACTAAGTATCACCAAGGGCTTCCATTTGTTTCCTTTAGTGCAAGTTTTTTTGCTCAGTGGAGCATTCAGCCATTAGTGACCTTGAGATCACTCCCTTTTGGTCCTTTGTTTTTTTAGTTCAGAAGCTTTTGGGTGTTAGCTCTAGCATAGCCTTGCTAACTAGTGCAATTTATATTCTTAATGATGGCCTTTGAATCACTCCTTTTTGATCTTCTTATTGGTCCAGAAGCTTATGAAGGGTTAGCTTTAGCATAACCTTACTTGAGTGCAAGATGTTCTGAGTGGAGCATTTGGCCAACGGTGGCCTCTGGATCACTCCCCATTGATCCTGTTGACTTTGGCCCAAAATCTTGTGGAGGATTAGCACTAGCGTAACCTTGTTTGCATAGTGCAATGAATTTTCTCAGTGGGGGCATTTCGGTTTTCTCGGCAAAAGCTCTTTGAGGGTTAGCAGCTTGCATAGCCTTGCTTGCATAATATAATAATTATTTTTAGTGGGGTACTCGGCCAATGGTGGCCTTTGGATCATTCTCATTTGATCATCATGTTTTTGGGTTGGTTAGCTCTAACATCGCCTTGTTTACATTGTACTGAGATTGTTCTAAAGGTGTCACTTTATGCATCTTGCTGGGCTGTATGCGTTCACTGGATAAAGGGTCACACTTGATAGCATATTTGGGTGTCTTCTAGACCTCCCTTTATCTCAGTTTAAGCTGCGGGAGGCCTCAGGCCTATTTCTCCCATCCAAGACAGCACTGGAATAAATACTGTCCCATGAGCTGCCGTTTTGGACCTTGCCGGTTTGGTTCACAATCAGTGGAACCCGCCCAAATCTTAGACCTCAAATTAGGGTTAGGCTTAACCCTAATTAGCTCCCTTGTCACATAGACTATTAACTAGGGTAAACTTAACCCTAGTTAATTTTCATACCATAGGTTGGACTCTATTCAAAAAATAGAAAAATCCCAAAAAATCAGAAAAATACAAAAGACGAAAAATGACTTTGCTTGCTTTTTCTTAACTATGGTTAGACCCTCTAACCATAGTTAACACCCTTCTAACCACGGGTAGACTTAGCCTTGCACTTGACCAACCCGGTCAACTAAATACTAGCCTCTGGGTTAGACCATTGACCACCCTATGCACATATGCACACCCCTTAGTCTTGGCACGGGCTCATGTGCCAGAACTACACTCGGTCTGATCTCACCCCAATGTGAGTACGTAGGCAATCAAACCCGGATTCGACCTTAGGCTAACTTGCTTTGTTTATTTTCTTGGATTAGTATTTCATTAAACACTTTGGCATTTAATTAATTTTGAGATTAAATTAAGCTTAACTTTAAGAAGTAGGTAACCATTTCTTAAATGGAGGGCCTGGGGTGCCTAACACATTTTCCGGGGCTTAATCGAACCACTTACCCTAATCTTTAATAGACCACTTGCCTTATCCAAATAGTTGCTTACCCAGAACCTATCCCTAAGAATGAATAGGTGGCGACTCTCAAGTCTACCCTTATGTGGGTGGATGCAAAATCCCGTATTCACAAATACCTCTAAACTCACATGATTAGGCTGGTAGATAAATTTCTTACACCTATTGGTTACTGTAAGTAAAATAATGAATTGAATGCTGGATGAGTGGATGACGTCTCTTACTCTGCAGCCACCATATTCATCTATATGTTCTGCAGTGTTTTCCTTGTTGGAAAATAACAATATAAGTTGGAGGAATTGATCTCTTGTACTGAAATAACATTAAACAACTTAAAAATCAAATGCCGGAATGATAAGCACCTTGTACTTTCTTATGATCGATAAATAACTTTTACTTTCCTGTGTATTTTGCTCTGAAATTTGCTGGAGCCAGAAAGTAAGGTGGCGAAATAGATTTGAATTGATGACCCAAATATTTGGATGGATGATCATGATGATGGTGTTGTGTGGTTGATCCTTTCCCCAATCCAAACTCCACCCCAAGAGCCTTCCACACCAAAGGCCCTCTTTCCCAAGATCCAATGAAGAGAGGGATTATGGCTATCCACACATCCCCTATCTTAGAGAATGATATTCTTATTTATTAAGAGCACACTCCATGCACCCACCAGCTATTACCCAACAGCCACTCTTTGTTTCTAGAGGCTACATTCCCATTTTCAACTATTGATCAAATTACCTCATTAACCATAATGTATTTTAACCAACAAGCTAATTCTACATTAGAGCTAAACTAGCAATTGATTTGTAAGCAAAGTCCTGGCAGAAACCCTAGATGAATGCATTCCCTAAGAGCATCTCTAACACTAGCACTGAAGTTACATTTTCTCAATTTTTTTTGTCAAAATGGAGAACTCCTAACAGACCCCTAGCCATTGTTTCAAGTTAAAGTCCAACACCCACTCTCTATCTTCTCCTTATTTCTTGTCTCCCTTCAACAATTATTTTGTTTTTTGAAAAAATGAAATACAAAATGCAATCTCTTTCTCTAAAATAGTGAGGCAATTCAGCGAGCTTGTTGGAGTGAAGATTTTGCCTTCACGTTTCCTAAACTGGTGAAGGGAGCATGAATGACTTAGTGTTGGAGATGCTCTAATGACCTATTCTAGCCGAGAATTTGAATTTCTCATCAGACCAGAAATAAATTGGCGAGGAGAATCTCAGAGACATGGAATGCGACAAGAAACAAACTCCAGTAAATTCCATACATTGATGCGTCTCCTTTTAAGTTGACTCATTCTAATGGGCGTTCTGAGAAACCGAAAAAGAAGGATGGTGGTTTAGTTTACTCCTTTTAAGTGGCCTCTCCCTAGAAAACAACATTGAAGCGACATTAACGTGCTGATAAGAGAGCAGCAAATAGCCAAATCACACCCAAAATTAAGATAAGTTTCTGAGACCACCATAGGACCGAGATCATCGAGACTGTGCTCTAAAAGCATGGGATTTCAGGTAGGGCTCACAAAGTGAAATTGGCTCTACCTGAAATCTTATGCTCTTAGAGTGCAGTCTCGGTGGTCCTGATCCTAAGGCGGTGTCAATAGCAAAGTCCAGTAAAAGTAAGAATTATGGAGTAAAGAAGAATAATTGTGTCGTCATGGGAAAGTAATACTGTCGTTTACCGCTCTTGGAGACTATGCCGGCCTCCTTATTTGGTGGTTGGCCGAAAGTTGATGGATAGCGAAAGTTGACGCATAAATGGTCGGCCAGAGAGGTGCTCTAAAAGCACGGGATTTCAAATTCATCTTGTGTTATTTTTAGATGAGTGCAACTCTTCTAGAGATGTTAGGCGACGTGTGCCCTTTCTAACTTGCCTAAGTCTCTTCCTCCTTTTTAACACATTTGAACTGGAGTTAAGTTTCACCTATCCCTAAAGTTAGGCCATTTAACCTTGGATTAAATAAAAAAAAAAAAAAATCTAATTGCATGCATGAGTTGTAGGGGTGTGGCTTCCCCCCAAGAGGTAAGGATTGCAAGAGCCTCAATACCCTAGCTAGCTAACTTTTGACTGTCTGATTCCACTGACTTAAGTAAATGATGAGTTGGTCCTGTGAGACCTTCAAAAAAAAAAAAAAAAAATCTCTAGGAAACTTGTCTAGTTGACACAAAATTCTCCTCTTCTTATATTCAAAATAGGGGTGAAATTGAGGCAAAGCGCTAGAGCCATGATTTTTAATTTCTGAGGGCAGAATTTCGAAACTCGGGAGCCGAAAAAGTGTTCTTTTTTTAAAATATAATATTTTAGTAAAAATTACCAAATAAATCAAATAATAATAATTGTTACTTACGGTGCATTTGACTTTTATTATTTTTGCCAATAAACATTTATATTATAATCATCAAACATCCAACCACTAAAAAAATAATTGATCGAATCAAAAACATGTAAGCTGATTAGGATATTACTAGTTTGGTAGTGATTTTGTAAAATTGAATCAATTAATCACAAGTTATTCAAATAGGTTTATTGAAAATCTAAAATTTTAATCACTTTTTCACAATTAAATTAAAACAAAATAAACCCAAACGCACCTCGGGTTAATTTTATTTAAAATATTTTTTTCTAAAAACTAAGAATAGGTGGGAGAACCCTAGGGGTGAGTGAATCTTAACCATACTTAAGGGATGTCAAAAAGGACACGTGGTAGCATCAGTGGCATAACTGGATCACGAGTCTTTAAAAAATAAAAACTGTGCTGTGTATTAAGACTGTCAATGGATCGGATCAGGATCTGGATCCGATTAGCCGGACTTTAGAACCTCAATTAGCCGGACTTTGGACCCTATATGTGATCCGTCAAATCGGATTCAGATCGATGAAATTCGATTATAATCTGATCGGATCCGAATATAGGGTGATCCGATTAAAATCCGATTTGATTATAATAACATTTTTTTAATCATTTTAAATATATTACATAAATTTTCTATGCATAAAGTATTAATTAAAAAAAATTAACAATAATTAGAGTTAATTAAGGTACTATATTAGATTTTTATATTATTAAAATAAAGTTTTTTTAAAAGATAAAATTAACCTCAAGTGTTGGATTCAGTTCTTACAAATATAATCGGACACAGATTCGAATTGATTAATTCATGCTGATGGATCTCGGATCGGATTCAGATATGTCGGATTTGAATCAGATTCAAATCTAGGCAGATTCGACCCGAATCCAACCCGTTGACAACCCTACCGTGTATATGCAACTACATTACTCGGAGAAACATGAGCTAAAAGAAGAAAGAAGACCCAAGCTCTTTTTGGCTTGTGGCTATGTTAAAGTCCGCCAAACAGATTCCGTGTTGAAATTAAGTTGGTTAGTGGAGGACCCACTACACACATATGGGCAGCAGCACCACTGTTCACTTAAATAAAACACATGCACTTCTTATTTACAAATTTTCTTTTCCATTTGGAGCTCAAAAATCAGAAAATAACCTATTTCATTACGGATTTTGCTAGCCCCACTCTCCCCTCTCTGAGTTGAGGTAGTGTCCCTACAATAGGGAGAGTGTAAGGCTAGCACTCCCCTTTGATTACTATAATTGCAAGCTGCCCTTGAGAAAGGTCCTGCACAATCTCTTGAATGCCTCCCTGTCCGGCTCACTAGTCTCCACGCTTGCCTTGGCCACCTCAGCTTGGGTGTCCTGCCAAAAAAAAAAAGAAAAAGTGAAACACGATTGCATTGATCAAGACCGTTCAATAGGTGGACTACTACATAAATCAATACCGACACTACGATCAGCTCGGTGTATAGGCGGTGCATCGTACCTCAATGAGGTTGCAGTGGAGGAGACGGTCCAGAAGGTGAAGAAGAATGTCTTTGGTGTATTCAGGGTGGCCTTGGATGCCCATGATGTGGTCCCCATACTTGAACATCTCTATCCCTGTCTTCTCAGACCATGCCATCACCTCTGCTTTATGGGGCAGTTCCCTCACCTATGCAGGTCACCCACATTGTAACATTGCAGAATACGAGCTAATTAGTGAGGAGGATGATCCAGTGCAACAAAGCAACACCCAAGGACTATGCAAACCTCATCTCGATGGCATTCGATTATGGAGAGTAGAGAAGGCATTTTCAGAGCTGTAAATAGCTTTGAGGATTTTAAATTCACGGTTGTTACTCCTATATCCCATCCTTTTGCTCTGCCCGTCTTTCCTCCCAGTGCGCGGCTCAGTATCTGTGATCAGCCACATCCATTTACATGACTTGGTAAGCATACATAGCTAGGGCTGTGTAAAAGTTGGACTAATGTAGCTATATTAGAATCCGATCCAATTATAAAAATATGATAGATATATCCGAGATTATTCTGAATTGCAATGTGAATCTGATTAAAAATAAAATCTGATAGTTTCGATTATGATCCGAGATGATTCTGAATTGCCCAATTGCAATCCAATTATTTATTCAAAATCTAAGTTGATATAATTAAATTCAATTAATATCAATATCTTTAAATACTATATATCTTTTTAGATAGCATTGTAATATATTAATGCAATTATATAAATATTATATATGAAGCAGATAATGTTATCGATAAGATCGATTCATTGACAACCGTGAATTTATATTTATGGAAAATAATCACCCTAAGATCCGAATCATTGACAACCGTAAATTTATATTTATGGAAAATAATCACCTCCTCGAGCTCGATCGGTGATGCAAGGAGGGCATCTGGACTCCCCTTTTCTTGTCACATATCCTCCATTAACTCCTTTTAACTGTGATTAAAATTCACTCATCCAAACCTTCACCCATTTACTCATGGATTTTAGAAATAATAAAATAAAAATAGCTAGTCATAGGATTAAAAAACTTAACCAAAGTTCATCACTATTGAAGGGGCTTTGTGAGAGCATAGGAGCATGGCAATTTTCATGTGGTCCTAATCAATCAGAACCGTACGTTCCTCTAGGGTGATAACCGGATTTGACAAATCCGGTTATCACCGGAGATGATTTGGCTCCTAACATAAATGGTTTTTTGCCCACTGATTTCCCACCCACAAGAGAGAGTAAACTTTTGCCAACATAAATGTATGCGTCAGAACACACTCCAGCCGTTAACATGTATTTCCACATAGTAAAACAAATTTTCACATTATGAGATATCAGATTATGACGTCATTCTTTCCATATCGAACGGTAGCAGTTATATCCTTAAATAAAAAATAAATTTAATCGACTTACCCAAAATGATAATAACGCCTTTGTTTCAGACTTTCAGTTAAGGCGCATTTTAGTTTTTTTTTAAAAAAATCTTTTTTTTTTCTCTTGTACTACGAAACCAAGAATCTCTTCAGAATCAAACAAAATCTAAAAGTAAGATTTTATTTAGATGAAATATACTGAAAAGTGAGAGTCCATACCTGATGTCCAAAACAAATACCCAGAACCTTTTTCTTCATAGAATCCAGTTTCTTTAACAGATTCAGCAGTTTACATATCCAGACATCATTGCCGTGAGCGTCGTTACAGCTACCGGTGATCACGAAGCCGTCGTAGAATCGGAGCTCTTCGTCGTCGGGAAACTCGCCGCCGGCGACCTTGTAAACGTCCCACGTCTCTCCTTCTTCTGCCAACATTTCCACGAATACCCCGAAATACCCTCCATATTTCTTCTTCACGTACTCAGAATCTTCAGCGCAGAGAAGAACAGCGAATCTCTTCCCACCCATTTCTCTCTCTTTCTGAGATTGATCGAGAGACGCTGCTCTTCTCTACTACTCTTCTTCTTCTTCTTCCTCTCCTCCTCCCTCCCTGATATACTACAAAAATGTACAACACTAATGGTCTATATAAAATGGTTGGGTTTCGGAAAAAGCCAAGTTTTCACGCCGATTCACACATATACCACCCCGGATCAGGAACGATTTTACTAGAATGCCCTCATCTTTAAGCAGTATTGTTTGGTTTCAAGTTGGTGACACATTCTCCATTGTCCGGGCCCATTTTTTGTTAGCAAATGATGAAAATGAGTTTTTTTTCCACGTGGTGGAAGTCGCTTGGGCTAGAACTTGTCACGCTAAGAGAGAATAACGTGGCAGAACAGACGGATGCTATTTTAGGACTTGGGAGGAATGCTTTTTGCAGCGGCCTTGGACTGCAACTAAACGGATTCGGATGCAAATAGTGATTTCATACCTATTTTGTCCCAGATTCCGGATCTGTCCAATTGCTCTTCAAGTGGGGAGAGTTGAATCGCACTCACAAAGCCACTCTTTCACTTATTTTTAATTTTGATTAATAAATTTTAATTTTAGAATTAATAATTTTAATTTATTTTTAAAAACTAATGTTAAATTGTTGAATAATGTTGGTAACGGGTGGTCAAAAGCCTTGATGAAGGAATTAGGTGGTCTATAATCCTTAATCATGAATGTAATGAAATACACCCTATGAATAAGCATTAGTAAATCTTAATCATAATTAATAGATATTAAAAGCGACACATACTGACTTGTAGGTGCTATTGACCTCTCCCAGTTCAATGGCGATTGAAGAAGATCCCAACTCTTCATCCCAACAGGCTACCCGGTGTCTAATATGCATGTAGTGTATGCCGGTAGTAAAATAGTTATTTTTGTTTTGACGATTAGGCCACAATCCCAATTAGGGTTGTAAATAGATGCAGTTAATATCTGTATCCGATTTGCATCCGAATCCGTTTAGTCTGACAATTATCTGAATAGGTATCCGGCGAAGCGAATACGGATAATAAAATCACTATTGGTTTGTAATTAGATACGAATTCCGATATTAGTATGTCCGATCTGATAAATATTTGTCTGATTATATAATATATATAAATAACATATTTTAAATTTACAAAATTAATATAACATTTAAAATAAAAATTATATATTTTTAAAATATTAATTTATATATATATATATATATATTTTAAAATAATTGGATAATTCGGATTTATCCGAATCCGGATATTTTTAATCGGAGTTGGATACATATATCATATTCACTATCCGCCGGATATTTATTCGGATCCGAATATCCGAATATATAATTGGATACAAATTCGGATATACCATTATCCGTTTCGTTTACCGCTCTAATTTCAATTAGTAGTGTTACAACTTATGTTAATATAAATGGTAAGCCTCTCCGTCTCAAACTTGAGTCCTCCCCTATAGAGGAAATATGACAGAGTAAACGAGCAGATGTGGTAAAAGGGTTATTAAAAGGGGCAATTTATAAGTTCCTTGCCGCCTCAAACGGTTGGTACCCGTTTTGAGGAGCTCTAGGGTGAAGCTTACATGGGCTGCATGTGTGTGTGTGTGAGTTTGCATGTGGTGTGTGTGTGTTTGCTTGGGTGGTGTGAGTATTCCCTTGTCTTTGCATTCAGTCATTGCCTTGTCGTATGATTGACTTTACAAAAAAAAAAAAAAAAATTAATTAGGGTGTTTATTGGAATATTAACTTGGTGAAAGAAATGGATTCTGAACTACTGCGAGTGTTAATGAGGTGGTGGAGGTGACATTTGCGTTGATCTCCATTTTTGGCCAAGTAATAGTGTTTGTTTTGCGTCGTTCTCACTCAAACAAACCATGTTGCATTTCAATTGAGTAAATAAGTGAGTGGTATGTATCGTTATTACACAATATTATTAGGGGTAATTTTGTGATTCAGAATACTAATCAACCAACCAGGATTCGTGTTTTTTTTTTCGGTCGAAACCAGCCTGGATTCTAGCCAGTAATGTCTCCCTGTGTTCCCTTTAGTTTGGAAGCTGTCAGAAACACGTGCAACTGTTCACGTGATTTTATATCAGATGTTTCACGGCACGTACGAAAGCGTGCGTGACGCTCTTATTATCGTTGCCATAAAAGGAGTAAATCATGTAATGCGGACCAGGGAGGGCTAACTACACTCTCAAGAGACTCTACGTTAATGATAATTCGGACAAAAGAACTTTGAATCTTTATCCCAAAACAATTTAGGGGAAGAGGGGAGAATGGTGTTATTGAAATTTGAGCAAATCAATTAAGTAGCCGACGTCGATTCCTGACCTCCCAAATATCAATTGTATGAGATAGGGGTATTTCCTATGTAGCACGTGAGACTTGTCTGAGTCTTTAAAGGCTCAAGATATTCATGTCTATAAAAATAAAATAAAAATAAGATTAATTTTCAGCCGGAGCTTTGCATCAAGCGGAACTCTCTTTTTACAATAATTACACATTTACCATCCAGTAGTATAAAAAGGGAGCGTGATGCAGAGCTCCTCTTTATTTATTTTTAAACTGAATAAAAATGAAGTAAAGTTAGGTAAGTTACTTTAAACCGTTTAAAATATAAAGAAGAAGAGATCTGCTTCTTGGAGTTGAGCAGAGCTTCCTCTTTTTCCCCCCATTTAACAAAATTAACTAAGTAAAGCTCAATAATTACATACGCATCATGTCCATAGTGTAAAAAGAGAAGCTCTATGTAGCGTGGTGAAGTGAAGCTGAGCTCTTATTCAAAATTAATCTCTATTTTATATGAGTGTCACCTAGACGTTAGTGGACGAATGAGGTTTTTGTTTTACCACTTAAAAAAACAGCTGGTACGATAGATAGGCATTGCAGAGGATAGATTTGCTTATATGTATGTTGGGGCATATTGAAGATGAGTGCTAGTCCCAACACACGTGTAAACTCTTGTTGTAGTAGCGACACTTGTCATTGCTATCCCATTCAGTTGGTTAAGAAAAAACAATTAAGAGTTCGTCTCCACACTTAGTTTAGAAGTGTGGGTCTCCCTAATATTTTTCTAATGAAGATTTTTTCTTTTTGAACTCGGGTATCCCAACACTTTGGGTCAGGGTTAATCTCCGAGGGTGCGACGTGAGCCCACAACCCACCACACCAGGTAAGTCTGCGTAAACTTGTGTGGGGCTAGCCCCAAAGGAGGAGTGAGAAATGGAACCCAGGACCTCCTACTAGGGAAAAGGCCCAGAAACCACTGGTTCACCTCTTTCGTTATACTTAAAAATAAACTTGGAGAAAGTCAAGTTTTATGGCTGCTAATGGGAGGATCTCATCAAGTCAATGCACATTCTGCTCAGATAAGGGAAGGGGAAAGCTATCATAGGAATTAATGGGTGTCACCTCATCGGTGACCCTAAGCATGTGTTGAAAGGCTACGGTGTTATCTCATAATCCCATTGATCCCGAGTTCAAGTCTGTCCTGGATTCACATGATGCGTGTGTGGCTTGCGAGTGATTGCGCACATCTTGAAACTAGCCCTAACCTAAGTAACCAAAGCGGTGAGTAAGAGTAGGAGTGAGAGCGTAAAAGCGTCAAATTTTAATTTAGGATAAGGTTGAGAGTGCCTCCGGAGCGTTGATATATATAATTTATATTTTAATATTTCTTTTTTAAAAAAAAACCAAAGTTATATTTTAAACTCCATAAATTAATAAAACTTAATTGCAATTAATAAGAATTAAAAAAACATACACATGTTGAGGGTGCGATTGAACTCTCCCGGTTGAACTTAGGGAGAGTTCAATCGTTATTGGTTTGATCTTATCTCTCGTACATTGATGAAAAGACTTAAGTGATAAAAAGACTTTAAGTCTTAACACTTCTTGATATATTCTACATATGTAAGAAGAAAAAGTAAAAACAGTAGATGAAAAGACTTAAAGCCTTTTCTATTAAAATGCATAACACTTGAAACCGAGTTTCTAGATTTTGAAACCGGCGCTCTATAGTTTATAAGACTAAGCTCCCATGCCGAGCGAGGTTTAGGTAAAGACGGTTTGGGTTACTAAGGTCCTAACCTAAATGAATTGGGGACACCTCGAGTTTTTAACCACCTCGCTTACTTATCCTCCTTGTTTCACCGTAGTATTATCTTAAGAATTTAGGATCGATAACACAAATCATGTTATGACATTTTAGTTTGAGACATGATAACTGATCGGTGCTAAATGTTATACATAAAAGCACCTCAAACTTAATTTGTTAATCATTTAGAGTAATTATTTGTATTATTTTATGTTACTTGGTTGTTTATTCTTGTTTCAGGTTCATACGAGGAAAATAAGATAAAATGGAAGATTTACAAGCTTCAAAGACTCCAAAAATCTCAGAAAAGATGAGTAAAAGAAAGAAGAAGCAAAGAGAGCGAAATCGCGGAAATCTACCCTGATGGATCGATTGGCCAAAATCGCATTTCTATCAATAGAGGGGTATTTTGGTAATTTGTATTAATCCAAAATTTATGAAACTTTTTTGGTAGATTCTAGATGACCTAAAAGGAGTTATGTTTCAAATTTCAGGTAAATCCGATTAGAATTGAGCTCTCTAAAATTATTTGAAGTTCAGTGGCAAAACTGTAAATATGGTGAAATAGTATTCCGTGAATAGTGTTTTAGTACTTCTAAACACTTTCCAACTCTATTATTGTCTTCCTAAATGAGGGTTTGATCCTTATTCACGCCTAAAATAGTATAGAGAGAGAAAAAGAAGAGTTACATCTAAATTAGAATTCTTTATTCTACAAGAACTCTATCTTTCTCTATAAAATAAAAGAATCTTTGTAGAGATTTCATCATTATCATTATTAGAGAATTTTGCAGAAATTTTGGATCTGAAGAAGAGAAGTTCTGGAGATCAAGGAAGCCATGAAGAGAAGTGCTGCAGCTTTGTCTATAAAGATGTTGCATTCCTCCCTAGCGATGAACTAATTTTCACTTTAGAGTTTCGATGAAATCCTAGTCAAGTAACTGTGTCATTTTATTTTGTTTTATTTTTGATTTCTTAGTTGTAAGACATTGATTGCATAATGAGAGAGTTGTTTTCAAACAACCGGATTTATTTTATTTATATTTGATTTCAATGGAATTTATAACCTTATCTTAGGTTTTATGAAATTAGAATTAAAATCACTTGTGTTAATTTTCGTTAGAATTTAAACATAAGTTTTATGCAATGGTTTTAACATATCGAGAGATCAAGTCCTAAAATATTTTATGCTAAGGGAAGACGAGTGATTACACAACCGTAAATTAGTGTGTATCATTCGTGCTAACCGAAGATACGATATACTTAAGGCTTGATCCCTTGAACTTTTCTAGATTAGTTGAGAGGGGACGTGCTGTCACTCTAACTAGAATGTTTGCAATTTAAGAGGTTATGATAAATTCAAAATAAGGACTGATTATTAGGTTAGTGGTGGATTTAAAAACCCTAGATTTTCTCTTCCAAATGATTTAAAACCATTAGTTGATAGTTTAATTTAGAAATCTCTTTTAATTAGTTTAATTAATTGTTTTAGTAAATCAAGCAAAAATTCATTACCCATTTTATTAGTTTAAAATTAATTTGAATAAAATGCAACGAAACCAGTGCAGTCCTCAGAGGAACGATACCCTTGTTAGTACTATTCTAAAGAATTATTACTAAAAATGAATAATTTAAGATTGACTGACGATCATTAACCCTACGATCAATAAAAAATCAACACCTTTTAAAATAAAGATATGAAGATGTTGGTTTTTGACTGATAGTAACACTAGCACACCTCTTTTAATTTATAAAGTCATATCTTCAACTAAAATATGTTAGCAAAAGTTTCTAATTTTATTTATATCATTTTTTCCTTTTCATATCTTATGGTTAGGCGCTTTTGGCCTAATGGAACAAACCCTTGCATTTAAATAACACGGTATTGTAAGCATAGAATGTCAATGCATATAATATTGTTTTAGAAAGATAAGACTTCCACATGGGTGCGCTTCAGCATCCTGGGCTCTTATAAGCAATATAAAATAATACCATATTATAATATAAATCCGACTTCGTGTCCTATACCTTACTTCTTAGGTATAATATCACATTATCACAGGGATCGACCTTGCTGGCTATTCCGTGGAACATGTTAATCAAGATGATTAAGATGCTAACATGAATATATATTTTAATTTTATTGTTTAAAATGAAAACTGTCAACTGGGATGAGCGACCAATATATATATATTTTGTTAAGAGATAAAGAATCAAGGAACACAAAAGTTTACGTATTTCATCACGTTGTTGATAACTACGATCACTGGCAAAAACAATTTGAGAGCTTCCATGAATGACAAGATTACAAGCATTCAAAGCTGTTGCCGCCCGATAGGGGCAGACTTCGGGTCACCTGCCTTTTTTTGTTCAGATAATATAGTTAAGTACAGCTTAGTCGCCTTAAACAAAAATTATCACTATTTATGACATGGTTTGAAAAGTTTTGTCAAAGAAGGTATGTATTCTTATATTACCATTTTTTGTGTTTGGCTTTTATATGCATCACTGAGGGTTAACTACATTAAAAATAATGCCCTTTTAGATAACAAAAATGTCAACATGCTCTATTTGATAAATATGTCAAAAGTATGGTGCAGCTTTCACCTTGTGGTGTAGTTGCCTCCAACCAAAAAAAAGGTAATAAAAATGTAAGGAGTATCCTTTTTAAGTGAAGTGCAAATATTTTCAAAATGAGCAGTGTTAGGTCCACCCTTCGTCTACTATCCTATAGGTTTTTATTTTTATTTTTTACAAGCATACAAAATATATATGATTGGACCCACAGAAAAATGTAGTACTATTTTGTTTTCATGTATGAAAATAATGTCTTCTTGTATGAAAATAAAGGAGAGTGGACAATTGAAAAGTGGACTAGCATTGCTCTTTCAAAATAGATAAAAGGGTTGAAATGTTCAAAACCAACACGAGAGCTTCTCTGCTAAACCATAAGATGTTTCCCAGTTGGAAAAATTATGAGAACTAATTTGAATATTTGTATGGCAGTTCAAGAGCTTTTGATTATGCGTACAAGTTAGGTAGACGTTAGAAATTTGGTGCATCTGATTGTATCTCGCATTAGCAATATTCTTGCTTTCAATTCGGAAATCAGAAAAACTGATTAGATCAATCGAGCGCACTCAAGCGATTGATCAAATATTTCTCTATTTCTTTTTTTGGTGATCGAAGTTTCTCCTTTTTGTAATTTAGACCACGTTGTGATTTTGCTACATAATCATAACATCACTTGCGGCCAAGTTTGTATTGCTGACGTGTTCGTTGTCAATTTAATGCTATTGTAGCCCTTCGATCAATGAGAGAAAACTGAGTTTCATTGTATTTTGGGGACAAATCGCATAAACTCTATTCCAAGTTGCAACACTTGTGGGGGCGAATATTGTCTTTTGAAAACACGCGTGTCAATGCCTATTACTTTTAGGAAAATGCTAGCATCACTTTCTTTCAAACTTTTATGACTTTGTCGGTTAGGCGCAACCTCAATTAGTAAATTATTGAGTTAGGTTAGAACTAGTGGTGGGTCTCAATGCCACACCCCTTACTCGAATTCAGTCCTCTCACAAATGAGAGATACGCTTACCACTGGACGAAAGCCAATTACGCATCCATTTACTGGTCTTTTTTTTCCCTAGAGGATATCATTTACCTAGGTTAGTACGGGGTTAGTGGTTTGCATTGGGGATTGAAGTTCTTGGTACTCATCACTTGGGGAAATGGATCCCGAGACCTCTCTATTGAGAGAGGCAATATCCCACCATTGGCGCAAGAGGCAGAGTGTTCCACTTACATGTCTCACACATTGATTTGTTGTTTCCGAGTGGACTATGATAAAAATAAAAATAGAGATAAGTACCGTTCAGCCACCCTAAATAAAAAATATTACCTAAAAGGGCATGGTTTGAAAATTTTTACCAAATAGGGTATGTACGCCAATATTATCCTTATCCATGTTTTGGCTTTTATATGTATAGCTAAGGGGTAAATGTGTCAAAAGCATAGCCTTTTAGGTAATAAAAATGCAAGCATGCCTTCTTTGATAAATATGTCAAAAGCATGTCTTTTTAGGTAATAAAAATGCAAAACATGCCCTTTTAGGTAAAGCGCCCATAAAAATAAAAATAGGCATTACTATCTTTTGTAGGAAAACCTTTGTTGTAAATAACATGGAAGAGGAAAACGAGATCATATGATTAAAAAAAAGGGAAGTAAGAAAGAAAGATCAAGCATCATGAAAAAAAATCTACAAATAAGCGCATTGTATTGTACAAAAATGCTAGTCCCATCCGTGTCAACCACTAATTGTTTCTTAAAAAGAAAAATTAAACATCATTTGGATGTGGGGTAATCAGAAAATGTTACGACTTTGCCTAATTGAGGGCGATTAAAAATAGACTATATTTCAAGCATGCATAACAAATGTTCAGTTAAAAGTAAAATATTCTTTCAGACAACATAATTCATTAGGAAAATGAACCTTCCATAACTCACTGCCATATGTACTCCCACTTAAAAACCACTAGGTTACTGAAAGTATTTCTAAACTTATTTCAATTAAGCTTTGTTAAAATATACTTAGGGAATTCTGTGGTAGACATGCTCTATTTGATAAATATGTCAAAAGTATGGTGCAGCTTTCACCTTGTGGTGTAGTTGCCTCCAACCAAAAAAAAGGTAATAAAAATGTAAGGAGTATCCTTTTTAAGTGAAGTTCCTTCCAAAAAAAAGAATTCTGTGGTAGACATATAAATGGTAAACATTTATGTTATGGTTATCAAAAGTATAGTTCTAGTACTCCTATGTTTGTGTTCATCTTATCTTTCACTTGTTTGCTTTATCATATTCACTGGATGGATGCTTTTATGAATATGGGTATAGAATATAAAAGTACTCGATAGTTAAGATAAGCATTTGGAAGTAGCTTCTAAGTAAGTGTAAACCGAACAACAATTTTGATTTATGAGATTATAAGAATAATTTTTCACATGTGTAAATCAAATGTCATTTTATGTACGGAATTTATTTGTAAACTTATTTTGGGAGTCGCTTCCTCCAAATAACTTTAGAAGAAGTTATTTTCTTCTAATAAAATTTTATCCAAACAAGGCTTTACTCTTCTACTCAGGCAAGAGATCTACTCCCTTTTCTAAGGAGAAACTATTATTATTTTTCACCCTAAACAAAAAATGCACCTTGTATAATATAGTGATATTGCAACTCAATTTTGTTACTTTTAGTATTATCATCCACCTTCTAGTAGTTCGACGGGTAAAAAGCAGAGATCAGATCACAGTCAATTGCGAGCTCGAGAGGGTTTAACCGCATAAGTGTCGTGAACGGATTGGAGGAGAAAAAAGAAGTGGGAAATCAAATTTCAAAAATTTTCTCCTCCAATTCGTTCGTATCACAATTGACTGTGATCCGATCTCTAAATAGAGTGTTTCCTTGTGGAGTTTGGATCTATCCAATTGCAATTGAACTACGGAGAGTTTAATCGCACTCACAAAGCCCCTTTTACATCCCTTTTAATTATAGTTAACAAATTTTAATCCTTAGGGTTATTTTTTTTAAGGAGTTAAAGCACCATTTCGTCACTCTAAACCCAAAATATTATGGTTTAGGGCATGGTTTGAAAAGTTTTACCGAACAAGGTACGTATTCCAATATTACCCTTACTAGTGTTTGGCTTTTATATGCTTACCTAAAGGGTAAATATCTTGATCAAGCTAAGCTCAAGCTCAAAAATATGGCTCGATCGTGCCGAACCAAGCTGAGTTTTCAAGCTTGAAATGTATTCAAGCCGAGCTTGATCCTATGCATATTTGATTCGACTCAGATTGAATATTATAAAAAAATAATAATATTTATATATCATTATTATATATATAAATATATAAAATTATTATTTTTATTTAATGTTTTTAAAAAATAAATGAAGCCGAGCTTGAGCCAAGCCAAGCTTATTTGATTCCGAGCCGAGCCCGAGCTTAGATTAAATCCCGTTCAAGCTGAGCCGAGTTGGGCCAAGCTCGGCTCGAATACACCCCTAGGTAAATATGTCAAAAAGTATATCATTTTAAATAATAAAAAAAATGCAAGACATGCCCTATTTGATAAATATGTCAAAAGCACACCCTTCTTTCTTAAGAAGGAAAATATTCACATCTTGAATGAGGTGAATTATCATCTCACCCTCATTATGTAGCCTATAGGTCAATGTGACCTCTAATGAACCAAAAAAAAAAAGATTTTGCTAGCTCAAGTTGCAAATCTTCCAAAGACGCAACTGGGGTGTTACAAATGTCAAACATTCTCTGTCATTTATATTTTTAATTGTTAAAATAATGGAAAATCTCCATGTGTTAGGCCCATCTTGCGTCTATGGAAAATTTTGGAATAAATGCGACTCGTGCTACACTGCCCAAAAGAAAAAGGGAAAGTAAGAACTACAGAAGGGTATTCACGTAATTATATAGAAGTGGAGGGTGAGTTGATAATCCTTCGTTAAAGCCAGTGTTTTTTTTTTGGAAGGCTAAAGCCAGTGCTTTAACTTTTGGAAGGTTCTTTATTGTGTTTGCTTTTCTTTTTTGGCCCGGGATTCTCTCAAGTTCAACTTGAGAATCTCTCAGGTTGGAACTCCTAGAGGTCGCCACGTGTCTCATTGACACCCCTTAACCAGGGGTAAGGTTCACCCACCCCTAGGGTTCACTCACCCATCCTTGGTTTTTTTTTATATATTAATTATTATTTTTTAAATTAAAAAAACTGTTTTTAGAGTTTTTTAATATTAAAAATAGTTTTTTTATTTAAAAAAAAGAATTAATATTTTAAAAAAAAACCAAGGATGGATGGGTAAACCCTAGGGGTGGGTGAATCTTACCCATGGTTAAGGGGTGTCAAAGGAGACACGTGGCGACCTCTAGGGGTTCCAACTTGAGAGATTCTCTCTCAAGTTGAACTTGAGAGAATTCTGTGCCTTTTTTTTTTCTTAAACTTGTCTTCTCTAAAGTTTCACTCTTATAAACTGAAAGACAAAAACTCAACCATTTCTTCTGGAAATTTGAACTCAGAAAAAACAAAAAAAGAGGATAAAAATTGAGATGGGTTTTGTTGTTCTTCTCAAATTGGTGGCGAAAATCTTTGATGTTCTTGCCTGGTAAGCATCCTTACCAGAAAATTCAAAAAAAATAAAAGATTGAATGCTTGTATATTTCTTAAAATTCTTTCTTATATCTTTCTTCATGTATTCAGGTAGTTAGATCATAGATGGAAGAACCTTTGATGATTTATCTTCTTCTTCTATTTCTATATCATAATTGTTTAAAACTAAAAACGCAAGAGCTCTTTTAACTCAGAGAATCTGCTTGTTTTTTCAAGCCATAAAACTCATTTATGTATAACTCACCTTCACGCAGAATTATTGATAAGTTCATTTTCTATTTTCTGTATATGTATCATTTTCTGTTTAAATTTTGAAGTTGCACCTACAAGAGTTGTGATTGCATTAATGCTCTCTATTTTGTTATATACAAATTGCTTAAATTAGTCTTTGTTTGCGTATGATTGCAGGCCTCTAATCACTGTGGTTTATCCTTTGTAAGTTGTTGCTACTTTTATTCTTATTTTTCTTTTCAAATTTTATAATAGAATGCTGAAATTGCTCTTAGTTATTTTATTTTGGTATATTTCTGAAGTTGTTGTGTAATTTGTTCAAGGGGAATGCTAATTCCACTTTCTTTCTCATCCATTTCTCTTTTTTTTTTAACAAGAAGATCAGTTTTTTGTGAGGGCACCACCACATTTTTGTCTTCTTAATCAAAAAGGGGAAAAAAATGGATGAGCAGGAAAGCGGAGCTAGCAAATCCTTTGTTCAATTAGTCACTGTTATCAAAACCGGACCGGACCGGCCGGTCGAACTGGAAAAACCAAGAACCAGTCCCTTGCCAGTTCCGAAAACTCCCAAAACCAGAACTCTTTTAGAAACGGTCAAAACCGGTCTAAACCAGCCATAACTGGTTGGGAACCGGTCAGAACTAGGAAAAATGGGGGAAAATAATAAAGAATTACTTTTTTTAAAAAAAGTACATGGTTGAACCGGATCACTTGAACTGGTCAAACCGATGGAACAGGGAACCGGCCACTCTGCTAGTTCAATGCCCGGTCTGGTTATGAAAACAGTGCAATTAGCTGACGAAAAAAGAAAATATGATTTTATTCTGGCGCCCTTTTTGTTTTTGACAGATATGCTTCAATTTGGGCAATTGAGAATAACTCAAACTCCAACAATCGGAAATGTCTTATGTATTGGGTTCTCTATTCCTTGATTTGGCTCTTTGAACTTTCTTCGTGAAACTCATCGAATGGTAATTCTGGTAAACTACATTTTACTACGAGGTGGCCTTAAAAATTCTTCATTTAAAAAAAAAAATCTTTATGATATGTCCTTATTCTGAATTTCTGATTACAGTAGGCAATACTAACAATTGATGGGGTTAAGCTCCTATATATAGCTTTTTTTTTTCGGTTCGAGATATACGTTTAGGCCGCAACGCCGGTTCACTTTCTGCACCTCAACCACGATTGGTTTTAAACAACTTAAAAGAAGAACAAAAATTACGAGACCATTACTGCTATTTTCTATAACAACATTTTTTCTGCCGTTGGTAGACAAAAATTTATTGTGCATTTGCTGTAATTTATTCGTCCTTACATTTCAGGCTTCCGTTCTGGCCTTACGTGAAGCCGATAGCCGCTTGTTGTATGGTGTTACCTCACGTAGATGGTGCTACTTATGTCTATAATCACTTTGTTAGGCCCTGCTTTCCCATGATCTTGCAAACACGTAATAGTTGGTTCATCTTGCGAAAAGAGGACATCCTTCACAGTAGACCCGAAGACTTTTTAATTGCTGTAGAGAGATATATCAAAGAGAATGGACATGAAACATTGGAGGAACTCATCAACAACAAGGTATACCGACATAGTGAACTAAGTGATTTATTTGGACACCTGGTCTTAATATCACCAAGATCTTAATTTATGTATATAGCAAGGATTAAAAATACTATTTCAAGGGATGTATCGGTCTCAACTAAAACCTGTACGAATCGATTTTAGTATTGGTTTATGATGATACATATAATTTTTTCTTTAAAATAAAAAATTAAATTAATTTCTATAAGAAAATCAAATGAGTTACAGGAACCAAATATAAAGTCATGAGAAGCGACTCAAAGACAAATGAGCGAATACAATTACAATTACTCAATGAATGAAAATATAAAAAACTAATAAACAACACTTATCGCCCATTTCATATTAGTATAAATATCATACAAGGTGCTACCAAAATCTATGCGTATCTTTCGTTCTGTATTGATTTTGGAAATTTTTATTTTCATGGTATTTAGTGAAATAATTTGCAAATAGGAAAACAGAAATACACAAGATTTACGTGGTTCACCCGACGTGGGGCTAAGTTGTCCTCCTCACTAGTAAAAAGCAAAGAGATTACAAATATCACTTTCTCAAGGCCTTTCATACAAACTTGTTATCTACATAATAGAAAACCTCAGACCAAATATTAGATTATGTTGAATCTAATTTTAAATTTGTTTAAAATTTAGTTCAAAACATTTTAAATATTATGTTTTAGTCATTAATGGTTGTTAGTTTAATTTTAAAATGATCCCTATTTTAAATCAAACAAATACTTGGTTTTGTATTTGGGGTGACTTCAAGCTTGGTCTCCTTGTGAGACAAGTTCATTTCACTTGTGTGTTTTCTCTTTGAAAACATAACCTCACATAAGAAAAATAGAAGAAAGCTTCCTTCTTATTTTAAAACTCTACTAGAGCGTAATCTTGTGATGTATGAGACTTATTTTTCATTGACTTTAGATCATATCTTCGACGTGCGAGTGGCGTGCGCGTGCAAATGGCAATGTGCAATGGGCGCTATGAGGCGCACTTTGCACATGCGCATCGTCGATAGTCACTTCTTCTGATGTCTGATCAAATCGGAGCTGTCGGTTAGATGGACTGAGATTGTGTGCTCCCAAGGAGACACATGGAGGGCCCTATGGTTGTGACCCACACGGATTTAGGTGGGTTCGGCTGGCCTATGTGGGTTGGCGGACCTAGGTTATCCATGTAATCCATCGGTTATCAGTTGGAGCGGTTAGATTCAATAAATCTGGATCGTGGGTAGTTAGGGTGGTTATTAGGCCCAATGAATAAGTGTCTTACCACTTGGGGCTCTATATAAAGAGGAGTTAGAAGGCTCAAACCTACCAGGCAAATTAGAAAGCCTAGAAACTTTGCCGAATTGCAAACAGAGCCCAGAACCAGAGAACCAGAGAACCAGTTCGTCCAAAGAAAGAAGACAGACCAGTCCAAGGAAGAAGAAGACCTCCATACCCAGTCCATCAGAAAAGGTCGAACCATAGGCCCGTTCGTTGTTCAAATTGGACTAGATCCAATTGAATAGAATAGTTTGTGATTTCAGAAATGGATAATTACATATTGGTGTTACTTGTAGCCCAATCATGGTGGCAAGCTCGAAAGGGTTAGCCTTTGGTAGTCTATTCGATTGACCCACTCGAACAGACCAGTCTAATTTGTTAGTGCTCGGATTGAACTAATTTGACAGATCGATATGAGATGGCTAAATCAGACCGCCTATTAATGTCCTAGTAGACCCTTCTAACAGATAGTCTAACCGGTTGGTCTACGGACTAAGCCAACTTGACTGATCGAATTAAGATGGTCCAAACAAACTCAACCAATTGGACCATTCTTGTCCATATATTGTTATGCTGCCAAAATTATGGCAGAAAACTGTATGGTTGGCCTAGATCTGGATTAAAACAGATTAATGATTTAATCGGTTTTGTTAAGTTAAATAAATGTATTTAACTTGTGATTTAATTGAATTTCAATTAAATGGTTGTTTTAATTAAATAAAGTGTTTAATTAATTGGACTGATTTCTAAAATGATTTTTTGGACTAAAATTCATATTTCGATGTTTTAGAAATTTTAATTTATTGAAATGAATTTTTCACAAACTCAATTAATCGATGGTGAAATTTTGTTAACTTAATAGATTTTAAATTAATTATTCCAGCATACTCTAAAAGAGGTTTGATGGACCACAATCCGTCGAGTAATGCAAACTCGTAAGGATTAGTCGGTTGAATCCGAGTTGACTTGTATCTCAGAGATAGAGCTGTTTTTCCCTTGCACATGGGAGACTTCGACTATCTTCAAGAAAGACTCTCTTTCGAGTGCCTCTCAACTTGCGAGATTCGGTTATATATATATATATGCTTATATATTATTTATTTGTCTAACTTATGCATGGATTTATGAGATAAATCCACCAGATTATATGTCCATTGAGAAACAAAACTTGACACAGATTCCTAGTATAATTTAAGGTACCCCTCAAAAAAAGTGTATGGACACACATGCGCGTGCACCAAGATGAATGCTCCGCTGGCAGAAGAGGGTATGAGTTTAACAATACTAAAGTAGTAAAAGCAAAATGCAAAATACTTTGCACAACAAACAGAACAAACCATATATAACACAAAATTTCTCCACTGATTCCTTCTAGTCGAGCCTCTTAGTCTGTCATTATACCTCAAGAAATAGAAAGAATGCTTCTCTAAAGTTTCAAAATTTTCAAGAATTTTGGGTTTTTCAAAATCTAAGTTACACTGCCAATGTTTTTCTCTTTGCTTTTGTAAATTCCCCCACAATGACTGTTCTCACCTTACCCTTGTTACAGTCCAAGGGCACAAAGCCTAATCCTCCTCAGAAAATCATCAAAACCATGGCAACTACAGAGAACAACGAAGTGGTCGCAGCAGCAGAATGGGTAAGGTTTCTAATGTTGCTTCCACAGTCTGGTATCCTATATCTTCTAAATTTTCCTTGATGATTCATGTCCACCTTGCCTTGTTCCAGGCTAAGCTCGGTGAGCCTAATATTACTTGGACTGAGAAAAATATATTCCCTGCTACGGAGAACAAAGAAGTCGCAGCAGTGGCTACAGCAACAGCTAGAGGCAGTGAACTTCCTGATTTGCCTGCTCCAAAGGAAGTCCAAAAAGAATGGACTTGTTCTCTCTGTCAGGTGAGCATCTCCAGTAAAGAAAATTTAAGGCACCATTTTAGAGGGCAGGTGCAACAGGCCAAGCAGCAAGAACTGAAAGCAAGTAAAATGGTGGCCCAAAGCGAGGGTTCCTCGACTTCATCGTCAGTAAAGAAAGCCGCAAAGAAAGCTAAGAAGCCCAAAGTGGAACCAAAGAATGGTGCATCTGCCACTGGACCAAACCTGAAGCCTGCCAGGAAACGAAAGGCGGAATCGACACACTGCGATAAGTGTAACGTATGGTGCGGCGGTAAGGCCGTATGGTTATCTCACCTTAATGGGAAGAAGCACTTGGCCCAGCTAAACAAACTGGCCTAATAGGTGGGCAGGGAAGGAAGATGATCACTAACAGGAAAGGTCATTGTGCCTGTGGAGGTTAATATGGGAAATGAACATGTTGGCTAGGAGCTGTACAACATACATAAAACTGATTCTGTGGGTGTCACTACCAATTACATAACATGAGTTATGTTGACATAATAATGTGGAATATATATATTGTATTTTTGAGTAGGATATTAATCATTAAAGTTAGCTCAATGGTGTATAAAATTACAGAATGACTCTGAAAGGTATGATCTTAAAATTCAGAACTTGGGTAAAGGGATTTGGTTTGTTAAGAACCCTAATTATTCGTCATAGTTACGATTACCTACTGCTCCTTGAACCCATCCATAGAGCCTGGAGACTGCCAGTTTTAGGTGGATTGGTGTTTAGACATACTTATATTTTTCTTCTTTCTGGGATCATTGACTGTAGTAATCTGTTCTGATTGAACCTGTAGTGTTTGAGGTATAGATGGAATTGAACTTTCTTTGTCTTGATCTCTACATGGTCACCGCATGCCTCTCTCTTTTATTGATCCTGTACTGCATTTTGCTTTGGGCCCTTTGGGAATGCAAGGACTGAAAACTAAGATTTTGTCTCTTTTAACAGACATGCTTCTTGTTTTGGGCCCTTTGGGAATTTTTTTGGGTGACAAAGCCCTTTGGGAATTCAAGAGACTGAAAACTATGATTTTATCTCTTTCAACAGATACATTTCAATTTGATCTGTTTTTTCTGGCTATTTTGAAGCTTTCAATTGCCAAAGTCCTGCAATGGTAATTCTGGGTTTTGTAAATTGAATGGTCTGTAAGATGGTTTATTATTCTAAAATATATATAGGAATACTTTGGTTTTTTTTTTTTTGCCCTTTTTGGTGAATTAGGGTCCTAGACTTGCAAAGCACAACACTCTAAAGTGATAGGTACTTTCAATTCAACACTCTAAATATTTGTATTCTTTTACACTCTGGACGGCCTGAGCTTGGACTGGAATTTATATCTGAACTAAACTTTGGGCTGAGATTGGACTGACCTGAACTCAACTCCGCCAAAAGTACTATAGATAGGTCTTTAATTTATTTGTTTTCATCCATCTTAACTGAAATTTTTATAGGTTAATCATCACTAAGGAATGATAAGTTTTACAGTTCATGTAAAATTTTCAACTTTAAAGGATCCTCAAATAGGTAATCAGATGAGGTGTTTTCTCATTTATATATATATATATATATAAATTAATTTTCTAATAAACTTGTAATAGATGTAGTGAGAGATTATTTAGTTTAGATACAGCCCACACAGCTCATCTTGGGCTCTTGTTTGAAGACTGCCTGAATACAACCCAAACTTAACCGAACTCAGCTTCGCCCAAAGCCCAATGTGATGTTGTGATGGGCTGGGGTTTTAAAATTTGGGCTAATCCCAGCCCGGCCCAACTACCACCCCTACAGATACCCATAGAAACTAATAAATAAGTAAATTTGCATGTACACCCCATGACTATCTGTCCTATTTTGGGGAAATTGGGCAATTACATCTTATTACATTGTTCCTAAACTAAAGATTGAGCCTGTTCATGCCAATATCAGAGGGTGGAAGGAGAAAGGAGCTCCCCCAAATTGCACTTCTCTTCATCAATCAGAGCCATTTAATCTTGTAAACCCTACTCTTCTCCAGCCAAATCTACCAGGCCCAGCCCACAGGCCTTACTCTCCAATGGGCTCCATTAGTCCTGCAACCCAAAATAACACCACCACCCAAAAGACCTGTTAAAAAAATTAGAATATGAAAATGCCACTGTACTCTTCATGCATTGCTTATACACTATGACCTAACATGACTTCGTCGGATCATTCAGATGTAAGGCTGCACTCAAATCAAGCTAGCTCAAACTCAGCTCGGCCTGTTTGAGCCAAGCTCAAGCTGACATTTCAAGCTTGAACAATTTAAGGTAAACTTTTATTTGAGCTCAAATGTTTAAACAATCCAAAATCATGCCTATGCTCTTTGAACGGAAGGACTACTCCCATATCTTATTTTCAGATATGAATGTATTAATCTTTTTTTATAATGTATTAATAAATAATTTTATTAAGATTATGTAAAATAATTTTGTGAATCAAGCTTAAGCTAATCCGAGCTTGGCTTGGCTTGAATACAGTTCGAACCCGAACAGAGCTTGAGCTTGATAAACTTGTTCAAGCCAAGCTCAAGCCTAAACATTTGAGCTCAAATCAAGCTTAAGTCGAGCTCGAGCATAATCAAGCCAAGCTCGGCAGATGAACACAAACCCGAACTGCCCAAAGAAAAGGAAAAGAGAGGAGTACAACGAAAAGGAAAAGGAGGAAAGATGCATTCAATGACAATGTAGTAAAGTCAGAAAGGGTGTTGTCAGGGTCTCAGGCTTTCAGAGTTCGGACACTCCAAGCAAGTGTCCGGGAGAGTTGATTGAGTGTGGCAGTGGAAGAGCAGACATTTACACACCCCTTGACATCACCATTTGCAGACAACTAGAGACAAAATGTTACCCATAATGGATGGTCTAATGGAAGCCATTCAAACTTCAAATGTGTGTATAAACCATAGACTACAGGAAAAAAAAAAAATCAAATATTGGTAAAACCCCAGGTTCCCATTTCCCACTCAAATTTCTTATGGGGGAAGAATAATTAAAAAAAAAAACTAGAGATAGCTTCTGTTTCTGGGATTTTCTCAATAGATGAACAAGAAGAGCAGAAAATTCTAAAATTTTCAAAAGAAAAATAGATTGATTTTAGTTGGCACACTGTATTTAACTTTGTTTTAGTAACCACATTTCAGTTAAATTCCAGAAAAAAAAGAGAAAGCAATCTCAGAATCTAGAAATTATCTGTCTATAGGCAGATCGAAATGCATCCACTAGATTTATAAAACAGAAGCATTTGGGGTCTTTGTAGAAAGTGTTAAAAATCCAAAAATTTGCAGTACTATAATTTTAAAAAATAACTGAAAGGTTATCACAACCAGAGCAATGGAGGCCAAAAGCTAATCTCCAAAACAAACTCACGTTTAAAAATGATAAAAACCCAGAAAAGAAAATCAAAGAATCCATCTTTATCCCATTCTTTTCGAGTTCTTAGGACAAAAAAAGACCTGGTTGTAGCTGGGAGACGGCACCTCTGCAGCTCCATAGTTTCTTCTTCCTTTTCTTCTTCATCGCACTACTTTTTGTATGCTATTCTTCTCTTTGTTCTTGCTATCTCTCTCTTTCTTTGGACTATATACTTATATATATTCGAGAGGTCTCTGCATCAAGTTGAACTAAAACACGGAGTGCAACATGCAGCAGATCAATATTAATTAGTCTAACTCAAAGCGGAGTCAGAAGTACGGACTCCCATATATTTTGTTGCCAGTTTCAGTCCTGGGAAAAACGAAAGATCAACTAGATCCAGTTCTGATTTCCAAATGTATAGTCAAAATAAAGATTTACTATATCCAATTCAAGAAGTCGAGAGTGCCACAAACTGATGAAGAATATCTCTAGAGGATGATTTTCAGCTGGTAATTTCAAAGAAAAATAAGAAGAAAAAACTATACATCGATTAATGATTCTTCTCCAGAAAGGCCCAAGAGGGAAGTTAGAAAACCTGCTCAACTTAGGGACTAAATCTGAAGTATTTAGGGTGGTCATCTTTGTATCTAGATTAATCTAAAAGAGTAAAGGCTTTCACGTCCTCCTCTAGTAAAGGGGTACAATTTATTCTCACTAATATATTCCCACTTGATATATTTGATAGACACAAAGGCAGAAAAATATCTAAAAACATTGTATACGGCAAAGGGATAACATTCAGATTGATTTCTTTTACTTTTTCTTTTGGCTTTGAAAGTATTTTTTGCTTTATCTTTTGTACATATGTGACCTTTGGATTAGTATTAAGCTGTTTTAACTTTTTTGAAGAGTATGGACTTAGTTTCCAGTTTTAAAAGAGAACATGCACAGATCTGTCTTTGTGAGGGTTAGAATTGTCCTCTCACTCAGGCAAGTCCTAGTGATGTCATTTATTTAATTTTGGTTAACTCTTCCAACACACATACCATGGTTCTGTCTGTTCATCCTCAGCTACAATTCACACAGAACTCACTAATTTCACTCTCAGTATGATTCCAAATAGAACTGGTGCCACTTATTTTTTTTTTTTTTAAATCATCAATTGTGCAAATTGCATAAATGCAATTCAGCAAAATCTGACTGGATTGGCTGATCAATCAAAACGTGCAAAGGCGGAGACGATAAATAATGTCACCAGCCATCACCTCTGTGTGGTGTGTGGCAAGCCACATCAATTAACTTGTCTTCATCGTGTCTCTCCATAAACTGTTACGTTTCACTCTATCCCAATAATTTCTCCAAGAAATATAGATGGTCAGGGTCTTGCAAACTCAAGAAATTAAGATTTTGAACTGTTTCAGAGGCAAATATCTGTATTGCAGTTGGAGGAATGCTTTGTATTCTAGCAAGCAGAGAGGCAGAACAAGGGACATGAGAGATTTTCAGAAGGAAGTTTTCTTATTAGAGGGCCTTGTTACCAAGTTTTGGTTTTGGGTTCAATGCTTTCTAGTAATTGCTCACATGGACTCGGCTAAGTTGTACCTGTTTCAACTTGGTTCCGTGCAGCACAACCAGCCACTAGTCCAGTCTGAAACCTTGTTTTAGAACGTTCTTTCAACAAGTCCTGGAGGTGGAGAAAAACAGGAGTCAATGTAACCAATTGAAACAACGTGACAATCAGATATATCCTTGGTTCTCAGATTGTAGCATGAACAAGAAAATCCCACCCGCAACCGAAACATTGAGAGACTCAAACTCTCCTGCCATTGGGATGCTTACAAGCTCACAGGCCCGCCTAGATTGCTCCGAAAGGCCATGCCCTTCGCTGCCCAATACCAAGCACAGAGCCTTATCTGCTAAAGAATCAGCAAACTTTTGAGAGAGTGAAGATGAAAGCTTCGGTTCTTCAGTACTCTCTGGATGGCCTGCCAACATCTTCATTTGGAATTTATTTCTGAGAGCTTCTAAATGAACCCAATTACCGGAAACAATAGGGAGCTGAAAGGAAGCTCCTCGGGCTGCTCGTAGTGCTTTCTCATTGAAAGGATCACAGCAACCGGGAAGCAAAAAAGCACCACCCTGTTGATCAACGGCACACAAATCAGTCACTGCTTAAGGCAATAAAGAGAAATACTGTGATAGCTGATGCAGTTACATTCTACAGTATTTATCGTTATTTGAAAACACAGAAAGGAGAGGTTCAGCAATACTATATGAAAAAATTACAATAGAGAAGCACGGAAGGAAAAACAGAAATAGTATGAAAGAAAAAAATAATACAGAGTTGAAAGAAAACTCGTATTTAGTCTACAAAGATGAAGGACAAGGGCAGAATTGAAAATTTATTTCTTACCCCGTCAGAAGGCTATAGAAGATTTAAGCAATGTACGAAGGTCGAAGGAAAGTATTAGGATAGAGAAGCACAGAAGGATAAAAGATAGTATGACTAAAAAGGGAGTCAAAAGAAAACTCATATTTAATCTATAAAGATCAAGGACAAGGTCAAAATTGCAAACTAATTTCTTACCCATCTGAAGGCCATAGCAGATCTAAGCAATGTACCAAGGTTACCAGGGTCCTGCAGTGAAGAACTCTCGTGAATAGTTGGCAATATAAAAGGCTCAAAAATTCCCTGAAAATCAAACGAAAGGCAAAAGACAAATCCTTATGAACCTACGAGTAATGATTTCCATCAAGAAGGTGGATTTAAGTTATTTTACTGTTTTAAACAGGTGGGAAGCACTTTGTGGCCAGTTTAAGAGACATAAATCTAAGACACACATCTCGAAGGTGAATTCAAACAGACTCTTTTCTTTTTTATAGAACAACTGAATTTTCTCAAAAAAGATATTCATGCTTGAATTTTGGAACTGCTAAATTAATGCTACACGTAAATCTCCGATCTGAGTCAATAACTAAGTAAGCGATTAAGTTTCTTGACATGTCAACAGTTGCTGGGAGCAAAATAAGCCTTGACTGGGTGATTGGTGCGCCCGTATCTGGAGGTCCTAGAAGGAATTTGGGAATATAATTGTGTGTCCTAGGCCATGCTACACACGATAATTCTCTGATCTTAGTCGATAAATAAGTAAGCGATTAAGTTTCTCGACATGTCAACAGTTATGGGAAACAAATGAGCCTCGACTGGGTGATTGGTGCCCATATCTGGAGGTCCTAGAAGTAATTTGGGAATATATTTTTGTGTCCCAAGCCCATCTTTATCTAAGGAGAAGATGAAAACCCAGCAAAGGAGTGCCATACAATGAGAGCTATCGGTATTACGTGTGAAGTTACCTGGATCCCATCGAGAACTAGGATTCGATGTGGAGAAGGGAACCAGCTCTGACAATTTGCTTCCTTGTGGTTGTCATCCACATTGCAGAAACTAGTAGGAATTCTCATTAGTGCAATTGCTTCGATAGAATCGATTGACTGCACCCCAGCAAGTTTTTTCATCACCATAGAGCTCACACGCACAATACGATTAGAAGAATCACCGAGCCCTTTGGGAACCTCAGCTCCATCAAGTAAAAGTAAACACTCCATTGTAGTGGGTCTCTCTCGTATCAACTCTTGATACCTGGATATTTCCCTGCACATATGACAATTAATGTTATCACTTGTCACAAGTAAAATTTTAGAATCTATAACAATTTGATTATTTCCAGGAGCTTGACAGTTTTAGAATTCCTGGGGGTTTCTGAAAAAAATAGCTGACCCAAGAAATAGAAAATTAAACATACATATAGAATAATAGGAGCTGTCTTACAGAGTTGAGCAATATAGAACATGTTAAATAAGTGACAAAAGTAAAACATGAACCAGTTATATAGATACAATGATGATCTTTGATTTCAAAATGTGTTTATCCAGGCTTAAAAACAAGTGCAATATAACTTGGCAATTTGTAAGGAAATAGAAGTGCACCTCGAGGAGGCAAGCAGCATCACACTAGTTCACATTTGCATGTGTTATCAAACTTGTAAAAGGTCGAAAAGATTGGCAATGATTTTGTTGCAGTTTAGATCCTGATCTGCAGAAGTCAATAAGTTGATCTCAAACTCGTATGAATCAAACCGACTCATTCCAAAATTTATGGTTGTATAGCTCATGACCAACTACATTGAAGGTTGTTGCCTGCAGCAGCTGAAGAGAATTCCTTTCTTATTTTCTTTGATTCAATTCTCCGTTTTGGTAGGGTAAGGGTCGTGGTGTAAAGGTGGCCTTATAGTTATGACCAAAGCACTGTGCAATTGGGTTATAATCACAACCCTAGACCTGAAGAGATCAGCAGTGCTAAAGGACTAGAAGATCTAATATAAGATTTTGATTCCCCATAAACTGTCCAACTAAATGTTTATGCTTCTGCCATTTTCACTTCCACATACTAGATACAATTCTTCAAAAAAATGTGGTGCCTTGACAATCAACCCTTCCAAATGCAGCCGGTTATGCTTACATAGCCTGAATAGATCTCCATCCAAGTTCCTCACATTTTCTCTTTGTTGCTAAAGGGGTTCTCATATTTTGGAAAAATTATACTGAGTATTAAGTCGTCCCTATAAAGACACACGGTGAAATGCATATATAGACATATTGATATGGTATTTGCAAATAAAAAGATCAAGCAAAGAAAAAGTTTGAATAACCATGTTCTGATTATCAGAATCTAGTGGCCCAAGGGACTGGTTTTGGAAGAAAATGAATAAAAAAAACCAATTACCATTTTGGTATTCTGATAGGTAAGAGACAATATTCAAGTTAAGCATCAAAATAAACAACGGAAACTAGTGAACTGAAAGCTTGATGAAGCCAACAAGAAACCAGTGCTAGCTCCATAATCTTTCGAAGCAAGACAGACGATTTGTGAGGATTCACAAGTTGGCATGTTTGAAAAGTGACTCCAAGCTGGGTTCAAAACCCTTGACCAACAAGGCTTGGGTCAAAAACCCACTTGCAAGCAGCTTACCTGCCAGAAAAAAAGAAAAAACAGACTAGTTCTTGGGCATTTGTTCATGCTAAGATAAATTAATCCAATTTTTGACGAAAATAGAATATATTATTGTGAAATGCCCATAGAGAAAATACTACAAACCACAGAGCTAGAAAAAGTAACCTCGAAATAACACCTAAACCAAATTTGTAATTTAAGAAGTTCTTGACTCTTGTGACTCTTAAATCCGTATGCTACACGTGAATCAAAAATGGTTTCAATGCCAATTCATATATAAATTTGGCTTGGCTTTATGATTCTTTGTTTCCATTTCACAAACATCAAACCAAAGGAATTAATCTTGGTTTGTGTCTGGATGGCACTACCAAAACAAATAATTACTCAGTACTGACTCGAATGTTTCGCTTCCACATTTATAAAAGTTAAGTTGCTTAAACAAAGTCACTTTTATGTATCAGTACTGCAACTTGATTATATTTTGAACACTGACCAAAGGTTCGGCCTGTTGAGCATCTGCTAGTTGACTAGGAACTTCTGAGATAGTTTTAAAGACTAACTAGTTGGAGTTTCATAATCCTCATATAAATTTCTATCAGGCAGCTACTACTGAATAACACTGCCTTGACTTGAGTACATATTTCAAAAATAATTATGTACAAATTAGTACTATGAAGTATGAACTACAAAACATGAACGCGAATGTGCATATGCGATCATTTGAAAGGCAGTGGGTGTAGATTAGCTAACCGATGCTTTATGTGCCAAAGATTGGAGGAGGTGCACCACCTATTGTGCATTGCCCCTTTGACTCTGCTATTTTGGAGTAAGTTCCTCTACCGATGGGGGATCATTTGGATCTTTCATTGGTCCTTGCAGGATTACTTATCGGGTTGGTTATTGATTCCGGTAGAGGCTCCTACTTCAATTATATAGACTATGTTGTCGGGAGCTATCGGGTGGGCTATTTGGACAGAAATAAACGAAAGGGTCTGTGAGGGCTCAACCATTTCCGAGAAGAGAGTATACACTTTCGCGTGGCAGCTCCTCCGTCCCTAGTGTGTCATTAGGAAAGATTTTGACGAGGAGTGGTTTATTGGTTATAGACTTATCTAGATAATATGTTTTAGTGCCTAGGCACCTAGTTCTGCATCTTCTTCATTGCATATACCCGGTTCACCTTCCTTGTGAACCTTTTTATTGTATTGTATCTATATACGTCATCTTTGACCAATAAAAACAAATAAATTAGAACAAGATAATTCAACAAATATTAGCATCCCATACCTTCACCAAAAGCCCACAAAGACAAAATGCATAGCATCTCAGTTCTCAAAATATACCCTCTAAATCTTCAATACCAACAAGAAAGTGCAAAACCCATTACCATTTTTAACCTGATTTAGCTCAAAACATAAAGAAACTCGAACAAAACAAGAACTGGAAACAGTTTTTTTTTTTTTGTTAAGGGGGAATTGAGAGCTTCTGCAACGGAAAGAAAACAAGGGCCCCAAAAACCCACTTGAAATCGAGGGCAGATGAAGGAAAAGGAGAGAAGAGATAACCTAATTGGGGTGGTTCCGAGGACGAGAGCAGAAGCATGAGAATGGCGATAAGAAGAGCTGTGGCGAAGCTTGAGACAGTGCTTCACAAATGGATTGGAAGGGCTTGTAATGGATTTAACGTGAGAAGGCAAAGGGAGAGAAAAGTCATCACCAGAGCTCCGTCGAGCTTGAGATGGTCGACAATGGAGAATCGACGGCTTCGTCTGTGTGTTAGCATTTTGCATTTGCATTCTCCCCCAGAGCTCAGCTTCAATTGCTGTGGCCTCGGCTTATGTTGGTATTTCTATTTCAGGCTCCTACCAATACACCCAAACTTTTATTTGATTGACCCAGAGTCTAAACCCTATTAAATTCAGCTAGTCCCCAAACTCGGCTCATTTAGGGTTTCTCTCTCTTAGCGGGTGGCACGTGCGATGCACGTGAGAGTGAGGGAAATGAGTTAACCACAGTTAATAAGAGTTAAAAGGGACACTTGTTAATCCGCGGGTGCGATTGAACTCTCCCCGAGTTCAATCACGATTCTATTCTTTAAATAAATAGATATATGAGGGTAGTTTTGGAATTAAAGTAAAATATTAAATTAAAGTTTTGTTTTATATAAGGGTAGTTTAGGAATTTCAGAAAATTCAGGCTACGTCTACCTCTCCCATTCTCCCATTATAATAGTAAAGAAGATATATTATATGGTAATATTCCCTGTTCACCAAGGCTAAGTGAACTTGTAATGTCCTTAATTTTTTTTTAATCATAATTATTAAATATTATTATCTCTTCTCTTCTCTTCTCTACTCTACTATTATAATAACTAGCGGGTGGCACGTGCGATGCACGTGAGAGCGAGGGGAAGGAGTTAACGACACCCGATTGAACTTGCTAGTGGCACGTGCAATGCATGTGAGAGCGAGGGGAAGGAGCTAACCACAGTTAATAGGAATTAAAAGGGGCATGTGTTAATCCACGGGTGTGATTGAACTCTCCCCGAGGTCAATCGCGATTGGCTGTGATTCTAAATAGACAGATGACAAGGGGTAGTTTAGGAATTAAAGTAAAATATTAAATCAAAGGCAAGGGTAATTGAGGAATTTCAGAAAAATCATCTACCCATGCCTCTCGCATTATAATAGTAAAGATAAAGATGAGAGTGAGGAATAGGTAGCGTTGATTCCCGTGATTGATTTTTTTAACTATGACAACAAAATCAAATATTATCCTATTACAATTTTGTGAATAGATATTTGAGAATATTAAAGTCATTTCAACTCTATTAACTTCAATCTCTGTAGATAAGGTTGATTCCCTCAACTATATATTCCTATTTTTTCTCTCTTGTATTTCAATCACTCATAATTCACCGTTTTCTAACACATTTCCTCTCTCTCACGTCTCCCCACCTCAACACATAATCATCATGTGGATCTTACTAGGGTCTCTCTTTCCACTCTCTCACTCCCCCTTCCTTCTCTCACTTGCATTGCACGTGTGCCCACTAGTTAAATATAAAGATAGTTTAATACTTTTATACGCGACAATTTTTGTCATAGAGGGAGACAATAAGTACAAGAAAATTCATATTGTACTTCTCTCACCCATTTAGTGGTTAATTCTCATTCAAATACATTAAACTAATCTCTCACTTTTGTAAATTTAATAATTAATACAAGAATAAAGACATATTTGTAAAGATTACCAAGTTTACTAACATAGTTAACGATAGCAACACACACATACATAATACATATATAATATTTTAAAATTTTATTTATCAAAACACGTAATTCTTTTTATAATTTATAATAAAGGGGAATGTTAATAAATAATAATAAAAAAGTTGAAAAGTTTGAAGCAAAATCAGGACTCTAACCCTCTAGAGTGAAGGTCTATCTTTTTTTTTTTTTTTTGAATTGATTATTTTCGCATAAAGTTTCTTATTTTTTAATTTAATAATAAATAGTTTATCAAATCATGTAAGATTAACCAACATAACTTTGTGAACAAAGCATGAGCTTAGTCAAACTTGTTCAAGCCACGCTGAAGCCTAAATCACTCTAGCCAAGCTTAGGCGATGTTCGAGAATGTTCAAGCCAAGCTCAACCCAGCTTGGCTTAATTACAGAACTAGTATGGAGCCCTTCCCGCGATTTAAAGTTTGTCGTCTGAACACAAATAACACTCCAAGTCCACATTGATTCAAGGGGTAAATTTCGGTATATTTTTTTCCCCCTAGTTAGTGAGCCACGTGTTAACCCTAAGGGTTCGAGAATCTTAACCATGGTTAATAAGGGTTTAAAAAGACATGTGTCAACCTGTGGGTTCAATTGAACTCTCCCTGAGTTCAATCGTAATTGGCAAACTCTAGCATAAAACACTTTGGCCTCCTAACAAAACATTTAGAAAAAGCATTTTTAAAACACGTTTGACAAAAAAATAAAAAAAGGAAAAAAGAAAAGAAAATTTGAACTAAGTGGGCGTTTAGAAACACTACAATAAGCTTGATAAATACTTTTATTTATTTATTTATAAATAAGCACTTTTTGTAAATAAGCACTTATAATACGTAGGTATGGAGCTATTTATTCATAAGTACTTGTATGGGCTCCTAACCACTTTTTACTTATTGCTTGTTTACTTTTACCAAACAAACTTATTCATAAATAAGTACTTATTTTCATAAATAAGTAGATAATAATAGTGTTGCCAAATGCCCTCTAAGTTTTGCTAAAACAGTATTTGGGAAAAAGCATTTGTGACCACGATGAGAGTGGCCATATCCAATGTTAGCTCCATCCCCCAACTGTCCATATTGGGTTTTCTCCTATGGATAGCAGCCATTCTCATTTCTAAATTTCAAGCCAAGGGCCCAGAAGGTGCACCGTTTCTGCCACATGTCAAAGCACCCTCGGCCTAAAACTTGGCACAAGTTGACCCTTTTGATCCCGCCACCTCAGCTATGCCTACACCCGGTAAGACCCCTGCCCCAACTGGTACCTATTAACAATATAGGGCACCCCAAAGTGTTCCTCTCTTTCTTACTCTCTTAACACTCAAAAGGGGAAAAGAGGGGAAAAAGAAAGATTAAGAAGAAGAAACACTAAATCACATTTTCATAAAAAAAAAAGGCAGGGTGACTATGAGGCTTTGACATTATATGGATTTTGATGCCTTGAGACTTTTTATCTGCAGGGGGGTCTCAAGAAAGAAATCATGGGTTTTTCAGTTTCTTTCACCAACATACTCCTTGGCTTGATAAATCCTTCCATTGTTGAGTCACTGTTTTGATCTGGGTGTAAAATTGCATGCCTGCTTTCCCTGCATTCCACAAGGATTCCCCGCTTCAGAAAGTAATCCAGTCACCCATGTTCTGCATTACTACTATGAAAAAAATTTACAAGTAAATATGATGTTTTAGAAGTAATCTCACCATCAAAATTGACATCGCCTGCAAAAGAAGCCTTGGATCCAGTGAATGAGGAAAAGGGCAATGGAACCGGAGTGGGGACATTAATACCAACCTGAGTCAAACCCCAGTTCGTGTAAGAGATTTATATCCATGTAGTCTTTGAGGACAACGGGACAACGTTAAAACTTAAAACCAACCTGAGTTAAAAGTATTCTTGGTTTCTAAGTATTTGGTGAAAATGGTTGGCTTACCTGGGCAGCTTCAATATCATTCTGGAATTTCCTTGCAGCTTGACCAGATGATGTAAATATGGAAGCTCCATTTCCGTATCTGCAATTATAGAGTAATAGGAATTTTAAACAAAAAGAATTTCAATAGATTCTGATTTGTTAGGGGTGACCAGTAGTTAGAATTGAGGAAGTACTTGTTTCTGTTAACAATGTCTATAGCCTCTTCTAGGCTGTCAGCCTGTATGTAAGTTCACGACAAGAGAAAACATGTTAAAGCCAAGGTCTTAGTTGTAAACCATGGGCGACTTGAATGCACAAGAAATGAGACCAGCAGTAATTATCAGACCTGCATGCAAAGGAGAACTGGGCCACATATTTCCTCCTGCTCAACACAATATACAGAGTTACACAAGTTTATTTCTCTTCTTCCACTTAGAATCATAGATTACACAAATCCATCTATATTATTCCAAAAACATGAACAGAAGGATTAAGAACATGAGATACCTTGTAACAATCCATGTTGCATGTCACATCAGATAAGATAGTGGGTCCCACAAAGTTGCCATTTTCATATCCTGGAACCTATTTGCAATCCAAAGAAATTTAGAGAAATTAATATCTTAAACAAATCAGACTGTAACAATTGAAATAGTGACACAACAATATAACTTGTTTCAGTAAGATATATACTGGGCAAAAAATGCTATTTTAGTAGATCAGGAGGATGCCACAGGTCATGCTAACTACAATCCATATGCAGCAATTGACTACATTCCACTGAGAAATTTTAACTTGCAGGCATTAAAGATATAACCCCCCCTTTTTTTTTTGATTGGTAAAAGCAATTTTATTAAAAGGAAAGGGAGCAGATTCACAAAGAGTGAATCACGAGAAACTAAAACAAGCAAAGAGCCTAGCCACAAACGAAAGCAAACCAAAACGAAACACAAGAAACAGCACAACACTCCCCCGCTACCAGTAGGAAATAAAGTTATCAAACCCTACCTCCACCACATCAGCTTTAGCAGAGACCCAATTTTGCAACAAAGCACGCGTACGGGAACACACTCTCTCGGTAGTCGACGAAGAGTTTTCGAACGCCCTCCTATTCCGCTCCTTCCACAAAGATCACGAAACCACTCCTGGCAAAGAGGCCCAAATAAGATCGATCGGGCTCTCTAGCAAAACTAAAAGCCAACCGGATTATCAGCTCTGAAGAGAAGGAGGGAAGACCCAAGCGACCCCAAGTTGGGATAGGAAATACACCTAGATGGTCCTTGCAAACGGGTCATGCACTAACAAATGGTCTACAAATTCCTCCTCCACCAGGCACAGATAGCAACGGTTAGGAAGACTCCAACATCTTTTTTTCAAATTATCCAGAGTCAGGATCTTGTCTAAGTAAGCTGACCAAAGGAAGAAAGAGACCTTAGAAGGCACTCCAGAACACCATACAATCTTGCGGGGGAAATTCGAATAAGGACCCGAATGCACTACCTGCAAAAAGGATCACACAGAGAACCTCCCTTTACTATTCCTGGCCCAAACTCGTCTGTCCCTCGATGACACATCGATACGCACCGACTCCAACTTCGACAAAAAGTTAACAAACTCCTAAACTTCCCACTCATTCAAAGGCCTTCGGAATCTAGGGCTCCAGACCACTACGCCCACTCTCCTGACATACATATCCGCAATTGCCGTGGATTTATCAGAGGAAATAGAGAAAAACGTAGGAAATTCCTGATTTAAAGGGGAAGAACTGCACCAAGGATCGGACCAAAACTTTACTTCAGCACCATTACCAATCACGAGACAAAGATGCTTGACAAAACCGGCCCAACCGGACACAATGCCTTTCCAAAGGCCTACCACATGAGGGCCCCTAGGCTGTTTTGGCTCCCAATGGTCTCTACTCCCATGATGAGCCACAATAACCACCCTCCACAAACTGTCACCTTCCAACCCAAAACGCCAAAGCCATTTGCCCAACAAAGCCTTATTAACTGCCCTGATTGGCCAAATATTAAGCCCCCCACTCTCTTTAAGCCGACAAACCCACTTCCACTTTACCAGACTGAACTTCTTGATCACAACCTTCTCATTCCACAGAAAATCCTGTTGCAGCCTTTCCATATTGGAAGCAATAGACACTGGAATTCTAAACAGGGAAAGGCAAAAAGTCGGAAGGCTACAAAGTGTACTCTTCAATAAAGTAAGTCTACCGCCTTTGGAAAGGAGCGAAGATTTCCAACCCGACAACCTCTTGTGAAATCTCTCAATTATCGGCTCCCAGACTTATTTCGATTTGAAGGACGCCCCCAAAGGTAGACCTAAATACCTAGTTAGAAGCGAGCCGGTTTTACAACCAAGACAGATAGCCAAAGCCTCCAGATTAGGCACCTCCCCTACAGCAAAGATCATACTCTTTTGAAAGTTAATTTTCAACCCGGATACGGCTTCAAAGCATCTAAAGAGGTAACAGATATGGATAAGATGTCTAGCTGAGGCTCCACAGAACAACAAAATATCATATGCGAATTGAAAATGCGAGATCTTAACCGGAGGGCTACCTACCACAAATCCATCCCACCGCCTTGGATGCCCTCCGAATCATCCAACTAAGGGCTTGAGACACGATTATGAAAAGCAGGGGAGAGAGAGGATCTCCTTGGCGTATACCCCGAGAGCTTTTGAAGAAACCATAAGGGGAGCCATTATTAAGAACAGAAAAGGAGGGCGATGAGTAACAACACCTCATCCAAGCGCACCACTTGGTCCCAAAGCCCAACCGACGAAGCATATAGTCTAAAAATCCCTAATTCACATGGTCATAAGCCTTTTCCATATCAATCTTGCAAATAATGCCTGGATCTCTCTTCTTGAGACGCTCATCCACCACTTCATTAGCAATTAAGGTCCCGTCCAAAATTTCTCTCCCCCCCACAAAAGCGCTCTGCTTTGGAGAAATAACATGCCCAATCACCCGGGAAGAAAATTTCTCTCCCCTTCTCCTAATGTCGTAAGGTGCAACCTACTCACAGTAAAGGGAAGAAAATAAATGATGAGTTGAAACCCTACTAACTAAACACCCCACAAAAAAATATAGAAATTAGAGGAGTGGTAATTTTGCACATAGCTGAGATTCACAAGCACACCGTCCCTAGTGCTGATCTTTATTGACTTACAAGAACAAAAAGTAGGGGACAAAGATTCAAGTCAAGGAGAAAGAAGCTTCAAAATTACCGGTCACACTTCAGGAGGCAAAACTCTTGGGGTGTGTTCCTCACTTCTTCTTAGGAGAATATGGGTGAAAGAAAGGACAATGTGAGAAAGTTGAAGAGTTCTTGTGTTTGGTATGCAATATGATGTTTTCTGGAGGTCCGAATAAAAATTATTTCCTAGCTAGTGGGGGATGTCTACTAGCAGAAGTTGTCAGCTTGTAATAATGTCTATTATTCTCTAAGGTCTCTCCTTGTCTATAAAAGGAAGAGAACTCCGAGGGGAAGGGCATTCAGTCTTGGAGTTAGGGAGTCTAGGAGTTCAGAACTAGTAGTTTTTAGCAGGGATGAAGTATTTCCTTTCAATCGTGTTTGAATGTTTAAGTGGGTATGAGTTCATCTCTTATTAGGTGAAACTTGTACTTAACTTAGTTTGTGTTTGATGCAATAAAAAATCTGTGATCCTTTTTCTGTTATATTATTCTCCTCTACGAAACTCTGTTTGCTCTAGGTTTTCCCGGAGGTCTGTAGCCACAATAAATCTCCATGGGTGAGTCAGTGGCGACCATAGGAAGCCTTTAGTTATTTGCTAAGATTCATTCCGCATAAGAATCTAGCGTAAGAACCTTTTCCTCATTCCATAACCCCAAAGACAAAAAAAATTTAGGGTTTAGGGTATATATGTACATATATACTATAATGTTTCATTAACTTATTGAATTTTTTTCCAATTTTTCTTATATTTTATTTATTTGTTAAAATGAGAGAGCATGAAGCTTTCTTGTGAGGCTTATGCCTTACGCCTTGCGCATCTTGAGGTCCTAACGCCTTGCCTCACGCCTTCACATTTTAAAACATTGCCTAGAATATATTATGTCTCAACCCATCACGGAGTCCAAATTCACTCCACCATTCCGGCTGGAGATCCAATCCAAAATAATTAGGCGTATACGAGCCTGAATATGTGAAATAGAGGATTGAGAATTTTCAAACACTCCTATTTCTCTTCTTCCAAATGACCCATGAGATAGCTCCCGGGAGCACCAACCAGATTGCTCTCTTATCATCATCCGCACTACCAGAAACCAGTAGAATAAGAAGTTCCAAAAGGAAGAAGGGAAGACCTCGTCCATCCTCAGATAACACCCACAACTGGACAATGAAACAATAGATGGTCCACTGTCTCTTCCGTTTGAAGGCATAGAAAGCATTGATTGGCTAAACTCCACCTTCTATGTTTTAAGTGATCACAAGTAAGGATTTTGTTCAAAGATGCATTCCAGAGGAAGGAGACCTTAGATGGAATGTCAGGATTCCACATTTGTTGATGGGGAATGGGTGCAAAGGATGGTAACTCAACTGAGCGTAGTAGTGATCTGACTGAAAAACGACCATTGCTGCTTTCAGACCATAGTCTACAATCTCGATCATTAGGACTCTCAAGAGTAGAACTAAGACATGACAATAAAAGATCCAACTCCTCAAATTCCCAATCATTTAAATCCCTTAGTAGCTTTGGACACCACACAACCCTCCCCTCTCTCATCTCAAAGCACTCCCCCACCAAAGCATCCTGTTCTAGAGCGAGGAGAAAGATATTTGGAAATGAGTCCTTTAAAGGCAGATGACACCACCAAATGTCTTTCCAGAATCTTACCTCCAAACCTCTTCCCACCTTGGTATCGAAACTTAGGCACAACTAGGTGTCCTACTCCCATTATCCCCTTCCACAGGCCTACCCCATGAGACTACCTACTGCCTACTGCCTTGCGGAACCCAACAAGATACCGCACCATACTTTGCTATGATGACTGCTCGCCACAAGCTCTCTCTTTCCTCCCCAAATCTCCAAACTCACTTTCCTAGAAGAGCTTTATTCATTTGGGATAGGGGGCACAAGTTGAGGCCCGCAGATCTTTTGGGACAACAAATCTGATCCCAGGGTACTACATGATATCTAAAACTATCGTCTCGCTCATGCAATAGGAAATCCCTCTGAAGTTTCTCAAGAGAAGCAGTCACCGATTTCGGAATGGTGAATAGAGACATAAAATACGACGGTAGACTACCCTCCAAGGGTCATATTGGAGGGTCAACACGATTTAACCATACGGTCTATGTTTATTTTTTCACCCAATTTCGCAAATAAAATTTGATGTTTCAGAGCACAAAGAAATATAATGTATGGTCGGGGACGTCTGCCGGAGGACCCAATACTTTCACACAAGTCACAGAGAAGAAGGCATATGCTCTCTGACGCGAAAATGACGTATAGCCACAGGAGAATCCCTATTGCGGAAACGCCAAAGAAGTTGCTGAAGCTGGAGAATAACCTCTTGCAGTAACCTACGTTCAAGGGCGAGCAAGAGAAGGACTGCACTGAGTCTCGGTTCATGGGAGAAGCTCTCTCTCTCTCTCTCTCTCTCTCTCACACACACACACACACTGAGTCTCGGTTCATACACACAATCTATCTCTTTCATTACCTATGTTTTGTGGAGAGATGGTGATGCCATTGTAATTGTAGGCCAATCTTTAGTTTTTTATTTTTTATATTATTATTGGAACAAATTTCAGCTCGAGTCTTCTTCACATGGATTTTATGAATTGGGTGTTGAAAAAGAAATCCAATGAGTACTTGTTTGGGTGCATACAGGAAGAAGAATTGGATTTTCATGAAAGAACCAAAAAACAAACAAAATATGCCCACTGGGCAGATTTTAGTTTCATTTTCACACCCTTTTTTATTTTTGGCTTAAAGCTCATAATTATTGATTGCTAGTCTGAAAATGGGTGTTAACTCATAATCATATTAGCCATGTACAACCTGTATGTACTATGTAGCACAAACAATCTGTATGTAGCACAGTAGCAGAGCATTTGAAAACAATGGAGCCTTCAGGTCCCATTTAGTTATGCTTATTTGATTAACAAGGTATGTAATTTTCCATATTGCTCCATGGGCAATATTGGAATTAAGTAACTTTTTAAAATCATTTTTCTCCACAACTTTCTTTCAAACCAAACCATTATAGTCAAGGCGTTGCCTAGGCATTTTTTTACCATCATTGCCTGGGCGCCTCTCTAGATGGGTGGAAGTCATCTGGGTAAAAATTTATGATATGGTTGTAAAGCGCCCTTATACTCTTTTTATGGATGTAAAGCACCCTTATACTCTTTTTATGGTTGTAAAGCACCCTTATACTTTATCATTTTTACCTAAATGTATAGCCCTCGGGTTAATGAGCTGTCTGATCATTTGGTTTTATTATCTTGTAGGAAGGAGGTTAAGTCAAAAAAAAAAAAGGAGGTTTAAGTCAAGATAAGGATTTTATCATATAAAAAGATATAGGAACTTGGTGTTTTTTAAGTCAAAAGAAAATAAGACTTAAGTCACACAAAATTAAACAGCAGGGACTTTTAATAAATAAAAGGATGAAATCTTACGGGAATTGAATGACAGGGATTTTGGAAATTCAAAAAGGACCCAGAGCATAGGATATATAGGTTATTCCTAATATAAATATTTCAGAATTCTCCCTCACAGTTGTTGTTATGGTAAACAAGCTTACCTCCCTACATTACATCCAGTTAAAAGTCACAGCGAGGTAAATTATCATATGCAGTTTGGAAGTTTTGGCGATTTACTGCCAATTTCAAGAACAAAACAATTGACATAAGGAACTTTATATAAAAGAATGCTCTTCTTTTTCCTTCAATATTCAAGATAACTAAGTCATTCATACCATATCAATATCAAGCATAATATGATAGAAGCAACAAATGTAAATGGATGAACAGGAAATATAGAAACATATACCACAATATTTCTCCCATCAAGCACAAGTCTAGCACCACTTTCAATCCCGCTTTGGATCAATCTGCATATTCTTTCCTTCGCCTGTGAATATATACAGCATGTTAGAATCAACATGAGTTATACAAATACAACACATGGACCAACATGCATACACACGTACACATGTAGAATGTGAAGTGGTGATCAGAGATTTGCTGCTCATACACCTAAAGGTAACAAGTGCATCATGACTTCTGTTACTACAGCACAAAATGCCATGAAAAAATAAGAGCATGTTCATTATATCCAAAATCTTAAAATGGAAATTACAGAAAGTTAACTTCCAACTTGCTACGTCTCTTCAATATCTTGCAAATAATAACATATTAATCAAAAGAAAAGGGACAAAAACCCTATACATAAACACTATTTTTTTACAAAGTCGAACGATCAGACAGCTCATTAACCGGAGGGCTATACATCTAAGTAAAAACTACTGAGCTATTATAAGAATAATTGGTAAAATTTTCTGAGCTATGTGTGCACCTGTTTGCTAATCACAGGACCAAGGTCTGCACCAGGCTCACTTCCTGCATTTACCATAAGCATTCTGGCATGCTCCACAAGTCTGTCTTCCCTGGAAAAAGTTTATAATAAATTTCTGTTACACTGAAGAAGCTTGCGTTCATCAAGAAACTCAATTTCCAAAAGCACCATTACAGATAAGTAATAAGTGGTCTCTCAAAATTAAAAAGACTAGGAAAGGCCATTCCTTACTATAGACGCATCAATATAACTGCCAAGAGTACTCGAAAAGTACAAAAGAAGAAGACAAACATAGCTGACTATAAGATAATTTAATTCGCAACTAGAACTACGACATTGCAACAACTTGCACATATAACTACATAGCAAAAAGAGAATTGGCTGAGTTCCAGTTGTCAATCAAAAGGATCCAGCTTTATGACATGTCAAGTAATTCATAATGAAATGTGTGGACAAGTGAAGATTCTTAGCAGCAACAAAGAAATAGGATAGATATATTAAACTCAGGAAGAAGGTGAAAACAGCTAGTATTTAAAAGTGCATAAACTTCAAACTTCAAAGAACAGAGGATCAAGCGAACACAAAAAAAGCAGAACATCCATAAAGAAGAATGAAATAAACTAGGTGGGTGAAGAAATCATAATACCATGATTTTGAGCCTCCGACAAAAATAGCAGTGCTGAGTTCCCTGCACCTCTGTCCTGCAGCACCAAAACCAGCGGCAACCAGAGCATTTAAAGTAGCATCCATGCTTGCATCGGGCATGATAACTGCATGATTTTTGGCTCCCATATTGAACTGGACAAAAGTCAGTCAGCTAGCCAATTTATGTGGACTTGAAATAGAGAGTAGGTATATTAGCAATCATATTTCTTGAAAGAGAGCAGCATGTTTGTTCCTGAATCAAAGGAACGGTATTTACCTGCACACGTTTCCCTTTAGCTGCTGCTCTTGCATATATGTGCATGCCAGCCTTGGAAAAACAGAACAACTAAGTAAGCATATAACTAATAAAGGCCAAAGTAGTACCATACTTGATGCCTATCATATTATGAGACGTCGAATGAGGCTCAACTCAGCAATGGACATAGCTGAAAATAAGTCCGATATTTTTATTACTGGGAAGGTTGCAGGGAGACATGAGGATTTCTACTTAGCACAGAATGAGCTAGTACAGAAACTTCAACGATCTAGACCCCGTTCCTAACTTATGAATGCTCTTAAGGAGATTAATGGTATTCTTTGGGTTCAAATGGTCCAGTCTCGCTTATGATATGGATCGAAGTAATAGTGCTACAAAAAAGGATCTTATTGATAATATACCTACTCGCATGGTGATTAAATCTTCTTTTGTTTTATTGATAAATGGATCTTATATATGTATGTATGTATATATATATATATATATATATATATGATAAAAGAGATGTACAAAAAAGGATCACAAGATAGTGAGTTCATAATTGAATTCTTGCTCTTCAATTACAAACACGGAACAACATAAATAAATGGATCAAATTAGGGTGATAAATTTGAAATCATATTTGTGGGGATGTTACAACCATAGTTCCAAACATAGAACTATTATATAGTAATCAATACCATTAACTGAAAGTTCAGGTATAAACTTACTATTTTGGAACCAACGAATGATATAGCCTTAATATCCTCATCATCACAAATATGGTTAACAATGTCCTGCCCAAAATAAAGTGCATAGCAATTAATTTCAAAGATGTCTTACGTAGACTTACATCTAACAAAAACAGGTAAATGTGTTCACAAAAAAAGAAATAAAGAAATAAATTCCAAACAGATCCTAGAGAAGCCAAAAGTGTGTTGCGCAAAAGGCTGATGTCTTAAACCAAAAAGGGATAGCATCATCAGAAACATAACATATTAAAAAAAACTATTAATGGCTTACAAAATGTTCCACATTGTTCCCGTGTGCAGCTTCCTGTGGTCAAATGTGGCAAATCAATGAAGTAAAAAGGGAATATGCATTTAGTGACTAGTAACAAAGTTGGGGATTGGGAATAATTTGGTGGGGACTAGTTCAGAAAAAATCGGCAAAGTTGGGAAAACTTCGGGAAAGAAACAAAAACATTAAAAATAAATTGAATAATTATACAGAGAAAGTTACATAATACCAACCCTAGTTACTAAGTCGGAGTTCGAGAATTATTTGTGTATGAAAAAAACTGAATCTTGTTTGTCAAAATTCGAAAATTTTGAAAATAAATCAGTAACATATCGAGACAAGACATGGCAAAATATTAAATAGGATTACTAATAATGAAAATTATAAACAAACATATTTCATATCTCAGATATATATATTCGGGACTTTTTCAAAAAGTCCTGAATTATTCGTGTACAAAAATATTTCATATCTTAGATATATATTTGGGAATTAATCGTTTGCCAGAAAGTCACGTATTATTCAGGACTCTGAAAAAATCGGAGAACTTTGTGACTATGATTTAGTGAAGCCAAAGCTTACATTGGTGCCATGAACGATATTTAAAACACCATTGGGCAAACCAGCCTCCATTGCTAACTCAGCAAGTATCATAGAAGCCCCTGAAAGAACCCCACAGTAACACCGCTTTAGCCATATTACGAACTGAAAAAGAAAATGAAAAGTTTCAGAGTTCAGAGTGCAGATTATGTTATTGAACTGCATTATCAAAGGAAAAATGATTTGATGTTCTGAATACACCTTTTGTTTTGATGGTTTTGATGCTTCAGAATAATCTTTACAGTTAGTACGACTCTTGTGGAATCACGGGTGAGATATGTCGATAGTCGATCCACAAACTTGAGAATAAGATGTTCATAAAGTTTTCTTGGAAATATAAATAATGATTTTCTTTTTCACCCAACTATTAGAATGGGAAACTTGCATGAGATGTCAAAGACCAAGACAATCTACAAACAGTTTATTTTTGTTGGTCTATATTATAATAACCACAAGGCTGTGGGATCAATTTCAGCTTAGCCACCTAAGAGAAACATGAAATATTTACATTATGCATGGGCCAGTAGTCCAAAATATTAATCATGCCAACCATCTCTAGTAAGCAGGTAAGGTGGGGCAACTTGAACAGAGCTCTGGATGATTGTAATTGAAATATTCATCAGCCAAATTGTCTGAGACATTTTACCCTCTGCAAGCTAATTAGGGACATAAAAATTACTACTAGGTCAATAACTGCTTTTCTGAATCATTTTATGAGACACCAAAGTAAAAAGGTAGTAAGATTTGCCATCTCCTGAATTAAACCTGAGCGATGAATATCTGCATTTGTATTTATAAATATACCAGGCATTTATATACTGAAGTGCAAGGAGTAAAAATTCTTTTTAAGTCTTTTTATGTTATTGGTATGAACCTATTGCAGGTGGAAGTTACTAACCGCTATTTTCTTTTCTTTTTTTGATTGGTAAATCATAGGTTAGAAGAAAAGCAATACAAATAGCTCGAAAGCACAAGGGATCACAAGAGCATGAACCCAGAGGCAGAGCAAGCAGAAATGACAAAATAAAAGAGAAACAGAACAACATAAGAAAAGATGGACAAAAGGTCAAGCCCAAGCCTGCCACTGAATCACCCTAAGCCAGATGCATCCACTTCCTCGGGATCCGGCTGCACAAAGCACCAGTCTGAGATCAGAGATCTGATGAACACACACAACCTCTAGGAAGAAGAGGCTATACCATCGAAAACTCTCTGGTTCCTCTCCTTCCAAATTGACCAAGCAACCGCTCCTAGAAGGAATGCCCACAACACAGAGACGAGAGATTCCAACCTCGTTCATAGCCAAGAGGAGAAGAAGCCCTGAAAGGTATACGGGAAGGTCCACGCCATTCCAAAGCGCAAAAGGAAATAATTCCATACCTCTGTCGTCGCATAGGGACAATGTAACAGCAGGTGATCCATCGAATCCACCGACTAATAGCACATGAAACAACGATTAGCCATCATTTACCCTCTGTTCTTTAAATGATCACAAGTGATAATTTTGTCCAAGGATGCCAACCTAAGAAAGAAAGATACCTTGGATGGAGCTCTAGGGTTCTAGACAGCCTGAACAGATATGGAAGAGGAGAAAATCCTCACACTACTAGAGCAAAGACCAAACACGTCTATCCCTAAGCTGGGGATGGATAACTACCTTCTCAAGCCTACCAAAGAGACAAGCTAATTCATCGAACTCCCAATTGTTAAGGTATTGCCTAAGGCACCGCCCACGATGCAACCAAAGCATCCTTCTTTAAAGCAAGGGAAAACAAAGCAGCAAGCTCTTTAGTCTTTCCTAAGGAGTGATAAACCACACCATGAATCCCCCCAGAATTTCACATACTTGCCATCTCCCACATACTGATGACAGAATGAGAGAATGGATTTTGGAGAGGAAATAAAAAGAATCTCTGGCTCAAGTACCACATCAAATATAAGTTTATATGTAACCAGTAAAATTATGATACTTCTTTTCACTAATTCTGGCTTTGACTATATATTGTATATTTTACCAATCCAAGCTTCGTCATTTGTAGGTTTTTAGATATTGCCCACAACTGAGAAAGAATTCTCAATTGATCTGCAAATGGTATTTATTTCTTTACATGACAATAGAAAAGGTGTAGTTTGTCACTTTTTATCAGTTATTAAAGACACTTCATTGAAATAAATAAGAGAAAAATCAAGAGAATATTTATAAGAAAAAAAAATGCTATACCAATGGGAGGACTCAATCACAAAACAACCTTGATTTAAATATGCGTCTCCTTTATCAAGGAAGTCAGCCCTTTTATCTACCATCCTCTGGACTAGTGAGGACAGGAATGGATGTCAATTTTGGAGGCCAACTCCTGGATTCTCTTCACAATGTAAGAGCCCCCAAGATCTTTCTTTTTACAGGACACCCAAACCACAATGTTAACTAATAACATTTCGTGAGCCACCTTCAATGTCTACATTCCTAAGCTCACCTCTTTGGATACTTAAGCCCTTGAACAAGCACTAAAGCCTTGGGCTTGGTTGAATCAATATCTCCTAATGGAAGGGACACAAGAAACACTTCAATAATTTCTTAATTGCTTACAAACAAGTACCTGTAGTTTTGTAACTCACAAATGCAAACATATAATTTTCAAATCATATTTCACACACCTTCAAATTCTAGATTCCTTAAGTTCATCTTTGAATCTTTGAACACTAAAACCTTGAGGAATGGCTACAAGCCTACAGCTCCAGCCTTCTGTAGTTGCACTCACCTAAGGGAGCCAAGAACACTTTTCTGATTTCTTAGTCAACAGCAAATAAATGCCTGGTGTTTTCACCCATACTGTAGAAGTAGATTTCGACCTTCACTCACCTCAATTTCTAGGTTTCTTAAGTCCATCCCTTTAGATACTCTAAGACATTGAAGAAGTACTAAAGCCTCGGCATTCTTAGGATCACACTCTAAAGGGACACGAGAATGCTACAAAGAGTTCCCAATCATTTACCAAAGATAAGTGGAAAAACCATAGTTATCAAAACGAGAAGCAAAGGGAAAGCGAGAGGCAAGACTTAAAAAAATCCTTGGGGAAACGAGAAGTGAGATATTGGCACCTCACTTCCACTTTATTAGTATAGGCGACATACCCATGGTCTGAAATATCAGTACATATCGATCCGATATGTATCAGTATTTCAGTAACCCGATACAACGATACATTGTATTAGTTAAATTCTATAGCGATACTGTATCGGTATGTATCATAAGTATCAAGTGGATACTTTACGGTATGTACCGTGACAGTACGTACGATACCCATTTTCTAACTACCTTTTCTAAGAAAAGTTTCCGGCAATATTGTACAGTATCGGTCGAGATGTCCTTAAAAACGAACCAAATGTCTAAACCTCATTTTGCATGTTTCAAAACTTTCTAAACTCCTTTTTTACAAAATTTCTTCCCTAAACGATTTCTAGGCCTAAAACAACAACTCCATTGACGATTTTAGGTTCAAAAACGAAAATTTTAGCATTTGATTTTAGGTTGAAAGGGTTTTCGCAAATTTTATAGGGTAGGCAAAATTTGATTTTGGGTTTTAAAACAACAACTCCTATGGTGTAGACCGATCAAAGGAGTCCATGGTCATAAATTAGATTATGCTTCACAAGAGATATGTGGAGAACTAAGTGCCTTAGATTCTAATCCAATCATACGTACTCGCGGTCTACACCATAGGCTATGGATTGGAGTCTATCCCATTCCCATCACTTCCCAAATTCATTCCTCTCCTTGATCACTAAAGGGGGACGTAATAGAAGCAAGCATAGGGAGAGAGCTTCCTGGGAAGCGATCTTCCCGCCCTGTACATAGCTAACTTGCAACTATGGGAAAACCATTCTGACTAGTGGAATCCTTTCAAGGCTGAAGCTCAATTGGTTGACACTATACCGCAACCAAGAGGTTTCGGGTTGATCCCAGCCTACCCAGCAAAAGATTCCATTATCATTACATTATAAATATTGTTTAAATTTACAATCAAGCATAAGTGCTTCCGGTTCCTGCGGTGGCTCTGTTCGGCACCATTAAAAGATAACATAGGCCTTTGTAAGACTGCAACTTATGAATCCTTTACTTCAAAGAAAGATCCATAAATGCCATTTGCTCTTTCAATTTCATGTAAATTACAAACCCATCCAACTAAGAAGTACATGAACACAATGGCCAGGGGATGTAAACAATCACCTGGAACTTTTTCTGATGGTTTTAGAACAAACGTATTGCCACATGTCACGGCTATTGGGAACATCTGCAGAAATCATACAACTGATGGTAAGAATAATTTTATTTTCTTTCTTTCATTTGCTGGGAATTGCAAAATAGACGTTTCTAAAGTACCACAGCACCCCAATTTGGTCTGTGTGATAAATAACAAAAGCTTACGGCAGCCACATAGACTACAAAGCACAGAAATGGCTGACTAGAAATTACTACAGTGAACTCTCTTAACTCGATCCTAAACTAGGATTTTTCCTATTTGAGGAGCAATGAAATGAATGGCAAATCTAAGCATCTCAATAAGATATAAGAAACTTAAAACTGAAAACTTACTAAATTCTTGACTGCAGTTTTGATCATCGAATAAGAAGAAAAAGAAAAAGAAAATAAAAATGATAACACACCCATAATGGAGTCATTGCTGGAAAGTTGAAGGGACATATCCCAGAACAAACACCAAGTGGTTCCCTAATGCTGTATGTATCGATTCCATTCGATGCATCGGAAACAAACTCCCCCATTTGCAAGCTTTCCAATCCACAAGCATGTTCCACCATCTCTGCAAGAGGAAAAACCAAGAATTCACAGAGACCCACCCATCATCAGTTGAACTCAGGCTCTTATCAACCCTCTTAAATGACAACAGAAGTTATACGTCCCAATTGAACCACAAATGTAACATACGATGCACGCTAACCTAACCCAGAGAACACATCATCATGGGCATCCTTCAATGTCTTCCCCTGTTCGATAGTAATATTCATGGCAAGCTTATCCTGAAATTCAGTTATATTGATTCTCGTATATGAATAATCAAAAGTTCAAAAATAAGAAAAAATGAAATAAATTTGATATTCTATCGTACTTACAATGTCTCTCCGAATAAGCTCTTGTAGCTTGAACATGATTCGCCGACGGGTAGTAATGGGTGTTTTTCTCCATATTGGAAAAGCCTGTTTTGCCGCACTTACTGCAGCTTTGAACTCTTCGTTGGTGGTTAAAGGCACATGGGAAACAACCTCTTGTGTTGCCTACAATCAAATGACAATTTATATAGAAAAGAAACTTATCTATGCTATAATCAACACTCAAATTTAGAGAGAGAATATTATAGCATTTCAGGTCTTACAGGATTTATAACATCGATGGTTGTACTTGCTTGAGAATAAACAAACTCCCCTCCAATAAGATTGAGAACTCTCCGCTATAATTCAATCAAAAAATGGGAAATTCAAACGTAGCCTATTAAAGATCGAGAGAGAGAGAGAGAGAGAGAAGAGAAGACGCCTAACAATCTTTTTCAAATCTAAACTTACTGGAGGGCTGCCATGATTCAGTAATGCCTTGGTGGCCATTGAGATATGTGGGGTTTCAATGGCAGAAATCTGAGGTATACATGAATTAATGCTTCTTTCTGCAACAAAAAGACATAAATTCTTACAGTGGGAGACAATGAAAGCGAAGATCATTATTGATTAATTTGAAGGTATTAAGGTTTTTCTGGGGGTTGGGTGGATGGATTGATTGATTAGTAGGTTCATCATTGCCTTGTTAAAGCAAAAACTGAACAATTTCACTGTTCTAGTTCCATTTATTAGTAGACTTTTGACAGATTATCAAATCTCAAGCCTTGTATTCCACTTCTATAGTTCTATAGTACTTGGAAAATATTAGTGTTAACCCAAGCCCATCATAGACTTTTGGTCCACACAGTTAGATGTACAGCCTTGGGTTCTGGGTCAGGAATCCTAAGATCGACCATGGTTAATCTCGTGTTTATTTATGTTTTATACTTATCATAATTTTCTGCTTTCTTTGAAGTTTAAAACCTCCATTCTTTGATTATTCATCAATGGAACATTGCTTATTATCTTTCTTTCCATTCTCAAAGTGTGACCATATGGCTGAGTGGCGTAACCAACAAGCAGATGGGTCTCATATGTAGCAAGATCAATATGTGGACCCAAATGTATTGGGTGTGGATTTAATATGTATCAATAGCCTTTGTCTTAGCTTTTCTTGGATGGCTAGAAAATGCTGTCCCACATGGTCCAAGTTCTTGTTGCTAACTGATGAGAACCCCACATCAATATCAATTGGGTCCCATAAATTGATCGTGCATGAAAAACCTACTTGTGAGTTGGTCCGTATGGAAGAATCACCCCACCAAGTGGCCAAGATGGGATAGGGTCCATGAGAAATTTCATCTGATAAAGCTTAGAGAGGGGTTTGACCTGATAAATTTCCTCGACGGATCTTAGCTTTGACATTGTAAACATGCTTTGGCGTTGATAAAAGCTCTGGATTACTTTGCCTGAGTGTCTTGAGTATTTGACGTGGCTTTATACCAACTGCAGTCATTTCTTGGATTTTTAGGACCTCTTCCTCCGAAAAGCGCCGAGAAGAAGGATGGTCGGAAATATCCCTTAAAGCTTCATGATTGTGCTCCCCACTTTTGATTGTAAGTACCCATGAATCATCTTCCTTTTTACCTATAGCTTCAAAAGGACAATTTATACAGCGAGAACCTGTTTTTCTTTTGCGATTATTTTCACCAGTATTTTCATCAGACTTATGCCTGTAACGATAAATACCTCCTCTGTCACAACCAAGGATTACTAACCTGTCCTTCTTAGACTTCTTAATAGTTACAACATATCCCTGAGTTATGGCAAAGTCACGGACATGTTTGATAAGCTCTTCACGATTTTCAAAGATTCCAGCAGGCGGTGGAAGCATCATGTTGTGCTCAATAGCCTCAATAAGCTCTGTGCAACTTTGTATGTCCATCGTAGATGAAGAAGTAGAAAGCAGAGACCTAAATAAGTACATAAAATGAGCATAACCTATTTTATTGGGAAAAAAAAGGTGAAAGAACAAGAAAAGAAATAGAGTATCCAATCTAATTATTGATGGAACCAAAAGCCCTACATTTCATTATTCTAGCCTATTATTCATAAAATCAACTCATACATGTAGAATATTCACTAGCTTCTTTCTTTCTTTCATTCGTTTTTTTAGGTGGGGTAGTTGAAAGGATCATAGTCACCCTAGCCTGATATAACAAGTCCACAAAAATTCCACTGGTCCAAGTCCAACAGAGTAGATGGACCTATAGCAGTAAACCCACGATGTCAATATATCAGCTACTTAGTTGCATGGTTTAAAAAATAACATATTTCTTAATACTTCCTACGAAATGTGTCTGTTTCCATGGATACCGACACAAACATACTCATGACAAAAAAAAAATTAATATTTCCTGGCACAATTCCTAATGTTTTGGTACATTTCACGTTGTTCGTACCGAGATTACTTTCTTATTTATATAATACATAATGTTTTCGGTCACTATGTAAGGAATTGTTGAATATTTTGAATCATAATTTAATATCTTTCGATCAATCTCGATGTTGACTTTCATGGGCCCCAAAATGAAATCAACACGTAGTTAAAAAATACATGGTTTTGGGAAATATTCCCATAAACTTCAATCAACTGCGTATTATTTCAGCCTCGTAGTCAAAATGCTGCCTAGGAAATGCCTAGGCCACCTGTCACGGCCTTAGTTATTTCCCCAACCTTGACCGTGCGGCACTCGTGCTAGAGTCCGTCCTAGACGAGTCAGCCTCACCCTGAAGCTAGTAGGAGAGAAGGAGGAACACACTCTTTGGAAGAACTTAAGAGAATACCCATACTCTTATTACTCAAGAAGGTTTACACAATTGGATGGATTCCTTGGATTGGATTGTGGGATACTTTGGATGATCACAAATGAGGGGGTCATCCCCTTTATATACATCTCATGGGAAGGTTCTAGACTCTAGAACATTCCCACCTCCCTTGGAGGATTTCTCTAGAACTTCTACCACCTCCTCTAGAAGAATATTCTAGAGTTTCCTACTCCTAGACTCTTCTTTCCACCTCCTCTATAGGAACCTTCTAGAGAGTTTCTACACCTCTCTATTTCTAGAATTTTTACAAGTATATATACACAAGTCTACTACAAATTTTGGGGTGTGACACTCTCCCCCACCTAATTTCGCGGTGTCCTCGTCGTGACTTATTCTGTGTCGCATCCACCTTTGTTTCCTTCGCTTTCTCCACCTCAGGGTCTTCCAGTCATTCCCCTTCACGAAGTGAAGATCCTCCAACCATTTTGTAGGTATTTTGGTCCCTCTCACCAATGAGACCAAGCATGATGACTCCTTTTCCAAGGTATTAACACGGGGCATAGGTGCCTCTTTCACCTTGCCCAATGACTTTATCTCCAAATCGAGTTGGTAGTCATCCAGCCCGACCACTGAAAACTTTGCCTCCCCCATCCATGCTCCGCTGTGCAGCCACGCTCCCTGGACCACACCATGAATGTGTTTGGCTTCCATCTCGACAGCCTCGATCATCCCCGATCCCTTGGCCGTCTCTACCTCCGCTTCCTTTGTCTCTTCCCCTGAGACAAAGTCGTATTTAGCCTCCGTGACTCCCAACGCACGCAAGGCATCCCCATTGAGGTGCTCCTCTACGACCCTAAGTCCTTCACCCTCAGACTTGGACGTATCCACCTCCTCCCTTAGGTTGAGGAGCTGCACTGACCCCGTGCTCGGCTCCTCCTCACCCTCATTATCCTCTTCCTCCTCATTCGAGTCTTCATCTGACCATTCGCCGCTTTCCAACTTTGCTAGGCAGGCCTTGCGAACTTCGCAGTCCCTAGCGTTGTGCGTCCCATTGCAGATGAAGCACCAGGGGTTGATCCTCTGTATCCTCCTTTCCGTAGCAAGCCTTCTCTCGGCTTGTCTTTTTTCCATCCCCTCCTTCCACTCCTTGATGGCTTCTCCCATTTGCCATTTGAGCATCGCACTCCTGGTGTTCAGCATCTTCCCTTTAGGCTGCTCGATTCCCCTCTCGAGTCCCGTCATGCATAAACCCAGCTCCCTCGCGCGATCTCCCTTGTTCGCCACGACAAGCGCTCCCCCGGCAAGTCGTGTTCCCATGGCACCTTGAGCATCCCTGGACTCGCTCCACCTTGGCTTGTCCGCTCCCAAGTTGAAAACCATCGCTTTGCCTTCCATTCCACCAAGTAGCTCCACCACAATTCCTATATTTGTGGTCTCCTCGATCCCACACGTTACGACCCTCTCGTAACCCGCTCTGATACCACTTGTCACGGCCTTAGTTATTTCCCCAACCTTGACTGTGCGGCACTCGTGCTAGAGTCCGTCCTAGACGAGTCAGCCTTACCCTGAAGCTAGTAGGAGAGTAGGAACACACTCTTTGGAAGAACTTAAGAGAATATCCATATTCTTATTACTCAAGAAGGTTTACACAATTAGATGGATTCCTTGGATTGGATTGTGGGATACTTTGGATGATCACAAATGAGGGGGTCATCCCCTTTATATACATCTCATGGGAAGGTTCTAGACTCTAGAACATTCCCACCTCCTTTGGAGGATTTCTCTAGAACTTCTACCACCTCCTCTAGAAGAATATTCTAGAGTTTCCTACTCCTAGACTCTTCTTTCCACCTCCTCTCTAGGAACCTTCTAGAGAGCTTCTACACCTCTCTACTTCTAGAATTTCTACAAGTATATATACACAAGTCTACTACAAATTTTGGGGTGTGACACACCGCCTCACCTAGTCATGCCCCCTGTTAAGATGGGGATGCCTAGTAATGCATAAACCCTGTCTCCATCCTCCAAGGCACTAAAGCACTAGTTACAAGGGATCCTAGACCCAAATAAAGATTTTTATTTACAAAAGCATATTATAAGATATATATATATATGTATGTGTGTGTGTGCGCGCTCGCGCATACACAAAATAAAATATTTTTTAATTAATAAGATTTTGTCTAGAATTTTTGCATATGGTATTCTCCCTATTTCTCCAAACTAGGCTCATTGTTTTTTTTAGTGACATGACATTTTGGTCTTATATATGCTTTATTTCTAATCTTTAATTCAATAATATTTAAATTTTTTTTTAATATTAATAGACAAAGAAAATTTTGTTCTCTTGTGCCACGCCTAAACAACACTGACACAATGCTTTGCCTAGGGAACCCTACCTTCTAGAAGTTCCCTGGATGCCTTGACTACACTGCACTTCAATGAACTCCTAAATGTTAGTTTTGTGGTACATAAAATACAAAACTTTGATTGAAATGTGAGAATGTTTGGACCAAAACTTATTTTTTAAGGAAACTTATTTCAAAAAATATTAGAAAAACTAAATTACGTGATAAATTAGATATATAATAATTTATTAACCTGTTTTTGTACTTTAAATATTCATTATATGTTATTATTAAAACAAATAATATTAAATTATTATTATACATTAAAAAACACAAAGATCATTAAATCAGGCAATGCTTACAAATGTATTTAAACCATTATTTCCTAATCAAAAATAAAATTCAATTTAAGAAAATGATATTATTTAATAATATTAATTAATTAATATGACATTATTTAATAATATTAAGTAATTAAAATGAAATTATTAAATAATACAGAATATAAAAAAGAATAAATAACGAAATCTCATATGAACATAAGTGTTGCGTACATGATAATGATATATCTTACATGTAGAATTAGTATTAGATAATACCTATGACTTTTATTTTAGTTAATTATAACTTAACGGAAAAAATTTAAAAATAAACAAAATGTGAAAAAAAATATATGATACTCTATGATTTTCAAATGAGTATTTTTATTCCAATAATTTTTATCTGTGAAAGTACTTCTTTTTGATAATACTAAGCATCAAAATGTGTTTTGACTATTATTATAACATTATATAAGATAACTTGGAGCTACATAATACATACGAATGGAAGTTTTTTATAGTGGAGTAAATGTTTTTTTTCGGTCAATATCAAGTATATTAATAGATTAAAAGAAGTACAAGCAGTTTACGAAGATGTAAACCAAACAAAAACAGAAAGGACTAGCTAGAAAACTAAAACAACAAGGTAAGCATACAATAAGTACAAAGGCCTGACTCCTCACAGCAATATATTATCCGCATCCAACCCCAACTAAAGTACATGAACGCCATTCACAATTACTCGCTGAATTCGAGCTTTAGTCCGAGCATTTGAAACGGAGGAATTACCAAATACACGATAATTCTTCTCTTTCCAAATGGATCACGAGATGGATCCAGGCAAGATAGTCAAGAGTCGACTCTAGATTACTTCCTTAGTACCCACCAGTGTTGTCAATTGTCAGCCCGATAGGAAGCTCAGAAAGGAGAGTGGGAAAACCCAATCCACACATAACCAAGACAAGAAGAAACCCCAAATCCCAAAAGCAATTGAGCAACGCAATAGCAAATGATCTACTGTCTCTACCTTCAGGAGGCACAAATAACAACGATTTGTCATACTCCACCATCTACTCTTTAGGTGATCAATCATGAGAATCTTATTCAGAGTTGCAAACCAAAGGAAAAAGATACCTGGGATGGTAAGTGGGGAACCAGGACAACCAAATATGAAAATTGGGTTAAATGTACAGAGACAATGGACTGTAAGAATGAACAGAAAACCGACCATTGTTGCTTTTAGACCAAATCATGCTATCTCTAATCAGTGTTACAAATCTCGTTCTCGAGTTTTTATCGGCTGAAATTTTTCTCAGGAGATTTTCAAATCTAATATTATTTTTTGGGTATTTCTCGCCTAAATCTCGGCAATGATTAAAAATATATATTAAAATTACAAAAAATAGTAATAAGTATCACCAAGTTATAAATTCATAAAACCAACAACATTGTATATTTCTCACAATATTTTTAAAGTCAGTTAAATCTCGGCTAAATCTTGTGATATTTACGGGATAAAAAGAAAAATATATATTTTTCGCGAGATATTTAAAATAACGGGATAAAAACAGAGTTTTAAACTTTAGATGTTTTTCTCGGTTTTTCTCAGGAGAAACTGGGTAAAAATATGGGATAAAAACAGAGTTTTAAACTTTAGATGTTTTTCTCGATTTTTCGTAGGAGAAATTAGGTATTTCTCAGGAGATTTGGAACAATGCTCTAATCTAGGTACATGGGAGGACGAAGCTCAACCGAGACAACAGGCATTGCAAGTCCTCAATTTCTCAAGCGTTTAGGGCTCTCCTCAATCTAGGACACCAAACTAACTCATTCTTCGCTCTCTCATAACAGACAGCTACTAAGACCTCTTCATTGAGGGCGGATGATGTTGCCAAAGTCCTTAAGCTACGAGTGACTACACCAGAGGTCTTTCCAAAATAGAATTTCGGTTCCATTCCCCATCATAAACCTAATGTGGAGATCTTCCAAAGGCCCACTCTCTGCGAGCCTCTCACCACCTTTGGCATCCAACAGGGATTTGAAAGTGTTTATGATGCAGACATCAGAGCTTCTAGTACTAGTGTACCAACGGAGGCAGAAGAGAGCCCCTACACAAGTCTCCTTGTTGATGGATGACTTGAATATGAGCTTAGTTCGAGCTATTGACGGGGATCCACCGTTGGATCATGTTTTCGAGTGAGATCCATCTTTGGATCATGATTTTGAGAGAAATTCAGGATCATGTTCGTGATTGAAATCCACCGTTAGATCGAGAGATGGAGATTTCAAGAGTCACGATTAGCCAATGGGACTACTAGTATCTTAGTTTGGTTATTTGCTTTATTTAATTAAGGTTTATTTTAATAGTAATAACAATTTTTATAATTAGAGGATATTTTAATAGAAATGACAGTTTTGTAATTACTAGGATTAGAGTTTTCTTCTTTCTCTTTAAATACACCTTATACAGATTTTATTTTACATAATTTTTATAAATGAAATATGAGATTTTTTTTGGCTTTTGGAATCTCCTGTGAAGGGATGGTGTCAAGCCAAATCTATCCTTGGTGTAAAGCCAGTTATCTTCTTCTTTCTTCTTTTCTTTTCTTTATCTCTGCGTATTTTTGTTTCTTTGGAAATTGGAATCATTCAAAACTCTAGATACTCTAGATTTTCTACAGCCCTCATTACTGCCGCCCATTTCCACAGCCTTCCCTGGGCTGCCGCCCCACTTCCCACACATTCCCTTGTTGCCAGTCACTTCCTGCAGACCCCCCAAATGCTGATAGCCACCTGCAGCCCCCCTCTTTGATTGTTGGCACCCTTCCCTGTCCCTTCTCCTATTCGGCCATAGCCCCTCTGCAATTGTTCTTTGCTGTCCCAACCATTACACAGCCCCTAATTGTAACTATCCCACCTGCTGCCATACCAATCTCCAACTCCACCTTGACTGCCGCAGTCCTAATATTTCAAACTGGTACTGCTGCAGCCCCTTTTGTCCCAGCCCCCAGCCACTGCTGCCGCCAACCAATCCCTATCCCTTGCTGTCCCAAATTCTGGACAGCCTTTTCTTTCCTATAACAGCCTTATTACACAACCCTATTGCTATTCCAGCAATCCTAGAATTGCCCTTTTGTTGTTCATCCATCAATATTGCAGCCATACCTATTTCCATTAACCTAAAAACAGCAAACCCCTAAATCCTAAACTTAATTTTCATCACCCCTTTGATAATCGCTGCTGGGTTTTATGTTCTATAATTCGATATAAATTGAAACCCTAATTTTACATGCATGTTCTAATGCCTAATCAGTATTGAGCCTAAATTAATTCTTTAGAAATCCAAAATTGAATAAGGAAATCACTTTGATCATTGGTTTAATTCCCTAAGCTAGTGGAAGTTCCCACTTCCATTACGATCTCCCAAATCAGATTTGAAAATTCATTATTGTGGGATTATGAATTAACCGAAGGTATTACTAATTTTCTTTTTGACACTCTTTGTTATAATCATGTGAACCTAGATAGTTTTATTGTTTTCTTTATTGTTGGAATTCAATTTTTGATCTCTAAATTGCATCATCCTAGGATAGTTGCATGGTCTTGCATCAGTTTCACAATGTGATTAGAAATATTTGCATGTCAGTCAAACTTTCCCAATATGGTCATGAAAATAAAATATTCCTTTCTTTTTTGCGGTGATGAGGACTGGCAAGACGAACAAATTTGTTTTACGTTCCCCATCTACAAACTGCAATAAACAGGATTTCTCGGCCTAGTTACTTCCTTCTTGGGCTAACAAAGAAGCCAAGACCATAGGAGTCCCGAAGAAGACTGATAGGTGTTAGCAAATGTTTTACCAATAAATACCCAAATGCAATGAACTCCAGACTGCTTATTAGTTCATAGGAAGAGATACCCACGTAGCCAAGGTTGACAAGATCACAAGTATCTCGAGAGTGACAGAAGGTCCTAATGTGTGATAAATGATATATGGCACCCTATTTTTTTTATTTTTTTTTGGACCGTGGAAGAAGTTCACTAGAATCTCCTACTGCTACCGCGGATCGCTGGTGAAGTTTTGGGAATTCTGTGAGTTAAAACTAGAATTATGCTCTCGCGATGAACTAATAATTCATCAATAACAGAAATTAGCATGAGAGTGCGACTAAATTACACCCATCTCTCTCTCTTTCAACTAATTTTAGATTCTTTATTCTAGAACCTTTTTTCAAAATCTTATCCAAAATCTCTTTATATTGATAATGGTAATACCCATCTGCTCAATCGATACTTCTAGCTCCACAACTTGCAATTCCTCTTGGAATTGAACTATCCAACTCCATATCTGGATAAAGGGTGTCAGAATTGGATTTCTAAAGAAATACTAAATTAGAAGAAAATTTTCAGATAAAGCATATCAATCATACTTATATAGGTTCTAATCCACAACGAAATGCAGTCACAGAAATTATTTTGAAACAAACAAAAAACATATAAATAAATTAAGGAACCAAAAAGCATACCTTGTAAATGCAAATCAATTCACTAGCTTTGTTTGAGAAGAAACCCTAATTGTTTGAATATACTTCGACTGCTGGGAGAAACGCTTCGCCGTCCAATATTTCTTAAATCTTTTTTTTCTATTGGCTTTGTTGATGACAATGGCGGATATTGGGAATGGAGAGAAGAAAGGGCCGAATAAGGTAACAAAAGGGAAAGTGGGGGAAATTTTGGAGTTTGACCAGCAACAAACGCTTCGCTTTGATGGCGCTCTCGTAAATTGTAATGGAAGTAGGGTTCTTGTGTGATTAAGATGCGTGGGGCTCTCGTAAAATTACGAAGGAAGCAGGGTTCTTGTGCAATTAAGAAGCGTGGTAGTGGCATTGATGTAATTACAAAGTGAAAATATTTGTTTATTGTGAATTATAAATAAATAAATAAAAATGATTTTTTTAGCCCGAGTAGGGGCTTTTTTTTTTGTGGAAAATAATCACCTCCTTGGTCGGTGACGTGAGGAGGGGCGTCTAGGCTACCATTTTCTTTGCAATGTGTCCCTCTTCTAACCTCATTTATCAGTGGTTAACATTCATCCATCCTTAGGGTGGTTAAGATTCATCCATCCTTAGGATTCACCCATGTGCCCCTGGTTTTTAGAAAAATAAAATAAAAAATATTAACTAAAGGGTTAAAAAAATTAACCGGAGTTAATAGAAGTTGAAGGGTCACCTTTGTGAGAGGGAGGAGGAATAGTCCCCTCCTCGGCCGACGAGGGGACTATAGTTTGTTCTTTCTTTCTTTTTTCCCTCCCTTAAGGTTATCATTTTTCTTTTGGGAGGGTAAGCTGGGGTTAGGCGGACCCCTACCAAGGTTGCCATCTTCATCTTGATAGAACAAACAAGGTTGCATAGGTGTAATGGTGCACTAACTGTGTTAGATAAGCATCTCGAAGCTCCCAAGGAGTCTGAAGCGATGGAAAGGGTGATGGTGTTCTTTTCTTTTTGGCGATGTTTGTCAATAGCTTGGAGCTCCATTTTTAAATTTAGGACTCAGAAACACCTGTGGCAAAGCCCACTGCAGGGATACCGTTGCGGTCGTGCTACTCCAGATCTAACAGAACCATTACAATTCAAAATTCACTAACCTTGGGGAAGGGGTGTTCAGTTCGGGAGCACCAAACACCACAGGGTTAGTGGTTAGCATTGGGGATTGGAGTTCTTGCAACTCATCACTCGGAGGAATGGATCCCAAGACCTCTCGAATGAGAGGCCACACCCCCCACCATTGGCACAACAGGCAGGTGGTGGGGTGTCGGGGACTTGCTTAATGGCCCCTAAAATTAGGAAAACAAAACACTTTATGTTGGCATATCCATAAATATTCGTTTTTCTCTAGGATAATTTGTTATTATGATAACATTTTTAACAGGCCATTGTCTATATAATAGTTACAGGGGCAGCTGCTTCATGCCCTATTAAACTATATTTTTTTTCCATAGCTATGCCCTATTAAACTTTCAATTTTTAAAATTTTTAAACCCTGCGGTGGCAGCAGGACTAGGAGCTGTTATGCCACCATATGCCAAGGCAGCGCTTAGTTTAGATCAGTGTTGTCATAACTGGACTGGACCGGCCGGTGGAACCGACCCCTTCGCCGGTTCCCAAAACCCACAAAACCTGGCCTCTTTAAGAACCAGCCAGAATCCGTCAGAACCGGTTAGAACCAGTCGGAACCCAGAAGAATTAGGGGGGGAAATGGAATTTTTTGATTTTTTGACAAAAAGTACACGGTTGAACCGGGAACCGGCCACTCTACCGGTTCGATGCCTGGTTCGGTTCTAACAACACTGGTTTAGATAGAGCAAACGGTTGGATGACTGAAAGAAACCGTAATCTGGTTAATCCGTTGACAATGGTGGGGACTGGGGAGCACCATGGATTGTGATTTGTACCAATTGAACAACCCAACCTGTCTGCATTCATCAAACTATTCTTAGGAGTTAGGACTGTTACAAAAAAACAAAACTAAAAAAACTGTTCTGCGTTTGGGAGAAAATATACAATGGCTAGACAGACTATGCGATGGCTATGGCCCATCCAAGACGTGAACTGTCATCCGTCTGTTGGTCGGTAAGGATCAGTGGGTCACCTCATCCGGCTGCTGGTAATGCAAGCTGGCCCATGGCCAATTGAGAGAGAGAGAGAACAGAGTGCAAGCAGTTTATGCAAGAAACTAAAATATAATATTAACACGTTATTACTCAATGTAATATAATATTCCATGCTGGATTTTGTGAATGTGCATTTTTTTAAACCCAAAGATGCAGTGAAAGAAAGGTGCGAGGTGTGAGTGTTTGAGATATTAGCAATTAACGTGCACTCATTCACATGGATGCATTGTTTCACAGCAACATCAGAATAACAGAGAGAGCATAGACATCACAAACCGATTATTGGACCATCTAAAACGGGAAAAAAAATTGTAAATCTATAACAAACAAGCGAAAGATGAGCTTTATCGAGTCTTTTTTTTTTTTTGGTGGGCCCCACAGGACCGGATATCATGAACCTACTTTAGTAGAAGTCAGAAGTCAGCTGGGCAGTGGAGCAGTTGCAACTCGTACCCTGGGGGGATGTATTGAGTTTTCAATGGCCCAAGAAAAATAAAAGGCCTAATTGACCAAATAGAATACCAACCCATCATCATCAAGATGAGCTTTATCGACTCTTCAGCAGCCAAAAAAATGGAAAAATAAAACACCCAATTCACCAAATAGAAAACTAACCCGTCCTCATCAGGCATTGATGCCAAGTATGTCATGCAGTTGACGGAAAGGGGAACAAAGGATCTCCATTGCATAATCTCCTATCATAATCCTAAAGATATCTTACACTAAGCACCTCATGTTGCAGGTTGTTCCAAGGTCAACTTCTAAAGTTAGCCACATTTGGAGTATCCTCTAGTCTTTCACGTTGTAAAGCATATTGGAGTAATTTTCTTTCCATGTTAAACATGATTCAAAGCAAAAGAACCTCCTGTGGATAGTGTGATGATTCAGTGTGAAGGTTCAGGCATACTAAACAGCAACACACACAGACACATGTATCTTATATTTTGACAAGTAAACATATATGTATAGTTGTCCATTACTTATACATATATTTTGATAAGTAAACATATACGTAATTGAGTTGTACTGAACGTGGACAGTAATTGTTACATCCCTACTATTGTAACATGCATGAATTACATGTAATTTCAGGTGTACAGGTGAACAGTGTACAAAAGTGCATCTAAGGACTAAGGGTACTTTCACGTGAAACGGCATTTATGTAATATTAAGTTAGGCTAAGATAGCACCCACCTCACCCAACTGAAAAAAAATAGAATTCTTTAATAGGTATGTGTGAAGTCTCAGATTTTCCTAGTGCACACCACTGTGAAAGTGTTGTGGTCTAAATAAGCCTACCATAATCTTCAACTTGAGTTCTCCATGTTTCATCATTCATCTAAAAGTAAGGGTAAGTACCTCAATGTAGAATACGTGATTAAAAAATAATAGTCGTCCTGGCTTAAGGATCACCATTGAACAGTTTTAACTTTTAATCACTGCTCACTTTATCCTATATAAGTATCAAATCAACTACAAAAAACAAACATAAAATCAAAACATGTAGAAACAGCATTAATAGCATGTCCTTGAAGAAAATTATCAACAATTAAAAGACCCATAGAAGAGCCCGTGGATGCAATCGGTTAGCTTGGTTGAAAATTAATACCTCATCATAAAATATATAATATTATTTTTAGCTCAGAATCTCATACAAATGTCAGTCTCGAAGAAAGTTTGTTTCTTCATATACACAAAATGGATCAGCAGAAACTCTGACTACTCATTTCACATTTCTACACTTTGTCAAACTACACTTTATGAAAACATGTAGTTGTTCCCAGTTTCCAGTAATTATAACTATTCACATTATATCTGTTTGTAAACGTAAAGCAGTTAATTTTAGCTCCGCCGTTATCCAGAGTATCACAGTGGCAGAGCTGTTACCTGCATGCAAGTTCTTTCTACTATTCATCTGTAGCAATTGCAGCTCCAAGCTGAAAACTTGCAAACAGACCTCACCACCCTAACATGCTTCTTCTGTTTGGTTATTTCGCTACTATCAAACTTCACCTGGTTCTGCCATGCTCTGGTTATTTTCAATTTCAATGCTTTGAGCTTCTCGAAGCTGCCGAGCGCACTGTGGACTTTGGTCACATTCTTTTGGTCTTTCATAACTAATTGGTAGAGGAAGTGACATCTCGTAGCTAATTGGCTGTACTCTACGGCTTTGCATGTACTGCCGCCTTCGCTCCCTTTCACGTTTTTTTTGTTCTTCTGTCATTCGTGCACGGCGTCGACGTTGATATAGACGATTGCGTTCACGTATGCGCTCCCTTAACCGAAAACTGCTATCTAATATAAAGGTGATCTTAAATTAGTTGAGAAGACCCAATCTAATCAAGGTCAGAACTTCAGAACAGATTATTAATGGAGGATAGTAACAAACGATTAACGAGTTGTTTCCTGAAGCCTCAAGATATGAGTGAAAACATAAGTCCCGCTACCAAAATGGAACTCTGAACTTCACTACACAAGTCAAAGGATGGAATTTATAATTGTACAGATATAACATGAATAGAAAAAAAAAAGTGATATTAGATGCCTACATATGCAGATACAAGCAGGTACATACATAAATAGGGGAAGAATTTCCTACAGTTAACACTACCTAGTAAGCAACAGTCCACAGCTTTCAAGAAAAGAACAGTGTAACTTCGGAAGCTCTCCAGATTCCATGGATTACTCATGCTAGATGTCAGCTTAAGTGTATAAAATCAACGACAAATACGAGCTCTACAAAAATATAGTAGTGCCAATAATTAGGAAACTCAGAAAAAGAAAATAGACGAACACTGTAATACCTGGTGGTAAGTTAATACAATATCACCTCGATGTCAACCCTTTTTTTTTTTGATCGGTAATTGCAATTTTATTAAAAACAAGAAGAAAGCCAATTCACAAAACGTGAATCCCACAAAACAAAACAGGGAAAAATACAGCTAACTACCAACAAACATACAAAACGAACAACAAAACACCACAATAATACTCCCCAGCTACCCCTAGGAAATCAACTGATCAAATCCTAACTCCACCACATCAGCCTTAGCGGAGATCCACTCCAGCAACATGGAGCGCGAACGAGAACACACCCGCTCAATCGGCAAGGAAGAATTTTCGAAGGCCCGCCTATTCCGCTCTTTCCACATAGACCACGAAACCACTCCCGGAAGAACCGCCCAAAATAGATCTAACAGACTATCCAACAGAGCGGGAAGCCAACAAGACAGGAGACCCCGGAAGGACGAGGGAAAGATCCAAGACACCCCAAGCTGACAGAGAAAGTACCCCCGAAGGCTCCTCGTAAAAGGGCAAAACAAAAGAAGATGATCGACCGATTCCTCTTCCAAAAGACAAAGATAACAACGATTTGGGAGACTCCAACCTCTCTTTCTCAGATTATCCAGAGTCAAGATCTTTCCTAAATAGGCAGACCACAAGAAGAAAGAGACCTTCGAGGGCACACCAGAATACCAAACACTACCACAAGGAAAATCCAAAACATGATTCGGATTCGCCACCTAAAGGAAAGAGCTCACAGAAAACCGCCCCTTGCAATGACTAGCCCAAACACGACTATCCCTCAAGGACTCCACCAAGTGCACCGATTCGACCAAGTCTAGAAAGGAAGCAAATTCCGGAACTTCCCAATCGTTCAAAGGCCTCTTGAACTTGGGGCACCAAGCCCCTGACCCTACTTCCCTGTCATACATCTCTGCCACTGTCGCTGATTTATCAATTGCAATAGAATAGAAAGTGCTAAACAACTGCTTCAATGGAGTGGGGCCGCACCAAGGGTTAAGCTAGAATTTGACATCCTCCCCATTCCCGATCACGATCCGCGTATGTTTGACAAACTCTGCCTAACCTGAAACAATGCCTTTCCAAAGACCCACCCCATGAGGGCCTCTAGGGGGGTGAGGCTCCCAACGATCTCTACTACCATGCCGAGCCACGATCACCTCTCGCCACAAACTGTCCCTACCCTCCCAAAACCGCCAAAGCCATTTTCCCAACAACGCCTTGTTGACCACCCTGATTGGCCAAATGTTAAGCCCCCCGCTCTTTCTAGGCCTACAAACCCACTTCCACCTCACAAGGTGAGGCTTCTTAACCACCACCTTCTCATTCCAAAGAAAATCCCGTTGCAATCTTCCCAACTTGGCGGCGATGGAGGCCGGAATTTTGAACAAAGACAAATAGTAAGTAGGAAGGCTACAAAGGGTGTTCTTCAATAACGTGAGCTTACCACCCTTAGAAAAAAGCGAAGGTCTCCAACCCGATAGCCTCTTATGAAATCTCTCAATGACTGGCTCCCAAATCGACTTTGCTTTGAAGGACGCCCCTAGCGGAAGGCCTAGATACCTAGTCGGAAGAAGGCCTGGCTTACACCCAAAACCATCAGCCAATGCCACCAGATGCGGCACCTCCCCTACCGCAAAGATCCTACTCTTCTGGAAGTTAATTTTCAAGCCTGAAACTGCTTCGAAACAACTGAAAAAGGTATCTAATATAAGTAAGATGACTAGCCGAAGCCCCACAAAAGAGCAAAATGTCGTCGGCAAACTGAAAATGAGATAATCGAACCTGGGGTCAGCCCACCACAAACCCCTCCCAAACCGCTTCTACCGCCTTCCGAATCATACAACTAAAGGCCTCAGTTACAATAATAAAGAGGAGGGGAGAGAGCGGGTCACCTTGACATAAGCCCCTAGAGCTATTGAAAAATCCAAAAGGGGAGCCATTAATAAGCACTGAGAAGGAGGGTGGAGAGTAGCAACTCCTCATCCAGGCACACCACTTAAAACCAAAACCCATCCGACGAAGAGAGTACTCTAAAAACCCCCAATTGACATGGTCGTAGGCCTTTTCCATATCAATTTTGCAAATAATCTCAGGCTCCTCATTCTTAAGATGCTCATCTACCACTTCATTAGCTAATCAAAATACCATCCAGGATTTGACGCCCTCCTACAAACGCACTTTGCTCCAGAGAAATCACATGTCCAATAACCTGACTGAGCCTAACTATTAACACTTTAGAAAGGATTTTGTAGGCGCTACCCAAAAGACTGATCGGTCTGAAGTCTCGAATGTCTACGGCTCCCGACACCTTCGGAATGAGCGCGATAAAAGAGCAATTAAGCACCCGATCAAACGAATTAGAGTGAAAAAATTCGTGAAAAACAGCCATCAAGTCTTGACCAATAATATGCCAGCACTTCTTATAAAATTCAATAGTGAAACCATCAGGCCCTGGCGCTTTATCCCCCTCCATCCCAGAAATCACAGACAAAACCTCCGACTCCGAAAACGGTATTTCCAAGAGGCGATTCATCGACTCGGAAATGCTCTCAAAATGCAACCCATCCAGGAAAGGCCTGTAAGAAAACTCTTCTTTGTACAAAGAGCGACAGAACTCCGCCGCCGCACCTCCCATCTCCTTAGCATTATCCCATCGAGTATCCCCAATCTGGAGGCTCACCACTTTATTTGCACGCCGACGCACCGAAGCCATACTGTGGAAGAATCTCGTATTCTTGTCCCCCTCTTTGATCCATCTAACTCACGACTTTTGTTTCCAACTAATTTCCTCACATTTTAATAGAAAAATGAGATCCTGCTTTAAGGCTTCCCTCTCCTGGACTTCATTTCCTAGCAATCCAGACATCTCCTCCTTCTGATCCAAGGCTGCAATGGACTCCAACAAATATTTTTTTCTTTCAGGGATAATTCCGAACACTTGTTTGTTCCACAACTTAAGCCTTTGTTTTACTGCCTTCAATTTGAGCCCAAACATGGTACTACTCTTACCCCAACCGCAAAATTCGCCCAAGCCTCTTCCACAATGGACAAAAAGCTAGGGTGGTGCAACCACATATTCTCAAATTTGAAAGGTTTAGGGCCTCCATCTGCACCCTCTAACTCCAACAAAAGGGGGACATGATCAAAAACCAGCCTAGGGAGAGCCAGGAGCGAGGTTTCAGGAAAGCGAACCTCCCAGTCCGGACTTGCAAAGAACCTATCAATCCAGCTGAGGGAAGGGGGACTCTGGAAATTAGACCACGTGAAAGACACCCCTTTCAAAGGGAATTCAATCAAATTTTGCCTGAAAATGAACTTCGCAAATCTCCTTATATTCGGGGTGACAGTCCTCCCATTCGATTTCTCATGGCCAAAACGCACACAATTGAAATCACCCCCAAGACCCTAAGGAGCTCCCCATCTAACACTGATGTCTTCAAGCTCAGACCAGAAGTCCTTCTATTCCTCAGGACACACAGGACCACAAACCCCCGAAAAAACCCACTGAAAATCTGACTGAATGAATCGACAAAGAAGCGAAAGGGAGTACGCCCCAAGCTCCTCCTCTAACACCTCGACAGCACCCTTGTCCCAAAGGATTAAGATACCTCCTGCCTTCCCTAAGGCTGAAACCGCACGCCAACCCGGCACGGCTCCCCAACAATCTTGCACCATTTTCTACGTTATTTCCACAATTTTAGTTTCCTGCAAACACAAAAGAGCTGGCCTAAGCTGGGAAACCAGGTTACGAACCGGCAGACGTTTGTCCAAGGAACCCAATCCTCTAATATTCCAAGACACAAGTCTTAACGTCATTGAGGAACAGCAGCTAACCCTTGACTTCTTCGACTGATCCGAGACCTGCTACCTACCAATCCCTGATGATCATAGTTAATCCCGGAAGCCAACATTTTGATTTCCCTTGGAACTTTCTTAATAGCTCTTTGCTTACTTCCCCCTGATTGAGCCTCAAAATTCTGGGCAGGAGCCAAACCCGACGATCTAACTAGCGAACGGAAGATGTCCCTAACTTCCTGTTCCTTCCCCTCATACGTAAGGCCCAAGAATTTACCCACCTCCTCCATTTTTGACACGACCCATTCCGGGTCTCCAAACCCAACAGCAGAAAGTGAGGGAGGATCCAACCCTCTGCCTTTCTTCGGTAACCCACCCTGTGGCAGATCGCGAACCCCACCCTCAAAAGCCACATCAGCACTAGGATCCAACCCCACTAGCTCAAAGCAATTACCGAGACTTTTAGGGACGACTTCTCCACTTAGAGAAATGTTCCCCCTAACAGCAGGGAATAAGCCAGAGCCATCCTTCAACGAGAAAGAAAAGCAAACCAGAGGAGAGATGGGAAAGGGCAGAGAGGCAGACACCAGTAGCGTACCTGGGATATCCTGAGGAGAAAACAAGCTGGCACTGGCTAACTCGATCGAAGCTGGCGCAGTCATAAGTAGGCGGAAGACATCACTATTTCCAAATCCAAGACTGGCATTGTGGTGGTATTACATGAACTTGCCACAAAAAATCTGACATCAGTGTCCAATAAAATATACAGATAACTAGGTTCCGTGATGTTTTATGTGCAAATCAAATTTGTATCTCTTTTCTACTCCTTGTAGATTGGAAACTTTACACAATCTTTATTTTTTTAATTTATTTTAATGCCTTGTCAACTAAAAATATTTCTTATTACTTCCCCAAAATTCCTCTCATTTAATTGCTTTTGATAATTAGACCGTGTGCTATACTTAAGTAAGACCAATGATCTATAACTTCATATACTTATGCACACATATAATTTTATGTATGTGAAATACATATATGCAAAACTTGTCCTAGCAAGCATGTCAGCAAGCCTGACATGTACATTAGCACTAGTAGACTAATCCTTCTGATTCCTCCATCCTAATCATCATAAGAAGTCTGAGAGGAACCCTAACCCTGTATGAGTACACACTAACAAAGAGTCGTGACAGAAAATATTGAAAACGAAAAAGAAGTTTCAGTGACAAAGGGGAGATTTTACTGTTGAACTCGCATAACATGTGACAAGGAACTCGTACTAGAGATCCAAATGACATAACGTAGATCCAAAGTCAGACATTCAACCGTATATGGATATGTGACCATAGATGAAAAGTAAAAAATAAATAAAAGATTATAAAAATATCATTATGAGAAAAAAAGAAGAAGGAGAAAACAAGTAGTATCCAAGAATGACTATAAGGAGATCATAAATCCTTTCACAATTTCATGACCTCCTTTGGACATATAGTACAAGATAGAGAATACACAAAGCAAAATGCATTTACAGTAGACCCTCTAATAACTATAGTCATAGTGGAAAGGGAGTTTATTATTTATTAGTAACCGCTATTTTCACTCATCAAAAGATTACCATTTCGTATCTTTTACTGTGCAAACATTACAATTCGTATATAAACTCAATTTGTAGGTATATATTAGGTCAACCTTCCAAAGAAACGAAAACAGACTAAGCCTGTTTTTTTTTATCAGTAAATTAGAAATATATATAAAGATAATAAGACGGAACAGTTTACAGAGATGTAAACTTACATAAAGGAGCATACATGACTGATAAGTGAAAAATAAACTGGTAGGCCAGTGTAGAAAAAAAAGGTGTTAGCTTGAGGCGTGAAAAAAGCCCTAATGTCTTTTTGAGTCAATGATGTTTGATCTGGTCGAGCTTTCTCATACAGGAACCCAACTTCAAATCGCACAAGATGAGAGAATTGTAGGTGCCATGGCCTGTCCCTATGGTAGCTCGGGGGGGAAGGGATTTTTTGGGAGAGAAAGAGGGAAAGATTCAAGTGAGATCTGAAAGAAAAAGTAAGACGTAATAAATCCGAAGATCACTAAAAAAAAATTCCCTGACATGTTTTGAAATTTTAGGGAAAAAGAAGTTGAGAAAATTAGAGGATTGAGCCAATCGGTTTAAATATAGAACATAATAAACTTAAATACGTTTTCTATAGGTACATACATTGTTGATATAATGTAGTTATGGGCCCCCCTTATGGTGGAGTGGCCCAACTCTTATGTTTTAGTTGTTTTTTCTCTTGTATGGGCCTTGGGCCCAACTATTGTATTTGCCCCCTTAATATATCCATCATAGAGAAGAGGAACATACTTCCTTATTCTCTCTTTCTCTTCTTCTTCTTCTTCCTTTTTTGATGATATTTGTGATTCTCCTATGGTTGACATTGAGAATGAAAAATGGAAAGATTTGCAGGTTTACTCCAAGCGCCCAATACCTATGTCTCACGCTCCCTACCAAGATTCTCCCTCGGATCTGAATCCTTCCAACTCAGGTAATGACTTTGATCTCTCACCTGTTGATGATTTCGATCTCCCTATTGCCATTAGAAATGGAGTTAGATCTTGCACTCAACACTCTATCTCCAATTTTGTTTCTTACAACTCATTATCCCCTTCCTATTGTACGTTTTCCTCTTCATTGTCTTCGGTGTCTTTGTTTTGTAGTGTTCCTGAAGCACTTGCCCATCCTAAGTGGAATGATACAATGTGTGAAGAAATGGGGCTCTTGAGAAAAGTGGCACATGAGAAATTGTTGACCTTCTAAGGGGAAAGAAGCCAGTTGGATGCAAGTGGGTTTTCACAGTAAAATACAAGTCGGATGGATCTGTGAAAAGATTCAAGGCTAGACTGGTTGCGAAGGATTTCACCCCAACTCATGGCATTGACTACCATAAGACCTTTGCTCTTGTGACTAAAATGAATTATATCCGCGTGATTCTCTCTCTTGCTGCTAACCAAGAGTGACCTCTTCATCAATTTGATGTGAAGAACGCCTTCCTTCATGGAGACTTAGTGGAGGAAGTTTATATAACTGTTCCTCCTGGTTTTAGCTTTCCCACAACACAAGGAAAAGTTTCTAAATTGAAGAAGGCCCTATATGGGATGAAACAGTCCCCTCCATGCCTGATTTGAAAGATTTAGTGGTGCTATGAAGAAATAAAGGTACACTCAAAGCCAAGCCGATTATACTCTGTTTATTAAACATTGTCAGCCCTTATAGTCTATGTGGATGACATAGTTTTGATGATGCTAAGGAAATTAAGAAGTTAAAATCTCAATTGGCTATAGAGTTTGAGATTAAGGACTTAGGACAGTTAAGGTACTTCATTGGCATAGAAGTTGTCAGATCAAGGAAAGAAGAGATTTTTATCTCGTAAAGGAAATACATCGTAGATGTTCTCAAAGAAACAATAATGTTGGGATGCAAGCCAAGCCTTTGAATGCACCAATAGAGCAGAACCACAAGTTGGTAGATGATGGTGGCGAGCCTCTTAATGATGCAAGAAGATATCAAAGGCTTGTTGGTCGTCTTATCTACCTCTCTCTCACTCGCCCTGATATAGCCTATGCAGTTAGCGTGGTGAGCCAGTTTATGCATGCTCCAAAAACCTCTTATCAAGAGGCAATCTACAAGATCCTCAGGTACTTGAAATCATCCCCTGGGAAAGGACTCCTTTTTAGCTGTGATGGGCACTTAAGAGTATAAGCATACACTAATGCTGATTTAGCAGGATTTGTTTTAGACAGAAGATCTACATCTGGATATTGCATGATTGTTGGGAAAAATATTGTCACTTGGAAAAGCAAGAAGTAGGCGGTTGTGGTAAGGTCTAGTGCAGAGGCTGAGTTCAGAGCCATGGCTCATGGAATATGTGAAGTGCTATGGGTAAAGATTCTTTTGAAGGAGCTTGGATTTCCAGTAAACAAGCCTATGAATCTTTACTGTGACAATAGAGATGCAATTAACATTGCACACAACCCAGTCCAGCATGACAAAACCATACATATTGAGATTGATCGTCACTTCATCAAATAAAAACTCAGTTCTGGAGAGATTTGTATCCCTTATGTGAAGACTGGTGACCAACTTGCAGATATCCTAACCAAGGGAGTCCCAAGCTATCGCTTATCTGACATACTTAGCAAGCTGGGCATGGGTGACATATATGCACTAGCTTGAGGGGAAGTGTTGATATAATGTAGTTATGGGCCTCCTTATGTTGGAGTGGCCCAACTCTTATGTTTTAGTTGTTTTTTCTCTTGTATGGGCCTTGGGCCCAACTATTGTATTCCCTTAATATATCCATCGTAGAGAAGAAGAACATACTTCCTTATTCTTTCTCTTCTTCTCTCTTCCTATCAAACCCTAGCTACTAAACTACAAATATACTTATATAAACTCAATTTGTAGGTATATATTAAGTCAACCTTCCAAAGAAATGAAAACAAACTAAGCCTGTTTTTTTTTTAATCAGTAAATTAGAAATATTTATATATATAGATAATAAGACGGAATAGTTTACATAGATTTAAACATACATACAGGAGCATACAAGACTGACAAGGGAAAAATAAACTGGTAGGCCAGTGTAGAAAAAAGGTATTAGCTTGAGGCATGAAAAAAGTGTTGTATAATGTAATGGGCCCATGGCCCTATAGCTCTCTTCTTATGTAATCTCTTGTATGTGGACCTTGGGCCCACCCTTGGTATTCCCTAAGTGAGATAAATATCATTGAGATGAGTAATCCCTAGATAACTCATTATCTTCCCTTCTCTTCTCTACTCTTTCTCTTCTTATATCAGAGTTCAAAAGGGGAAGAAACACCTTGATAAAACAAAACATAGCAGCCAAGAAGAGAGCAGCCACTGTGACGTCACCAGTCGTACGGCTGAAATCAGCCGTATGGCTTAGGGTATTTCTTGGGCTGTTTTGAAGGTATGTTCTTAGAGATCTTGAATTCAAGGATTTTTTGAATCATATAGCATGTGATTTGGATCAATATTGGTGAAGTTACATGATTTTAAAGGAAAATACAAAAACAAATCCAGAAAAAATACATGGTCTAGTTCAGATCTAACTAGGGTTAAATGGGTTGTTGTTAGTGGTGTTCATTGTTCAAGACTAGACCCTTTTTTTGTAAGGATGATTTTCCAACACGTTAGGGAGTGTTTCATGAAGATTTGGAGGAGTTGTAAGCTTTCTCCAAGCTCTTTAGGTACCCTTTTTTTCTGGACTGGGTGTTTATTGTCCACTGTTGCATAGGGCAGCAACTTAGATGCTTCTATTTGGTGTTGGTTAATGTCTACGGACCTTGTTGAATGATATTGTGAGTATCAAGGGTTGAAACTTGGAGGTGTGACTCCATTATTTCAAAGTTGGAGGTGTGACTTCATTTCTTTGGGCTACCTTGTTGTATGTTTGCACGGTGGGTGTTTGACGAAAGGGCTATGTCGGACGAATCTCAATCCTTGGATGTGGTACCTCCGCCAATTGTAGTGAATCATGAAGGGTCAAGTAATGACAACCCTCACTTACAAATCACCTTCGAGATACTTGATGGTGAGAACTATGTTTATTAAGCTAGATCTGTGGAAATGTATGTTGGAGCTAAGGGCAAGTTGGGTTACCTCCTTGGGGAGACAAAAGATCCCGCCAAGTCAGATCCTACAACTCAAGGAAACTTGATTGTGATGTCTTGGCTAACTAATTCTGTTGTACCTCATATCAATCGAGGCTTAGTGTTCTTAAAGACCGCAAAGGATGTAAGGGACACTCTATCTCAAACCTACTCCAAAGTAGGCCCAGCTTTACAAACTCCAACGAAATATCTCCCAAACTCGTCAGGGGGAGATGCCATTGACCATGTACTATGGCAAGCTAAAGGAGAAATTGGAAGAATTTGATCACTACTCCAACTTTAAACCTAGTTGTACTATTGATGTTGTTGCTTTCAAGAAATGGGTTGAACGGATGAGGATTTTTGAGTTCCTCACTGGATTGAACCAAGAGTATGAGAATGCTAAATCACAAATCCTTGGTCAAGATCCTCCTCCTGACACTCTTAGTCGTGTTTATGCCTACATCCAGAGTGAAGCAATTAGGCAAGATGTGATGACGTCTGGCATGGTCACCGTACCTCCTGAGAGGTCTGCTTTTTCCTCCACCTTTCAACATGGGGGCAGGGGAGGTGCAAGAAGAAATTCTTAGGGTCAAGGAAATCGATTTGATGGCACACCCCGATAAAAAGGACAAGTTGAAGTGTGCAAGGTTTTGAATGTCGATATTGCTCGACATGTCGAACTGCGGAAAAAAGATATATCGGAGATATATCGAAAGATATATTGTTTATCGGTGATTTTTGGAAACATGGCAAAAAAATTAGGCAAAACATAGAATTTTGCAGTGAAACTTAAGAAAATGTTAAAGTAGATGTTAATACACCTTTTCGAATAAAAATATTTTAAAAAAGAATAATGTACATAAGAGATGCAATGAGCTACAATCACCCGTGATTCTCTAGTTTTTTAATGATTATCCATGTTAATTGTTTTAGAAATCTGAAAAACTTATGAATGCACATTAAAGTTGTCAAATAATTGAAATTTAATTTAATTTCTAAACCTATTTCTATCTACAATTAGATGCTTTAATCTTAAAGGTTAGTGAATCTTAACCACAGGTAGAGGGAGTTAAGAGGGGACATCCCTTCAACTTTGGTTAAAATTCACTAACCCTTAGGATTAAAGGCTTAAAACATTTAACCTTAGTTTTTAGAAAAAAAAAATTAATCACAAGGGTTAGAACTTGTTAACCATAGTTCCAAGGCAAGTTAAAGGGGCCTTTGTGAGATTATGAAATATCTTAAGGGTATAATAGTCAATTTACTAATAGTAATTTTGGTTCTTTGCTCATTAAGAAAAATGTTGAGTTAATTTGTGAACCTGTTATACATAATAGTGTATTTGCAAACTATGCATAACTAAGGGCCCGATTTGAAAAAGCCCAACATTTATAAAGACCTCACCTCACATTCGTAAGAGGCTTAAGGGTAAAGCAAATAGGGGGAAAAAACGCATAAGAGATGGAAAGAGGAATACGCAGCTTCACGGCTCCGATTGCAATCGGCGAAGGCAAATGGTGACGGCGGTGCTCCACTCTCACAAGTATGTACCCTCTTGGCTCTTGTCTCTTCTTTCATCTTCTTTGATTCTTTCTTCTCTACTCTCAAATTTCAACCCTTTTTTTTTATCTTCTAAATCAAATATTCAATTCAATTTTTTTTTGCAATTACATGACGAATGATGAGTTTTGGGCCATTGGACTCTTCACATTTGAAGACAGTGATACACGACCTCAGTCCTCATGGGTTTTCTGTAGGTTATTTTTCCTTTGCTTTTTTCCCTCTTCTTCAAGGGTTTTCAATCCGTGAGTCTTTGTTTTTGGATGTTGCATGCAAATCTGCAAAACCCACTCAGGAAAAAAAGGGCTTCAAGTAGTTTCGGTAGGTTTCGGTGATATATCGCCAATATATCGTCGATATCGCCCGACATCATGTAAATTTTTCCTTACATCATATAAACGCATCAGCAAGTACTGATGCCGAAAAATATCGGCAATATATCGCCGATATTGTCGAAATTTCGAACCTTGGAAGTGTGATTATTGTGGGCAGACTCGCCACACCCGTGATCAGTGTTGACAATTGCATGGACAGTCACCCTAGAGAGGGGGTCACACAAGAGGATTTGGGGATGATTCTCGTCACATGGGAGCAGTTAGCGACTCCTCTGCCCATGTTGCCACAGCTATTGCACCTTCCACGGCTATTGCTACTCCTAGGGATGATGTTGAGTCCCTCCATCATGACATTGAAGCCATGCGTAGAGTCATGTCCCAGTTGGCGACTCCTTCCATTGCATCCACTTCCTCATTTGCCAAGTCAGGTATCTCTACCACTGCCTTACATGTCTCTCTTCCATATGCTCCTCCCTCTTGGATTATTGATTCTAGAGCCTCCGAGCATATGACTGGTATGTCCCCCATATTTTCCTCATATCATCTTTATTCTGGGAGCAATAAAGTTCGTGTTGCCGATGGTACTATGTCCTAAATTGCATGCAAGGGTACTATCCATGTCTCTCCATCTATGCACTTGTCTACTATTCTTCATGTACCTAACATTGATACTAATATCTTGTCCGTTAGTAGTATTACCAAGTCTCTAAATTGTAGTGTCACATTCTTTCTTTCCCACTGTATTTTTCAGGACCTAGGGACGAGGTGGATGATTGACATGGTCTCTATCACCAAGATTCCTTGCCTGTGATGCATGTTTATCAATCCTCTTCCGAACACAGGAGTGATTTTGATAAGTTGTTGCGATGGCACTTCGTTTAGGCCATCCATTGCTTTTGCTTCTTAAACGAATGTTTCCTCAACTGTTTGTCTCTTTATCTAATGTTTCTTTTAAATACAAAACTTGTGAATTGTCTCATACTCTCCTAACACTTCTCAATGCAATTCACCTTTTGAACTGGTTCATTCGAATGTTTGGGGTCCTGCCCCCACTATTACTGTGTTTGGTTATAAATATTTTGTGACTTTTGTTGATGACTTTTCTCGTGCAACATGGGTATACTTGCTTAAATCCAAATCTGATGTTTATGCTTCTTTCAAGGCCTTTCACAGGATGGTATGCACTCAATTTGATGCTAAACTTAAGATCCTTCGCTCTGACAATAGTGGGGAATACCTGAGTGGGCACTTGTGTACCTACTTTCTAGACTATGGCATTGTTCACCAAACCACTTATGTTCACACTCCTCAGCAAAATGGCGTGGCCGAACTTAAGAATCAACATCTCCTTGACATCACCCGATTCCTTTTATTTGCCATGCATGTTCCCACCTATCTTTGGTCAGAAGCCCCCGCTGCCTTTCTTATAAACTGCATGCCCTCACGGATATTGGCCTTCAAAGCCCCTCTGGACGTGCTTTCACCTACATCTCCTCATTTCCCTCTCTCATTCAAAGTGTTTGGGTCTGTTTGTTTTGTGCATGTGCCCAAACCTGACCAGACTAAACTTGACCCTCGTGCAGTCAAGTGTGTTTTCCTTTGATATTCCCTCACTCAGAATGGTTATAAGTGCTACCATCCTCCTTCCAAGAGGAAATTTGTGTCAATGGATATTTCTTTCTTTGAGGATGTCCCTTACTTCCCTCCTCCGAAGCCTCGTCTTGAAGGGGAGAATGTTAATGTTGAAGAGTTGTCTCTGTCTCCTCCATTTCCTCTGTCCCTTACTATTTTTTATGATATCTGTGATTCTCCTATGGTTGACATTCAGAATGAGAAAGAGAAAGATTTGCAGGTTTACTCCAAGCGCCCACTACCTATGTCTCACCACCCCTGCCAGGATTCTCCCTCAGATCTGGATCTCTCCAACTCAGGTAATGTCTCTAACCCCCCATTTGTTAACGATTTTGAACTCCCTATTGCAATTAGAAAGGGTGTTAGATCTTGCACTCAACGTCCTATCTCCAACTTTGTCTCCTATAACTCCTTATCTGCTTCATATCGTGTCTTTGCCTCCTCCTTGTCGTCGATTTCTTTGCCTTGCAATGTATCTGAAGCTCTAGCTGATCCTAAGTGGAAGAATGCAATGAGTGAAGAAATGGGGGCTCTTAAGAGAAATGACACATGGGAGATTGTGGATCTTTCAAGGGGTAAGAAGCCGGTGGGATGCAAGTAGGTTTTTCAGTGAAACACAAGTCTGATAGATCTGTGGAAAGATACAAGGCAAGACTAGTGGCAAAGGGTTTCACCCAAACTCATGAAATTGACTATCGTGACACCTTTGCTCCTGTAGCAAAAATGAACTCCACTCATGTAATTCTCTCGCTTGCTACTAATCAAGACTGGCCCCTCCATTAGTTGGAAGTGAAGAATGTCTTTCTTCATGGAGAATTGCCAGAAGAAGTTTATATGACTGTCCCTCTTGATTTAGTCTTCCCACGGCTCACGAGAATATTTGTAAACTAAAAAAGGCTCTATATGGGTTAAAAGCAGTCTCCTCGTGCCTGATTTGAGAGGTTCAGTGGAGCCATGAAGAAACAATAGTAAATTCAAAGTCAAGCTGATCATACTCTGTTTATCAAACATTGTCAAGAAAAAATCACTGCCCTTATAATCTAAGTAGATGACATAGTATTAACAGGATCTGATGACAAAGAAATGAAGAAGTTAAAATCTCAATTGACTACCAAATCTGAGATAAAGGACCTAGGACAGTTAAGGTACTTCTTTGGCATAGTAGTTGCCAGATCAAGGAAATAAGGGATTTTCGTCTCTCAAAGAATGTACACCTTAGACCTACTCCGTGAAACAAGGATGTTGGGATGTAAGCCGTTGAATGTGCCAATAGACCAAAATCACAAGCTAGCAGAAAATGGTGGAGAACCTCTTAGTGAAGCAGGAAGATATCAGCAATTGGTCGGTCTTCTGATTTACCTCTCCCTCACTCGCCCTGATATAGCTTATGCAGTGAGCGTTATGAGCTAGTTTATGCAAGCTCCAAAAGTTTCGCATCAAGAAGCAGTTTATAAGATTCTCAGGTACTTGAAATCCTCTCCTGAGAAAAAGATTCTCTTTGGTAATCATGGGCATTTACGGGTAAAAGCCTACACAGATGCTGATTGGGCAGGATCCATTTCTGGCAGACGATCCACATCTGGTTACTGTATGATTGTTGGGGGAAACCTTATCACTTGGAGAAGCAAGAAGCAGGCAGTTGTGGCAAGGAATAGTACAGAGGCTGAGTTCAAAGTCATGGCTCATAACATATGCGAATTTTTATGAGTGAGAATTCTTTTAAGGGAACTTGGGCTTCCAATGACAAAGCCTATGAGTCTCTATTGTGATAACAGGGCTGCAATTAGCATTGCCCACAATCTTGTCCAACATGACAGGACCAAACATATTGAGATTGATCGACATTTCATCAAAGAAAACCTCAGCTCAGGAGAAATTTGCATTCCCTATGTGAAGACTGGTGACCAACTTGCAAAAGTTCTCAAAAAAGGGGTTCCGAGTTATCCCTTACTTGATATTCTTAGCAAGCTGGGCATGTGTAACATATATGCCACAGCTTGAGGGGGGAGTGTTGTATAATGTAATGGATGCATGGCCCTATAGCTTTCTTTTTATGTAATCTCTTATATGTGAGCCTTGGGCCCACCCTTTGTATTCCCTAAATGAGATAAATATCATTGAGATGAGCAATCCCTAGATAACTCATTCTCTTCTTCTCTTCCCTTCTCTTCTTCTCTACTCGTTCTCTTCTTACATCAAACCCTAACTATCCAATTTACAAAACAACTAAAAGCCCTAATGTCTTTTTGAGTCAATGATGTTTGATCTGGTCGAGCTTACTCATACAGGATGTCAGGAACCCAACTTCAAATTGCACGAGATGAGAGAATTGCAGGTGCCATGGACTGTCCCTATGGTAGCTCGGAGGGGAAGGGAGAGAGAGAGAGAGAAGTTCAAGGGTCTGTGAGAGAGGTTTTTGGGAGAGAAAGAGGGAAACATTCAAGGGAGATCTGAAAGAAAAAGTATTACATAATAAATCCGAAGATCACTAAAAAAAATTCCCTGACATGGTTTGAATTTTTAGGGAAAAAGAAGTTGAGAAAATTAGAGGAATTAGCCAATCGGTTTAAATATAGAATATAATAAACTTAAATAAATTTTCTATAGGTACATACATATACTACAACTACACATATGATCTAATATCGAATAATAAACTAAAAGCCATAAATATATCATTCATTAATGAAATTATAAAATATTACTTATAAAACACGGAAACAAGTTTGTTCCTCAAAATATTATTTGATACTAGAGGTTATTACTTCGTAAAATATTACTTATTAGAGGATCACTGTAGTTAGAAAAAATAGTAGAAGATGTCCCCACCTATACCAGGCAAGTAACAGATGAAATTTTCAGATGAAATAATAATAAACATGTACAGAAAATGCGGAATGTTAGTTATTGTAATCAACACTTTAAAGCATATCATCGACATTTATCTCTTAATAATTAACATCTCAAATAGTAAACTTTTTTGAGAAGTGTGATTCAAAGTTGGGCCGCTTATATTTTTGATTTTTACTCTTTTTTCCCTTGTTTTTATTTAGAATAATTTTCCTTTCTAAAGATTTTTTTTCCAAAGTGATGCTTACACTTCACTTCTTGTGTGACCCAACCGCTTTGTTTCTTGCTTCTTGAAACAGTGGTTAAAACTTCAGATACGATAATAATATTGAGGTCGTGAATAAAGAAGAATTTGGCAGTTCAAATAAAGATGAACAAAGAAATGATGGCTGCATCAGTTCACTCATAATGGTGATATTGATGGAAATTGACAACAATTGTCTTGGTCATAAAAAGAGTTCACATCTTTAAAATCTTTTGTTAGGCCAAGTCACCTATTTTCCTTGTCATGGACATAGTTAGAGGCAAAATCCCATAAGCAAAAGTGCAGAACGTAAACAATTACTATGACTAAGGTCATGATCCATATTGGCAACCATTCTAACCATCTTGTTTCTTCTTAATAACCTAATGCTGTAACTTTTTATGGGAATTCAAAATTGTGATCATCTCATCTTGTTCCAGTGTTCCTTGCACCTAAAATCCAAATCATTTCTTCAGTCTTCCATTGAATGATAAGTTCATTATCTACTTATTTACAATGTTAATACTTTTCCTAAGTGTGTACATACATTACATTATCAAATCCATGATTATCATCTATAATCATGATTTACAAAGAGCAATGTGTCAATGTTTATTAATCAACATGTTACAGCCAAAGTAAATCGAATAGCACTAGAACATGGAACTGATGGAATCCCTATGCTGGTCAAGCAAGTACGTAAGTGGAATCTTAATCAGGTCTGAAATACAAACCTAGTGGAAAGTCTGGCTTCTTTAGATCCTCCACTATGAGTAAAGTGTCTTCATCAATCAAATCATCCATAACCTCAATCTGTGGATGTACAACACCAGTTGCTGGATTTTCCGTTTTCTGCATTGGTCTCTTCTGAAGAACAAAAGACGTGTCTGTATCCAAAGGTCTCTTTGCTTTGATCTGTACTGTGAAAAATGTAAGAGAATAAGCAACTACTAGACATACCAATAAGAAAAGGGGCAAAAAGCATATTAAGGAATATAGAAACATAATTATGCAAAGTAATTTATTAGATTACCGCAATAAGCTCGAAACTTTGAGGAGAACAATCAATTTCAGCAGAGTGGTCAAGACATTCAAAACTCTCCACTGAATAGAAACCCGCAAATAGAAGGTTGCGTTCTAAAGAGGCTCTTGATTCCCTCATAACCTGAATTAAAGGTTTCACATCAAGCCAAATATCGCAACCAAATAGAACATATATAAAGGTTCTTCAAATTACATATACATAAGATAAGACTTACAATTTCCTTGTTCTCGTCAAAGAGACAAGGTTCTTGCAGGAATACAGAACCACTCGGCTTAAGAACTTTCGCCAATTCTAATAACCAGAGCTGGTTGTGAAACCCAGGCTTCTCCGATATTGAAATAATGGTGGACAGTGAAGATGATTCAAAAGAAAGACTTCCTTCTGCAATAAAACCAAATTAATTATTACAAAAACAAATAGATAAGCTACTGAATTAGAACCACAAGCTACAAAAAATCCATAAAGAAACAAACAAGCAACCTACAGTTTCTTTTTTTATTTTGACTTTTATTTCCTTTACTGACATCAACAATTTGCATTTCAATTCATAATACTAACTGAAAAATCAATTCAAACTAACTATACAACTTTAGGATAGCGCCAAACAGCATATACAATTGAAGCAAAGTATAAAATATTGAAGCAAAAACAAAGCCAAAGAAACCCATGAAATTCTAAAAGAACCCATCAACAAGAAATATAGCTGAATGAAGGGGCAACCATCAGATGAAAAACCCTAAACTCAAAAGAGGAATCCGAAGAACACGAACAAGAATGACCAAAATACTAGAAATTCAGAAATAGACATAAATTTCTAGGGTTTTAGGAGGGAGATACAACTGACCCAGAAGAGAAGCTTGAGTGATGATTCTCAAATCCTTCAATTCAACAGAGAAATGCTGAAGCGCCCATACCACAACAGCTGCATTTACAGAAATCGAGTCTGTTATTAGCAAAACCCCATCTTGAAATTCCATTTTCCAAATTTTCTCTCTCTCTCTCTGTCTGATACAGATCCAGAGCCAGAGCTTGAGAAAAGCTTTTCAGTAATGGAAGAAAAGAGGACCCACGCACACTATCTATTGTCTCGAGACGAAGCCGAAAGGTCTTTTCTATTTCTGCTTTTGTTTCTTTTGCCTGATTGATATAACACTCTCAACCGTAGAACCTAACACTTTCAGAAGTTAGTATTATTGAGTTTGTGTCTTTGTCTTGTCACTGTATTCATAAATAAATTAATAAAAGGAACCCAATCCTCTACGGTTATAACCGGACTCGGGGAAGTCCGGTTACGCCTCTAAAGTCCCCACGTATCCCTTTTGACACTCTTTAACCGTGGTTAAGATTCACCCACCCTTAAGGTGTACTCACCTATCCTTGGTTTTTTAAAAAATTATTAATTCTATTTCAAACCGTGGTTAAGATTCACCCACCCCTAAGGTGTACTCACCTATCCTTCGTTTTTTTTTAATTATTAATTCTATTTCAAACCATGGTTAGAAAACCAAGGATAGGTAGGTGAACAGTGAACCCTAAGGGTGGGTGAATCTTAACCATAGTTAAGGGGTGTTAAAAAGGACATGTGATGACCTCAATGGCATAACCGGACTCCCAGCAATCTGCTTATAGCCGTAGAGGATTTGGTTCCTTAATAAAACTGCTAACTTTTTATTAAGGTTATCAGCTACTTAGGTTTATTTTAGTTTCCTTCATTAAAAAAAAAAGGTTTATTTTAATTTACAAATATAACAAAATTTACAAATTAACTCATCATTTTTCAACATTTAAACAAAGAAGATCGTACTTCCACTTCCATTGAATTGCATTAAAAAATTATTAAAGTGACTATAATACCCCCTGTGACATTTAGTAAACTATAATATCATTCTAACTGTTGTGAGAAAAGCACTAATAGAAATAACTAGATGAAAAATAATAAACCAAAAACACACACACAAAGGAACACAAGAGATATACGTGGTTCGGCAACAACCTACCTACGTCCATGGATCAAGATCCGATCATTTCTTTATTCATAGAAACATTGAGGAACCAGTACAAAAACACTCAATTCACCTTCTCTGTGAAAATCTAAAGAATAATCCATATTTATCATCCCTTAAACATTTTCCAAGCCCTAGTATGCTCTAACCCTTTTTATTATCTCTCACTCTCAATCCAAAAACATTCTCTTGATCCTTAGATGCAAAGGTACAAACCCTAGACCCATTTCTTCCCTATTTATAGGTCTAAACAAGAGTCATAAACTAATAGAAAGTCCCCCAATCAGAATAGGGATTTCCCAAAGTATAAAGAGACTAAAATAACAATTTCCCGAAAATTCCACGCAAAACGGCGCATTGGGCGATCGATCCCCCTTGGTGGGGGATCGATCGTCTCTTGGGGTTTTTGCCTAATTCGAGCCAAAATCCAACATCTTCACCTTGGCGAGAATTCTGCGACCCCACCTGTAACTAAGAGAACCGATATGCTAATCACATAACAAACATTCAAGATAGAACACCGCATGCCCACATCCGAAGAGCACCTCCACCTCGAACCAAAATCTCTCTCAAAATTTTGAAACTCGTTTGCAAATACTGCAAACACCCGCTTTGACCTTGTCCGCCTCTGCACCATCTGCGAAAAAGACTCACCAGCTACACACACCCTCGAATCCAACCCCAGAAAACACTCTACTGGATTCGATTAAACATGGTAAAAACTCATGTGTAACTTGAAAACTCATTCTTCAATTTAGAAGAATCCAAGAAGAGGATATAGACCCGTCCTCTCCGTCAAAGGCAAATCATCACCATCTCCACCCTTACGAAAACCTATCGGAATACTTATCTCTGTACTGATTGCGAAAGAGACTTTAGGTGAGCTTTCTACCCTTTGCACAACATCAGGTTTTCGTTTTCCTACAGACCTTGTAGTCACTCCACCTACCACCATATTCCCTTCCAGGTGATATAAACCGCCACACTTCTTCCCCTTCATCAAAACTAAGCAACCCTGCTTTCCCCACTTTATTTTGATAACTTCACCTGCAACTGTGTAGCAACAGCCCTTGGAGTCTAATTGTCTGATGAATATTAAATTCCTTCGCAACTTAGGGACACATGCTATCCCTTCCAAAGTCCAAATAACTTCATCAAACATTTTTATCTTTATATAACCAAACCCCGTGATTTCATATTCAGATCCATCACATATGAACACTTTTCATGTCCCCTTTTGAAATGTATAAAAAAAATTCATATTTGAGCAAATATGACATGAAGCCCCCGAATCTAAAATTCACTCACTAGAAGAATTCTTCATACCTTTGGAGACTGTGAAAACATCTCAAATGTATTTCTCATTGTCTGTTGCAATTGCCGCCGAAGAATCTCCTCTGGAAGAATTCTTCTTCTCATCAGCACGCCTCGGACACTCCTTTTTGAAGTGTCCTAATTCTTTGTAATGATAGCACTGGACCCTGCCTTTTCCCTTTGATTTGGATTTGCCCCTGCATTTGCCAGATCCTCTCTCCAAGTCTCTTCATCCTCCCCGAGCAACCATAGCATGATTATTTCCATCATGCGATGACTTCCGCCTAATCTCATAAGAGAATAGCATCGTCGTGACCTCCTCCATCAGTAGTGTCTCCTTGCCATACATGAGAGTTGTCACCAAGTGATCATATGAGTCTGAAAGTGATGTAAGAAGCCCCACAGTCTGATCTTCTTCATCCACCTTGACACCAACTTTCAACAGTTGATTCAAGATCTAGTTGACCACATTAATGTGCTCCATGAAATCTGCACCTTCCGCCATCTTTAAGATGTTGAACTCATTTTTCAAGTATAACCTGTTGGTAAGGCTCTTTCCGATGTAGAGCGTTTCCAACTTCTTCCAAAGATCCGGTGTCAATTTCTTATCCATAACGCTATGCATCAATGTCTTTATAAGACAGAGGCGTATTGTGCTGAATACCCTCCCCTCAATGTCTTCTCAATCTGCATCAGGCATCTTTTCCGGTTTACCGGAATCTCCCTTCAACGCCCTTACAAGACTCTGTTGAACTAGGATATCATTTACCCTCCTTTGCCACAAATTGAAACTCCCTTTTCCGTCAAACTTTTATAGGGAAAATTGCCCAGAATTTTTCAAATCTATTGAAAAATAATTAACTCGGCCCAAAACTCTGATACCAATTTGTTATGGGAAAAGCACTAATAGAAATAACTAGATGGAAAAGAATAAACCAAAAGCGCATACACAAAGGAACACAAGATATATACGTGACTCAGCAACAATCTGCTTACTTCCACAGGTCAAGATCCGATCACTTCTTTATTCACAAAAACCTTAAGGAATCAGTACAAAAGCATTCAACTCACCTTCTCTATGAAAACCCAAAGAAAAATCTTTATCTATCATCTCTTAAGCCTTTCCCAAGCCCTAGTATGTTCTAACCTTTTCTATTATCTCTCACTCCCAATGCAAAAGCATTCCCTTGATCCTTAGATGCAAAGATACAAACTCTAAATCCATAATCCCCTATTTATAGGCCTAAATAAGAACCCTAGACTAATAGAAAGTCCCCCAATCGGAATAGGGGTTTCCCAAAGCATAAATAAGCTAAAATAACAATTTCTCGAAAATTCCACGCAAAACGGCATACTGGGCGATCGATCCCCCTTGGTGGGCGATTGATCGCCCCTTGGGGTTTTTGCCTAATTCGAGCCAAAATCCAACACTAACATGTGCGCTCTATGTAACTCTTTTAACTGTGATTAAAATTTATTAACCCTTAGGGTTAAGCATCTAACCTTAGTTTTTATAAGAAGAAAAAATCAATCATAGGGGTTAAAACTTGTGACGTTATGAAATATCTTCCGAGCATAATAAATATTTTACTAATAATTATAAATGAAAGTCTAACGAAATTAAAGATTAAGGTACTAATAGTTATAAACGGAAGTCTAACGGAACTAAGGATTGAGGTCTTTGTAATGGTTGAAAAATGTTGAGTTAATTTGTAAATCTGTTATACGTAACAAAGTATTTGTAAATTAAGGATAAACCCCTTTTTCATTTTTACTCATCTCGTGTAAGATTCCATCACCTATAGTATATAATTATATTTGAAAACCACGGAAAAAAACTATGAGACTAAATGTTTTGTTCGCTGTGTATTTAAAAATAAAAATACAGATAGGTGGCTTATTGTAATTGGAGGTGGCAGAATCTAACATAAGAATTGTTGGTGGTTGGTACAGGTAAGAGATTTGCTCACAACACCTATAGTCCCCCCAAAACATTACGTTGGTTTGGTTGTATTGAATGTCACGTGTCAAAGAAAGTTCTATGGGGAGAGTTCAAATATCCTTTGGAGGGTCCCAACCCAAAGGATCAACCAAATCTTGATAAGTGTCATTTTAACTATTTTTATAAAACCCTAATTTGTTATTTGTGCTAATGGCTTGGGCCTAGGCTTATAATTTTGTATTTTTACAATAGGCTTAAGCTAACCCAACGTGTTTACAAAAGGTTTTTGTACCTTAAATTTAGCCTAATGACACATAGCAAAGGGTGAGGGGAATACCTAACAAGATGAGACACTTGTCAGGTTTTGATTGATTCCCATTGATCTAGGCACACAAAATCGTGGAAGAGTCCCTCTCGATGATTTGCTCTCCTAGTGAATGCCAAATGACATGAAACCAGATACCCTCAAGAATAGGCTTAAGGGAATGCTCGTTTTGAGAGAAAGAGGGTGGGAGTATAAAATAAAACAAAATGGATTTTCTAGTGTGTGTTTGGTTTACAATAAAATATAACACTAAAGTAAAAGGAGAAAAAAAAAGTTTTACTAAAATGTCATGATTTTTTTTTGAGGGCCATAAGGGCAGATATCATTTACCTACGTAAGTAGAGTCAGCCGGTTAGTAGGTTAGCTGGGACATTGAGTGTAACAATCCCAAAATCCTACAAGGCTAAAATAAGACTTTGGAATCGTCACATTATATAAACCTACTTAAAATTTATACATACAAGACGTACTAACACGAGTCTCCAAAAATGAGGATAACAAAATTTCGATCATAAAAAGTCAAACCATCCTATACAGTGATAATCTACACATCATAGCTCCTCATAAACAAAATAGTCTAAAATCATTAATACAGTAAGACAACTAAGGCAACATCAACTAAAAGTCAAAAGTCTAATATAAAACATCTCATCTAAAAGAAATACTAAAAACTACTCAATAGGGATGACTATCCAAATCCCTACCCTCTTCCTCAGGTTCCTCAGGAAGCTCACCTTCTTCCCTCTCTTCGGCGTACACTTCCTTAGTCCATGACTCTCCTCCTAAACCTGAAGACAATGACAGGTCGACTGAGTGTGGAATACTCAGTGGATAAACAAACTAACAACAAAATAAGATAGCACGAGCAATAACAATATCATAACTCACTTTATCTAAGCTTAATCATACTACTTTCACGTAAAATAGACATAATCAGAATGCGGAGTATATAACATGTCATAACATCATTTTGACTCGTGTACTCGTGCAATTCTTATCCATGAACTTGCCTTAACATATGCATAGACTCATACATGCATGATTCCTAGTGTGTTTGTCCCGTCAACGCATAATTCATAGTGTTTTGTCCCTGCAACGCATAAGTCATAGTGTTCGACAACACATAGAGTGGATGTTCGTAATGGGGGATCATTCTTTTATAGCATAACATTAGTGCGACAACGCGTAGAGTGAATGTTCGTAGTGGGGGATCATTCTTTCATGGCATAATTCGTAACATGTTCGTATCCAATGCATGCATGCTTGTGAGACAAGTGGACTCATGAGACTTGAATACTTACCATGCAAGTGCACGTGTGCTTGAGTGTCGTGATTGAAATTCAAATGAGTCATCCCTTAGATTCCAATCTTCCGTTAGGAAACCTCGCTAGGTTACATCTCCCTAGTTAGAGAATTCCCAACATGGAAGATTTTCCTCAAAGATTTGGCCTACCCGAATACCGACCACCATACAAGTAAATAGGACACAATTTATCATAGCAACAACAATATCCATTTAACTTAATTTATTAATAATCAATAGCATCATACTAACATTTCTCATTTTTAAGCATTTCAACAAACACCTTGAGTGCGTTAATTATGGATATTTTGTCATTTCCTATTTTTAACATTCCACCACACCATAATCCATTTATACAACCCAAACATACTCCACATTCATACATTCATCATTTCCTCCATAATATTTCTCATCCTCCATACAATCCATCCATAATATAAATCTATTTCCATTTCTAACAAGCTTAATCTATGCATAATTAGGGAAAAACAAATCAAATTATCATTTCTATAATTTATATTATAGTAATATTCATCAAACATCATTAATAGAGTTGAGTTAGGGAGTTTATTGACCTTAGGGATCCTTCCCTCGGATCCAAATCGCTCCTAAGAAGCTTTAAGGAAGACCTCTAAGCTTTCCTTGCGATATCCAATCTATTTCCTTATTCTCAAAGCAATCTTTCTCTCAAAACCCTAGGTTTCTCTCTTTCCTTGCTAAATTAGGTTAGAAATAGGTAGGGTACTCTAATACTTCGAAATAGGACCCCTCTTTATACCCCCAAGGGTTGAGAGTAAAAAGACCTAAAAACCCTTACTGAAATTTTGCAAAAACACAAAAGACCGAGCGATCAATGGTTATGACCGAGCAATCGGTCGCCTACCGATCGACCGGTATTCTTGACCGAGCTCTCGGTCAAAAACACCCTATCTGAAAAAAATTTCCATACAACAAAGTTAACCAGTCGATAGCTACCGATCGATCGGCTGTGCACCGATCAATCGCTAATTTGGGCCAAGCGATCGGTTGTGAACCGAGCGATCCCTAGCGATCGGTGCTCTGCAAAATTTTGACCAATTTTACTGTTTTGGCCATAACTTTTGACTCGTTCGTCGGATTTCGACGATTCAACTTGCGTTGGATTCGTCTTTCGAAAAGGAACATCTCTGGCATTTTAGAAATTTCAAATTCTACTTTATATATGAACTAAAATGTCTCCAAAGTTGACTGATCTACAAAAGGAGTTTAAAAAAACTCGGAATTACAACTGCTTATTCAAGGAAAAGACATTAAGGTTTTAATACAAGACAGAAAAATAATATTCGGGGTGTTACATTGAGGCTCTTGCAACCCTTACCCCTGGGGGATTAGATCCCTAGACCTCCACCCTTGAAAGGTCACACCCCTACCACTCACGCAAGAGACGGGGGTGTAACTTGAAATATTATTATGCATATTTATAACATGAAATAACTTGTATGTGACCTTTGAAAGAGGAGTAATATTGGAAGCAAATATTTCTCAAAAATTGTGTCTTCACTTTCCTTCATTTCAGTGGCGTAAAATAGAAGTTTTTATCTTTAAAATCTCTAAAATGTAGACATACCATTAACCTTCAACTTAATAATTTAAAATCCAAGTGAGCATAATTTTCAAATAAACACTTTTTTTTAGACTAGTGTTATCAAACGTCACATTCCTCTCAAAATAACCTTCTTTTGTTGGAGGAATTTTTTGAGAGAGAGCAAAAAAATTATTCTTACAAACCAATCAGTAATAACATGAAAGAAAATTCTATTTTCTTTAACTTTCTTGAATTTTCCAACCAAATGAAAACACCCAAGAGAATCTCTTAAGCAAAACATTACTTGCCATGTGTCTCATTAACCCAAGTTGGTAGGTTAATGCTAACCAATTAAAATTTTTAATTTTTTTTAAAGAATTTTTTTTTTCTTGGTATGCTATCTGTCATGGCATCCCAAGGAGCAAGTAGCGTGTACCTAAGAAAAATGAATTTTATTAGACTCACTCTCTCCATTTCCCCCCCCCCCCCGCGGCGATGTAGGTGGGATTCAATAAACAATACCAAGAAACTTTAGCAACTAAACTAGCTGGCACCTACTCACTCTTTCTAATTGGACTCTTCCTTTTTCAGGGCAAAAATATAAATATTTTGTAATAGGCCACATAATCAATATCATCTTGCCCCTAAAACGAGAGAGTGCAGTAGGGGTGAGTGGAGCTAGCACTCCCTAAGAAAAATAAATGTGAGGAGAGTGATCTCTCGAAAATGCTCTTATAGTATACTTTCTTTCATGGTTCGTGCTGAATGTACCCTACTCTCCCTTATGGTATAGTGTAGTAGGTGTCTACAAAAACAAGACTAACATTCTTTTATGATCAAATTAATATTAGTCTTTACAAAAAATATATATATATATATATATTAGTCAACATCTGCTTAACCTTACTAATATTAAAAAATATTTAGGATGAATTACAATGACCTCTCATGAGGTTTGGTGAAATTGCATAAACATTCCCTTTTTTTTTTTTGAAATTACATTGTCATCCCTTTTACTTTAGTTATCTATAACAAAACCCCATTTGTAAAATATTTGTCCTTACATAGATGGATTTTGATGATGTCATGATTTAAATATTTTAAAATGTTTAAATTACTCTTCTTATAGTTAAAAGTTAGCTAATATAATAAAATAAATGAGAATTGAATTTGGTAAGTATAAACTTAAGGTTAATATATATTTCCAAAATCAAGGTTAATAGTATCACCTTAATGTTAATATATATATATTTTTATTTTTTTTTCTAAAAACCATGGTTAGATAGGTGAGTGAATCTTAATCACAGTTAGTAGGTATTAATTGTAATTAAACATAATTAACCTAAGGTTAATACTAAAAAAACAAGATTAGATGGATGAACCCTAGGGGTGAGTGAATCTTAACTACAGTTAGTGGGCATTAAAAGAGACACATGACGGCTTGTAGTGCCCCATTAACTATAGTTAAGCATAATCAACCTAAGGTTACTATTATATATATATATATATATATATATATATATATATATATATATATATATTTAAAAAAACCAAAATTAGATGGATGAATCCTAGGGGTGAGTGAATCTTAACCATAGTTAGTGGGTGTTAAAAGGGACATGTGGCGGCTTGTAGAGCCTGATTTAACTATGGTTAAACTTAATCAATTTAGGGGTGAGTGAATCTTAATCACATGCAATTGGTTCTTATCAAGGATCCAGAAATAATAAAAAGTAATTTTTAATGCTTCCCAACCTTTGCAGCTTTAATTGTATGCACACAAATGCTTGAATCAACCATGGGAATTATCTTAGCAACAAGAAGGAAGAAATACCCTTGTGTCTCTAATTTTGACACATGTAAAGGTTGTAAGCATAATCAAGTAATGGAATAAAATTGTAAAAGAGTTTTATACGTTAACCTAAATGAGCATGACAATGATAGGATTTCATAAACAGGTGAGGAGATTTTTAAATTTTCATTAAACCTCAATGGAGGTCAGTGTCATTTACCCAAATATTTGTCTTGGTAGCACATTACTTAGCAACATGGGATTTAGATCAGCCTGCTGCTAAAAAGTGCCCTTCCTTGTTAGTTGGGTGCACGTGTAGGTCGGTGGTTCAAGACTCATGAGAGTCACATGAGCATGTAGTGTCGCAAGATTCAGGTCGTTACATCTAGCTTTCGTTCCTCGCATTCAAGGCCGTCAAATTGATTAGGAGAGTGTGTGTGTGTGTGAGAGAGGTTCACTTGGGTGACGCATCATGAGGTGAGTGGATGTGTGGTTTGTGCGTGTGGTGTGTATGGTGTGTGCGTGTTTCCTTTCATTTGCCTACAATAACACTTGTGTTATTGTGTTCAACCCAAAAAAAAAAAGGAGCAGATCCTTAGACCACTACTAGAATTGAGCCCTACGCTTTCCTGGTCAAGCTCCAGATTCCATTGGCTGCCCAGCCATATTCAGTTTGACTGCAGCCCACGTATCGAAACACAGTTGAAATATACATCCTGGCAAAACTACACTTTGGTAACTTACTTTGGGAGAGAAATGCTAGCCATACTCTCAGGCTTCCATTCTTTCACAAAGGAAGCGATTCGTGTTATTTCTTTAACCGATTACTTTTTTAACTGTTAAGCTAACACTTTAAAGAAAAACAAATTGTTACTTTAATCTAATGCAACAGTAATCAGTTAATGTAAACAATATGGCCGGCCCAAGTCATTTGGAGGTCTAAAGCGAAAATTCTAAATAGGGTTATTTTATTTTATTTTTTAATATTATTAAAAAAAATTAACTATAAATAGGACCTTTTTAATATTCTAAATGGGTCTTTTATTTATTTTTAATATTCTAAATGAGGCATTTTTAATATTATTTTCTTATGTTTTTTAATGGGGCCTAAAGCAAAGGCTTTGATGGCCTAATGGACGGCCGGCCTGGTAAACAACAGTTAGGGCATCCACCTCTTTAATGGGGCCTAAAGCAAATGTTTTGATGGCCTAAAATGGGACTAGCATGCTTCATGCATACATTAGCGCATTCCATAAATCCTACAGAATGTTCATTGTGCATATAGGGACAAAACGGGTTTCAGAATCGTGTCTTCCAAAGGTGCAAGATGGCGGCAACAAGTGTCAAACAGTCTCCCTTTATTGGATAGCAACACCTCGTATGTGTTTCACCTAGGACTGTATTCGGGCTGGGCTTGATCGGGCTTGGCCAAGCCCGGCTCGGCTTGAATGAGATTGATCGAGGCCCGAAGCCCGGCTTGGCCCGAAATCACGTTTGATTGTGCGGCCTGAAGCTCGGCCTAAAAAAAAAAACTTGGCTTGAAGCCCGGCTCGGCCCAAATTGATTCAAGCTCAAGCCGGGCTTGGATTGGCTCGAGGTCGGCTTGAATCCTTTTTTTTTTTTAATAATAAAATTTTATATTATTTATATATATAATAATGATATATATATATATATATTAATAATATTCGAGCCGAGTTGAGTCGAACCTCAATCGAGCAGGGCAGAGTTGCATAAGGGTTGGCTTGAGCTTGGCTTGAATTAGATTTCAGGCTTTTTTTTTAAGCTTGGGTTAGCTTGAATTAGCTTTCGGGCCGGGCCGATCTCGGGCCGAGCCGAGTTGCACCAACGGGCTGATCGGGCTTTGTGCAGCCCTAGTTGCACCTACTTTGCATGTTTGAAATGTTTTTGACTTAGTGCGAGGCTAGCACTCCTCTAGGAATCATATCGGCTGTATTCTTTACTGAGTTTTGTCCCGTGACCAGAGTTTTTGGGGACTAATATCTCTCCAACAAGTTGTTACAACATAAGATCCGTACAAGTGACGCCTTCCAACACTGGTGACCATAGGGAAGAACACACTCCTCAACGGGTTTTTGCTGAGATATTTTTGGGAGCGAAATTGAATCATAGCCAATCACGATTGAATTCAAAGAGAGTTCAATTGGTCAACTTGCGTCTTTTTTAAACCCTTATTAATCCTGTTTTAACAATTTAACCTTGTTTTATAGAAAAAAATTAACCTCAGTGTTAAGAAATTCTAACCATAAGGTTAATTTTTTTTACAAAAAAGAATTTCTAAAAACCAAGATTGATTGTTAAATATCCTAAGAGTTAGAGTTAGAAAATCTTAACCATGATTAATAAGGGTTATAAAGGACACATGTTGACATGTGGGTGTAATTGAAGTATTGAACTATCTCTGAGTTCAATCACGAATGGCTATGATTTGATCTCTTTTGGCGCGCCTGTATCCCACAGCAAAGCCCAGAAAACTTCTTTCTCGGCGAGGGGTATTTTCGTCGTTTTGTAATGCCAACGGTAAGGTTTTCCGACCGAAACCACTTTGACGATAGAAATGAGCGTAGTTCAGGTGCAAAGCCACTGTCTTTCACAAATCGGTTCATCCCATGGAGCTCTAAAAGGTAACGGTCCGTTGCGTAAAACGGTCACAAAGTTTGAAATTTGAACATTCTCCAAGACAACAACTAAGAAAACAGAAAAGAAGAAACGTAATAAGCTTGACAGAAAAAGAGCTCCACCATTGCGCATATCAAAATCTCAGTGTGTCCCTAACAAAAAAGTCTCATTTCCATGGAAGAGATTCAATCCAACACTTGTCACTACGATCCAGAAACCCTAATTTCATATTCTTCTTTCTCTAGGGTTTTTGATTGGGAGAAAGACATGCAAAAGGTTAACTCTCCATTTCTCAAAGAAGGCAGATCTTCGAGTCTAGGAATTAAAGATTCCAGTGCGGATGATGACGCGATGGATTCAATGCTCTGCTTTTCAGGTTCAAGACTAATTCCAACTGGGTTTCTGCAAATGAATTGCACAGGTTAGTATAGAACATATTTCAGATCTTAAATCCTTGTGTTCTTTCGCATCAGCTTTGGTTCGCAAATGTGAATTGGACCGTTCAAATTTTATTTTCTTTTTCTTCCGTTTTGTTCAGTCATATCTGGGGTTTATTTGTTTGAACTGTTACGATTCAGAATGGAATTTTCAGATTTAGCGGGATTTCTGTGTTGCTCAATTATGATCTGGGACTTAGTTTCAATTTGGTTGGGAGGGCATGGAACAGCTTGGGTCGAATCTCATAGCCCCCTTTACTAGTAAGGAGAAAAGTGAAAACAACCTTTCCATCGTATAAAATCAATGAGAAATTGGAACTCTAGATATTGGGTTTCTCTGATGCTCTCAGTCAGATTTAGGTTTTAGCTATTTAAAATTGACCTATTCATGTCAAGAATTTTAGATGCAGACCTTTTTTTTCTGTCTTACTTGTCAACCTGTGTTAATCAGAAAGAGGGCATTCTGGATAATTTTCCTTAGCTGGGTATTTAATCATGTTAATTTAGGGCATAAAATTGTTATTTATTACTCAGAACTGGGGGTTGTTAGGTTGAAGGACTTGGTTGATTAGGCTTTGTAGTGTTTATATTTGATGCATTTTTCTTTCTAATCCGATTTAATTCTTCTTAGTGTTTTGAGGATTCAAGTCTTTGAATTATTTTATGTCTCTTGAACCAGGAGATTTTGTGATGTTTGTAAATGCTGGAGGTGAGGCTTTAGAGGAAGGAGATTCCAGTTTGAACTTTAAGCCTGACATGTTTTTCCAAGGAGGGGATGTTTTAAGAACAGAAGAGAGTATAATTGATGGTGGTAATTATCCTTCCATTTATCGGTCAGCGCGGTTTGGAAATTTCTGTTACCGGTTCGAGAATATCCCTCCTGGAGATTATTTTGTTGATCTTCATTTCGTGGAGATCGTAAACACGAATGGACCTAGAGGAATAAGGGTCTTTGACGTTTTCATGCAGGAAGAGAAGGCAAGACAATTACAAATAAAAGCTTTTACTATGATTATGTGATATATATCTTTGATCAGTTTTGAGAAGCCTCTTTTCATGGATAAAAATGGCAGGTTCTGTCTGAACTTGATATCTACTCAGTTGTTGGAGCCAATAAGCCGTTACAGCTGGTTGATGCCAGGGTTTCCGTCGGGAAGGATGGGGCAATTGTATTAAGGTTTGAAGAGGTTTACGGAAGCCCAGTTGTTTGTGGGATCTGCATTAGGAGAGCGCCTAAGTTATCAGGTAATTTTTTATTTAAAAATAATTGGTAATTTTTGGTAAATTAAACATTTTTAAACGAGATTTGCTTTGAACATGTCTTTCAAATTGAATACAGCACCTCAGGTGCAACATGAATGTCTCAGATGTATCAACTGTGCTACTGAGATAGAAGTTCCTTCAGTTCAGGTCAGATATGATTTAAGATGAATATTAGGACTTTGAAGCCTCTGAATTTTTGTTTATATTGGTTTTAAATTGCTGGAGGTTTGCAGAAAAAACTTATGCGAATGAAATCTACGGCCAAGTATGAGAAGAAGATACAGGAGCTGAGTACCCAGTGCCAGCTTAAGACAGATGAATGCTACCAGGCTTGGATGTCTCTGACAGCTGCAAATGATCAGCTAGAGAAGGTTAGGATGGAACTCGACAATAAATTGTTCCAAACTCTCTCTCTAGGTAAGATTAGATCAACTTCACTTCAACAAGGCTTTCCTTTATTTGAAGAAATGCAAGGATTTTCTAACAACATAGTGATATATGTGGTGCTCTTGGGGAGGGCGGTGAACGAACCCACTATGTGAGGAGATTCCTTTGACTGCCTATAGACCTGACCAGTGATGGTAACTATTGAGTTGCACAATGTTTTTAGATAATTAGAGAAAATGCAAACTATCAAGAAGAAAGCCTATAGGGTGGATGGTTATCCCGTTTCTTCATCTGGTTGGGTCTAATTTTGTGTTGGAGATCTCCTTGGTGGGATCCATCAAATGGTGGACCATCTTGTGGTTGTCCTAACTGGTATCTTAGATTTTTAGTTCTCCGAAAACTGGACTACTGATTGTAATTATTTATTTTAGATCAAGCTATGGAAAAACAAGCAACAAAGATGAGGGATGTTTCTAATTGTTATGAACGTGACAAGAAGTTCTGGGTTGTGGCGATTAATGAATTAGAAGGAAAAATAAAGGTATAAATATAATTTCTTTTGAGTTTCAGATAGAAAGTACATTTCTTACAGATAAATATCAGATTAGCATGGGATACTCAGTTTCTTATTTAACTTTTTTGATTCTTTTTGCAGAATATGAAAGAAGAACATTCTCAGCTCTCTCGTGAAGCACATGAGTGTGCTGATTCTGTTCCTGAATTGAATAAAATGGTCTTTGCAGTTCAGGCCTTGGGTAAGTCAGTCAAGTCAGCACTTACTTTGAAAATTGCCGTTGTAATTATGCATCTTTACTCTATGTGGAATCACTTTGCAGTTGCACAGTGTGATGATCTGAAAATGAAGTACAATGAAGAGCAGGCAATGAGAAAGAAGCTTTACAACGAAGTTCAGGAAGCAAAAGGCATGTTTTGTTTACTTTTTTTTCCCTTTTTCCTTTTTGTAATTTAACAGTGTCTGTTATGCTCCTGGATCAAGAATTAAACTAATTCAAGCTTCTAATCTTAACTTCTACATTTCAGGCAATATCAGAGTGTTTTGTAGATGCCGCCCGTTAAATAAAAAGGAGGTCTCAGCTGGGTATGCTACAGTTGTAGATTTCGATGCAGCCAAGGATGGAGATCTTGGGATACTGGCTGGTGGCTCCAATAAGAAAACCTTTAAATTTGACCGGGTTTATACCCCCAAGGATGATCAAGGTATGTACAAATTTTGACCATTTTTTAAAAGATGTGGAAATTTTGCTAAATTCATATTGATTTGGAGTTTTCTTTTTCCCATTACAGTTGAAGTTTTTGCGGATGCTTCACCAATGGTGATTTCAGTCTTAGATGGCTACAATGTTTGTATATTTGCATATGGACAAACTGGGACAGGAAAGACTTTCACAATGGAGGGTAGTGAGCAGAACCGTGGAGTCAATTATAGGACTCTAGAGCAATTATTTAAAGTTTCCAATGAAAGGAGTGATACTTTTACCTACAACATATCTGTTAGTGTGCTTGAAGTCTACAATGAGCAGATCAGGGACTTACTTGCAACGTCGCCAGCATCAAAGAAGTACAACAATAATATCATTCATTCCATGCAAAGACTAAGGAAAACTCAGCCAGGGTGGTACATTTTTATAAGCCTACTAAGTCACAGCTTGGTTCTTGACTTGATAGGCTTAAATAATGACTTGACTTGGCTGAGTAACCAATTGCCTTCTCAAAACATATCTTTGAAATTTGCATTTTGATTGTGTTTTAGGTTAGAGATAAGGAAAGTTGCTGAAGGGGATCATCATGTTCCTGGCATTGTGGAAGCCAAAGTTGAGAACATAAAGGAGGTCTGGGATGTACTGCAGGCTGGAAGCAATGCTAGGGCTGTTGGATCCAACAATGTGAATGAGCATAGTAGTCGATCTCACTGGTCAGTGGCGGCAACCCAAGCCTTTTCTGTTCTCATTTTTCTTGGTCATCAAATGCCTCTCTCTCATTTGTTTTCTCATTTTTGTTTAGCATGCTTTGTATAATGGTAAGAGCAAAGAACTTGATGAATGGAGAGTGCTCCAAGAGCAAGCTTTGGCTCGTGGATTTGGCAGGCAGCGAGAGGATTGCAAAGACGGATGTGCAAGGAGACCGACTCAAGGAAGCTCAAAACATCAATAGATCACTTTCAGCTCTTGGGGATGTGATATCTGCTCTTGCAGCTAAAAGCAGCCACATCCCATACAGGTCTACCTTTTTTTTGCTTGTCTTCAGAATAATCCTGCCCCCTGGTCTTCAGGTTTTAATTTGATGCCTGACATTTTTACAGGAACTCCAAGCTGACACATTTACTTCAAGATTCTTTGGGTAAGGTTTTGTCAACCAGATCTGCATTTGAATTGACACAGTCAGTGTTATCATCTTAGTCGATTCTACTCAATATAAGTCCAGCCAGTGGTTCTCAATTCACAACTGAGTCATCCTGGATTCACCGGAATCATAGAGACTCATTGCAGATCATAGAATGGCCGAGTCATCCTCTAATACTAACATTTTTCTTTTAATTGATCGGTACAAATTTCTGTTCATGTGTTGCAGGTGGTGATGCTAAAACTCTGATGTTTGTGCAAATCAGCCCTTCAGAGCAGGACATGGGTGAGACACTGAGTTCATTAAATTTTGCAACTCGGGTACGAGGGATTGAGTTGGGTCCTGCAAAGAAGCAGATTGACACAGGGGAGCTTCAAAAGTTGAAAATGATGGTACTTCAATGACTTATTATTAATAGGAGTTTATTTATTTAGTTCTCCTTTCTATTCTAAGATCTCTCTTCTTGTAGTGATGAGCTGAATTCTATTTTCTCTTCTTTTGAATTTTCCTGAAGCTTGATAAAGCAAAGCAGGAATCCAGATCCAAAGATGAGTCCCTTCGAAAGCTAGAAGAGAACTTTCAGAACTTAGAAAGTAAGACCAGATGCAAGGATCAGCTTTGTAGAAACCAACAGGAAAATATCAAAGAACTCGAAGGCCAGCTTCAATCTAAGACAGAGTTACACAGCCAGTTGGAGAAGCAGCTGTGGCAACTTTCAGACAGATTGAAAGGGAGGGAGGAAGTTTGCATGAATCATCAACAAAAGGTTGCTCACCAAATGAATAATTTTTGTTTGCCTTGTTCCTTTCTCATGGGCAAATTTTAAATGTTTGGATCGCTGAATTCTATTATATCTGCTCAAGGTCAAGGAGCTTGAGAATAAGCTAAAGGAGCGCGAAAAGTCGGAGTCTTTGAATCTTCAACAAAAGGTTTCTGCAACAAAAGCCTAACCTCTGTTTCAACAATGTAAAGAATTAAAAATGGGAAAGGCTTTCTATCTTGACAGTGGCAAAAGTTTCCGCTCTTCATGTCCTTGTTGCATGTGTGGTTCTCTGATTCAGTTGGGCCTCACCATACAAAACATCTAGGAGAAAAGATACAAAATTAATTCTCTCTCCATTTGTTACAAAAGTGAAGGAGTTCAAAAACATGCTATAGGTTAACTTGATTTCTAAATGTTACAGGTTAAGGAGCTTGAAAACAAGCTGAAAGAGCAAGTGCGAGAGTCTGAATCTGAGTCTATGATCCTTCAACAAAAGGTTGTTGCCCACTAATGGGAGTAGCTTTCCATGTAATGAGTAGCAAATGAGAAATGAGAAGCTACAAATACTAATTTTCTCTCTCTCCATTTTTACAGGTTAAGGAGCTCGAAAACAAAATGAAAGAGCGAGAACAGAACTCAGAGTCTTTATTACTTCACCAGAAGGTTTTTTTTTATAACTAATAGAGTTTGGGTGTTGGGGGGGTTAAAAACTTCATAGTTTGATTGATATTAATTGGACCTCTCTCAGCTACAAATGCTAATTTTTGTTCTATATGTTTATGGCAGATTAAGGAGCTTCAAGACAAGTTGAGAGAGCGAGAAAAACAGGCAGAGTGTATGCTACTACATTCTGCTGATAAGTCGAGAGTCACCCCTAATGAAGGAAAATCCTGGTCAAGAGAGGAATCTATATGCGAGATTGATCCCCAGATTCTACGGAGCTCAAACTCAACTAATCGCACGATGATTCAGGGGTCTGTTTTGCTAAGAGGGTCTGATTCCCTCCGTGAGATAAGAAGGAAAAGAGAATCCAGAAGTGGTGAGACAGAGAATAATTTCATGGCACCGACTTCTTCATTTGAGAAGAAGGTAGTATTGCCAACCGAGTTTAATAAGGTTAGGCAAACTGACCAATCTAAAATATTTGCAAGAGGTACAAAAACAACAAAACCAGCTCAAAGGCCCTTTTCTTATAGCAGAATCGACAGAGATCAGGTCCAAGGAATCAAGGAGAGGGATAGCAAAAGGTTTTGGTCAAGATAGTGAAGTGAAATTCAGCAAATGAAGTCTTATCTGCTCAAAGGCCTCTTTGCCTCCCCCCCATCTTGTGTTATATCTGCACTATTTGCACTGATTGCACATTGCAATATGTACTATGCTTAAGACCGAAATGAAATCTGCGCGCCGTTTTTTTTTTTGCTAGGCTTGGCAGGCTCTTCAGTATTTTCAGTATCACTTATATAAGAACTTTTCAAAATGCATCAATGAAGTTATTCCAAATGGATCCAGTAAGCAACAATCGAAGCTAAGATTAGAGGGATATACTAAAAGGCCTTGAGATGAGACTGTACTGTTGTAGTAACATGTGGAAAATGCAGTTTGAGTCCTTCCAAGGCATGTTGATGGCAATGTGAAATTGGTACTGACACGATGACAATACCAAGCAATTTGATAGGTACAAAACAATCGGAATCCTTTGTATAAACCTTATGAATTAAAATTAGAGTTAAAATATGAACAGGACACCTTATGAATTAAAATTAGAGTTAAAATATGAACAGGACCTCCCAAAACACACGCCTTGTTTTAGGGGTTTTTGGTAAATATCTAATGTAAAGACATATTCTTGTATCATACTTGCACGTGTTTTGGGATACATATAAGAGAGAGAGATGGAGGGTGTTGCTAAAGTTCACTCATTGGGTGAAGTTAGTAACCTTCAACAAGACACTTTTACCCTTGTAATAATTATTAAACTCACTAAGGCTATGTTTGGTTGTCGAGAAAATAGGTAAGAATATGAAAAAGAAAAGAAAATTTTGAATTTCTAATACAATTTTTAGTTGAGTTTTGTCTCATTTCATTTTCTTTTCCATGTTTTTACTTATTTTCTCGACAACCAAACATAGGGTAAAGTTAAAGGTACTTTAATCTTTTCACAAATGATTAATCATTAAATAAAAACAAATAAAGTATAATTTAACTTTTCTTGTACTTTTTGTCTCTCATATTTAACGAATTATTCTCTATGAAATAACTACAGTACCCATATATTTAATAGAATTATTCAATACATAGGGGTAATAGAGTGAAAGGTCAACTTGAAAATCAACCCCAAGATGCTCGGGTGAGAGGGTGGTGGTTGTTCAAGTGGTTTGTGTTGTTTTAATTAACAGTATTTGAATTAAATAATCCTGTATTCAATCTTTATTAAGTGAAATAGAACAATACTATTCAGTGTACAGAATATGAATTTGATTGAATATATATTCTGTTCATATAACAATAAATAGAAACTACAGAATAGAATGAACTCACTGATTTAGAAACTGAGAATCAACAGATCAAGTCGAGTAGTAACTCTTTCCTTAAGACAGATTTCGTCCCTCACACTGGTGCTTTTGATATACGGACGTCTGCCTCCCAGGATAAATTGATCTTTACACAAACAGAAGAAGCACAGCAATCTGTTTGTCCAACGAACCAGAAACTATGCTATCTCTCTCTCTCTTGGATTAACAGAGACTTATAAATATGCAGAAGGAATGCAGAGACTTGGGAGTAGAAGAAGGAATTTCGTGCTTAAGAATATGCACCAGAAAAGCCTTAAATAGTAGGCAATGGAGACTGTCCAGAATAGTCATGTCTCTTGGGTTTCAAATTTAAATCCAACAGACATGACTGTTGGATTAAAAGAGCTGTTGGAATAACTATATAAGTTGAAACGGGCTCTGGCCCAGCAAAACAAAAAATAAATATAGGGGCCAGGCTTTAGGCCCACTAGAACCAAAGCAAGCCAAGCCAGCCAGCCAGCCAGCCGGCCGGACCGGACACGGGCACGGGCACGGGTCGGGTCGGGGCGGGGCGGCGGCGCGCGCGTGTGTGTTGGTTCCACCTTGGAGCAAGTGCTCACTCCTTCGCAAAATTTGGGTGCCCCAAGGGCCCACCCTTTACTCCAAGGTAATGGTATTTAAACCACACTATAGTTTCAATAGTTTTCCAATGTGGGACTATTAAACTACACCATTCTTCAACTTATAATTTATGTTCAAGTGGCCCACTTTGAGATGAATTTCTCATTCACCACTTCACTGTTTTGGACAAGTGAATACACTACGTTGATCTCCTCATGGAGGAGAACATGAATCCACTTGGACCCGCCTCATAACCTTTGTGGGTCCCACTTTTATTTTGGGTCAAAGTTTGTAAAAAACTGTTTTCCCAGATTTTCCAAAACAGAATTTTTCCAACAATCCCCCACATGAATGAAAATTCCTGGACAGAATACAGAAATTATGCAGACACTTAAGAGAGAGTACATAAGAGGAGATATCGTGCAAAGGATAGGTAGCTTTTGGCTTTGAACCTTCCCTTATGTATAACTATCGGATTTACTGGCTAATCAGTGAACATGATGTCTTGAACTGTCCAGCCGTTATTGTAAACCAAGACAATAGAATACACACATGATATTCCCAAACATAGTTTAGTTCTCATTGTTGTGTTCATTTTGGCCCTGAACACTTCCTGGTTTCATGAGTGCTCTAGAGAATTGTAGTCTAGTCAATTCTTATAGAACCGGCCCAGTTCACACTCACATAGGTGATTCTTATTAAGAGTATTCTGCTATACTCCACTTGGTAGTCCAAGATATAAGAATCATTAATAACTTAGTTAATCCTAACACGATGCAGTCATCACTTTCTCATTTCAGAAATGGGTAAGAGACATTATCTCTTAAGTGATTAGGTCGAGTCATACACAACTTAGTTGTCCCTTTGAACCTAGATCTTGGGATCTCCATTCAACTAGGTTGGGTTTCCATTGTGAATACCCTTAAGTTATCGACTTTAACCCCATTCCCCTCGATGAGTTACTTACTTGCTCTCTTGATAAACCTTTAGTTAAAGGATCAGCAATATTGTCCTTTGATCTTATGTATTCTAAAGAGATTATTCCACTTGAAAGCAAGTGTCTAACGGTATTATGTCTACGACGAATGTGTCGAGACTTCCCATTATACATGTGATTCTGTGCTCTTCCAATTGCAGATTGACTATCGCAATGTATGCATATGGCAGACACAGGTTTTTGCCACATAGGAATATCTTCTAAGAATTGTCGAAGCCATTCTGCTTCTTCTCCAGCTTTGTCTAATGCAATGAATTCAGATTCCATTGTAGACCGTGCTATACATGTTTGTTTAGAAGATTTCCATGAAATTGATGCACCCCCCAATGTAAAGACATATCCACTTGTGGATTTGGAGTCTTTAGTATCTGATATCCAATTTGCATCGCAGTATCCTTCTAGGACTGCTGGATATCTGGTGTAGTACAATGCATAGTTTTGGGTAAACTTTAAGTATCGAAGTACCCTCACTATGGCTTTCCAGTGGTCTTTCCCTGGATTACTGGTATATCTACTTAGTTTACTTATGGAGTATGCTATATCAGGACGTGTGCAGTTCATCACGTACATCAAACTTCCTATGATTCTAGAATACTCCAGTTGAGATATGCTTTCACCAGTATTCTTAGCTAAATGTACATTTCCATCTATTGGAGTCCTTGCTATATGGTCATCGTACTTGTTAAATTTTTCAAGTACTTTCTCAATATAATGTGATTGAGATAAAGCATATCCATCAGATGTTTTGGTAATTTTCATTCCCAAAATCACATCTGCCACTCCCATGTCTTTCATATCAAATTGTTTGTTCAACAATTTCTTAGTAGTTTTGATCATTTGATCATTACTCCCTATGATGAGCATGTCATCCACATAAAGACATATTATGACATATCCTGCATCTATGTTTTTCACATAAATACATTTGTCACACTCGTTGATTTTGAATCCATTTGACAACATTGCATTGTCAAATTTTTCATGCCATTGCTTCGGTGCTTGTTTCAATCCATAAAGTGATTTAACAAGCTTGCATACTTTCCTTTCTTGTCCTGGAACACAGAAACCTTCAGGTTGTTCCATGTATATTTCTTCATTTAGATCACCATTTAAGAAAGCCGTCTTGACATCCATTTGATGAATGTCAAGATTCTTTAATGCAGCAATTGCAATCATCATTCGAATTGAAGTTATTCTCGTCACTGGAGAATATGTGTCAAAGTAATCTAGTCCTTCCTTTTGACTATATCCTTTAACCACAAGTCTTGCCTTATACTTGTCTTAAGACAGATTTCCTTTGTATCCAATCTTTTACTACAAATACTGGTTTTCAAAATTTTGATTTCTGTATAATGCTTACAATTTCAAAATTCTATGTACATTATAATTTCCAGAATTCTGTATACTGTTTCTATTTTCAAAAATCTACATGCTGTTCCTGATTTCAGAATTCTGTATAGTACAATAAATTCCTGCATTCTGTAATACTGTATTAATCTTTAATTTCTTAATACTGTATATCAGAAATTATGTCAGCCACTGCACCTACTGCTATGCATACTCCATTACACTCTACTGTTCCTGTGAACCATGGTGAAAAGCCAGAAAAGTTTAATGGAACAGAGTTTAAAAGATGGCAGCAAAAGATGCTGTTCTATCTTACAACTCTGAATCTGGCTAGATTTCTCAGAGAAGATGCTCCTGCATTGAAGGAAGGAGAGACTGATATGCAAGTTGTTGCTGCTGTAGAGGCATGGAAAAATTCTGATTTCCTATGCCGAAACTACATCCTCAATGGATTGGATAATACACTGTATAATGTCTACAGTCCAATCAAAACAGCAAAGGAACTCTGGGATTCCTTGGACATCAAATATAAGACAGAAGATGCCGGTGCAAAGAAGTTTGTGGTCGGAAAGTTTCTGGAATATGTAATGTCAGACTCCAAGACTGTTATAAGTCAAGTCCAGGATCTCCAATTAATTTTGCATGACATTCATGCAGAAAATATGGTTCTTAGTGAATCTTTTCAGGTGGCAGCCATGATTGAAAAATTACCCCCGGGCTGGAAAGATTTCAAGAACTATCTGAAGCATAAAAGAAAGGAGATGAAGATGGAGGAACTGATTTTGAGATTGAGGATCGAAGAAGACAACAGAATTTCTGAAAAGAAAACCGGAAAACTTCCAATGGAGTCCAAGGCAAATGTTGTGGAACAGGGGAAAAGATTAAATGGAAAGAGGAGGCAATTCAATGAAGGCTCCTCAAAAGGATATAAAGGTGGAGAGAACAAGAGATTCAAATTCACCGGCAAATGCTACATCTGTGATAAACCTGGACATCGGGCTAAGGATTGCAAGAGCAAGCGAATTAGCCAAAACAAGAAACCTGCTCAGGCCAACTTCACAGAAATGGACATGGTTTCAAATGGAGTCCATGATATGAATTTGTCTGCTGTAGTGTCTGAGGTGAACCTCATTGGAAATTCCAAAGAATGGTGGGTGGACACCGGAGCAACTCGCCACATTTGTATTGATAAGAATATGTTTTCTTCTTATCAAGTGGTGGGAAATGGAGAGCAACTCTTCATGGGTAATTCCTCAACTTCCAGAATTGAAGGACAAGGAAAAGTGGTGCTGAAAATGACTTCAGGTAAGGAACTTACCCTCAACAATGTGCTCCATGTGTCGGACATCCGGAAGAATTTGGTTTCAGGATCCTTGTTATGTAAGAATGGGTTTAGATTAGCATTTGAGTCAGACAAGTTTGTCTTGACTAAGAGTGGTATGTATGTAGGGAAGGGTTACATGAGTGATGGACTCTTCAAACTTAATGTAATGACCATTGTACCTACTAAGAATATGAATAAGAATGCATCATCTTCTAGTTATTTGCTTGAGTCTTCTAATTTGTGGCATGGAAGATTAGGACATGTAAATAATGATTCTCTACGAAAACTTATACACTTAGGATGTTTGCCTAAATGTAATTTTGATAAAAATCATAAGTGTGAAGTTTGTGTTGAAGCAAAATTAACTAGAACTTCATTTCAATCTATCGAAAGAAATTCAGAACTTTTAGATTTAATTCACACAGATATATGTGATTTAAAATTTGTACAAACTAGAGGTGGAAAGAAATATTTTATTACTTTCATTGATGATTGCTCAAGATATTGTAAAATATATCTTTTGAGGAGCAAGGATGAAGCTTTGGATATGTTTAAACAGTACAAAGCCGAAGTTGAGAATCAACTTAGCAGAAAAATTAAGGTTGTTAGAAGTGATAGAGGTGGTGAATATGAAGCACCCTTTGGTGTTTTTTGTTCAGAAAATGGTATCATACATCAAACCACAGCACCCTACTCACCTCAGCAAAATGGTATTGCTGAAAGGAAAAATAGAACCTTAAAAGAAATGATGAATGCTATGTTGATTAGTTCGGGATTACCTCAGAATTTGTGGGGGGAAGCAATTCTTTCTGCAAATTATATTTTAAATAAAATACCCCGAAAGGTAATCAATAGAACACCCTATGAAATATGGAATGGAAGATCACCTTCTTTCAAATACTTGAAAGTGTGGGGGTGTTTGGCTAAAGTGGCTGTTCCTAGTCCTAAAACGACTAAGATCGGACCTAAGACTGTTGATTGCATATTCATTGGTTATGCAAATAATAGTAGTGCATATAGATTTCTGATTCACAAATCTGAAAATCCTGATATGCATGTAAACACTATTATTGAATCAAGGAATGCCTATTTCTTTGAAAATATATTTCCTTGTAAATCTGGACAAGAGACTAGTTCAATTAAAAGAACTAGGGATACTACGATGAGTAGTAATAAAGACTTTGAAAATAATAGTGAAGAACCTAGACTTAGCAAACGTGCTAAAAAGTTAAAGTCTTTTGGTCCTGATTTTCTAACATATTTGTTAGAAAATGAGCCTCAAACTTTTAAGGAAGCTATGTCAAGTCCAATTGTTGTTTTAATTAACAGTATTTGAATTAAATAATCCTGTATTCAATCTTTATTAAGTGAAATAGAACAATACTATTCAGTGTACAGAATATGAATTTGATTGAATATATATTCTGTTCATATAACAATAAATAGAAACTACAGAATAGAATGAACTCACTGATTTAGAAACTGAGAATCAACAGATCAAGTCGAGTAGTAACTCTTTCCTTAAGACAGATTTCGTCCCTCACACTGGTGCTTTTGATATACGGACGTCTGCCTCCCAGGATAAATTGATCTTTACACAAACAGAAGAAGCACAGCAATCTGTTTGTCCAACGAACCAGAAACTATGCTATCTCTCTCTCTCTTGGATTAACAGAGACTTATAAATATGCAGAAGGAATGCAGAGACTTGGGAGTAGAAGAAGGAATTTCGTGCTTAAGAATATGCACCAGAAAAGCCTTAAATAGTAGGCAATGGAGACTGTCCAGAATAGTCATGTCTCTTGGGTTTCAAATTTAAATCCAACAGACATGACTGTTGGATTAAAAGAGCTGTTGGAATAACTATATAAGTTGAAACGGGCTCTGGCCCAGCAAAACAAAAAATAAATATAGGGGCCAGGCTTTAGGCCCACTAGAACCAAAGCAAGCCAAGCCAGCCAGCCAGCCGGCCGGACTCGGACACGGGTCGGGTCGGGTCGGGGCGGGGCGGCGGCGCGCGCGTGTGTTGGTTCCACCTTGGAGCAAGTGCTCACTCCTTCGCAAAATTTGGGTGCCCCAAGGGCCCACCCTTTACTCCAAGGTAATGGTATTTAAACCACACTATAGTTTCAATAGTTTTCCAATGTGGGACTATTAAACTACACCATTCTTCAACTTATAATTTATGTTCAAGTGGCCCACTTTGAGATGAATTTCTCATTCACCACTTCACTGTTTTGGACAAGTGAATACACTACGTTGATCTCCTCATGGAGGAGAACATGAATCCACTTGGACCCGCCTCATAACCTTTGTGGGTCCCACTTTTATTTTGGGTCAAAGTTTGTAAAAAACTGTTTTCCCAGATTTTCCAAAACAGAATTTTTCCAACAGTTTGATGGGTGGGACCTAAGTAATCAGAATGCAGAGTAGGAGTGGGGGGGCAAGTGTCAAATTTTAATTCAGGATAGGGTTGAGAGCGCCTCCGGAGCGACGGTATATACACATGCACACACGTGCATGCACACACATATATGTGTGTGTCTATACTTGATGATTCTTGAAAATTACTTGTAATCACAGTAAACAAAATGACTATTGATATATCAAATGTATCCAACAAAATTCTCAATTACATGATCACCAATAATTAGCAAACCTTACAAGAATCTTATACTCCCAAAAGCTAAGATATGCCCCCAAAAGACATTGACAAGCTTACAAAATATAATAGGTTGGATATGATTTGTAACCCAAATCACGATCTCACAGAAACCATAAATCGCGTTCTACAAAATTCAAAATTGCACTCTTAAGGCAATTTCGCTCTCAAATTGTGAGAGCGAGGTTTGAGAGCGGGTAGTAAGTTGGACGGTTTGCCTACTAAGGGTGGGACACTATCTGTATCTGCCACCTTTACATGAATGTTAGTTACGTTTCTTTCTTTAGATGGTGTGGCCCACATTGCCACATCACCACTTTTATGTTAACCCCATAATACCCTTAGAATTAGTTATCAAGTGGCAACCTTTCAAGAATAACTACCCTGTAACCAATCTTTGATGAGAAGATGGTATAAAAAGGGTTTATGAGAGAGGTCCCTGATATAAAAAGAAAAGTTTTCTAGTTGCCTATGTATCCATCTATCCAAGCATTGGGTCTTGTCTAGATTAGAAGATTTCTCTCTAATTAATTAGTATTCCACATTCAAGATAAGAGAGTGATCCCAAAGGATAAAGGCGACATCAAATCTGATCATCATGACCGGATGTAAGATCATCTTACATCATATTTAATGCTTACACGTGGTATCAAAGCACCCTTTAGATTGTGGTATTTGATATGCTTTGTTATATATATACAAAATTCTGCATTAATCACTCTTCTTGATTTTATTATCTGTGATTCCTAGGTAAATCAGAGACTTACCGTCTCTCTCGTATCACAAAGTCTTAATAATAAAAAATTTCAATTGGCATGAGAGATTCTCTCGTTGGATTTTATATATCCAAATATAGTTTGATGAAAAACAAATTCATATCAACCCCTTTAGCATTTATGGTGTAGGTGTACCATCGCGTAGATGGTGTTATTGACAAATCATATACCACTAGCATGATTTAAATGAAATAGTATAGTCTCTACTGGTCATTGCCGTGGCCACACTTGAATTCTATTGAACCCACGGTTTTAGGTAAGGGATGATTGGTTTGACCCATATAGGGTCTAAAAGATACATTAATAAATCATTAAATAGGCCATTATTATGCATGCACATGAATATAGACTCGTATGTGTTAGTTAATTTGCATGCAAAAATTGTTACAAATCTTCTTTATAGCAAATTATTAATTTAGCATATATTTGGAATCCTTGATATTGTACATGAATTTTAGGATTAATTTATATGCTAATTTGTTATGCTATTGTATTAATTTAGCATATATATTTGGAATCCTAGTACATGAATTTTAGGATTTATTCATATGCTGATTTTAATTTTATTATATGGATAATGAATTTATGACTTATAGAGTAGTCACAACATCTTTAAGTCATATAATTTATTATGATTTAAATTATATATTTGATGTATTTGATCACATCAGTGCAGTGACATCAAAAATATTGTGATTAACTCATGAAAGATGATATTTCAGCCCCACATGGAAGATTCATACTTTGTGAATTAATTAGAATGAGAGAATGAATTAGATATCAACCCAGAGATATTTTCCAAATGCCAACAGGTAATGGTATATCTCCACATTGATGTCAGAAATCTATTAGTCTCATTATAAAGTTATTAAGCAAATCAATAGCGTATTGCAACCTTTGCCCATAGGATGGTTACAATGATGTACTGTTTTTCCATCAGAATTATGAGCATGAGTTTATATTCTGAATTATAGATATGCATTCATAGCATTTAGTAAACATATTTGTAAGCACCTAATTTTTACACCACTTCTTAACCATAGTTAAGTCATTTAACCATGATTAATCTCATAGTTAAACCCTGAGTCAACCCTAGTCGAACCCTAGTTAAAACCAAGGACAATCCTAATTAAACCCTAGGTCAACCCTAAAGTCAACCTAAGTTAAACCCTAGTTGAACCCTAGGTCAACCCTAAAATCAACCTAGGTCAAACCCTAGGATAACCATAGAAAAACCTTAGGTCTAACCCTAGGTCCACCCTAAGTCAACCCTAGGTCTAACCCTAGCTAAACCAAAGGTTAACCCTAGGTGAACCCTAGCCTAGCCCCACAAACCTAAGGCATGGGCCTGAGGCCCATGCAACACCTACCCAAGGCCCCTAGGGCCTAAAACCCGTAGACAAACAACCCTGGGCCCGTGCAAGGTTCATAGACCCTAGCCAAAACCTAGGAGGAGGGTCCAAGCCCTGAAATTCAAATTTCTAGGGAATGTCGGTAATCTAATTACTGACATTCCTTTTGTAGAAAATTTCGTACCGCATGCATGAGCATTTAACACAGACCAGAGCTTTTTTGGAAAAAATCAGAAATGGTGGTAGAGTTTCTACCGCCATTCTTTGTTTGGCCTGGTTTGGGAATAACGGTACTGGTTCGACTGTCATTTCCTGTTTTTGCGTGTTTGCAACTCACCTGCCCTCCCCAGTGCTCAGGCACGCCTCTGGCAGCCCCCTCTCCCCTATGGGACATCGCCTACCCCTGTCCTAATGACCCTGATGTCCCCCATCCTTCTCCTATAAATCCAAGCCCCTCCAACTCGAAAACTCATGCCAAGAAACCCCCCTGTTGAAACTCTGACAATCAGAATTCCAGCCTTCCTAGTCTTGTCCTCCACCTGAGGTGACACCAGAAACGAGACTAGGAGCACCCAGGGACTACCCCAAGCCTCCCCCAATCGTGCACCACTGAGCACCGCCACCTCCACCACCGTGGAAGTCGAACCAGCAGGGTAGGGTCTTCCCCTATCCCTCTTTTTTTCATTCTATAAATAGCATTGTAAGCCCCTGGTCCTACTCTAGGGGCCTTTTTTTATTTTTATTGTTGTGTTGTATACCTAAGGATAGAGGTCCATTTGCCTCTTCATAGGCATAGAGACCCTCTCGAGGGATCAAGCTCTCACCTTGTAGCCTCACATCGTGCATGGCCACTCCCCTGAACTTCTGGGGGACCCTCAGTCCATGAGGGATCCCCTAGAAGTAGTCTGGTTCAGTCTTAAGGGGAGAAAGTGTATTTTCTGAAAAAATTCAGAATTTGTGGTAAATACAGTACCGCAATTTATGGACTTTCTTATTGTAGTGCTCTAGGCCCATTTTGGTTAAGCCCTGGTCCATTCCAGAGCCTGTTTCAGGTCCCTAGGACTTCCTTTCATCTTCTCTGATCCTTCTAGGCTCCCCTAATTAGCTTAACCATGGTTAACTTCATCTTTTGTGGAAACTGTCTAGAATGACGGTAAACAATCTACCGCCATTTTGAGTTTCCTATTACAGTGATAAGATAGCCTCTATGGGCCCAAATCAGACCTGGCCCAAGGCCCATGACTGACCCTAAGTCCCCTGGACATTTTCAGGGGTCCAGCACCCTCTGGGTGTCACCCCGTCACCTTATCATGACTGAAAAGCCAATGTTCCTAGAAAACCAGAAATGACGGTAGTTATCCTACCGTCATTTCCATTCTATACAAGATTGGAAATTGCGGTAAAATAATTACTGTCATTTCCAGTTTTCACTGGAATAGTGGCCTTGCAGGGCCTAGACCTAGTAGGAGGCCATTTTAGGTCCTGCCTAGCCATCTGGGCCCACCCTGACCAGACTATACCTTTAACCTAGGGTTAACTCAACCCCAATTAATTTTTAACCCTGGTTAGCCGAACCAACCTTGGGAAAAAATATGAAAAATCCCTAAAAATCCTAAAATGCAGGAAATGGACAAAATCGGACCTTGGAACTTTCCTAACCATGGTAAAACAGATTAACCCATGCCTTGACCATGGTTAAGCCTATTTAACCTTAGAAAAATCCAAGAAAATCTCTGAAAATGTCAAAGATACAAGTGGACCAAAAATGGGATATTGGATCCATATTAACTAGGGCTAACACTCTAAACCACAGTTAACTCTTCTCTTAACTCCGGTTAAGCACCTCTTGGCCTCCGGGCTAACCCTTGGCCTACCGGACCCAACCCTTAGCCTACGGGGCTAACCCTTGGCCTACCAAGCCCAAATCTTAGCCTCTAGGCTAACCCTTAGTCTACTGGACTAAACCCTTAGCCTCCCGGCTCAACCCGTGGCCTTCGGCCCCATGTCTTGGCCTCCAGACCCAATCCTTGGCCTCAGGGTCCAAACCCACTAGACTATGTAATTGACCAACCCCGTCAATCAAACCCTAGCCCCCAGGCTAGACCCTTAAGCCACTCCGGTGCCCACACACACTCTCTTAGCCTTGACATGGGTTCATGTGCCAGAACTATGCTCGGTCTGAATTTACCCCATGTAAGTACATAGGCAACCCAAGTCAAGTTCGATCCTAGTTAGGATTTTTCCTTTCTTTGATTAGTATACTCTAAAAACTTAGGCATTTGAATAAAATTTGACATTAATTTGGGCTTATACCTAGGGAGTAGGTAACCATTGTAAAATAGGGGTCTCGGGGTGCTTAACACATTCCCTGAGACTTAATCGAACCTCTTACCTAGAACTCTAATGTAGACCATAAGACCTTATCTATATCCGGGACTTATCCCTTAGAATTAATAAGTGACGACTCTTAATCAAAAATCTCAAACAATAGTGAGTAGGGTATGTTTGTTTAAATTTTGTAGCTATTCTATCTACCCTTATATCTAATGAATCATCTCGTGTCCCAATGTTGACTAGTGAAAATTTCTTGGATTGGAAAGAGAAAATTCTTATTACATTACACTCTATATGGATGAACTACCTATACCTGCGGAATCAAGTACACTTGCTGAAAGAGGATCATATGAGCAGTGGGAGCGATCTAATCGCTTAAGTTTAATGCTCATTAAGTCCCATGTTGGAAAAAGAATTTGGGTTTCTATCCCAGAATGCACTAAGGCAAAGGAATTCATTAATGTTGTTGAATAACAGTATGTGACTTCTGAAAATGTACTAGCCAGTACCCTAATGAACAAATTATCATCCATGAAGCTTATCAATAACAAAAGTGTGCGTGAACAAATTATGGAAATGAGAGATATAGCGACTCAATTGAAATCTCTAGAGGTTATTCTCATAGTCATTTCTTGTCTATTTAGTACTCGACTCTCTGCCTATGGAATATGAGTCATTTAAGATTTCCTATAACACACATAAGGGAAAATGGTCAATTAATGAACTACTGACCATGTATGTTCCAAAAAAAGTGAGATTGAAGCATGAGAAACTAGAAAGTACCTATCTAGCAACTCATGAAAATGGACATGCAAGAAAGGGGAAACGTGCTCATTTTAAGAAGAAAAATAAGAAGTCAACTAGTCAAGTTAATAATAAGGACAAATGTACATTAAGAAAGAATGCCCCAAATATAAAGCTGACTCTAGAAGAAAGGTAATCTCATCTCCTTAGGGTGTTATGAATTTAATATGGTTGATGTTTTTTACAACGTTAATTGGTGGATTGACTCTGGCTCTACAATTCATATTACCAATACTATGTAGGATTTGCTCAACGAAAGGAAACCAACAAAGGTTGAATCCTTTATCTATTCCAGAAACAAGATATGCTCGCATGTGGAATCAATTGAGATCTTTAGACTTGTCTTAAATCTAGTTTTGTCTTAGACCTTGAAAGAACCTTTTATATTTCATCCTTTTCTAAGAACCTTATTCTAGTTTCTAGGCTTGTCCCCTATGGTTTTAGTTTTAACTTATATTGGTTTTAACCTTAGTTTGATTAAAGACTCAATTGTGGTTGGTACTGGAACCCTTGCTTATGGTCTATATAGACTTAATTTAGACTCTACTTTTAATTAACCTTGCATGGGAATGTTGGTATTAAGCGTGGCGTTATAAATGAAAAATCCTCTATGCTTTGGCACAGGAGATTAGGACATATCTCCATAGAGAGAATCCGAAGATTGATAAATGATGGAGTCCTTGAGACTCTTGATTTTTCTGATTTTGGTATTTATGTGGACTGCATAAAGGGAAAGCAGACCAACCAAACCGAGAAGGGTGTCAGGCGGAGTTCAGAAACATTCGAAATCATCCACACTGACATATGTGGACCGTTTCTAACTCCATGTTTGAATGGTCAAAGATACTTTATCTCATTTATAGATGATCATCGTACACGATTTATGTATCTCTATCTGCTATTTGAGAAAAGTGAGGCACTAGATGCCTTCAAAACTTATAAAGCAGTAGAGAAACAGAAAGAAAAAGTTATTAAAATCATACGATCAGATAGATATGGAGAGTATTAATGTAGGTACACAGGTACAGGACAGAAGCCAAGTCCATTTGCGATTTTTCTTAAGGAACAAGGTATTGTTGCACAATACACAATGTCAGGTTAACCACAATAAAATGGTGTAGCTGAAAGAAGGAATCGTACGCTTATGGACATGGTGAAGAATATGATTAGTAACTCCTCTCTCCCATTATCTCTATGGAGTGAGGCCTTAAAAACCGTTGTATACATCTTAAATAGGGTTCCCACTAAGGTAGTTCTTAAAACTCCTTTTGAGTTATGGAATGGATGGAAACCAAGTTTAGGACATGTACACATATGGGGCTAATGTCAAGTTGAGGTCAAAGTATATAATTCAAAAGAGAAAAAGTTGAACTTAAAAACAGTCAGTGGCTACTTCATTGGCTATGCAGATAGGTTCAAGAGATTCAAGTTCTAATGTCCTTTCCATACGCCTAATATTGTTGAAGTAAGAAATGCTAGATTTCTTGAGGATAATGACATCGGTGGGAGTAAGCAACCTTGAAGCTTAAATTCTGAGGAAATACAGGTTCCAATTTTCATACCTGTAAATATGGATTTATTAACTGCACTTCAAGACAATCCACATGATGTCATTATGGAAGAATAGTTAAATTAGAATATGTCACCCCAAGAGGACCAAGTTATCATTGAACCTATTGTTCATATATCATCAAATGTAGATGAACAAATAAGATTAAGAAATCCTCAAGAATAAAGAAATCTGCAATCTCTTCTGATTTTGTTGTGTACCTACAAGAGTTTGACCATGACATTTGAATTAAGGAAGATCCAATCTCGTTTTCACATGCCATGAGTGGGAAAAATTCCAACTTATGGTATGATGTCATGTTAGATGAGTTGGATCTAATGGCTCAAAATCATGTATGAGATTTAGTTGAATTGCTTGAAGGAGCCAAAATCATTGGCTGTAAATGGGTCTATAAAACCAAAATGGACTCAATAGATAATATAGAACGCTATAAAGCCCGACTTGTAGCCAAAGGGTTCACTCAGAAAGAAGGTATTGATTACAATGAGACATTCTCTCCAGTTTCTAAGAAGGATCATTTAGGATAATCATGACATTAGTAACTCATTTTGATTTAGAGCTACATCAGATGGATGTGAAGTCGGTCTTCCTTAATGGAGATTTAAAGGAAGAGGTATAAATGAGTCAGCCTGGAGGATTTTCCTCAAATAAAGAAAGCCACTTGGTTTGCAGACTTAGGAAATCCATATATGGACTAAAACAGGCTTCACGTCAATGTTATTTTAAATTTTAAGACGTCAATATTTCTTCATTCAGTTTTATGGAGAATGTCGTCGATCAGTGTATATACCTTAAGACTAGTGGGAGAAAATTCATTTTTTTAGTCCTTTATGTGGATGATATTCTGCTTGCCAGTAGTGATTTGGGCTTGTTACATGAGGTGAAACAGTATTTGACACAGAACTTTGATATGAAGGATATGGGTGAAGCTTCTTTTGTCATTGACATAGAGATTCATAGAGACAGATCCCGAGAGATACTTGGATTGTTTCAAAAGGCCTACATTAATAAAGATATAGAAAGATTTCATATGAATGATTGTTCACCTAGTGTGACACCTATTGTTAAGGGTGATAAATTTAGACTCAACCAAAGTCTGAGAAATGACATAGAGCATGAACAAATAAAAATCATTCATCGTGCATCCATAGTAGGGAGTCTGATGTATGCTCAGGTCTGTACAAGACCAGACATCGGATTTGCAATTGAAATGTTAGGCAAATATCAAAGTAATTCAAGCATGGATCCCTGAAGGGCTGCAAAGAAAGTGATACGCTATCGGCTAGGTACAAAAAATTACATGCTTACATACAGCAAATCGAAGCATCTAGAAGTGATCGATTATTCAAATTCAGATTATGGAAGATGCCTTGACTCTAGAAAGTCTACATCAAGGTATCTCTTCCTACTTGCAGGAGGTGCTATTTCATGGAGAAGCATCAAACAGACATTTAACGTCTTCTCTAATATGGAGGCAGAATATGTAGCATGCTTGTATGGTGCTACCTCATAGGCTTTATGGTTACAAAATTTTCTCACAGGGCTTAAAGTTGTTGATTATTTATCTAAGTCATTAATGATTTATTGTGATAATTTCAATGCAGTTCACTTCTCTAACAACAACAAGAGTGGTAGTTCAAACAAGCACATTGACATAAAGTACCTTGTTGTTAGAGAGCATGTTCAAGATTATCGGGTGACTATTGAGAAAATCAGCACTAAGTTAATGATTGCAGAGCCCATGACAAAAAAGTTACCGCCCAAGTTGTATAAAGAACAAGTGGAGCATATGAGTCTTATTAACTCATTTGATGCTTGGTTTGTGATGTGCATCTTAGACACCATTAATTTTTATAATTGTAATTATGTTTTGATGATTTCCCAGTATAATTGTCATCATATATTTGGTGTACTTAAAGTTTGTTGTATGACAAATTGTCTATTTGTACAATAAAGTAGACCTAGAATGGACTTTTGATAGTTTATTCATAAAGAATTATATCACATAAAATACTCATTTGGTAGAACGAATGATACTGTAATGTATAGAAGGTAGTTTTCATCTATTAGATTATTTACCGCCATGATTCATTCATTGGAACTATTTTCTTGAGTATATGGTTTCTTGATAAACTATAAGGGGTTAATTATGTCAATTTGGGCCAAGTGGGAGAATGTTAGTTACGTTTCTTTCTTTAGATGGTGTAGCTCACATTGCCACATCACCAATTTTATGTTAACCCAATAATACCTTTAGAGTTAGTTATCAAGTGGCAACCTTTCAAGAATAATTACCCTATAACCAATCTTTGATGAGAATATGGTATAAAAGGGGTTTAGGAGAGAGGGTCCATAATCTAACAAGAAAAGCTTTCTAGTTGCCCTTGTATCCATTTATCCAACCATTGGGTCTTGTTTAGATTAGAAGATCTTTCTCTAATTAATTAATATTCCGCATTCAAGATAAGAGGACATCAAATCTAATCACCATGACCGGAGGTAAGATCCTTTTACATTATATTTAATGCTTACAATGAAAGCTAAGACATACATTTGGTATCTTATATAATGCTTGCAATGATTGCCACATTTACACACTCATCGAATTTTTTTCTAACACTAATTGCGTCAATCATTAACATCCCATTAAAAAAAAAAATCAAACCACTTTTAAATATGAGCTCACCCAAAAGTGATTTGACGCCAGGGTGCTCCCAACGCTACCCCGCTCCAAATGGGAAGACTCTTACCCCGTTCCCGTCCCAAACTCGAGTCGGGGCGGGTGATCCCATCCCTGTTATCAAAACTCTTCTTAGCCCCGTTCCCGTCTTGTTTAGTACTAATCGGTGCGGGTCGGTTTGGTATTTCATATTATATGGAAGATATTAGCATAATTTTATGCTTAAATTAAGGGTAAAATAGGTATTTAAATTATAAACGAGGAGTGCAGACTTAAATCTATTCCGACCCAAACCTGGGTCGGGTTTACCCATCATTTCCCATCCCTGCCCCCCTATTAACCTGGCCGTTGTCATCCCTAATTTCAGTTAGCACTCCCCTTCTGCAGTGAGGCTCATAGAGGAGTCATTTATTATCTACATTACTCATGCAGACTATAGATAAGAGATCCTGTCTGTCATAAGAGGTTATCGGGGATGGACAATGATGAGGGTGGCATGTTGGAAGGTGTGGAGGTGTTGTTTAGAACCTGGGAAAAAGCCATAAATGGTGACGAGATGAAGGCATTCTTCTCGTTTTGGCACTCTCTCTCACCGTTAAGCCTCTCATCACAAACACAACCAAACAAAAACCAAATCATTTCTTATGTTTCCAACTGTTGATTGAAGTTGTTGTGAAACGTCACTATATTATTTTTCTTCTTGGTGGTATAATGGATTGTAGAATGAGAATTTTCTCTACTTTAATTATGCCCCCTAAGAAATTGGCTAATGTTGGAATTGTTCCAATTTTATGGGGTCTTGTTGTACAATAATTGTTTTTCAAGTGTCAGATTTGATTCGGTGTGGGATGGGCTAAATCTTGAATTTATATTTAAGAGGATATTTGAGCTCTAGAATATGGGTCTAAGATCGAGGATTGCCACCCAGTCAACTCCTACTCTCAACCTCCACCAATCACCTATCCATTCTACATGAGAGAGTGTTTTAATTATTACAAATTAGATGGATGGTTGGTGGAGGTGAGAGTAGGGTTAGCATTCCTCATGGATCTAATTAGTATGTAATTAATCACTTAAACATTCAATTTTTAAGAATGTAAGGATAAGTTTTAGGCGGATTATTTATGATCTTGTGCCAACCAATCATTACGAGTAATGCATAAAAAGTCTAGCCCAGGTTTTAAAAGGAATACATGATCTGACCAAAGACCTTTCCTTAAAATTCATAGTTATTTAAAAAAAAAAGGTGATTTAAGTCATGTGTTACAGTGTTAGCCAAACATATTTTTTGAGAAAAATATACTATTTAATTACTCTTTTGTGATTAAATGGAAAAAGAAAATCAAGACCATGCCGCTTTATTTATTTCGTTAGGACCTTTTGTTTTTTTGTTTTGTTTTCTGTACTACAAGGATAACAAGATCGATCCAATTTATTTTTGGTATTGGCATACGAGTAGTCCATGCAACCCTGCTTAGCAGTAGTTCACGACTCTAATATTTGAAACTTGACTGAAGGGTTAAATAGGCCTAGATTAGACTAGGGATACATACATACATCCATTGCCACTAACACAAGCAAGCAAATGTATGCATGGAGCATTCAATTGGTGGAACCATTCAAAAATAATGGTAATGGTGAAAAGCAAAACGACCAGACAATGCCAACAGCCTGATGTATGATTGGGTTGGAGCATGGAGTGGCTGTGGAACACACAGTAAAGAAAAGTAAAGTACAGCATGAGATACACAGTATCCTATTACATGTCATGAGCTTCTCGCATTTGGTGTTTGACGGTTGAAGCAACACAAGTGGTCTCCACCTCCACCCAAAACACAAGGTTTCTCCTAGTGAGCCCTCACGTAAATCACGCACTCATGTTCTTGAGCCAGACAGCTATTTTTTCTCCATTCTATGCATTTTTTTCCCTTCTCTCTTTAACAAGACATTCCTTATCAATGAAACCCACTTCACCCAAAAAGAAAATGACTCACTTGATGAGTGTGTTCATGTCTGCACATTTTTTTCTCTCTCTGAGCATCAGTTCATACCAACAAATTAAGGAAGGAAAACAAGAAGTAACTGCAATTGGGAAAAAAAATGCAAGAGTTTTCTGTGTTTTCAACAAGATGGTGTTGATGGAATCCAGGCCTTCCTTATGTCGGCTTTGAGGAGATTGTGTGGTAGTGAAATTGAGTGTGTGTGTGTGTGTGAGAGAGAGAGAGAGAGAGAGAGAGAGAGAGAGAGAGAGGACATGAAAATGGGATGGAAGGTACCAAGAAAAATTATAGGATGTGGTGACTAGTTTAGTAAGGCAAGGAGTACTAGCAATATTGTACCATGGCTACAATCAAATATTGCATTGGAATAGATATAGTGGTCTAGAGAGAAAGAGTTGAAGCTGTCATTGAACACTACAGAAATAGAATGCAGTCTTTTTTTTTTTAGTGATCTAGGCAAATAATAATAATAATAATAAGAAGAAGAAGAAGAAGTGAAGGCCAGTTGGTTGTCCTTGTACTGGCTGTGTGAACTCAGAACCAGCAACAGTGTAGTGGAACTGTGGAAGCTAAGTGGAGAGAGAGAGAGAGAGAGAGAACAGTTTTTGCACCAATCTGTCCAAACTAGAAGTACACACATCACTAAATCACCAAGACAAATGAAGTAACAGGAAAACCATGAGATCCATTACTCCGAAAAGAAGAAGAAACAGAGAAGATTACTAGAGAAGTTCTATCTTTGGCAGTGAAACCCATGTACTGTTATACTGAGAGTATCATTATGGAAGAAAAAAGAGAAGGAAAAACCAATTAAACATGTTTGAAAAAGGAAATAGTGAAATTTGATTCAGATTTTTGGTGACACCCCACATCAACTACTAAAGAAAGAAAACAGTAGGAAAAGGAAATTGGATAACAATCTCATTTAAGTTTAAAGATCTGAGAGTATGATACATTTCTGGAAATAGAGAAAGTAAAGATGCCAAAGTACAAAGAAAAAGCAAAGGCTTAGTCTCTGTAGCACAATGAGATGCTAGGCAGCATAAAAGGCTCTCTCCCCAATGCCCTGAAAAGCTAAAACAAAAACATATTTCTGATCTAAAGGATCAACCCTAAGAAGATGCCTTCTCTCTCCCTCTCTCTCATCCATTCAAATGCTGGACAGTCTTCCATATATTCAATGCACTTTCAGACCAACACTTTTTTCATACTACCCTGCAACTAATTATTACGAAAAGCCCTAGGAAGAGAGATGGGAAGAGGGTAAGCTAGGTTTCCCTGTGCAGGGCTAGGGACACCTTACCCAGCTACTGCTGTGTTTTATATTCATCCATAGCTGAAGGAGCCTGAGACTCAGTCAGGTCCCTGAGAGAGAGAGAGAAACTGAGAGTTCTGAAGACTGACTGAACATAAAACAAATCAAAGATATGTCACGGAGCAGCTTCAAATTTGTAACAGATCCCAAAGCGATTGTGTGTGATAGAGAGAGAGAGAGAGAGAGAGAGAGAGAGAGACTAAGCTCGTAAGAAATAAAGGAAAGATTTTATATTCAAAACCAGCTTCATCCATGAGATTAAAGCAATAGTCCTGCGTCTTTGTAGGAACAGAAAACCCTAAAAGAAATGGATAAAAACTACTACTACAACATCAACAACTGCAACTTTCTCATCTTGAGCTGCACCCCATAAACATCAAAAAGAAAACAAACACACACACACATATATATATATATATCTCAGATGGATTTGGTTCATGAATTCTGTAATTTTGTTCTTCTTTTTCCTGATTGTTGAAGGTGTATGATCTCTTCGACTAAGGAAACGAATTGTATTGATGTGAATCAGTCCATGCTTGAATTCCATTCCAGACACTTGGATTATCGTTGCCATTGCTGCTACTGTTTGTGGTTGGGGCGTAGGAGCTATCAAAGAGCCACTCAGTCGTCGTATTCCCACCCACACCACAGCTCTTTCTTGGATTACTAACGGCGCAAACATCTGCAGGTTTTGAAATTTCCAGATTCTGAAACAAAATGGGTTGTGGCTTCTGCATATGGTTTTCAAGTAGAGTATCTGTAACGGACGAAACACTACTGCTTTCTTTCTGATTTTCTCCACCAAAAAGCGTAGCCAATCTCTGTTGCTGCAACTTCCAGTGCAGGTCTTGATTCAAAGAACTCAAAGACTCAATGGAAGATGTAAGGTTGCTGTGAACATTCATCGAGCCCATCTGTTGAATTCCGCCATTAAAACCTCCATTCTCTCCTTGCCTTGAATCTGAACAAATGGGGTAACCGAAACCCAACAAAGATCCAGAGCTTCCCGCCGGATTGATGTCGAAGCAAGACGGATTATTAGTAGCAATAGCAGTAGGAGTAGGCGAGATCTCTCGAAATGAAGCAAACTGATTGTGAAAATCAGGCCTTGGAGAAAGAAGCCTAGAGAAAGGGAGTCCACCAAGCTGAAAATCCATGGCTGGAGAGTGACCATGAAAGAACTTCATTCCACCAGTCTCCGACGATGCACCGGTGTCTTTAGAATCGCCGGAGAGCCTGGAACCCGATTTAATCTTCTTGTTTCTCCGACACCCACCGCCTATTGGAACGTTGCGCAAAGCTCCACCTTTTGTCCAGTACCTTCTACATGCCTTGCAGAAATACCGTGGCTGTGTGAGACTGTAATTATTGTAGTAACAGAATTTTGTGTTGGGTGAATCGCATCGTGGGCATTTCATCGCTTGCTCCGGCAGCCTGAGTGTTGAGTTTTTACGGCCTCCAGAGCTGTGGCTATCGTCGTTGCTGACAGGCTTTGCCGGAATATTATCCGGCGACATCCTATATTGGGACTAAAAGAGAGAAACCCAAAAGCTAAGACAAGAGAAATGAAGAAAGAGAAAGGGAAAAGAGAGAAACCCTCATGAGGGTGCTTTCTGGGCTTCCTCTTGAAGAAGCAAAGATACCCGATTCAATTTTCATGCATGGGGTTTAGAGATAAAGGTATGTTCATAGGTGCTTGTGATCTTCATCAAAGAGGAATTGAGAAATCTGTGTTAAGACAACAGCTTAGATCTGGTGTAATAAATAGAGAAACATGAGAAGAAGAAGAAGAGTATTTCCCCTATAAGAAATGCTTAACTTACTACCACATTAGACTATGTAGTCTAATATGCACTCTTCATTGGTCCATGTCTCATTTTTACTACACATGAACTGGAGTTAAGATTCACTCACTCTTAAGATTAAGCAATCTAATCTAATCTAACTTTATAGAAAAGATGGTGTATTATGAGAGGGTAATTTGGGAATTGTAGAAAAGATGTTTAATTGACGGAAATACCCTTCATATAGACATGTGTATCCATGCATGAAAACATGGATGTGATTTGGATAGATAGCAGCCATGACAAGGATAGTAGAGGTAAAGAGCTGCCAGACTGCAGCCTTGTCTATTACTTCCCATGTTGAGTCCTTTTAACAAAACCGCACTGACTTAAAAAGGACCAAGGATTCGCTCCGAAGGATGGTCCCTCAAAAAGAGGCAAAACCCATATTCTAGCTTTACCATGTGTTGTGATAGACTTAGTATCTTAACACTAAAATTAAAATTTCTTAATTGTTTCTCAAAAATAGAGAGTTTTTTAAAATAAAAAATCAATTATTCAACCACCAACTCCGACATCATTCCATATTTCTTCACACACTTTGAGTAATAAGTTTCTATCGGATTAAAAAATAATAACTTAAAATGAAAATGGCAAATAGAAACACTCACCAAATTTAGCGAGCATTTTCACCTTCCTTAAACTGATGAGTTTGTTGGACCTTTATTTTTACATTGAGGCTCCCTAAACTTGGCGAAGATCGCCTGATTAAGAAATATGTTGGAGATGCTCCAAGTATTTTCTAAAATTTTGGGAGGAGAGCATGAATTTGAAGGGGATAAATGTTAGGGCTGTAAATGGATCGGATTTGGATTGGATCTACCTAGATCCCATGTCCGACAGATCCGAATATGATCCAAGATCCACTGGATCATGAATTAACCAATCTGATTACTAATCCAAGATCCGAATCTGACCCGAATCCGATTTGATTAACATTAATATATCTAAAAACCAACATTTTCATTAAAAAAAATAAAGAATTATGATTAATATTGTAGTATATTTGTAAAATTATACAAATATTATTATTATTACTAGTGGGCGGCACGTGCAATGCACGTGAGAGAGAAAGAGGGGAAGGGGAGAGACACTGGGAAGATGGATCCTAGTGAGGACATTTTAATTTGAAAAAAAATAAAATATTTTGGGTTTAGAAACTTGAGGGACTTTTTAGATTAAAAAAAATCGTGAGAGACTGTTAATATAGAAAGGGACATTTTGAGAACCAAAAAGTCACTTTTTCTCTTGAAAAGTAATTACCACATAGAGAGGGTGTGCCTCTTCGTTGTGAGAAACCAAGAGGGATCATGAGAGAAAATAAGGATAAAGATTTGAGGGAATCGTAGAGATATAAAGAGATTATTATTAGTTGTAGTTGATATTACTTCAATACCCCTACTAACTTTTCTCATGTAAAATAAGATAACACAATGTCTTAATTTTTTTTATATGGATTTATGAACAAATTAGGAAAAATGTAAAAAAATTCACCTTACTAACTATGTTCACAGTAAGATACCATGAAATTGGGACTCATTAGGAATATTAGAAGGAAAAAAAACCAACCAACTTTTTAACCCTTCTTCTCTCATTATAATAGTAGAGATATATAATCTAATTGGATCGGATTTTAATCAGATCGGATCACAATAAATCCAAACCCCTTCCAATTATAATTAGATTCAAGATCTCGAATCCGATGGATCTATAATAGGATTAGGATCCCGCCTAATCAGATCTGATTTGGATCGGATCCCGATCCATGGACAACCCTAATTAATGCAGACACTGTAAACTGATAACATTGATGAAAATAATTCTCTATTCCATAATCGTGTTTTAGGATTAGGTTTTAATTTTTAGAATTTGAATCTTAACCTAACACGAGTCATAAAGCACTCCTTTCACTCCAATACAGCATTAACCCTCAAAGCTTCGCATTCTTCTTCATAAAATTTAAAAAATTGATGTGACACTCCATAAAAATCTAGGATTTCAACCAAAAAAAATACTCCTTAAAAATCTAGGATTAGGTTTATGTCTTTTTGTAGTATCAGGCAATCCTTGTGCACTTAGAAGCCTTAAATATAAACTCACACGTGTGAATTCCTATTTCTTTATAGAGATTTAACAATAACAAGAGATCTGGTTGAACGATTAATCATAGCAATCCAAAAAAAAAACCTTATAACAGTGGTAATTTGATAATTACAACTCAAAGAATGGCATTTCTATCACTAGATTTGTTTCTGTAATTGCTAAAATACCCATATCAAAGACTATTTTTGGGTTGCTTCCTGTTCTCTATAACCCTTATGGATAATGCCAACTACACTCTCTTTAAGGAGAAGCATTGTGACACCAGTTTTGACCAATTTTATGTATAACACATTAACATGCAACAAGAGAGTGTTGCTAGCATTATCATAACTTTGATTGTAACTATTTAATACTTTATAAAAAAGAAAACAAGAAAAGTGATTAAAAACTGTCCACAGTAGATAGGTGGAATGTGGGATTCAACATCCAATGGTGTTAAGCATTGAGTGGGGGCCTACAATTTGAAGCATGTGGGGTTTAAAATCACTTTGCTAAAAACAATGCCTATGTTTAGGACCTACCCTATTGCGTACAGTACACACAATCCAAGGACTTAAAGGGTGGGGCAGATGATCTGAAGAGAACTCTGCGATTAGTGTTGTTTCTTCTTCAGAAGTTTCTTTTGTTAATTATATTATATTGAAGGATGAAAGATGCCCAAAGATTATAATATTACTTAGGCTCTTAATAGCATTAAATAGTATATCCATATTTTTTTTTTCTTGGTGAGATATGCGGATAGGCTCCAATCCCGGTTAGTAGGTTAGTATCTGTTTTAAGTCATAGGCAGGTGGAGATGACAACATTCACACCCTCTCGAGAGGCGAACCTAATCAATGGAGTGGTTACAAGCACAAACTAAATAGTATATTCATTGAATAATGAGAAGCAGAAGAAAGTGCATTTGAGAAGACCCTTGAACTGCAAAAGTACTACTACATTGGTACTAAAATTCGAATCGAATCTAATTGGCCTGATCATCTCCTTTTTATTTCTCAAATCATTTGGGTGAAATTTCGGGAATTAGAAGCCAGCATTCATTCCAGGCCCACCACACATTTTTGTGCACGTCAATCAAGACATTAATTTGTATGCACAATTCATTAATTAGCATGTAATGTTACTGGCGGTCTACACACCAGCAACTAACGGAAAAAATCCAAAGTCAACTGAATAATACTAATTGCTAACACCACCTTTTATTATTATTTTTAGTGTAATCTATTTATGAGTGCCCAGGGTGTTAGTGCAAAACATGCGTCTTTCTATTAATAAAAAATGATAACACATATCTTTCCTTTAAAGACGGGTTCAAATAAAGACCGATTTTGGGCAAATTTTGTGGTGGTCCTTATTGGATTACCACAAAACCTTTTCTTAATTGTCCCAAAAAGGGAGTGTAATAAGAGAAGGTGTGGCTAAAATTCAATGAAAACTAGTGAACTTGGCAAGGGTAACTAAGTGCGTGTATATATATATATTATTAGCATATCTCTAGGATTGGGATTGGTACTATTTCCAAACCAAAATCACCAGCTTCAAGTGTTGCTCTCTGGGACCGATGTAATGATATGGTCCTGTCTTGGTTGTTAAACTCGATCTCCTCTGACATTGCTCATAGTGTGATTTATGCCGACACGGCTCAAGCTGTTTGGAAGGATCTTGAAGAGTGTTTCTCCCAAAGCAATGCTCCTAGAATATATCAAATTAAGAGATCGATCTGTACTCTCCTACAAGAGCAATCCTCTTTGACAGCCTACTTTATGAAATTAAAGGGTTGTTGGGATGAGCTTGCATCCTATAATACTGTCCCTAATTGCACATGCGGCATGTTAAAAACACTATCTGAGTATCAACAACAGGAGCATGTTTATCAGTTTCTTATGGGCTTGAATGATTCATACTCGGCTGTCAGGATTCAAATTCTCACCATGGACCCTCTTCCTTCCATAAGTAACACTTACTCTCTCATCCTACAAGAAAGGAAGCAGGGAGAATTGCATGTGACCACTACTTCTATTCCAGATGCTGCAACACTTTCAGTTATCAAGCATGAGACCAACTTTGAGAAATATCAGGACAACGACCACAATAAGACTCGCCAACGCCCTCAGTGTGATCATTGTAAACGTCTTGGTCATGTAAAATCAAAGTGCTATAAGCTCCACGGATACCCACAGAAATCGACTAATGCTACCCACACTTCTATGGATGTCGATAACAGTCGTACAGAGACCACAACTTCGTCTACTCTCATGCCTCAGCTCACTGCAGAACAATACCACCAACTTCTTTCTATCCTCAATCTAGGTACCCCTCAACACACTGCCAACTTGACAAGTAAGTCTATATGTTGCTCTTCCATTTCTCCATCTTCTTGGATCATAGATACTGGTGTATCTGATCATATTACTTATTCCATGGATTCTTTATCAAATGTTATTTCTTGTGATGATGCAAAACCTGTCCATCTTCCTAATGGCATGACTATTCTCATTACTCACAAGGGAAAAGTCTCGCTTTCCCCTGCTTTGTCTCTAGATGATGTTCTTTGTGTACTCGAGTTTAAGTTCAATTTGTTATCCATTAGCAAAATAACTAAAACTCTTAAATGTGCTGTCATTTTTTTCTCCGCATTCTGTGTATTTCAAGACCTTGCAACGAGGAAGATGATTGGACTAGGTAAAGAGCATGGAGGCCTCTACCACTTTTATCCCACTACTTCTCCTACTATTTTATCTACTCACAATAATGAAGACTCCTTTGATGTTTGGCATTGGCGTTTGGGCCATCATTCTTTATCTCGTTTTTTAACTTTAGCTAAAACTGTTGATGGAATTTCTGCTTCGCATTTACATTGTGACATTTGCTCACTTGCAAAGCACACTAGATTACCTTTTACAAATAACAATAATCGATGCAGTGAATCTTTTACTTTGATACATTGTGATATTTGGGGTGATTTTTCTGTTCATTCCCTTTCAGGGGCTCGTTATTTTCTTACCATTGTGGATGATTTTTCTAGATGTACTTGGATTTATTTGATGAAACACAAATTTGAGACTCAATCTCTACTTAAAAATTATTTTGCGATGGTTAAAACTCAGTTTCATCGTTCTATACAACAAATTCGAACTGATAATGGAATCGAATTTCTTTCTCTCCATTCCTTTTTTAATGAGAATGGTGTTGTCCATCAACGAAGTTGTGTTATCACGCCTCAACAAAATAGCGTTGTTGAACGCAAACATAGACATATATTAGAGGTTGCCAAAGCCCTTTGTTTTCAAGCTAATTTACCCTTAAAATTTTGGGGAGAATGTGTTCTTACAGCTGCATATTTAATAAATCGCTTGCCCACTCTCGTCTTGTCTAGAAAAACTCCTCATGAAACTCTTCTAACTACTAAACCCGCTTACAAACATCTTCGTGTCTTTGGGTGCCTTTGTTATGTTCAAAATTTAGCCCCTAGAAGACATAAATTTTCTCCTCGTGCCCTCAAATGTGTTTTCATTGGCTACCCCTTTGGCCAGCATGGTTATCGGGTCTATGACCTCGAGACCCACACTACTTTCACTAGTCAGGATGTTACCTTTCATGAAACTATTTTTCCCTTTCGTTCCATTCCTGACTCCCACACCGCTTCGGCCCCTGTGCTCCCATTACCTATTTCCGACTTGAATACTCATGTCCCTTCTCTAATTCCTTCTCCCAACACCTCTGATAACTCGTCCACCACTGCCCCTACCCCTCCTAATCCTCCTGTTCCTCGGCGTTCTACTCGACATCCTCACCCTCCTTCCCATCTTCGTGACTATCAAATTTTTTTACCTTCTTCTTCCTCTATGGTCTTATTGCCCCCTGCATCATCTTCCCTGACACTCACATCAGGTATTACTCATCCCCTTCAACATTTTATTTCTTATTCTTCTTTATCTCCACAACATTTTGCTTTTACAGCTACCATTTCTTCAGAGTTTGAGCCTAAATATTTCTCTCAAGCTGTTAAGCATCCCAAGTGGCGTGAAGCAATGGTTGCTGAGATTAAAGCTCTTGAACAGAATAACACTTGGTTTTTGACTCCTCTTCCCACTGGGAAAGCACCTATTGACTGTAAATGGGTTTACAAGATTAAGTATCGGTCTGATGGTTCTGTTGAATGTTACAAAGCTCGTCCTGTTGCAAAATGTTACACTCAGGTTGAAGGTATTGATTATCATGAAACTTTTGCTCCAATTGCAAAATTGGTTATTGTTCGATGCCTTCTTGCTATTGCCTCTATCAAACAGTGGCCTCTACATCAATTAGATGTTAACAATGTTTTCTTTCATGGTGATCTTGAAGAGGAGGTTTATATGAAAATTCCTCCCGGTTTTGGTCCACATGGAGAGACTAGAGTTTGTCGTTTGACCAAATCTTTCTATGGTCTTAAACAAGCCTCTCGCAATTGGTTTGCAAAATTTTCTACTACACTTCTTCATGCTGGTTTTAAACAATCAGCAACTGATCATTCTCTTTTCATTTCTACCTCTAGAACTACAATTACTATTGTGCTTGTTTATGCAGATGACATAATTGTGACAGAGAATAATATGGTGACCACTAATGCTTTGAAAGCCTTCCTCCATGGCTGCTTTCACCTTAAGGACCTTAGTCAGCTAAAATATTTTTTGGGCATTGAGGTGGCTCGCTCTCGGCAGGGAATTTTTTTGTCTCAACGGAAATATATTCTTGAAATTTTAGATGAAGCTGGTCTCCTTGGGACACGGCCGGCTGATTTTCCCATGGAACAAAATTTGAAACTTACTCTTCACATGAAGGCCTTTTGGGATTTTAATGTCTTCCAACAGTACTCTTCACATGAAGGCCTTTTGTGATTCTGATTGGGCCAGTTGTGTTGACTCTCGCCGGTCGATTACTGGGTATTGTATATTCCTAGGGGACAGTCCTATTTCTTGGAAAAGAAAAAAGCAATCTACAGTTTCTCGGTCATCTGCAGAAGCTGAATACAGGTCCATGGCATCTACCACATGTGAAATCATTTGGCTCAAGTATTTACTTCGGGATCTTGGCATTTCCCATACACTCCCAGTTGCCCTATCATGTGACAACAAGGCTGCCATCCACATTGCCGCTAATCCAGTATTTCATGAACGTACCAAACACATAGAATTGGATTGTCATATTGTGTGACAACAACTTCAAGCTGGCATCATTCGGCCCGTCTACTCTCCTTCTAAGTTGCAACTAGCTTATGTATTTACTAAAGCACTTGGAAGAGATCAATTTCGCTTTCTGACATCCAAGTTAGGCGTTCATGATATTCACGCTCTAACTTGAGGGGGAGTATTAGCATATCTCTAGGATTGGGATTGATTTGTCAATCCCATCCTTTCCTCCCAAAGATCTTCTTTCCTTATCTCCCTAGGATCTTTGGGATTCTTTCATTTTTCTATTATTTCCCTTTTCTATTATCTCTTGAACATTATATAAGAAAGTGATTGTTAGAAGCTTTGTAATCAAGAACGTCAGTGACTGTATGAAGTAAGGTAGCAATAAAGACAGTGATAGGTTTATCACCGTGGATGTAGGCATTGCCAAACCACGTAACCTCTGTGTTCTCCTTTCTTCTTTTACTGCGCGTTATTTATTTTATATATATATATATATACTCTCCAAAATAAAATGATAATAGGAGCAACCCAAAAAAGCCATTAACATGAGAGTTTTAGAAAGTACAAGAAAAAAGTTAGAGAGAAAAATATCCTTCTTTATATTTGTAAGCTACCACTACCATGAGTTTTTTTTTTTTTTTTTAGATGCACAATTTTTTTATCTATTGAACATGAAGTCTTAGTTCATAATTAATCTCTTAAATGTAAGAACACTTTAATATTTTTATTGGAGACAATTAATAACATAAATAAACTATGAACATCAGTGATGATATCATCGGCGGCTTGACTCGTGATAAGTGAAGTAGGGTAAAATGGCGAAGAGAAATATGCAGCTCACTAATATTTTCAAACATAAAAATGGAAAGAAAAACAGCTAAAATCCAGATGAGATGAGAAAGAGAAAAGAAAGCTCGTGAGAGAATGGGTGGGGAATCCCGTGAAGCCAAACCAAATACAAGGACTACTTCTTCTGCAACCACTCATCAAACGTTACATCCCAGGTGCCATCATCTATTATTATTTAATAATAATATAATGGATATATATATATATTTTGGTATGAATATTATAATAGATATTGAATCTGTGAAAGTTGAAAGCTCTACGAATAAAAAGAGAACCGGAGCGCCAGGGCCCTTATTCGCCATCATGAGGGATGTAATCCTTATTTGTTCGGTGCGTGTGGATCGAGGGGTCTGCACATGCTCGGGAGATGGGCGGAATAGGACTTGTGTTGCCAAACAATTACAAAAGAAGAAATAAAAAGACTACAATAGAAGAGGGTTGGGAAGTTTTTATTTTTGGATAACCGTGGATATCCAAACTAGTCTCACTTGCTACATAGGGAATACTTCCACCCTATGCAACCGTTAGTGAGAGGAGTTAGGAATCGAACTCGAGACCTCAGGTTAAAAAAAAAAATGTAGAAGCCTGGATCCTCTCTCATGAAATTCATGTGCACAAGAGTACAAACAAAAGCAAAATGCCAGTAAGAAAGAAAAGATCGGGAAAATACTGATATGTCATTGCAACTTAGCATGACCAAAGTGCCCTTGCATATATAAGGAGAATAAATGAAGAGACAAAAAGCAATTTAATCCTTCAATATATTGCTTCTTGTGGATGTGGTGGTGTTACAAGAGGCATGCTAGCCCAACTCTCGGTCAAACTCTACTCTCAGCCTCCTCCAACCACCTATCCATTATCAAATTAGTTATGGTGGTTAAAGCACTATCTCTCATCAAGAATTGACAAGTGGTTGGTGGAGACTGAGAGTAGAGTTTGATTGAGAGTAGGGCTAGCATTCCTCGGCGTTACAATGACCACAGGAGCAACTGAGCAAATATGCCTGGATTATTGGAGTTTGGACTGGCCGAATTTAGGGCGTGTTTGTTTGTTTAGCAAGAAAGTGAGGGAAAGACCGAAAGTAAAAGAAAATTGTGTTTCCTATCACTTTTCTTGCGTTTTGGTGTGCAAGAAACAACTTTTTTTCTTACACTTTTTCAAATTGTGACAAAACTTTCTAAAAACGTCCTCGAGATGGTTATTTGGATAGAAAATTTAAGTTTCCTTTCTTTTCTTTTATTTCACGCCGTTCTCACCAAACAAACGCACCTCAAGGGTTCTAGTAAAAGTTTGGGTGCTAGCTATGCCTTATAGATCAACCCTAGTACAGTCCAATACCAATCAATTTCATCTGCTACCCTATATACTGCAATGCAACAATGAGGTCTATGTATTCGATATTTCTGACTGTTTGAACGACAAAACTTTCCGGGCAAGATAGCAAACAAAACTCAACACTAGAAGGAAAATAATCCCCTCCTTGCCTGGTGCCGCGAGTAGGGCATCTCCGTCCCCCCCTTTTCTCACCATGTGTGCCCTTTCAACCCCCTTTAACCGTGGTTATGATTCACAAATCCTTATGGTTCATATTTTCAACCTTTGTTCTTTAAAAAATTAACCACAATTAAAAAGGAGCTACTCATAGTTTTAAAAAAAGGACACTTGGCAAGAAAAGGGAGGACAAGACAGTGCCTCGAGGAGCAAACTATTACTCATACAAGAATATGCAAATTTTCACGCTCTTAGAAAACTCTCCAGATTTGGCAAGCTTTTCTCATAATTATCAAGTGTTTTTCCCCTGCTTGCAGCCAATTGCCAATTTATTAGTGAAGTCTTGAAGGTTAAAATGAGTGAAATTATTTATGATTTCGACTTAGGTCCTCAAAGCCAACTCCCTGTCATTAGTGCTTTTCCCTTCCCTTACAGGCAATAGGGGCTAACAGTATTATTACAGGAGGAAGACGTAGAAACAACTGGAGAACAATCATTCTGTAAGATACATTCTTCTTCACATTCAAATCTTTTAGTCCATCCTTCTCTGCTTTAGTTTTCTGTATCTTAGTAGTTTCTCATTATTTCTGTAGAGATACTTCTCCATATGCATGATTGACAATTTTTATTTTTTTATTTTTTTTTTCCGTCCATTGTTCGCCAAATAGAGATTTACTAAGGCACCAGAATAAGTAAACAGAGGCTCTCATTTGCACCATATAAAAGATGGAAGAGAACAAGAGATGAATTGGCAAATACAAAACTGCCAGGAGTATTTGCCATAGCAAACTTATAATAAAAATACTGTACAGTAAATTAACATATGTCAATTCAGATGCTCTTTCCAAGTCCCCATTTCAATTTCCTTCTTCCTATTCGAAAACTATTATCTACAGGACTAAGTTCCATGTCCTTTAACCGAACCCGAATCCTTCGTTGGCTTCATGAATAGCCAGAAGCAGTCTTTCCTCCAGATGTTGTTTGGAAGGATACTCTGGTAGATCCAACTGATTGAAACTGCAGCGATCAAGGCATGAAAAGGGGTAAATTGCCCAATAAAGTGTAGAGTTCGTATAAATTAAACAAAAGAAAATCAAAATCACGGTTTGATTCCAGACAAAATAAGTAGACCGAAAACAAAACTCCCACACACAGAGAACGATGGAAAAGATAAACTGACTGAGATTGATGAATGGCTGTTAATATGTACATATAGAACATGGGTAAAATGATTGGTGCACAATGACCTATAAAAGAATGATAGGCGCAGAATGATACCAAGTATGAGCAGAAGGCAAGTGATCAGCGCTGCCGTAGGCCTTGTGAATTTGAAACCACTGCGATCCTGAAATGCCTTGTAGCGCACTGAAACCTTCTAAAGGTACCTACAAGAATAGGTGGGCAACACTTTTAGCATAACCACATCATATATTTAATATCTACAAAACCAGTCTCCCAACTCCTGCCAATCCAGCAAATCTGCTGATATACATTAACACCGAACAAAGTGAAAATGGAGAAAGTTCAAGATTTAGGTGCATTCCCTGAACATTGTTCCAATGGAACAAAGCTTATTATACAGTTCCTGAATACAGGGAATATATTAGACCAAGGGGAAGAGATAGTTATTCCTCAAAAATGGGTAAGGATAGAACTAGGAGAATTGCAACAAGCATCGACATTTGCCCAATATGCCTCAGATCAGAAGTCACTATTAGTGCTTCTAGAACTCTCACTGCAGTAATTTCAGTTCCAGTTTTAGGTGCTACAACTTTTAAGCTCAAAACAATTGACAATAGTGTTGAAGGAAGGGGGAAGAATATTAAACGAAGGCCTGCAATCAGGGTTCCCTTTTACTCCCGTTCAACCGACTCAACACCACCCACTACATTCTAAGACATCAACTTTCAATCAATCAGTCTAGTAGCAGATTTTCAGGCCAATATTTCCTCTCTTTTGTATTTTTTTTCATTTTTTTAATGTCACTTACATCTTATCGATACCCCGAATTGATATCAAATCATATCACCCTCACAGGAGAGTACAAATAAAGCCAAGAGGAAAACTACACATCGTCAAGAAATAACAACTAAGGTACAAAGTAAATCATAATGAAAAATATTACGAAAAATTGGTTGTACAGTATTCAGAAAAGAAAGACATAGCTTTCAAAATAAGATGTCATCTAATAAAGAGGAAAAAGAAAAAACCAGTAAAAAAGGAGAGGCAAAAGAAAGACCCCCAAAAAAGGGAAAGAAAGAAAATGAAAATAGATAAGAAACAAGGAAACAAAAAGTCTTGAAGAACGAAGAGAACATGATCAACACGCACGATGGGACATACACACTATTATATTCTTGTCGAGAAGCACTCTTCAATAGCAACTAAACAATTCTCCTGCATCGAAGCAAGAGACAATGGCATTTCAGCTCTCCAGCATCACCTCCTGCTTAGGCTACTATATGAGGCAGTGGCTAAGTTTTCATGTACCTCTGGGAATGCAAACTGTGGTGGTGCTGTTGCAGCAAGTTCATATTTTCAAAGGAGTTTTGGCCAAATAAGCCTGAAGTTAATTATCTTGGAACTTCCAACATGTGCTTGATATGCAATAATTCCAAAGTAAATGTTAATCATCTGTTATTCACTCTAAAATTTTCAAGGAGGTTCGTACGGCTTCTATCTCTTCTTGGAATAGAGTAGATTCTCTCCAAGCATAGTGGAGGAGTCAAGGATTAAAAATACGGTTTCAAGGGATGTATCGGTCCCAACCAAAACCTATACATATCGGTTTCGAGCAAAACATATAAATTAAAAAAAATCAAATTAAATTTTAAAAATATCAAATGAGTTATAAGAACTAAATATAAAGTCACGGGAAGCGACTTAAAAACAAAGTAGCAAACAAAACTAAAATTACACAATGAATTAAAACATGAATAACTAATAAACAATACGTATCGCTCGTTTCGTATCAGTATAAATATCATATAGGTGACTACCGATACCATACCTATACGTATCGCCCGTTTCGTATCAGTTTCGGCGATTTTTATTCCATGGGAGGGGTAGATCACGAGTTGGTGCATGCCCGCTACACTCACACTAGCATCATACAATGATGCTCCTAATAATGCTACAAATTAAGTGAAACTTTTCCAAGGATAAAGCGGATGCATGCACCAACTTTATGTAAAAAGGCTATGGTCATAGGATGATATATTTGAAAATAGTCATATATGACAACCAAGAGGTAGCAATCACAACAGCATGTTCTAAGCCCTGCATCTCATGGAAAATCAGGTCCATAGTCCATATACACCTGATAGTGTCAACAATAATGCCATCAACTCAGACAATATATTGGAGTAACAGTAGGTACAAAAGTTTTCTGTTTTATTTCAGTGTATCCCTTTTGAGTTTACAAATTCTTGTGTTCCCTTTGTATGCTTTTTTTTTTTTTATCGGTAAATATGATATATATTGATAAACTGAAGAAAAGCATACATAAAGACAGTTTACTAAGATTATGAACCAAAAGATAAAGTAGACACAGTCTATATCAAACATAAGCAAAACATAAAGCTTTCTAGATCCATCACAACCTAGATAAACCCTTCCTCCTCAAAGTCCTTCCTAATGGCACACCAGGATTTTAGAAGATCGCATGCAATGGAGAAAATCCTCTCTTCAGAAAAAGTTGTGCCATTGAAAACTCTTATTTTGCGCTCCGTCCATAGAACCCAACATATAGATCTTGGTAACATAGCCCGGACCACTAAAGTAAGAACCTCCAACGGAATCGATAGCCAACAAGATAAGGAGTCCCAAAAGGACCAAGGAAAGATCCAAATGATCCCCAGATAGGGATGAAACTTGCTCCAAACAGCAGAGGCGAAGGGACAATGTAATAATAAACGGTTCGCCGACTCTTCTGAACTAAGGCACAGAAAGGAACAGTTAGCTAACTTTCATCCTCTATTTTTCAAGTGACAGCATGTGAGAATTTTATCCACTGTCGTCCAAAGGAAGAATGCCACCTTCAATTGAATATTTGGATTCTAAACAGCCCGATGGAAAAAAAGGCGAGCTAGGACTGGCCCACAAATAATGGAAATAGGATCTCACTGAAAAAAGACCTTTGGGGCCTTTAGACCAAATCCAAACATCCTCCCTCAGAGGACTGGGGGTTACACAAGACAAGCGCCTCAAAAGATGCAGGAAATCAACTATTTTGGTATGCTTTCTCTGGTATGATTTTGATTTAATATATTTTTTTGATTACCAATAATGAAAAACTAAAGTAATATAGGTTTAATGGTTTATTCCAAATCCAGAAGATACAAAATATGTATATACAGACTGCCTCGGAAATCATATTTGTTATAATGTGTTGGAGTTGAATAGTTAAAACTTTTAACTTAAAAGTTAATTTAGAAAATGTGTTGATCTATGAAGGAGGGGGGATTTAGATCCAAGATCATTGAATAAAATGATCAAGCCTTTATTGGGTAAGCATCTGCGGAGATATCAGGAGGGGAGAGTTTATGAGGAGGGTTATAACTTATAAATGCTAAATATAGGACTGTGTGAGATAAGAGGTTCCTATGGTGTTGGGTTATGGAAAGCAGTATTAAAATTGAAAATTAAAAATCAATTTGACATAGGCATAACCTTCAAGAAAGAGGGGCAGAATACGTTAACTTTGAGAAGATAATTGGTGTGGCCAAACCTCGCTAATTGTGTGCCGAAGGCAATTTGGTCTGTTTTTCCTAGAGTAAGCATGTTCTACACGGAAAGAAAGAAACAAGAGAGATTTTGAGGACTCCCTTTTAGCCAGCCCATATATGTTCACGTATCCGTTTGCTTGTCTTTGAATGGTGTTCAATTCGGCGAGATGGGGAGATATGAGAGAGGTGTTGGGGCTGAATTTTGTTTAGATTGAGCTTCTAAGCCATCTCTTTCAGCCTAGGATGTGCTCTGCAAGTTTTTTGTGTCTTTGTTTCTCTCGAGTTTACATACTTGTGACCTCATTTTTGATGTATTGCCTCGTTTTCGGCTTTTAGATAATAAAATCATTGATTACCAATCAAAAATAAATTGGATTGTTGGTAGCTTGACTGAGAATGCTTCTTTCCCTCACAAGATGATTTGGAAGCCAATGGCTCCCTCAAAGGTAAATTTTTTTGTTTGACCTTGGCCCACAATAAAGTCAATACATGTGCCATGTGTGTGTTATGGCATGCATGACAATGAATCATGTAATCACCTCTTTATTCATCGCAGAGTAGCTTGGGGAATTTGGAGTTCGTTTCTATCTCTTGCACGTTTGCCTTGAGCTGTGCCATTTGATAGTCATGTTTTTCTATCTGAGTGGATCAATATTTGGCCAGGCGAGTACAGAATCTATGGAGAAGCACCATAACTCGATGTTGTGGTCGATTTGGGAGGAAAGGAATGACAAGATTTTCAGAGGTAGAAATTCCAGCATCTCTTCTTTGATTGAAAAAATTATTGTTTGGGCTGCATCTTGGATGGCTCTCTCTCCTATTTTCAAGGGGGTGAAAAGCATCGACATCATTATAGATTGGGCGACTGCTGCCTTGTCCACTCCTTTGTTGTCGCTTATCAGCCGCACTTGTCTCCTCCTAGAGGCTATTTCAAGCTCAACTTTGATGGAAGGGTGCTGGGGGTATCATTAGAGACTGGAAAGGCAACTGTATTCTCCGCTACTCTAAGCCGGATCGAGTGGTAATATTTAAACTTGCTGAGATCCTTTGCGGAAGGTCTTCTACTTTCCATCCCCTTTGGGTCTTCCTTCCATCACCGTTGAAGGAGATTCGAGAAGCGCCATCAGGTGGGTGGCTGGTTTTAAGTGTGGTCCGTGGAGATTCTGTCACTCATTAGGGAGATGCTCAGGATCTGATTTTCTAAAAGAACGTCTCATTTTCTTAGATTCCCCAGTCGGCAATCGAGAAGGCTCGAAAAGGCTGACAACTTAGCTAAAGAAGGTGTTCTTTATGTTGCTTTATTATATGATAGATCACCCTAATGACTTGTTTGTTTAGCTTCCTTATTTTTTAAAATTCTTTTTAGTTTACCGGATTGTTGTTTCCAGGTTTGTTTCCTTTATTTGTTGTTATTGCTAAAAACAATTACAAGAAATGATGAGGAAGTTTGGACTCCTAAGCCCTAAGATGAGAAGAAACCTTGATCACCAAGAAATTGAAGATTTCTTACACTTATTGACATGTGTAAATTTGCCTAATTCCCTCGTCAGAGATGGCAGACTATGGTCTAGGGCTAGTGGAGGCCCATTGTCAGTGTAATCATTCTATATATTCTTATGCGACAGCCCCTCTCTTCCCTTCTCATATCCTGTTGAGGTCGATAACATAAAAAATAGAGTGGAAGATGGCAAATAGAAATTTCCTTTGTATGACTGAGGTAGAAAAATTCGACCATCTATCGTCAGTGTCCTTTGCTCAATTAATCTACCATCAGTTTCCATCCCATAGGGTTAAAGTGGGGTTCTCTCACTCACTGAGGTTTCATTTCTAGTTGGGTCATGAAAGATTTGGTGGGACTTCAGTCTATTTTGTGGAAGATGCTTCCGAGGGATAAGTTGGAAGATTTGGGAGGAGAGAAACAACAATGTCTGTAGGCAGCAAAATTTTATCGTAGCTGGGGACTATGGGATGCACAAGCTTCAACTTTCAATGTACCCACCTCACACCAAATCAAATAAGTGGGGTGCACCTAGGGCTGTAAACGGAGTGGATTCGGAGCGGATATTGGTATATCCGATTATATATCTGGATATCCGAATCCGAATACATATCCGGCGGATAGTGAAATATGATATCCGTATCAAACTCCTATTAAAATATCCGAATTCGGATAGTATCCGAATTATCCAATTTAAAAAAAAAAAAAATTAAAAATATAAATTAATATTTAAAAAATGTAAAAATATATATTTTAAAGGTTATATTAATTTTATAAATTTAAAATATATTATTTATATATATTATATAATCGAACGGATATTTATCAGATCGGATATAACAGTATCCGAATCCGTATTTGATTATAAACGGAAAGTATTTTACTATCCGAATCCGCTCCGCCGGATACCTATCCGGATAATTATCCAACTAAATGGATTCGGATACGGATAATATCTGCATCCGTTTACAGCCCTAGGTGCACCTATCATTCGGTACACTCATCTTACACCCAAACCAAACTAAGAAGGGGGTGTATCAAAATTATTACAACCGCCTTACACCCAATCATAGGGGTGGGGTGTACTAGATCACACCCCACCCTCTCTCTACATCTCTCTCTATGTTATTCTCTCTATTGGGTGTATCAATCATGATACACCCACCCATCTCTCTCTCTCTCTCTCTCTCTGTTTTTTCATAGCAAGAGAGGTGTTTGCTGCCAACTCCTCTCTTATCTCTTCCCTCTCCTCTCACATTAGTCACCATTACTATCCTCTCCTCTCACCACATCTCTAACTCCTACTTACATCCCCATCCCGTCATGTTTCTCCACCTATCCCACTCCACCCCTCTTCCCTCCCATTCTCTCATCTAACCTTACTCTCTTTTCTATCCACGTCATAGTACTAAAACTCCTTGAGTTGACTCGAAACTCGACCGAGTCAATTTGACTCGGCTGGGTTTCAAGTCAACTCGCTTGGAAAAATCGGTTTTGAATAATCGGAGAAAACTCGAACGATTCAGGCCAAGTTGGGTCGGTTTATTGACTCGACTCGACTCAACTTAGGCGAGTCTTTAACTAGACACATGCATGATGGATTTTCTTCACTAATGCAATCACAATGACTAGTATTACCCCTTCTTTCACAGCACGGTGGCCGCCTTCCATAACCATCATAGCATGGTCTACAACAAACCCCAAATGGGTAGGCTGGAACAAGGTAAGCCTACCCCGTTCGTTATTAACAAATTAATAACGGATCATTTTCTGTTTTGCAAAAACAAAACCACAACATAACCTAGTCTTGGAGAAAAAGACTCCAAAAGAATTTGTTTTGTCTGGTTTGGCTGAAAAAAAAATTGAAATTATTATTGCCACAAATTGTTAGACGCTTATCTTGTTTGTTAATGGTAGTGGTGCTTTAGTTTGAGGTTGTTTAATATCTATCATGATTGCTAGTTATTTGATGGTACTATTGTTGAAATATTAGAATTTTTATTTTCTTTTTTTATCTAGAGTTTTATAACACACACACACACATATATATACACACACAATTATAGATATATTTCCGAGTCAACCGAGTCGAGCTTTTTCGAATCTTCCAAGTTACTCGACCCGGCTAATTTTTGAATCGAGTCGAGTTTTTGAACAATGATCCACGTTTTCTCATCACCGTTTCCCATTCAAACTCCCAACTCCCTAACCACTCACTTCTCTTCGTCTCTTTCCCTCATATATCCCCACATGCCCTTCTCTCCCATTTCTCTTCTCTCTCTTCTATTTAAAGAAACCCAAACAGCAACCACTAATAGGGAGAAGATGGCTGAAAATTAGAACATGAGAGGATATAAAAAGATGACACAAAGAGGAAAGGCAGCAAAAAGGATGTTGGAGGGAAGTCCCTGTAAGGGAGTTCGAACCAAAAAGGATGTTGGAAGGAAGTCCCTATAAGGGAGTTCAAAATTATGGTTAGCATTCTCAATAGCTATCTCTCCCTTTCTCATATCTCGTCCTTTTCTCAAATGATGGACAGCAACTCAGAAAAAAAAACAGAGAACATAAAGGGGGGGGAAGAGCATACGACATTGAGGGCACATCATCTCTCTTTCTTTCTCTCTTATTTAACAGCAAGCCAACTACAAAAAGAGGGTCACCATTCACAAAGAGAGTACAAAATGTCAAAAGCAGTAGCAGAGAAGAGAGAACATATGGCGGGGAGAAAATAGAAGAAAACAGAAATCTCCCTCAGTGGAGATATGTAACAAAAAATAGCGTTTTTTTCAAAAATTCGCGCATTTTTGCTTTGCCGAATTTTTCGAATTATTCACGAATTTTCCGGATTATTCCCGAATTATTTTTTCAAATTTGGCAAAAAAACTACTAATTTTGTATATTTTTTAATCAAATTGTTCGGTATAATTTTATATTTTTTATTTGTTCTGAATTTTTTTTCCCGAATTTTTCCGAACTTGACTTCTACCGAATTATTCCCGAACCCCGACTTTGTCACAATGGTGGAGATCTCTCTTATCTCAACAGCATTTTTTTCCTCTCCCTCTCACTTCTCTCTGGAGTTATTCAAAGAAAGCAGGGGCAGAAACCATAAATAGATCTCTCACAAAGGGTGGGTGGCGCTCTCGAAAGTCCACTACAAGAGGCGACTCTCTCTCACTCTATTTTCTTTTCGTGAGCATAGGGCTCTCAATTACAGCAACACTATGGTGTGATCAGATAGAAGTCAAGTCTGCAGGCCCTCACAACAGCAGCAGCACATCCAAAGCAGAGAAGACGAACAGATCTTCCTCTCTATTACAACAACTCCTCTTCAAGTCATTTATGGCAGCCTACACTTTGAACAGTGTAGGAAAGGATCTGGTCAGATCTTGGAGGGAAGTAGTGGAGCTAACCTCTCTCTCTGTTACAGTACAGTAGTTATTCAGGAGATGAGAAATATCAGGGGAGATCTGTCAGTGCCGATCTACGACCAATCCCTCTCTTGATCTCCTTCCTTGTAAAGAGGGAAAGCAAGCTCTTTCCTCCACTATTGTGTTTTCAGTAGGTTTGGGCACTATAAGCCTCCGCAGTGGCCATTCCAGCACCCCCAAAAGGGGAGCAGTAAGTGCCAGCCTTCGGGCTGAGCCTCCATGCAGCCATCCTGTACCCCCAAGAAGGGAGCAGTAATGCTCAGCCCTTGGGCTATGCCTCCACAGCAGCAGTCCAGCACCCCCTTGAGGGGAGCAGTAAGGCTTAGCCCTTGGGCTATACCTCAACAACAACAAATCAGCACCCCTTTTAGGGGTGCAGTACAGGTTAGTCCTCGGGCTAACCTCCATCTCAATCCCTCAACAGATGGGGTGTACAAACCAGTCGTTAGGCTGAATCTCTTCACTCTTGCTCCCTCAACCAAGAGGGTGTACAGGCCAGCTCTCGGACAGAGCCTCTTTTTAAGCAACTTAAAAAGAGAAAATAAAAACAAATAATATAGTTCTAAACATAGTAACAGATGGTTCGGAAATAATTTGGCAAGGGTCAAGTACGGAAATATATAGGGAAAAAAATGGAGATTTTTTAAAAATAATTATAAAAATTAGAAATCTGATACTTATTAATATATCTAACAAATTAGTGAGATAATATACAAAAACAAAAAAAATTATAGCCAACAATAATAAGTTTATAACATCATTTTATCTTTCAATTTCATTCTATCAGCGCATCAAAATTCATTAAGACATCAACTATCAAAATCAAAATCAAGACTGATTATTTGCATTTTCACAACTTCATCAACAAAAAGAAAAGGAACCGTAGAGGCCAGCTCTCGGGCTGAGCCTATTTATCAGTTCCCCCAAAAGGCCCAGACATGTGAGCTTTCAGGCTGAGCCTCTTTATCTCAGCTCCCCTAAAAAGGATCTGTACAGGCCAACTCTCAGTTTGGTCATACGTTTTCACAAATGAGGACACAAATAAAGAATGGAGATATGGCTTTGGACCCCTACAAATCCAAGGACAAGAAACTCTCACCTTCAAATAAGTAATCACCCCAATAGCAAGAACATTACAAGCCCTCTCATGAGGCACCCATGTAAGCCCAACGGGCATCCTCTTAATAGGACACAATTGTTTCATTACTTTGCTTTCTCTCTTTCCTTCTTCTAAATTAGAAGTGGTTCTATAAAAGAAAGTAATTAACGGCTTAGATTTATCTAGGCCGGAAGGGATGTCCCTCCCACATAAAATAATAAACTCCGATTGACGGGGGAATATTTGACACCGAAATTTGGATGTCTCATTCTCTTTGAGACACTCGGAATTTGATAGTACAGTGTCTTTGATCACAAATCCTCCTTTAAAGGGTCTGGTTGTCTAATTCTAAGCTCATTCTTTCTTGGTGCTCTATTAGGAAGCATTTTGTGGATTTAGTTGTGCATTCTTTTCTGTCTGGTTAGATATTTTGTTCTTTTGGAGAGGCGTGGTCATTAGGACCATGTAAGACCGTGGTGGTTCACTACTTCGCGAACATCCTTAGTATATATCTTTCTCATTTATACTATCATCCTTTCCCAATAAAAAAAAGTTAACAGTTTACTTCAACTGCAGTCATATCTTCTGATTTGCAGTTTAATTCACCAAGTAAGCCACTTAAGCACATACTTGGTGAAGTAAAGCACCCTTGGACATTAGTGTTGAATATTGTGTATCATATAATATTGTGTATCTTAAATGTAGATACAAGGTCTTACAAGCTCACCTCGGTGCACAAAGGGTATATCAATACTTTTTTTATCACTAAACAGAGGTTCCATTAAAGATCCATAAAAAATATATATATAAATCAAAAGTTCACTAGGAAGTAAGCTGGAAAACAGGAAACAAATTAGGTATCAAAAGCAGAAAGACACGCAAAAGATATCCAAAGGTGCTAGTCTTCGGCTACAATAGTAGGTCCAAGGTTGTTAAATCATAATCGAATGGTAAATCGTTTTAGGACCGATTCGATTCAAATCGGGATTCAAATCGTAAATCGTAAGATGCAATCTATTTTTTAAAAAATACATTAAAAATCAAGAAAATTGAATAATCCATTATCTAAAAGTTTTCATTCATATCTATAGATAAGATAAAGTAATGATTATTTCATTGCATACACTATACAAAATGCAAATGAACTACATAAAAAAAAACATGACCCTCCAATATCATCAAAGATAAATCAACAAAAACACTATACAAAATACAAATGAACTACATAAAACGAAACATGACCCTTCAATATCATCAAAGATAAATCAACAAAAATAAACTCATATAATCATGTTGTATGAGATCAAATATCAAAAGACTTGTACAATTAATAAGACTAACAAAATAAACTATCAAGTTCTCCCAGAGTCCCACTCTCCAACTCCATCCTTTTCTTTTTCCTCATTTCTTCTTTTTTCTTTATATTTTTTTCTCGTTTAACGACAACAAAGAGAAAACCCAAATAGGGGTTTTGGCATGTCTGTAACAGGGGTTTTCCCGTTTCTTCTCTCTTCTTAAAAGACAAAAAATGTATTTAGAAAATTGAAACAATAAAAAAAATTAAAAAAAAATAAATTTTGTATTTGTCCGTAACAGGGGTTTCGTGCTCGAATCACATGAATCATACGATTTGAATAACAAATGGCAATCTAAATCACAAATCGAATGGGATTAACCCGATTAAGATTTTCACCATCGTTTTGCCTGGGATTCGATTCAAATCCTACAATTTGAATCGCAAATCGCAAGAATTTAACAACCATGGGTAGGTTCCCTACTGGCCCTACGTCCACAATCTCTTTATGAGATGAGCATGAAAACTTTATAAGACGTTGGATATGCATACATTGAAGAGAATGGGAGATGGAGATATCGTCAAAAACTCTCAAGTTTCTCTCCTTCTAAATACTCCATTCTATGGTTAGGGGTGTCAATGAGCCGTGCTAGCCCGGTGGTACGGAATGAAAAAAGCCCGCCCATTACCCATATTTTAGGCCCCTATGTCTTGGGACAGGCTTGATTTCTTCTGACCATTTAAATGTGGGCCGGGCTAGGGATTCTCCTTAAAGCCCGATCCCGAAATAATTTAGGTATTTATATATATATATATATGTGTGTGTGTGTGTGTGTGTGTGTGTGTACATGTGTACTTTAGTTGTGAGCATAGATGTAGGACTAGAGGTTAAGAGGAAAATGAGGATATGGGTTGGTTTCCTGCAACCTACAGGTGTGAGCCATTGGGTTCAATTAAAGCTTGGAAGCAAGTTCTTTTGGTTCCAATTACCTTTGTATATTGGGTAAATATGATGTTTTCCTTTGAAAAAATAAATTTGTGAGTTTTTATTTGACTAGACAAAGAGATACTGATTGTGTCAAATCACGTTTGAGATTTTTTTCTCTCTTAACCATAAGCCATTGCATAGTTTTAGTGGGTATTTTACCATGGTCCTTTTGGATGTGGAGTGTAGATTTGAACTAGGACATTGTAGCCATGGTGTAACTTCACAGGAATTCTCAATGGAGAATGATAATGAGGGCCTGGATTGTACTTGTGATCACGCGAAAAGGATGTAGTAGGTGATAGCTATGAAATGTCACTATGAGCCCGCACATAAGAAGGGGTAACAAATGTTTTGATTATTGTTGAGAAATGAGACATAGCTATGTTACCCGGTGCATCTTCAAGGACATTTGCAATTTTGATGCATATAAAACTAATAAATAAATTTTTGTCTATCATACAGATAAGGCATCACTGTCATTATAAAGAGACGTTGATTGGCCTACCATTCGTATTACTGTCAAGCCCAGATTCGGCCCAAGTCTAGCCCGGCCCGTGTTAGAGCAGGGGTAGGGCTTGACTCGTCCAAGCCCGACTGAGGTTGGACCGAGCTTGGGCTCAATAGATTTATGGGCAGGTTGGGCTTGGACAACCCCTGGCCCAACCCGAGCCTATTGACATCCCTGGGATTCGATTCAAATCCTACAATTTGAATCGCAAATCGCAAGAATTTAACAACCATGGGTAGGTTCCCTACTGGCCCTACGTCCACAATCTCTTTATGAGATGAGCATGAAAACATTATAAGACGTTGGATACGCATACATAGAAGAGAATGGGAGATGGAGAGATCGTCAAAAACTCTCAAGTTTCTCTCCTTCTAAATACTCCATTCTATGGTTAGGGGTGTCAATGAGCCGGGCTAGCCTGGTTGTACGGAATGAAAAAAGCCCGCCCATTAACCATATTTTAGGCCCCTATGTCTTGGGACAAGCTTGATTTCTTCTGACCATTTAAATGTGCGCCGGGCTAGGGATTCTCCTTAAAGCCCGATCCCGAAATAATTTAGGTATTTATATATATATATATATGTGTGTGTGTGTGTGTGTGAGGCGTCGCTTGATGAACAATCTGATGCAAACATTTCCCTATCTCCCAATATGAACTCCAATTTTGTATCATCTTCTATTTAAGATATTTATGCATTTTAATTGTTACATAAACTTAAAAAGAACTAATAAATGTGCATATAAATTAATAAATAATTAAAAAGTCATCTCACAAATGAAATTTAGCTTCCAAAGCCACTATATAAACATAAAGTTTTGTAATTCTGTAAGTACAGTGCCTGAGAAGAGAAGAGAAGGAACCTTATCTAGTATTTTTATTTTTTTTTGTAATTCTGTAATTACAATAATAGAGAGAACCAGTGTTGTCCAATAATACAGAGACACAGAGACAGTGCTGTCCAATAATACAGAGAACCAACTCTGTAATTACAATAATACAGACCACCAATTCTGTTATTTGTGGCTGTATTTAAAGTTTAAACAATGGTTAAAAACAAAGTGGCTGTATTTGGACAGTGCCACGGTGGATGCTAGTTCTGTCCAACATAAAAAAAAAAGAACCAGTGCTTTTATCAATTGAAAGGGAGAGCAGTCATTACGTGAGTGAGAGCACTAGTGCTTTTATCAAACACGGAAAAATCCAGTAATTCTGTAAGTACAGTGCGCTTATTCTTTAATTTGTATGTTAGCTAACAAAAGCAAAGGGAAAGATTGTCAAAACAGTGGGAAAACAATTGAAAAATCCAGATTGACTATTGAAAAGATTGTCAAAACAGTGGGAAAACAATTGAAAAATCCAGATTGACAATTGAAAAGTTCAGATTGGAAGAGAGAACAAGGGAGAGAGAGATGGACAGAGAGAGAGAGAGAAAACAGGGGATTGGGAGATATCGGTTGGGATAGAAAGAGAACGAACATGAGTAACAGAGAGCGCAAGGGACTGAGAGAGAGAGACAAACAAGGGTGCATGGAGGTGGGCAGCAGTAGAGAGAGAGAGATGAGAGAGAGATAAGAGAGAGAGAGAGAGAGAGAGAGAGAGAGAGCTTGTCGAGAACAGGATGGCTGGTTGCAGGTTTCTCTTCTCTTCTCTTCTCTTCTCTTCTCTTCTCTTCTCTTCTCTTCGTTTCCTCTTTTCTGTAGAGTGTTAGAGTCGTAGACAATAAACAAACCTAGAAAAGACAAGGTCCCCTTTTTGAGTTAATAATAATTTCATAGTTTACATAAATTACAAACAAGCCGTCCGAAATAGATTTATGAGTAATTACTTTATTTTGGGGTATAAAATTGGAAAAAACAGCATCAAATACCGTATTTGGTAAAAGAACCGCCTGGGTGCTTGGTGGCCTAGGCCTTTTGGGCCGCCTAGGCGACCGCCTCAGCCGTAACAACTATGGGGCAAACACGATAAAGGAAGAGGGAAAGACCCAATGAACCCCTAGTCAAGAAAGAAAGAATCCTCAAATCTCAAATGCAAAAGGGCAATGCAACAACAGATGGTCTAGCGATTCATCCACTTGGAGGTATTAAAATTATCAATTTACCATCCTAAACAAAAGATCTCACTAAAAAAGGACCACTATTGACCCTAGTCCAAACAAACCGGTGGAGAAAATGAATAACTGAACCGGAATGATCCTAAACAAATGATCTCACTAAAAAATGACCACTATTGACCCTAGTCCAGACCCTAGAATCCCTACTCGGATTACTCAGTTGTGTGACATTTAAACGACCCATTAACCAAAGCAATTCCTCAAACTCCCAATCATTCGGCTCTCTCCTAAACTTTAGGCACCACACTCTCTCACCCGCTACTTTGTCCATATAATCCACAACCCTAGCCAAACAATCCATGGCTAACAAAAAGAAGTTCCTGAAGTCATCTTTCAACCGAGATTGGCCACATAAGAGGTCCCTCCTCCCCGCCCCCCACTAAGAACCTAATTCTCTAAAGACCATCACATGAATCATGATACCTTTCCACAACCCTAGCCCATAAGGACCTTTCACCTCTCTCGACTCCTAGCATGATTTCATTTCGTACTTTGTATAATCACTTTCCTCCAAAGGCTTTCCCTTTCTACACTACATCTCTAGAGCCATTCCCTAAAGGAGCCATGTTCACCTTCACCAAAGGTTTCAGTTTTAAGCCTCCCACCTTCTTGACACTTAATTTCATATCTTTAGGGTGTTTAAGCAGGTATCGAGCCCAAAGTCAAAGGCACAAGGCAAACCCTAGGTAACCACAATCTGATATACTCATTGATTTCATAAAATAGTAAAGATAACCAAATGTTCAGCACATAAAAATTAAAACAAAGAAAAAAATCAAACATTAAGGCAGTTTAATTTTTTTATAAATTGTACTGAAGATCTAAGGCAGGATGGAAGAAAGAAGAAAGCTTAGAAGGAGAAATGGCTAAGATCATCAAACCCTTATGTACGCTTTCTGGTTTAACATCCCTCTTTACACACTCATTAACGTATAATAGTTTCTTTGATAAGTCTTCAGTAGTGGACACTTGCCTGGGAACCTGATGCAAGGTGCCAAGGGCCCCACTCACTTCGATTGGGCGACACTTGGACTAAATTGAACACAAAGCATTAAAAATATAGATATTTGTTCACGCAAGTAAAAAAATCAGGAGAAATTTTTTTTAGGTATATGTATGAACATGGAAACTATAAACTATATAGAAGTCCATTATACTAGATGCAGGAAAAAAAATGTTGACTAAGATTTGTGCTAATTAATGTCCAAGGTGTGTGTGAGGCATTTAATGTTTTTAATAAAATAGAAAGCCCCATCAGACATCACACATGCATATAATCAATACCTTGCACATTTGATAAGTAGCCACAACTTAACAGAGCTTAGGTACACATTTATTCACATGACTCATATTTCAGACCCATATTTATTTATTTCCCTTTTTAAGTTTAGATCTTTTTTCCTTGCTTGAGCTCTTCTAATGAACAGAATTCAGTTGGTTTGACCACATAGGGAATTAATTAGATTTTGATTTTCTTTCAAACCTTAGACAAGATACCATGCTTCCTGTGCAACTTTGAAGCAATAATCAAAGTATGAGCTACCCGTTTGCTGATTTATTTATATAGAGAAGATCTCAGCAAGGAACCTCGTTGAAACTACTTGACCAAGCATTAGTAACACAAGAATGCATGAGTTCCTTTCAAGTTTCAATCAAAAGTTCTATTCCATAGGAAAATAAGTTATTCAATATTAAGTAATAGAGTTTGAACTAAATTATGGCAAGCACAAAAACTCGCAGAGACAAAAACTGGGTACGAAAACAAGGTACCTTTGAGGTACCAGTCACGAACTGCAGGAGACGAGCTTTATCCTCCTTGCTGAAACTTTGAACAACCTCCCAAAACCATTGGATAACAGGAGATGCAGTGCTGTATCCAGAATACTCTGTATTCGTCCTCATGTCATCCACTGAAAGATAGTGGTGAGTGAACAGTTATATGAATAGTATATCCTAATTTTCCAGGGCTCTGAAAAAAATAATTAAAAATCCTAGAAATGCCATGGTGTCATAGGACCAAAATTGGTCAAATTTGATTCAGAAAACTCACAATCGATATCTGGAAGCCCGCTTATCAATAGCTCCAGTTCTTTATCATTAAAGATAGATATCAAATCCCTAAGAATCAATTCGTTGAAACCTTCCAAAAATGCATTTATTTGAGGACGAATAGCAGTTGTCAACCGATGCTCAGCAACAAGATCAACATATTCATGCTTATTCTCCTCCGTGACTCGAATGTTTCGTCCACCAGGAATCAGCTCATAGTCAGTAACCTGCATCACATTACCAGATATAAAGTGACTAAGAAGTATTTTATCAGCAGCATCAATTCATCAAGGGATTGGTGGCAACCATTACCTCTGCCCTCTCATACAATATCAGCTTCTCTTCATCTGCATCCATGCTGAAAGTAAGGTCCAAACCATCCCTTATATCATTCTGCAAAAAATCAAAAAATATTAAAACTAAGACACACCTAAATTAGACAAAATAATAGGCCATACATGAACATTCAAAGTTAATGATACTGCAAATGGGAGATGGGAAAAAAAGGACCTACTCATAAAATGAGTGACATGCAGCATACCTCAAGCATCCACTTTAGGTTTCTGAAGTAATCGGGATCAATAGCTTCAATGTCATGATAGGTAACTTTAACTCCTAGGATATGCTTGTAGAAAGATCGAGTAAAATGGACGTCCAGAAGCTGTCCATCAAAAAGTGCTTTTCCAACCTGGAAACAAATGAAGGGATACATAAGAGGCACTTCATCAAGTGCTGAATCCAACAAGGGTAATGTAAAATGTACGCACCACTCGCCCGACAAATTTGAAGTATGAGAGATGTTCCGTTTGGTAAACAGAGTTGGGATTTGGCTGAAAAGTTGATTCATTGCCCACTGTCGTAAATAGTAGTGCCCCCTTGTCAAAAATAACCCTGGACAACAACTGATACCATTCCCTTGTAAGTCCACCCGCATCAATACCTTCCTCGCCTTGGAAGTGAACTGTCAACCTCCCCTTCAGATCTTGAGTCGAACGCATTCGCAGTTGGTTATACGAATCTTCAAGAATGTGCGATCTTCTGACTGATATTCTCAAAGGACTATGATGATGATCGTGTTGATGCTTTATTTTCGATCTGAAGTGAGCACGTTTGTTATCGAAATCAATGAAGCGGGGAACCTTTAGCATGAGACAAAATGACTTCTCAAGCAACCCGGGATTTTGCCGGATGAAAGTGTTTAAGAGCTTCCTATGCTTCTCCGAAAACTTCACAAAAGCAATGTGCTTTTCATCAACTTTTGTAAGGGACCCTGAAGTCTTCTGTTGGCCAGCAGAAATGGTGCCATCCTCAACATCAGACACCGCAGAAATACCCGAGTCATGACCTCCACCTGACTGCCCAGGATGTAACTTCTCACACGTAACGAAGAAAGATTCTACGTACGGTAAGATGTTCTGGGTACCCGCCGGCAGTGGAGATATTAAACCAGCAGCTGCAGATGTGATAGTTCTAGACGCAGGCAAAAGATGAGCGGAATCTGAGTAGCTCTCAATCTTGCTTATGCAAGTGCTCAACTCCAACCACAAAGGCTCCAAAGCAGCATTTATGTCCCATACCTGAGAAAGAGCACCAGTATGATCCCCTTCAAGACGAATTTGATGATCCTTCTCTTTCTCATGTAGTGAGGTAACAAGAGAGCTTAACGCCTGTAGAACCCTCAATATTGCAGTTCCATCAGTAGAAGTTGTACTAAGGAGTGCTTTCTCTGCTTCACCAAACACGTGTAACTCATCCATTGCAGATCTGCTCAAATTTTGCAAAGAATCTGCTAGCTCGGTAATAAATAAATGACAATGAGTTGGAGCAATAGCCACAAGCTTCTTTAGTACCTCGGCCACATGAACATATGCATTATCTGACAAACTGGGTGAAAAATTGAAGAATGTTAAGCTAAGCATAAAATGTTCAAATGGAAACTCAGAAGTTAAAGACAGGGTTACTGTCCGAAAGCGTACAAAAGGACTCAAACCATTTAGATAGTTTTGTAAATGGGGTTTGCACCTTTGGTAATGAATTATATTTACTTATAAAAAGGACTCAACCCATTTATGAGACCTAAATTATGGTTATGCACATTGGTAGCAACAATGCATATGAAGATTGAAGAGGATGCTAATTCAGTCAAATGAATATTATGTACAACATACACATTTGTTACGGGGAAAAAAGATAAAAGGACAACATCAGATAATTAAAAATAAATCACACGAGACCAGTTGTTTGCTCCTAGTTTTTTCAGCCAAATGTAGACATTTTGTGTATCATATATGGAGTTTGTAGAACCCCGGATCTTGATGGCTTGGTATGGTGAATAGTGCTATGAATAGTGTCTAAGACTTAAAGCCTGTTGTAATGCTTTGAATGGTTATCAATGATAAAAATGAGAACCTTGTTTTGATATATTTCGGGAGTATGATGTTTGATGACATGTATTAAAGCCTTAAGAATACTTTCTTGAGTTAATGGGTGCTTGGGATGAAGGAGTAAAAGTATAAAATACTCTTACGTGTCAACAAGGGTTATGCCTTAACATACCCTCAACTTTAAGTAGCTCTAGTTTTCTCACCGCTTATCGGAATCGAGTGATTCTTGAATTTTTTGAAAGGTATTGGAACCCTCTTTGAGATTCATGTTTATCATTTTTCCAGATTTTGAGTCGAGGATAAGTTAAAAGTTGGATTTCCGGAGTCGGGTATGCTAAAAATTTGGGCTGCCGAAATCCATTTTCAAACCAGTCAACTTTAGAACCCATTTAGGTAATTAAAAACTAGGAATTAGGATTTGTCCATTAAACACAAAATTGTTCCCCTTTGAATGGCGAGTCCAACGCAAGTTGAATCGTCAAAATCCGATAAGTGAGTCAAACGTTATGGGCTAAATACTAAAGTGGGAAAAATCTGGAAAGTTTCTGTCGAAGGTACGATCGTTCGTAAACACCCTACGAACAATCGTAGAGTCCCAGAAACTGGGCAAACTCACTGGAAAGCTTACGAACGATCGTAGATGCGCGAATTAGTTTTAAAATAGCGGGATTTTTAGGGTTTTAACCCTCTTGGCCTATAAATAGGGACCCCAATTGTGGATTTTAGGTTACCAACACTTAAGAAAGGATTTGGGAGAGAAAGGGGAGAAAATCTAGGGTTTCAAAGAGGGATTTTGTTGAAGATCAAGGAGAAGCTCGAATCCTCACTTCTCAAAGCTTCCACGAGCTTGAATCTTCTTCCTAGAGCGTGGATTTCCATTTCCAAGCTCTAGTTCGTGTTCAATCATCCTTCCAAGCTTAGATTTAGTCTTTGCAAGGTAAGGACACGTTACTATCTAGCTTTGCTATGATTCCAAGATTGAAATGAGGATGAATACATGATTTTGAATAACATTGTAAATAATACTACTACCTAGCTTTACTATGATACAAATAGTAAATGTGGGATTTTGGGTAAACTAAATTATGATCAAATGGGTAAACAAGGGTTTAATGTTTGAGGCTCTTTCAATAAAAGGATGAATATAGTTATACTTATATGTGAGTGTATTCTCTTCCAATAAATCATGATACTATGTGATGTGATGAATGAGAATATCTCATGTTTTTAAAAATTGTTCAAGTATACTATGATGATAATATGCCTTGTATGAACTCATATAAAACGTTTAAAGCTTTCCATATATACATGATGATGCTCACAAGCACTTCACGCGCTTTATGTCTTTCATAACCGAGGTTTTCTCATAAGCATGTATTTCAAAGATCATAAGGAATGTTTTCAAAGGAAATTCATAAGAAGAAGCATAAGGGCATAAGCATCGACAAAGCCAAACTTTGGGTTGCCATTTCTAAGATCGGTTACCTCATGCTCACAAGGATCAAGTCTAAGATCTTGCATAAACTCCAAGGATCATAAGTCTCGCAAGGCTTTCAAGAACTCATAAGAAATGCATAAGTCTAAGATGTTGCATAAGTCTCCAAGGATCACAAGCTCACAAGAACTCGAAAGCTCATAAGAAGCTCATAAGAACTCGAAGCTCACAAGAAAGCTCATAAGAACTCGAAAGCTCATAAGAAACTCATAAGAACTCGAAAGCTCATAAGAAACTCATAAGAACTCAAAGCTCACAAGAAAGCTCATAAGAACTCACGAGACTCATAAGCATTCATAAGAACCCATAAGCATGAACAAGGTGGTTTGTTTTTCATGAAAAATAAGTTTTGATGAAAGATTTTCCATGACGGGTTTTAAGCATGGATTTTGTGATTAGTATTCATTTAAGTACTTGTATGTGATATTATTGTTATTATAGCATTGTTAACTAGTAGTTTGTGCTCACTGAGTATTCCATGCTCAGCCGCACATTTTATGTCGGCAGGTCGGTCCGGCATTCACTACTCCGAGCCATGGGTTGAAGAGGAGTATGCAAAAAAAGAGGCGGCTATCCTGTTACAGCCTCAGGAGGACAGGGATCTAGATAAGTGGCCCTATCTAGACTATTGTTGAGTGGAGAGACTGTGAGGTTTCTTTTTGTATTTTGTTAAAGTGGGCATGTCCACTTCACCTTTAGGATTACGTTATTTTGAAAAAACTTGGAATACTGATTATGTATAGAAAGAAATTTAAGTTTACGCTTCCGCACCTTGATTTAAGCTTCTGCATTACTTTATGCCTCCGCTATGTATTGCCTTGGATATTTTACAGGATGGTTTGGTATCGGATATTTGCACATCACGAGCCAAAGTATCCCCAACTCATACGGGGTATTTTGGGTCGCGACAAAGTTGCTTTGAGCCTGATATGATTGCTCTATGAACTTAACTGTGAACTTAACTGTGGGTGGAGGTGTTACCAAGGAAATAAGTGTAAGACATTAGCAGATCATGTTTTTCATATGTTTGCTACGAGCAGTGTTGTAACCAAGAGCACTGTTTGAGTATGATAACAGGACGTCAATTATAATTTCAAAATTCAGAGGAACAGCTTGAGAGGTTATTTACAATCAGGATAGATGGACTCAAGTGTTGTTCATCCAATGCTTTCACCTCAAGATACTTATGTCAATAGCAGAATCTTCAAGGCGGACATGTCAGTTTGTGCCAACACATTGGATCCTATCACCCCGTTGTATGGGGCATTCCAACCACATTGGCTACCTGCAAAAGTCATGTGTAAGCAAAGTCATGACAAGCATGATCTGCAATGACCTTGGTGGAGTGTGGCTACTGTTCTTGTCTGGTTTTCCCGTGGATTGAGGCCACCCAGTGAATTTTGAGGATCTTCATCTGCCATGAGGCGAGCTCGCTAGGAGGGTTTGTGGCAGTGTGGGATATTTTGATGTTGATTCGTATAACATGGATGGGAAGACTCTTTCGGAGAGGGAGATTCACCAGCTGGGGGATAAATGTATTCAGTTATTCACAAGTCACGAGATACACGTATTCACCAGCCGGGGGATACGTGTGTCCCCACTTATCCGTGAGTTGTGAAGTGCGAGTTTCCCACCAATTTTGAATTCTGCATCTCGACTTGGCATTGAGCTGGAGGCCAGGAGGATCTTGGGCGGAGCATGGACCCCATTCCTTGGTAAGTTGTGGGCGAGTGCACCCCCCACTTCTTCATTCCCGACAGCTTGGCTTTTGAACCTGTCGGCGGATGCTTTCAAGTCCTAAGGGTGGCATCTTCGTCCAACACTTGTGAACCCCTTCAGGACAAGCACTTTACAAGTTCATGACTCACCTTTCATTGGCTCACTTCATTACCTCACAGGGTGGAATAGGAGGTGATGCCGCTGTCTATGAGCTCACAGCGTTTCATTGTCTTAGCAGCTAATCACAAATGGTCTGTACTCGGCATCGTCTACTTAACCTGTTGAACACACTTAAGGGGACATTTGCTTAGGCACAAGGTCATGGCATCCTAGGCTTCGCAATTATAACAGAATGGGGCTAAGCGAACAAGGTTGTGTCAAGGAAAATCCTAACTGAAAGATTCACTCTGACACAAGAAAGATACCTTGCTCTTCAGGGAATTCTTTATAAGGGAGACCTTACCCCATTGAGAAAGGATCCAAAAGGTTTCAGCCAGAGATAGAAGGGGAATTCAGCCACTGTCATCCCATACTTCGTGATGCAGTAGCTGGATCTGGTCAAGAAGCCCAGTAAATTCAAGAATTTTCTGTTATGGGCCCACTTAGATCTACACAGGGCCATTTGTTTGGCTTTATGTTCTTGAATGGGCCAACTCCTTGAGTGGGCCAGATTAATTTGGGTTTAAGTCAAAGTCCATTAGTAGAGTGTCTTGATTTTTACTATTATTGTAATTTTCGGATTATTACAAATAGTAAATTCCAAGTTTAGTTATTAGAAGTTTACTTTAATTATAAATCTTTTATTTTAAGTAGATCTTCTTTTGTTTTTAGAAGTTAGATATTCTCTTAATGGCTTAAGGGAATACAAGTCAAGTTAGATTGAGTTTCTAAGTTGGAATTAGAATTGGAATAGGAAAGAAATTTTAAGCCATCTATATATAGGCCTTGAGTTGAGTCTTTTGTAATTTTTTATGCTGATTTGAGAATTTTGAAGATGAATAAGAGACTAGTTCCTTATAGCTTTCTGAAGCTGATTCAGTATTTGTTATTGATCAGAAAAAAAGTAATTGGTTGATTGCTGATATTGCTTATTTGCTAGCATTGATCATGAATTCGTGATTTGGGATTTTTAAAAAAAGTTGGAGGTTCTAATCCTAGTGAAACCAAAGGTACAAAGATTTATTGTTTCAGTGTAAATTTCAAACTAGAACTCTATTCTAGAGGCTGCACCACTCATGGGGGTTATCTTGATCTTAAATTTTGGAGTTGAGATTTAAAATGATTTCCCTAATTCCTAAAATTCAGTATAGTTTGGGGGTTTTGAATTTCTTCAATTAAACCCTAGATTTAGCTCGTCTTGGCCCATTCCTTTGCTCAGTAGCCTTCCCTATTCCTCCGGCCAATTCGTTGCCACCTCCTTTGCATCCATTCTTTCTTTTCTTTTTGTTTTGCATCACCGTCGGAAGAACTAAATTGGTACAGCTTAGATATCCAATTTAAGCCACTTTGGAACTACATATCATCCCTAAATAATCGGAAGAAGGTACTTCATCAATGCCATGTCAGCTATCTCAGTCCCGGCACCAACAACTCACCCCCAAAATAAGGCACTTCATTAAAAATTCCAGAGTCCTAACTGGCATCATTTTTTTTATCGGTGTCTAACTGGCAACCTTTATGTTATTCGGTTTGAACAAGAGGCTTATATAAGGCTCAATCAACTCTAGGTCTAGAATATCCTTCACGGATTACATGAATTGTAATTGAAGCAACTTCGTCAAAATAGTGTTAGAATCTGAACAAAGAATATATTTATGATGCGGAAATAATATTGGATCATCTCTAGAAAATAGTACAAAGGAAAGATGAATACTCACACTAGCTGCGCAGGGAACAACATATCACATCAATGCAAAAACACAGAAGTATGTCTTGAAACTTAATAATTAGAAGATGGGAATTGCTAATCTGCGAATGTTTAAAAGCAAATGCAATAAGCCTGAACAAAGAGGAGCAGACACTCTGAAAAAATGGAGAAGACGGAAAGAAATCAAATTATCAAACAGAACCTACTGCTTAAGCAAAAACTCAAAATCTACAGCATAATACATCATTACACACTGACATTTGACATGACACTACAACACATGTTGTTGGATTCATGTAAATATTACAATAGCAAATGAAGACAGAATAGGCATGAAATGGCTATCAGATCAAATTCAGTCCTTGTGCTTACAATTACTATTATAAAAAATAATGACAATCAAACCATGGAAGATTGATCTAAAAAGCATATTGCAACTGCACGCAAGAAGTAAGAGCTATAGGTCAGGTCTACAGATGTTCCATCATACCCTTCCCGTGCAAGCAAAGAGCATAGAAGCCGAAGTTCTTTTTGTGGTAGGCTGAGTAGTACAGCTTGAGTATTAAATTCACCATTTGCACCAGAAGTGGAAGGTTTTGAGCATTCATCAGTTTTCGATGATTTTACATCACCCCCAGAAGAACCACCAATGTCAGTATTAATCTCAGCTTCTAGTACAGAGATCTGAGGACCAGATGATTGTTCAGTAGCAGATACACCAAGCTTGCTAGATAAGCTGGAGTTGCTCTCGGCATCATCAATCACGACCTCCAACAGAATTAGCAACTGAAACAGAAAAATTATCCCAACCCAGTTCATGTCTCAGAGAATTTTATGAAGCAACAAAAATATCATTCTGAGACCAGCATTACCTGTTCAAGATGAGCTACACTCCGCAGATAAAGTGGCTGATTCAAGAGACTCAAAAGTAAAACAATGGAAAAGTCTCCTTTCTGAAGCTGCTTTCTATCTATTTCATCCTCTTCAATAACCATCACAGCTTTACCATGTGCCTTATTGCAACTCTCGACCCTTTGTACAGGTTGATGTGGCAGTTCAAGCTGAAGCAAAATCTTTGCCACATAGGGATGATTCCGAGCCAAGTAGGTTAGAGTTTCTAGAATTCGACGAGACACCAGGGGAGGGACTCCTATAAAGTAACAGACAAAATGCAGATTGTAAAGGGCATCCTCATAAAATTCTGAATATAATCAACAGAGAGCCAGACACACAAAGCACTTCAGGCCTGTTAATACTTGATACCACAGATCGGGGTTCAGGACATGTCTTCACCCACCAATACACTAACTACCACATGCTTGCATACCAAAAATTAAAAAATCTGAAAACAGCCACACAGGTTCAAAGTAAATCCTTACCATCCAAAAATTGAGGACGAGAATACATAACATAACTCTGACAAGCATACAACCGATATGATGGTTCTGCAGTACCATTTAAATGATTGGCAGGCTTCCGTGTATCGAGCATCAACATGTCCATCAGAATTTGCACCAAAGCAGTTCTAGTTTCATGGTGAGCACACAGATAAAGGAGAAGCCTCTGTAGCTGACCTTTATACAGGGGCTGCAAAAGTATATTTATATACATCAATATGTAGATAATGAAGAACATGCATAAAAGGGCAAATCTACCCTACAGAATGAGTACCTGAACTACACGAAGCAACCGAATCATGGCTTTCAAAGCTTCCGTATCAACCAAAGGAGCCCCATCAGCTTCTATTAGCTTACCCCCCACAGATCTGCGAGAAGCAATGCTCCCACCAGCTCTGTCCAGGCTGGATCCAACAGCTTCACTCCGTCTAGAAGACTCGCCCCTACGGTTTCTAGGGTACATACCAATTAGGGTACGACCATGATAACGACGAGCAAACCTTTCGCGCAACATGTTGGCCTCCGCAACAAGGGCAGGAGTTAGATTAGCAAGAATAGCATCAGATGATGTCAAGAGCACCTGAGAATGCTAAAACTTAGAATTTATGAAATAAAACAAACACGTATTTCAAAATAAAATAAAAAATTACAATACAATAACCCATGTACCTCTTCTCGTAGATCTGAAGGAAATGTAGCAATTATCGAGACGGTATCCATTTCAACTGGTTGCCCTTCCAACTCCTGTGATTGATGTGACCTCTGAGCTTGTTGTTGTGCGAGAACTTCTGCACGGATGTCTGCTGGAAGTGCTGCGAGGAATTCAGGATCGATATCTCCAGCATTTTGAAGTTGACCATTTGAAGGTTCTGCCACTTGACTCTGTTGAGCTGAAAGAACTTCGGCGCGCAACTCCTGGGGAAGAGCATCCAGGAATGTGGGATCGATTGGAACAGATTCAGCTTCCCCGCTAATTAGCTGCTCCTCGGCCGGACCACTCTGATCCGCTTCTTGACTAGGATTTTCTGTAACTTCGCTAACACTGTGAAGAGGTGCATCTCTGCTGCTTACTGGCACAGCATTCCCCAATGATACATTCGTTCTTCTCATCCGAGTTGACTGCAGATCACCCAAAGGCAGTCTATCAACAGAACCTTGCCTTTCTCTTTCTCCTCCATCATCATGGCCATCAGCACTTCCTATTTCAACTTCCAGGCTGCGGAGGCTTTCCCCTAATGTTCCCCCACTTCCACTGCTTCCTTGGCTCACTGCTTCAACATCCCGCACAACTGCATCATTGTGTTCATACTGCATTTCAACAGATTGAGAGTGTGTACTCGATGCATCTGTTCCTTGAAGAAAATCGTTAGGTAAGGGTCTCATATCAGAGTTGCCAGCACCATCCATTGCTACAGAGCAGGGGGGAGGAACAGGAACGATTTCATTAGTCACATTGTTTTCTGCAGGTGTTTCAGGCCTTACTCCTGCTTCTGATTCCTGTAACTGACTGGCCTCCCCTTTTCCTTGAGGTTCTACCATTGTCTTATTTTGATCAGAAGGTTTATTGGGGGTTGGCCGTCTCAACTGGGAAACAAGCAACTCCTCAAGGCCTTGGGGTATTGCAGGGACATTTGATACACCACGTTGTTGGCTATCATCTACCCACATATTGAAACGGTGCCCATGTCGTCCACTCCTCAGTGACCGGAAAATAGTATCCAACCGTGATGAAGCGTTCTCCAAATTTCTATCAGAAAAGACCAAATCACCTGCATTCTCTAAAAATGTGACCGTTGAACCGTCAGAAATTAAATCAGCAGGATACCAAAATAAAAGATGACCAAATATTCCACTAACTGAACTCACCTGATTGTCTGGGAGGGGCTGGGTGCAGTGAGGAAGAAGGTTCCATCAGAAGCGGATGATGTGGAGGAGCACCTTGGTCACCAGTTCTGCCCAAAAGATTATAAATGGATGTTGTACGCCTTTGGCGTCTTGAGCCAAAAACTTCAACAGGCATCACATGCAGAGTGTCATTGGGAAAATTATTTTCTCTACCAAAAACCTCAATATGGTCAAAAACATTTATTCCGTTGATGCCCTCCTCCAGTCTGAGAATAACTCCATCTTCATCATCATCATCATCTTCATCATCTTCCTCTAATACATCCTCATCAAACTCATCCTCATCGATCTCATGATCATCCTGATCTGTGTCAGGATGCGACATGTGATGAACTTCATCTTCTTCCAGATCATTATGTTCTTCATCCTCATCTTCATCTTCATCTTCATCAACTTCATCTCCATCATCTGCAGACATGTCATCATCATCATCTTCATCAAGATTGTTTTGCACATGGTGTTGGATGTCAAATCTTATCCCCACAGTTTGAATGCCATTTTCAAGACCCCCAGTTTCCTCAGAAGTTTCATGCATATAGTCCTCTTCAGTTCCAGGAGCAAAACCTCCATCAAGAACTCCATCATGCTCCATGTCATCTGTAACAGACTCAGAGCTACCAGAGGCTTGGACTGCATTAAGAGAGTCAACATGATCAGCTTCCACTGCATTATGATCAGGTTGGGATGTAGTTTCCAAGGTCTGGGATCTATCACCACCATTATCTGCTCTCTCTGGTTGATTCTGATCAGAAGGAGGCTTTGTTGAGTTCCCATCCTTCCCTGAATTAGGATCACTCGAATGAACATGTTCCTTAGTTACCGACTCCAGAGCCTTGATAAGTGCAGTAACAACTTTAGGCGAGTCAGCATGATCCAGGTCCAAGACTTGGAGAATTCTAGTCAATGACTGAACCAGTCCTACATCTATAAAAGTAGATGAAGCTTCTGCAGATATAGATGAGCCTGTAGGTGAGCGAGCAGCAAGGACATCATTGAGCAGATCAATAAAAGCATGGATTTTGTTGTCCGGTGGCCTGAAACCATTAGATGAATCAACAAAGTCATTGAAGACATTACTCATCTCAGTAAAAACCCTTCTCCGCGCTTCCGTAGAGCGAATGCAAGATGCAACCAACAATTGGCTAGCCCTAGTTGCTAGTTTCTGCCTCCAGTCACCATCTACTTTCTTTTCCTTTTTGGAATTTCCAGAATATGGAAGAAACTTGTAAAGAATATGATGGAAAATTCCACCATTGCAGTATCCAGTAGGATACTGTTGAGGAGGGCTTCTGCAGCAACTAACTTCAGCATCTCTTCGGAGCAGAACATGTACAGATGAAGAATACGTCAAGAGAATCTCAGTCAGCAGCTTTAAAATGAATACAGCCTTTGCAAGAGAGGCAGAAGCATCCTGGTTATTGGTTTCACTCTCTTCAAAAACAGTGGCAATGGCTTTTCCTTTCCCCTTACTTGAAGAGACATCAATGTCCATGTCTGCTAATGGGGTATCAAGGGCCCCATCTATCATAGCCTCATCTTTCAAGGAAGGTACAAAAGTTATCACAGAGTCCAAGAGAAGCTCAATCACACTTATGAAACTCTGAGGAGATTTTCGATGAATTTTGACATTCTTGTAATTTGAATCTGGAAGCTTGCCAGGAGCTATTGAGCTCATATCACCCAAAGCGGTCTTCCCATCAGTAATCTGTTGCCTGTCCTTCTCGGATGCTTTTTCCTTCTCTTTCTCTTTGCATTTATCTTTGTCGCGCTCTTTCAACAAGACAATGTACGGCCTTTCACCAACCATCTCAATTTGGCACACCGACTGAGCGGCCTGCAAAAAAACCACTGGGTCTCTGGAAACGACAGAAGCCAAATTTGAAAGAAAATTGCGTGGAGTGAGCCTTCCATTGATATGCCTATTTGAGGCAGCCGCAAGGTTGTGGCGAATCTCAAATTCCATTGCTTGCTGAAGAGTCTGGGGATCTTCAAGAATATGACGGATTATAGTAGCAGCAATATTGTCAAATCCAGAAAAGAGGCTGCTTGTGGGCAAAGAAAGTAGTGAAGGCAAACCTCCAGCTTCCATAAAACTCAAAGCAACGGAATGATTTCTGGTGAGTGTAGAACATAGCTGAAGAAGAACATGTATCGTTTCAGAAGGAAGTTGGTTTGTGATACATCTACAAGCAATCTCAACAAGTCTCTTCTGATCATGCACATTAATATATCGCGTAGATAATCCCAGTGTGGATTGCAAAGTGTTCTGCTTGTCCTCATCAAGAATGACGGACGTCCGCTGGCTACTAACACTATCCTTTTTCAATTGCTCCGGCATCTCAGAATTCAATTTTGGATCCACCTGCAAAAGCCGATCAATTGCAAGAAATGCTGCTGTCACCCATTTTGGAACTTGGATTTTTTCATCCTGTGAACTAGGATCCCATTGTGAAAGCAAATCTGAAGCAAGCTTTACTAGTCCATTTTTGGAGGCAACTTCTCGTGCCACTGCATCTTCATTAAGAACCAATGCAAGAACATGAAATAGAGAAGATAGCATAGTACTGTTTCCGCTGTCGGATACCGAACTGCAAAGCTTCACGTGGTCAATAATAAAGGAAATAACTTCAGACCTATATTGTCCATCATTTTGGGAGCATATCATCACAAGCAGGTCCCGAACTGGAAAAGCTAAAGGTTCCTTCATCTGCAGAAGCCTTGTACATGTTGATAACAACTCGTCAACAAGAGGAAGCTGGACTATTTCTTCCTCAGGATCCGGGTTAACTGCATTAACAACATCTTCCTTTGTGGCCGTCCCGGAGTTCCCCAACGACATGGCAAGGGCACGAGCAAGTTCATCATCTTCTTCGGCTTCCTCTGGATGTGAGAACAACCACTCCATTGCCATCTCCACACTGTTTGTCCCAACTTGTCTCAGAGCTTCTTCTGCTCTAGACCTGGAAAAGCCCATCTCTACAATCATGGAAATAGTTGATTCATTTGGAGGAGGACCAGTTATACGAGCTCCAGTGTTGCTAGTGGCATTTTTCACTTCGACTCCAGAATAAATGTGTCGCATGATAGAGATAATTGTTGTAATGAACTCATAACTGCAATCAGTAAACTTAGGATGAGTCCAAATAGGAAGCACCGCCTTAAGTACCATGGACTGGAGGACCTTTACAAATATCTCGGGATCTCGAGGGAAAGGAACATTTTCATTCGCTAGAGGTTGTGCTAGCAAGTGTTTAGTAAAAGGAGATAAGACAAACGATGATGTCACTAGGTGGTCCATAAGTGTACCATAGCTAGCCAAGGGACCATATAGCCATGAATGATCAGTCTCTTCCTTCTCATTGTGCTTTGAAACCTCATCATCTGTCTCCATAGGAGAAGCAGGAGCTGTATTAACCACAAAAAGTAATTGACTGGTAGCTTCGAAAGTGGTCACGGCTGCTTGAACAACTCCATGGCCATAGAAACTATTCACCAAAATAGGGTTACAGGAATCTGGTTTATCCAGTAGAATGCCATCGATGAAATCAATAACTTTACCGAAGTAGCGACACTTTGTTGATATGGATGCCTCTGACATAGAAGGATCCACATGCCCCCCAAAATTCAAGTGGTCTAAAGCAATGGAGGAAAAAGTAGAAACCACAGACCTCGAAGAAGGGGAGACATTTAAAGATTCATCACGTCGACGAGAAGGAAGCAACATTACTTTTCCCAACTCTAGAAACAGATGGCTGATGTGAAAAGAAAGTGACCTTATCATGTCACAGCAGGATGAATAATATGATCTCTGCTCATCCCCTTCCATTTTGCTAATAGCCCCCGCAGCATCAGAAGAACCAGATCGATGCATTTGGTGACCAGATCCGAGCCGCAGGTTTGACAAACCATCAATACCCAGCCTTTGCTGAACGCCAGTAGCACGACCAAGATCACGGTATAGGCTTATAAGGTCAAAAAACTGAGATTCGACACTCAATCCTGACATCCTTCGTCTCAATAATGGATCAAGAAACTGCCTAAAGGAGTTGAATCTTTGCTCGTCAGTTTCATTTGTGTTCATGTCCGATTTCTGTGTCTCAGTAGTAGAACCAGAACTGTCATCCTCCTTCTCAAGCTTGGCATCTTCAAGGCGAGCAATCTGCCAAAGAACTTCCCGGTGCATACGTCCAATATCTTCTAGGACATCCTTGCTTCCATTTCCAAATTCCGTAAGCAACGCAGTTACCCAACGGTTGTCTTTAGATGCAGCAAGAAATAAAAGGAATTCAACAAAAAAAAGTGAAGAAAAGATTCCGCTATCTGGCGTTATCCTAGGATCCAGCAAAAAGGACCCCAGAACCGAACTAAATCCAGTTAAAGCTTTCTTCAAATGGTCCCTGAGAGAAGAACAAAACGCATTCGCAAGTGGAGCGGAGTGATGCTGAGTAAAACCCTTAAAAACCATGGTGCTCTGCAAAGCGATAGACATCCCTTCAGATGACTGCACAATACTAGGCCTTAATAGAAGCTTCAGTAAAGCTTCAATGCCCTTCTTCTCAACAAATAACCTACAAGTTTCCGAATTTTCCATTGTTCTGTGAACCAGTACCATCACATGAAAGATGCAAAGCTGCATAAATCGCTCATCACTGATGCATTCAGCAGTGGATTCCATTGCACCAACCAGACAGTCGTGCCCTTCATTCTCTTTGTTTTCAGAATCCGTATCCATTGCAGTACTTCTTTCACCTTTCCCTGATGACCCAGAGCATGTATCATTCCCTATTGAAGCAATTCTATCAATAATTTCAATGATTATATCAACACCAGTGCCTCTTAGTGAAGATACATGGCGCAAAAGCTCCTCCACGGCATTAGCCAGAGGGACGACGCCTTCATTCATTGCTGCCACATATTTCTTTGTTGTGAAGATGTCTACAAGGAACCGCAGCGCCATTGTTTCTTTAACTTCCTCTAAGCCTTTAGCATAAAGACAAATGGCACCAAGACCACTAGGAACACAAGTAAGAGCTTTTGAAGAAGGGAGTATTCCAGCTCCAACTGAAAATAAAAAGGAACCTAGAAGACCCAATTCATGCAAGGCAGATAAGCAAGTTGGGTCCTTGTGGATAATTTCACTCATAACAGTCACTGTGGAGAAATAGATGTCACCTCCAAATCTCTTTGCATTCCGAAATATAAGCGATAGAGATGCAGGTAAAGAATTATCATGGGAGTTTTGGGACCTCGAAGAGTTTGCAGGGGCATAAGTAGCAGATCCCAGTGCCTTCAATAAAGACTTGATGAGCCTCTTCTGGGAGTACAACTGACCATCATCGTAACATGAGAAGTTGCTGATGATCATCGAATCGTCATTTACACCAGCCAGACCGATGACTCTATGTACTTCTATCTGTAGCCTGTGAGCCAAAAGTTCTACTCCCCCGAGATCTTTAAAGAGAGATACAGCTGCATTACTGTAATCCATGAGCTTTTGTAGAGTTTTTACAGCAAAACAGACAAGATGTATATGAGTAGAATCAGTATCCTGTAGAAGAGGTAAGAGTGTGGGGACCATTCCTGACCCCCTTATAGCACTCCCAGAACTTGAAGAAGAAATAACGTGGAGCATGTAGAACTGTAGAAGTGCTTCAACAAATGCAAGACAAGATGGATCACTGGAATTATTCAGTGACAGGACCGCCTTCTGGAGCACGTTCAGGAGAATCATACGGTTCCCCCCGGCAGAAATAATGCTTGATCCACTCAATATTCGTGCCCGCTCATGAGATGATGAATACGCAGCCAATTGTGCTCCCAACGCAAGCATTGCAAGTGTTCTAATGGTTCTAGGAATAGCTTCTTCAGACCGCACAATCCGGATTAACTCATTAGTATACTCTGGTTCATTAGCGAAGAAAGACACAAGTTCATCCTGGGCATCATTTGACTGAACAAGCACAATGAATGCAAGAAGGGAAATCCTACTGTACAACCTGCAGGTTCTGAGGGAACGAAAGGCACGGGCATATTTTATTCTGGACAGCAATGAGAACCTGTATTCTGGGGGTACATTGTATTGCTCAATGCATTGCTTCAGAAGTAAAAAGTCATCCTCCATCTGCAGATGCAGATCCGGGATCTGTATAACACGCAAGTTGGAAGAATTTATCCTGTCACTGCTTCCTTCAGTGCTCTGGTAATTGACTCCATGAAATTCAAAATAAAGAGTTGAACCTAACCGATAATGAGATTTATCACATTCATTCTGTACATCAGACGGGAACAAACTCAGCCCTTCCTCTTGGATTCTCTCATTTGCCATAACACATGAATATAAACCCAAGCCCTCTTCTTTGCTTCCCCATCCCTGTGCTAGAGACAGGAGACAACTGTTTATGGAGCCACATCCAACTAACTTCCCACTAACGTGTAGCTTGGACGGATTTATTTTCACTACTGCAGAAAGAGTCTCTAATGTAGCAATGAGAATCTCGGGATCTGTTGATGCAAGTAGGAGCTTGAGATGCTGATAAGAAGCACAATTCAAAGATATCAGCCAGAAAACAGTTGCAGATCCTTGCAGAAACAAAATATCACTTAAAGCTTATAGAGAATTACAATATAAAACAAGCAAAAATGTCAGATGCCCGTAATGAACATATATCTCTAACTTGGATCTCCAGCATACCTCTAGGCCACTAAATGAACTCTTGTTATGGCAATTCTCTAAAATTGTTTGCATCACTCTTAAAATTTGTAGAACTGCATGCTTTGGGAAAAGACCATCATCGTCTGAAGTACTATCCGATAAGAGGAGATCTTTCCTGCAAGAGAGGTATGTCTTGAAGTATGTATCAAAATGAAGAAATAGTGGTCTCCAGTGATGAAAATTCCCCTGAAAACAAAGAAAGACAAATAAGTACGGAAGAAATGAGGGGGTAAGGAACTTGATACATATGGTAGAAGTACCATGTCATCACCTTATTGTACTCCCAACGAAAGCCTGAAAGGGGTATTGCTATATCATGCAATGGACTCTTGATCACCTTGTCGATGAATGCTTTAATTTTAGGAGGCTGCAAGCAATCACACGGTAATCAGGACTACTTCACTTAAAACAAAAAGTAAAAAAGATCACTTTTTTTTTTGTTTCTGGCAATGGAACAAGGGGCATTCGCACCTAGAAAGCGTATCAAAAAAATAAACTCATAACTGAATTATTTAATGACAATGCTCATTGACTATATAATGCACAAAGAATAATTCAGGAACTGCATCAATACAATTTGTATCTTTAAACTTCTATGTTAAAATAGTATTCCCTCCCAAAACTTGCTACTCCAGACAGGCCTATTAGGCACACAAGTTGATGCAAGTCAAAAGTGGCTATCAAGCAACACTCCGGCGTTTTCTCTTTTTGTCGTTTATACTTATAAAGCTTAATCCGTTACACATGTATGAACTAAAAGTTTTGTTAACAATCTTATCATACAACATATAGACATGTCAGCCATTTGGAATTGCTGGAATCACCATCCAAATTCGTGCTTGAAATAAATATTGTTGCCAAAGGTTTGGACCCTAGAGAGGGGGTGAATAGGGTCTATGGCAATTTCGAATTTCTTCCTAATTCCCTTAAGCGGAATTTCAATTATACTAATTAAAATGGAATAAAAATTATGCAATTCTACCAACAATACAAATAATAAAGTAAAGAGAAGAGTTAGAGAATGCAAACACAACGATATTGTTCACGAGGTTCAGCATCCCGCCTACATCCCTGCTTTAAGCTTCCCCGCTCAAGGATTCACCACGATTTATTCAATCGCTGGTTTTCTTCCGGGTAAAGATCAAACATTTAAAATCTCCTTACAGGTGAGGATCAGACCTTACAAGAGAACACCCTCTCTTGACTTTCCAATCTCTTTACGGGTAGAGATCAAACCTTACAAAGCTCCCCGCTTCAAGGACAAGAATCTACCGATTCTTGATTTTCTCCCACACTTGTTTCGAAGTGTTTTACAATCATAAGAATGCACCTTACACGAGCTGGATGATCTCTTTCAAGCTCTCTAAGAGTCTCTCAAAGAATGAGATTGAATAGCTCAAGAATGACTCTTTTGGGAATCTAGGTTTAAACTCAATAGATTTGAAATCTAAGTTTTGGAGTGATTAACTGAATGATTGGAAGTATTGGAGTACTCCTTTTGGTTAATAAATTAATCAATTTTATTGCTTTTGCAATAATATAGCCGTTTGAGGCATCATAAAAAGAAAATGAGTCGATTAAAAACTAGCTGTTACAAAGTAAAAACTCTATCCCGAGCCATCTAGTCGACTGGATGAACACAGTAAAATTTTGGCCTCTCTAGTCGACTAGCTGGCTTCATTTAGTCGACTAAATGGTTCATTTTTCCTAAAATTTTTCTTAACCTTAATGATGGGAATGCTACAATATGGTCAATCTAAGTATTGAGCAATTCAAACAACCAAACTTTGAAGACTTTTTACAAAAGTCCTAAATACTCTCAAACTAAAATATAAAACATTAAACTTTCTAAAAGAGTATTCATTCTTCTTTAGCTTGATCTTGGATCTCCCTTTTGACTTTGTCTTCATGATCCTTCATTCTTGTTCATGATCTGACTCGGTCTTTGGATTTAATCTTTATCATCTTTAATATGATCCAATAGCTGGCTTTTGACTTGATCTTGAATCCCCTTCATGGATGGAGTCATTTTCATGCTTTTGGCTTAATGACTTGCTAATACTCTGCATAAACTGATTTTCATATAAACTCAATAGAGACATTAGTAACACAAATCTCATTCTATTATTGTGTTATTAATAAAATCACTAAGGAGACCTATGGTGGACACCTATAGGCTTACAAATACATACAAATTTATATATATATGATAAGTGGGGAAATATTGCTCACAAGAAAAAATGTACTAAGGCTAGCACTGAAACTGTAGCACCCAAAAGACTCAGAGAAAAACGATTACTCGCAGTCCATTCTAGATATCACTCGGGTTGCTAACCTTGGAACTCTTTGAAGGAGAAACACCAAAAGTTCCCTGGTGCTATCAAGATTGTGTCAACCCGTTGGGCTAAGCTTTCAAAAGCAAGGTGTTCCCATAGTTCAAAAAAAATGGTTTCGGACACCTTAACGGACACGGCCGAAACCGTTACGGTACAGTTTCGGACTTTACGGCTTTTTTTTTTTTCTTAAAAAAATTACAATAAATAGAAAAAAAAATAAAAAAATTGTAAGGAAAAAGTAATAAGATTCTAAAGAGTTTTTTTCAAGACCTCCTTTCATTTTTCCAATTGTTCTGCAGATATTCTATAGTTTGGGGTAAACTGGTTGCACTTTGCTATTACATGGGAGCAAAATGCTCAAAGATGACAATTTACATATCTTTGTCTTCCATAAGTCAATCCGTGCTACACTTTGGACGAATAGAAATCCATTATGATCATCTTATGCCCTTCTTGAATACCATGACTGAACATTACATATAGTCAATAAAGAGGGATTTATTATGCCCTCATCCTATCAATGCGTAGCGCTATGTATAAGGGGTCTTTATAACCGTTCAAGATGGCAATAATTGTTTGACTCCTTCCATCCGTCAATTTGCATCCTAGATGAGAATTTCTTTACAGGAGTTTGGGCTAATACTTCATCCTTTCCGCATTTGAAGAAGTGGAATTATACACATTGGGTCGAGGAATCCAAGGGCACTCCTTACTTTTTTTTAATCAGTTAAGAGTAATCCTTCTTTAGAAGACAGACAATACAACAAGTACTTTACTAGACAATAAGTTCCAACTTCCTAGTCCACCTAGATGCACGTTAAACTTGTTAAACTTTAGACGATCGGTTTTCAAGTCAAGATCCTAATTAGCACCAACTTGATGACGTGAATATAGGGCATTTAGGCCACCATGTACTATGTGGAGGGTTGTGGACGAGTACTTGCCATAATTACTTTGTACCACAAGCACATAGTATGGTTTTTTCTTTAGTTACATTTGATGTGTATATGCAGTTGAATGTCACTAATTCATTTAAACTTTCTAGAGCATATTGCTCATCAAGCTGTGGTGCTTATAGGCTTTTTATTTGCAAACATCAAAGGACTTCAGGGGGAGATGCCGATATACTGTGAAGACCTTTTCCTTGGTCATGGATGTTTTTCAAAGCCATTTTGGAAGTAGCAATGTAAGCCATTGTGTACCCACGAGATTAAAAAAATTCTACAATCCAAGTACAAGTGGACTAGATGATAACTATAGTAGTTTATAGAGAGATCTTCCTCTCTTGTAATCTTTCCTTTTGTATAGATTTTCGTTCTTTATGTATTCTCATGTACAACTCTATATGAACCCCATTGGGGTAAAGGAATAAACCAACTTCAGAATTCCCCAAAATCCTTATTGTTATCATGGTATTAGAACGGGTTCTTTGGGGTCACTAACCTTGGTCGTGGGGAAGAAGCTTCCCATTGCATATCTCAAATCTACTGCTGTGCATCCTCAATCGACGGATCTCGCTGGATTTTTTTCTTGATCCGGCACATCCTCAATCACCAAATCTCGCTGGATTTTTCTCGATCAGCGCGATTCTGGTGTCAAAACCAGTCTCAAATCGCTGGATATTTCTTGCTATTGTGGCAATCATTGTCGGAATCAAGAAGAAGACTCACAGATTCTATCGTGGCTCTATCCTTGCTATCGCCAGATCTCGCCACAGAGCTATTGTCGTGCCACGATCAGCACCATCGTGGCTCTGAAACCATGGTTTGTTAGGAAGATTCAATCCCGAATGAGGGAAAATCGAAATCTAGAAATCAGGCGTTTGTAGCTTCGAGCATGCAATCACGAGCCAGAATCTGTCGGGCTTGGTCAATTCCATCTGGTCATCTACGTCTCTCTCAACAATTCTTTCGCGGGCTTGGTTACCAACACTTATCACTTCTCACTTTACTCTTTAGAAAGAGAAAAGAGCTACAATCACTTTTACCATGAAAGAGGTACAATAACTTTACCAACAGTTCACACTTTTTCTCTTGGTCAGAGACATCATTATTCTCTCTTGTAACTAAATACAACATTTAACTTGGCTTGCCTTGGTTTTGGCTTGTCTAGTGTTTGGGCTTAGTTATTGTGTTGCCTTGATTAAGTAATTTTCCTACCTAACTAATTCAAGTATACAAGCTTACTCTTTCTTCATGCATAGAGATTTTTCTTCTCGGTACTTGTTTGATGGCAACAATTATAGACTATGCTCCATTCAATTTACGAGTTTTCTTGAAGGACGAGGATTATTGGGCATGGTTGCTGGCACTAACCTCATTCCTAAAGAGGATAAGCCCAAAGAGCTAGCTGAATGGAAAATTAAAAATGGCAAAATTGTAACATGGATATTGGACTTTGTCGACAAATCCATTGCAGTAGGTTTGACTTTACGTAGGACAGCACAGGCTATGTAGGGCGATCGAACGGTTCAAAAATTTTATAATGTTATTGTTGTCATTCGGACCAAGAAATCAATGATGGATCCTGAGATCTCATCTGATGCTATCCTTATTTTTCAGAAGATGAGAGAACGGACCCGGGTTAGGCAGTTTCTTATGAAATTGCAGCATGATTTTTGAGCATTGTAGGGCCGCTTTACTTAATCGTAGTCCCCTTCCCTCCATGAATGTTGTGATATGTGACTTATTAGCAGAGGAACAGAGACTCAAGGCCTTAACAAGTGCACCCAAATCTCCTGGCTCCTTAGATAAGGGTTTTTTTGGCCTCGTCACTAACACCTAGAAAACAACACGCAAAGATAATCCTTGTTGCGCATTTGGCAAAATTTGTGGTCATAGCATCCAATAATACAGGAAGAAGAAGCAGGCTCAAGGTAAACCCTACATAACTACAACTGATGACTCCTCTACCAGTGTCATTGCTCCTCCTCCACCTAGTGGGCACTTACTCCCGAGTTGGTTCAACAGATTGTCCAGACCTTATCTGCAGCTAGACTGTTAGGTACATCCCTTCGGTCTCCTTGGTATTTTGATTCCGGTGCATCAAATCACATCACATGTACTGCCTTGTATCTCCATCATGTTGTCATTAAAAGGTAACCAAACAATCTTTATTGTCGTTGGTGCTCAGTTATTTATTTCTTTTTGGGTCGTTATCATTTTCCCCTTCTCAACATCGTGCATTTACTTTAACTAATGTCTTTTAAGAGCCTAAATTGTCTTCGAATCTTATCTCTGTTGGTCAGTTAGTCCAAAATCGATGTTTTGTAATTTCTTTCCTGATTGTTGTTTCGTATAAGATCTAGCAATAGGGAAAGTGGTGGTTGGTAAGGGTAGGAAGAAAGGACGTCTCTTCTTATTGGATTTGGATGACTTTATTACTCCAGCTTTTTTTTTTTTTTCCTTCTTCTAATGATATTTTTCATGCTAATAAAATGTGGAAACTTTGGCATTGTCACCTTGATCACCCACACTATGATAGATTATCTCACTTATTTTCCTCTGGCATTTTGGATAAATTGAAAGTTAATAACTTTCTCTTGCTATTGTTTGTCCTTCATGTTGCTTATTTAAAAGTAAATGTATATTTTCTCCTCTCAGTACTTTTAGATCCACTCCCCCTTTTGAGATTGTGCATACTGATGTTTGGGGACCATCTCCGGTGTTATCTATGTCGGCAGTATTATGTGATATTTATAGATGATTTCTCCAGATACACTTGGATATATTTCTTGCACTCCAAATCCCAGGTTTTCACAATTTTCTAACAGTTCTACACTTTGGTGGCCACACAGTTTGAGAAGAAGATTAATGTTCTTCATTCTGATTCCGGGGGGGAGTACAACTCCTTAGAATTTGCGGCATTATTGCGTGATTGTGGGGTTATTCATCAAAAGACTTGTCCAGACACACCTCAGCAAAATGGTGTTGCTGAAAGGAAAAATCGACACATTGTTGAGACAGCTAACACCTTGATGGAAGTTTCTCAACGCTAAGAGAGAGTCATGCCCTCTCCTCCTTTGCTGAGAGAGAGTCATGCCTTCTCTCTTAACACACCTTTGATTGTTCCTCCTATTGCACCTAGTGGACTAATATTGTTTCCTGATATACCTCATGTTTCAAGTCATCAAGTGTGACACTAGCTCCTTTGCAAGTTTCTCAACGCTAAGAGAGAGTCATGCCTTCTCCTCCTCTTCCTCCTATTGTACCTTCTCCTCCTCTTCCTCCTGCTGCTACACCTGAAGTTGATTCATCCATTTCAAAGGTACATCAATCTACCCGTACATCTCATCCACCCGATAGACTCATTTGCTCTTTGTTTTCTGGTCTCGATTCTGTCTCTGTTCCCACCTCATCTTCTCAAACATCCACACACCAATGTTGGAGAGACACAAGGACTTATGGGCGTTAGCCGATAACCACACATGGGATCTTGTTTCACGCACACGTTGTCAGCAGGTGATTAGTAGCAAATGGATGTATTCAATAAAGATAAATTCAGATGGATCCCTTGATTGGTACAAGTCTCGCCTCGTGACTCAAGGTTATAAGCAGGAATATAGTATTGACTATGAAGAGACTTTTGCTTCAATTGCTAAGATGAAAACCGTCAGAACATTAATTGCAGTTACTGCTACTAAGGATTGGTCTATTCGACAAATGGATGTGAAGAATACATTTCTTCACGGTGATTTACAGGAAACTGTTTATATGGCTCAGTCCCCAGGATCTGACTCCAGTAAGCGAGATATGGTATGCAAGCTCTGCAAAGCGTTATATGGATTGAAACAGAGCCCCCATACCTGATTTCACAAGGTCATTGTTGTGGCTGGGTTTTGTCAGAGTGGTCATAATCTTTCATCATTTGGAAGGTCTTCATCCCGTGGCATTGTTGTTTTACTCATTTATGTTGATGACTTACTCCTAACAGACAGTGACACAACTGGAATTGTATAACTTCAGCAGGTACTTCAATCATCATTCCACATGAAGGACTTGAGCTCAGTTACATACTTTTTAGGATTTGAAGTCTCTCGTACAGAACGTGGTATACCTGTCAGCCAACGCAAGTATACATAAAACCTCATTAACTAAGCACAACTTTCGGATCAACGGACATTCGAAATACCAATGGAATTGAATGTTCAGTATGGACAGTGATCTTCTGGAGCAGCCTACTCTTTTTCGTCGCTTGGTTGGCAGTCTTGTTTACTTGACGATGACCGGACCTGACATTGCCTATGTCGCACAAGTTGTTAGTCAGTTTGTTTTTGAGCCTCGTACCTTACATATGACTACAGTTTTTAGAATTATTCGCTACTTACGGGGGACCTTAGTTCGGTCATTGTTCTTCTCATCCACATCTCCCTTTGAGCCTGTTGGCTATGTTGATGCCGATTATGCAAGGTACTCTCTTACTCGTCGATCCACTCCAAGAGATTGCATGTTTCTTGGAACCTCGCTTATCTCTTGGAAGTGCAAGAAACAACCTATAGTTTCTAAGTCTAGCACGAAGGCCGAGTATAGAGCAATGTATGCTGTGTGCAGTGAGATTGTGTGGCTCCGGGGTTTACTTTCTGATTTCCAGCCCTACACCGCTTCATGTGGATAATACTAGTGTTGTCCAGATTGCTTCCAATACTATCTTTCATGAGAGGACGTGGCACATAAAGGTTGATTGTCACTTCATTCGTGAGAACTTCCAATCTAGGATTATTTCTCTTCCACGTGTGGCATTTCAGGATCAAATTGCAGACATTTTACAAAGGTTATGACAATTGGTAGGCATTCATTTCTTATTCGCAAACTGTTGTTGCTTGATCCACCGCATTAGTTTGAAGGGGGGTGATAACTATAGTAGTTTATAGAGATCTCTTCTTCTCTTGTAATCTTTCCTTTTGTATAGATTTCCTTTTTTATATATTCTCTTCTACAACTCTATATAAACCCCTTGGGGTAAAGGAATAAACCAACTTCGAAATTTCCCAAAATCCTTATTGTTATCGCTAGATGGGGGTGTTGCAAAATACATGTATTTGTACACTTTCACTCTAATTTTGCATATAGCAATGTACATCCTTTTCTTTTCTTCTTCTTTTTTCCTTTACTCTTCTACACGCAGGGGTAGGATGCAATCTTGCAAATGGTTACAATAGTATTTATCGAGCATTGTTCCATAAAAAAAATCAAATGATTCTGTGTATTTTCAAAATTTTAAAAACCTGTTGAGTAGCACTACTACATGAAGCACCTTATCAGGGCTTTAACAGCAAAGGGTGATCGTATATTTTTTTTAAGAATAAAATAGAAACTACTATTGCTACTCGTACTGCTACACAAAATAAGGGTGCAGAAGTTAAAATATAACGTTAAAACTGGCTTCTTCCATGATGATTATGCACCCAAACCGCTTAAATCTATATAATACACTTTTGCCTACAGCAGTTCTTCGAGGGTTTCCCTTAATTACTTTAAATTATATAGCTCAATCCTTGGATTTCGATATGGATTTTGGAGAGTAATCACAAAACATAAACTCTGTAAACAGAAGTTCTTGACTACAATTCGAACAATTTTTTTTAAAAAAATTTTGAACATTGCTTGAATGTTTAGTTCACTAATTTCTCTACCCAATCATGATTGCAACTCCGAAATGCATGAACGAAAATAACCAACTGAACCCTCCACAATCCCTTAATCAAATCAACACTCCAAAACCAAAAACAATCAAAACCCTCTTATTTTATCAAATTACTCAACAGTTTCAATAAACCCTAACGAGATAAAATCAAAATTATCACATGCAAAATAATCAAACCCACGGGAATAGAAAACTCACAGGCTCAGATTCCAGTTTAAGAGAGGGGCCGCCGGCTCCTTCGCCGGATAAGAGCTGCCGCAGCCGTGACGGCAAGCTAGATCTTAGGGTTGCCATTTGAACACAACTTCCCTACTTTTAGAGACTGTAACTATCGAAAGAAAGAACAACATGAAAATATAAACATGAGATTGAACTAATATAGGTAAAACCAGTATGAGCAAAATAAGGTTTCGATTCGAGAAAAATTGAAATAAACACATACAAATAAAACAGATATATATATATATATATATAGAGAGAGAGAGAGAGAGAGAGAAATGGAGACCTGGTTTTAGAGAGAGAAAATAGCGATGGATGCATACACATCCGAAGTTTCAACCATACAAGAGAGAAAAAGCGAAACCCCAATAGAGAGAGAACGGTCTCCTTTGGTTTAATCCCCGTTGAGTAGAAGAGAACGTGTTTTTTATATAGAGGAACTAGAAAGCCACTCGCACACACACTCTATAACTACAGAGGCTTAAACCATTTAATTTAGGGAAAATGAAAAAGTAAATATTTACAAAAGATAGTCACGCGCATTAGTCCACGTGCGACGTAGGTATATTAATGTTTTGGATGTACCTTTTTTTTTTACGTCACTCGTTAATAAGGAATGTGTTAGTAAGGTGCATAAATGCGCGTGACTCTTGCGCTCCACGTATACGTGAAGGAGTGACTCCGGACTCGTACGATGCGCAGGGTGCGCGCTATCCAGCACTCAGCTTATCTTTTTCCTTTCTTGCCGCTGGTGTTCTTTGGGATTGGTTTGGATACGTGAAAGTCCTCTTGGGCCAATATTTTTTGGAGGTGTGTAAAAGTAAAAAAGGCCTTCGATACCTACTTTTTTGTTTTCGGGGGTGATGAGGGTGTCTGGACCGACTAATCCCGTGCACGTGCAGACCCTCGAACCACTCACACCATGTATGTAGGGATAAATCTCTTAGGGTTGACAACAGGAGAAAGAATCGAACTCAAGACCTCACCCTTACTTCTATCCCTACTTTCAAGTATTCTCTATTCTGAGCCAAAAATCAATATTGATAAAGAAGACCTGGGATATCTCCTATTGGTGATTGCGAGGAGATCGTTAGCACCACTCTGATGTCACCACATACTATTTGTGCATGTCTTCTAAGAGTTGTGCACGCAAAGCAACACCTTGGTTGGTGTGCATCGAACGTGTGGTGCCTTTGAAATGGGTGCTGACGGTCTCTTGCTAGCACCAACTGGAGATGATCCCTTTTCGTTAAAAAAAATGACGTGATAGGTGTTTTTTCGTTGAAGGTAGGGTAAGCAAACTCAATAAACATTATGGATAAATCATAAACATGAATGTCCATCTATAATTTGATCGATACTATGCAATGGCGGAATAAGACTAGGGGTGTTGACTCGTGAGCCCACCAACTACAATGATTTCCATCTTTGGACAATAAGAGAAGGGGTAACTTCACTGGTTTTGTACAATGTTTTTTGTTTCACTAATTATTACTATCCAAAATACGTGATGATATGAACTATTTGGACTACAAGATCAAACCAAATTATATACCGGGATTCAATAAGTAACATTACCCACGTGTCTCTAACTGTTGTTGAGTAAGTTTTGATTTATTATGGACCTAACCAAAATGTAATTTTAATGTGGCTGATTGGCCTTGCTCTTTAATTAATTGTCCACATTTGCCAAGTGTTATTTTTATGTTATGTATGCTTGTGCCTCTAGGCGATGAAGTCTATTATTATTTTTTAGCAATCAAAAACTTTTCAAAATTTAATTTATATGATACCTTGGCAAATGAATCTTATATGAATTGTATGATGAAGTACTATGGATATATAAGTATCAAAATCTACCAATAGACAACAAATTGAGATTCGTTTATCAGCTGATTTTTTCTCATTCGAACTCTTGCATTGAAATGAACCAAGTTTGAGAAAGTTTTCTTAGCTTGCTAAGTTGAGTTGAGTTGAATTGAGCCAATACAATGAGCTCATTTACTAATCGAGTTTAACTATAGCATGAGGAACAACACGGCTCAATTAGTTTTTATATGATACTACTGTGTCGCTCGTGCAATGCATGTGAGAGAGTAGGGAGGGGAGAGAGAGATTGTGATGGAGACCCTAGTGAAGGGCATTTTGGAAAATTTAAGGAATATTTTGGGTACAGAAGTTTGAGCGAGATTTTGGACAAAAAATTGTGAGAGACATGTTGGGTATAGAAAAATGACGTAGGGACATTATGAGAACCAAAAAACTTTAAGAGCATTTTGCGTAAAAAAAAATTGAGGGTATTTTTGGTATATAAACTTAAGGATATTTTAGAAAAAAAGGAAAATAAAATATGAACAAACTTAATGAGCATTTTGTGTTAAAAAAATTATGAGTGGCATTTTGGGTATAGGAGTTTGACTTAGGGGCATTTTAGGAGCTAAAAATAATTCGGGACATTCTGACTATATAAAAAACTTTGAGGGTATTTTGGGTATAGATATTTGACTTAAGGACATTTTGAGAATAAAAAACTTTAGGGACATTCTAGCCAAGAAAATGAAAATATATATTTTTAATAATAAAATTACATGATCCAACCGGACTGTTCGACCCGAGCCCTATCACTCAATCGGTTCAGTTATGAAAACATTGTTTTATATAGTAATAAAGTATAGTTTTAGAATTAAATTAAATTTCAAACAACTTTTTAAACAACTTTTTAAGTCCCTTATATTTTTTTGGAGGTTTTACCAGAATGGCTCCTAGGTACTAACAGAAGTCAAGGATAGCCCTTGACTTTTCCACCTTTTATTTTTGGCCCTGCATATATAGAAAAAGGAAACATGTGGGCTAACATTCCTCAAATACCAAATTTACCTTTTGAAATAGTAAAGATAGACCCATGAATAAAATGGAGGGAAACATTGTCGCTGTGTGTCAGGGCTCCAGGGAAGAGAAAGAGTGATCCTCACCTCTACATCAGCGGCCATCACCTCTACTCTGGCGATTCTCACATATGCTTCACTTTATTGCGGTTATCACTAACAAAATAAACGAAAAGGAGAAAATGGGGTTAGGGCCAAATTGGCGATTTCCTCTGCCCGGTGATTGCTTCTTCCCTGCTTAAATATCCCTAACTAGTCGGATGATCAAAACAGATACTGGAAATCACATTCAGAAACCTTGTGTTTCGTCTATGGCTAATATGGAATTAGCATTGGATTTTCATCATGTTGATAATGCTAAGCAGCATCATCATACTCTCCATATTGGAAAGTAGAATTCCTTGTAGAAAATAATTTATCGTTAATAATTGTCTAAATAATCCTATCATTCCTGTCATTTGGGTTGTAATATTGATTGGGTGGATTTGGAATTGCTGATAGAGTTGAAATGATCTCCAATGCAGAAAAAACAATTGTCAATACATGAAAGAGATCGCCAATACAGGAAAAAGTATGTGATTGCTAGATTTTGAATCATTGAAAGAGTTGAAACGATCACTAATGTAGGAAAAACAATTGCCAATAAATGAAAGAGATCGTCAATACAGGGAAAAAGTATGTGATTGTTGAATTTTGAATCGCTGAAAGAGTTGAAACGATCGTCAATGCAGGAAAAACAATTGCCAATAAATGAAAGAGATCGCCAATACAGGAAAAAAGTATGTGATTGTTGGATTTGGAATCGTTGAAAGAGTTGAAACGATCGTCAATGCAGGAAAAACAATCGACAATACATGATTTTGTTATTATAAATCGCTAATACTTATTTAGGAATTTAGGATACTCAACAAGTTATCTTTAGTAATCGTTATTGATTAATTGTCAACAATCAATTATTAATCATTAATAAGTGGTAATGGATCTATCAACTACCACTTCGTAAAAATAATCACCAATTATTACTGAGTGATCGCTAACAAGTAAGTTCTCACTAGTCCGCAACATATCGCCAATAATCAATGGGTGATTGCCAATAATTAATGAGTGATCGCTAGTAATGAACAAGTGATCGTCAATATCATTGGTTGATTGATTGCTAATAAGTGACTACTATAACAATAATAATAATGATTGATCACTATTGTAAAATAAAATCACAATTGTGCGAAAAAAACAAATAATACATCAATGATAGGAAAATTTTTGATTTAAGACTCTTGTCTTTATTATCCTATTAGCATATATAATGGAATCAAATATTCTTTATTAAAACATAAAATGGAATCAAATTGAGTTACCTTTAAAAATGCAAAGTATAAAACCCTTGTTAATGAACAATTAAAAGCCTTGTTGGAATCAAATATTCTTCAAATGCTTAGTCACACAAAAGGAAGGAACTATGAATCAGCGGAAATTGGTGATATTATATGGGAATTGAGAAGAAGAATAACAGTGATTTTCTCTCATTGTGATCGTAAATGTCGTAAGATAGAACCCTGTTTTGGTTCAACAAAGAAAAAGAATATAAAAGAGTTATTTCAGGGCTAAAATGGACATATTAAGTGTAACAAATAATTATGAGGCAAAAAAAAAGTCAAAGTTTATCCTTGACTTCTGCCAGTACCTGGGGGCCATTTCGGGAGAAACCCCATATTCTTTTAGTGAAAATGTCTCCTATATTAATAAAAGCTAAAATTAACAAATGACAATTTTAGAATTAAGTTAATATTTAATTAACTTTTTAAAGTATCATTCTCTTTATATATTAACAAAGGGTTAGTTTTAGAATTAAGTTAAAATTCAATTATAACCCTTTAAAGTACCATTCTCTTTATATATAAGTACGGGGTAGTTTTGTAGTTAAGTGAAATTTAGTCATTGTTTTTAACTGATATGAGTACTAAAAGGTAATTTTGAAATTAACTAAAATTCATTTAACGTTTTGAGCTCATATGAGTAAAAGACAATTTTAGGATTAGCTTAAAAATATTCAAAGTTTTGAACCCATATGAGTAAATGATAGTTTTGGATTTAACTAAAAAATCATAAACATTTTGAAGTTTATTTATATAATTGTAATAGAATAAATGACACTTTTGAAATTAATTAAAAATTTCATCAACATTTGGAAGTCATTCTCTTTAATAAAAGAGTAAAGGGCAGTTTTAGAATTAACAAAAAATTTCATCAATGTTTTGAACACACTATCCTCTTTATGTTAGTAAAAGATATTAGTAAACAATAATATTTCTTAAGAATACAAAATTTGCATTATTAATCCAACCAATCACGAGCTAAGCCGAGCTTTGAACTTTGTTTTATGAGCCAGACTTGAGTTTATTTTTTTGTTAGCTAGGTCGAGTTGAACCATGTTGAGTTTGAGCTAGTCTTACATACCTCAATCCGAGCTCGAGCAAGTCTAAACATGTAGAGGTAGGTATTGTGATTCAATCTCCACTAACCTGCAAAGTTAGTACTGCGGCGAGAAACACTAAGAAATTAAATCTCAAAAATATGCAATTAACATAAGATAAAAATTTACGTGATTCGACATAAAAGCCTACATCTACGAGATCAACCCACAAGTCTTTTAACTATGAGAATGACCGAAAATGAAATACAAGAAGGTATATTTCAATACCTGAAATCTACACTCAACAAACCTTGTACACCTTTCTTTCTCTCCCACTCTTAAACTCACGAAAACCTCACAAAAGACCATTGTTCTTTCTTATTGAATCAAAAAAAATATTTTGCTATGTTTTTTTATGGGGTGTTTGGATTGGATTTTTTTGGCCAAAAATCAATTCTGGTAAAATTGATTGTGTAGAAATTAATGGTCAAATAATCATTTTTTCAAATAATAATGTTGGGAGAATACATAGGTGAGTCTCTCAACTTCGTATTCTCCGAACACTATTATTTGAAAAAATGATTATTTGATCATGAATTTCTACACAATCAATTTTATCATAATTGATTTTTGGCTAAAAAAATTCAATCCAAACGCCACCTTATACTACTCGGTTAATGAAACCTAATCTGTGAAAGAGTTGTAACCATTACATCAAAAGATGATCTAATGGCTATGATAAAGACATAAACCTAACAATCTCCACATTGGTTTTATTTACAGCTTTATATATGAAAATCTCCTGTTTGTGCCTTTGCCTATGACATGCACGTGTCCACCCCTCCACCTGGTCCAAAAAACTCGGAATCACCTTGGAGATAAAATTACACACATCTCACTCAATGAAATTTGCATCACCAATACACAGGATGCACCTCCACCTCGAACTCGAATCAACTCATCATTTACTCAATTACCTATTTGCTATCATCCCAAACAACCATTGGCCTTAACATAGTCAATGCACATGTGTAGTCATCATGAGACGACTCCCTAGTCAACTCCAGGGAGAGAGAGCTTGACGTGTCAACTCTAATTACGGAAATTATATCATAATCGTTTGTAACAAGGAAACTTGTTATATTTATCTTTGCCCCTACTGCAAAATGGACTTTGTGTATATGCATACCATATCGTGCAACCCGCTTCTAACTACCTATCAATACCTTAACCTATCACACTTCTCTTCCTTCATCAGGACTATACAACCATGTGTAATTTTCATAACTCCACCACCTACAGCCCTTGGAGTACTCCAACCTGACAAGCGATGTTAAATTCTTTCACATCTTTGGAACAAAAAACACATCGCCTAAAGTGTATGTCACCCCATCAAACATTTTGATTTTAACTAGCTATCTCAATACCCATGATATCACAAGTGGATTCTGTTATCCTATATGTTTCCACAATAGGTTCCCTTTGTGATTTTGATGATAACACAATAATGTAATGATATTTGTGTTACTAATGTCTCTATTGAGTTTTTGTGAAACCCAGTCTATCAAGAGCATTAACAAACCATTCAGGGTAAAAGCATGAAAATGACATCATCCATAAAGGGGATTCATCACAAAGTCAAAAACAAGTCATTGGATCAAGTTAAAGATATTGAAGATCATATCAAGTCAAGTCATGAAGATGATGACTATCTAAGAAAAAAGATGATCAAAAATATGAAATCAATAAGTCAATTCAAGATCAAGTATGAAGAAGAATGAAGACTCTCTTAGAAGGTTTAATGTTTTATATTTTAGTTTGAGAGTGTTTAAGACTTTTGTAAAAAGTCCTCAAAGTTTGATTGCTCAATGCCTAGATTGACCATATGACCATTAGAACATATTTTCATATCTTTCTAAGGTCCTCCTAAGACATTATATAGAATGATTAAAATCATGAGAAAGTTAAGGTAGTTGACCAAAGATTTCATTCTCATCATATAGGTTGGATGAAGAGGGTTTTCTGGCGAAAAACATTCATCCAATCGATCAGATCAATGGACTGTATTCGGATTGGCCATTGTTTTCATCCAGTCAACCGGATCCTTCGAGACAAGCATTAAATGCCTATAATGACTAGTTTTCAACAGCTCTTTTTGCAATCAATGCTACTCTAAGAACCATGAAACTTCTTGAGCAATAAGATGAGATGATTTATGAACTAAACAAAAACTTCAATCATTCACTCAAAAGCTTGGATTTCCAAATCTATTGAGTAAACCCTACCAAATCCTATATCTTGAGCTATTCAACTCCAATATTTGAGAGATTTTTAGAGAGTTTTAAAGTGATTATCCATCTCATGTAAATGAGCAATTTGTGATTGTAAATTACTTCTATCCAAAGTGTATATGAAATCAATAATTGGTGGATTTTTGTCCTTGAAGCGGAAAACTTTGTCAAAGGTTTAATCTTCATCTGTAAGAAGATTGGAAAGTCAAGAGAGGGGATTCTCTTGCACTTGTAAGGGTTTGATCTTCACCCGCAAGAAGATCGTGTGATAAGTATATCATGGTGAATCCTTGAGCATGCAAACTTAAGGCGAGGACATATGTGGAATTGCTGAACCTCGAGCACAACATCTTGTGTTTGTTTTCTTTTTCCCTTTTCTTTATTTTTTATTTTGCATTGATTGTAGAATTGCCTGATTTATATTTCCTTTTAATTAGCATATTAAAATTTCTCTTAAGGGACTAGGAAGAAGTTTGAATTTGTCTTAAACCCTATTCACCCTCCCTCTAGGATCCAATCCTTGGGCAACAGATCCACCACCTAAGGATATAACACTCATCATCGCCTCTTTGAATGTATCAAAATATTCTTTCATGCAACATATGTGAATAGAACAACTCATATATAATAACCACTCATCATGGAAAGAAGTGTCAATTCCTATAGAGATCATGAGAATGTGTCCAAAGTATTTTTTACATTCTTTGTCATTCCCTACTGCAACGTCGCATTACTAGGATCATCTCAATTTTTTTCTTTATCAGCACATTCAGGACAATCCTTTTTAATGTGACCATATTCCTTGTAGTGAAAACATTGTATTTTCCACTTTCCTTTCGATTTAGATCTAACCATGTCATTCCAAGATCCTCTATCTGAATTCCTTCTTCTTTGATTCTCTCCATGAGCAACTAACCCTTGATCTTGAATACCCTTAAAATTATGTTTCCTTTTAATATTATTTGATAGAAGTATTGTTATGACATCTTCAAACTCCATAGTATCTTTTCCATACAAAAGCGTCGCCACCAAATTATCATATGAATTAGGAAGCGAGATTAAAAGCATTAAGGTTTTGTCTTCTTCCTCCATCTTACATCAACTTTGTGGAGTTGATCTAAAATTTGATTAAACATATTCACGTGTTTAAGAGATTACCACCTTCAACCAGCTTCAGCCCATATAGAGTTTTTTCAATTTTTCCGTTAAGCTCAGTGTTGAATCTTCATCCATAATGTTAAATAAAACGTAATCTCCAAGACATAAACGATTTGTGCTGACTGCCCTTAACTTGATGTCTTCCCACTCATCATCATCTATTTTATTGGGTTTACTGCGGTTTCTTTTCAAGGTCCTAGACATGTCTTGTTGAACCACTACATGAATTTATCCATCTGAAATTGGGCCCTCGTTCTCTTTACAGCCATTGCTTAACTAAATTTAGAAAATAAATAAATAATTCGATATGATTACCTTCGATCAAAAAAACTCCACCTCAATAAAAAGCACCCACTATTTCACCATTTTACATTTATTTTAAATTCCCAAGCAAAACCTACACTTTTATACTAATTGTTATGATTCAATCTCCAATAACTTGCAAAGTTAGTACCACAGCGAGAAACATCAAAAAATTGAATATATGGGATCAACCTGTATGATCTTTCAACAGTGAGAACCTCGCAAATCTGTATGGTCTTTCAACCTATGAATCTCCATTCACAAAGATAAGAATTTACATGGTTCAACGTAAAAGCCCACGTCCATGGGATCAACCTGCAAGTCTTTCAACAATGAGAATGGCGAAAAAGAAAATACGTATTTCAATACCTAAAATCCACACCCAATAGCCCTTGTACACCATTCTTTCTCCCCCACTCTCAAACTCGTGAAAACCTTATAAAAGACCACTGTTCTTTCTTATCAAATCCAAAATTATCTTTCTTAATTTTTTATACTACCCGGTTAATAAAACCTAATATGTAAAAGAGCCTTAACCTCTAGATCAAAAGACGATTTAACGGCTAAGATAAAGACATAAACCTAACAGTATGAACTTGAACAGTCCCCACGTCGGCTCGTTGACATCCCCTGTATAAACCCAACATACATTGATGATTGGATCATGTTGAGTAAAAAAATCAATGTAGTGCTCGAATGACTATAATTGTATGGTCTATTTACAATTTTCTATGCACTCTTAAGTGTAAATTATAGGGAATCAATAATTGCCCCATTGATTGTGTATAGTACACCTACATTTAATTTGAGATCAAGTTCCAAGAGGGTGTGATGATTGGTATATCCACCCATTCACTAACCTATTACATATACTAATGTAACTAATTAGGGTTGCGCCCTAACCATTTATTGTGGAAAAGAAGTGTTAACTATAATATTCTCTCAAATTTTCATACTAACAAAATGAAATTGATGGTTGGGATGATTCTACCCTATAAGAGTAGAACCCACTATATACAGGGTTGTCAACGGAGCGAATGGCGATGTATCCGTATCCAATCCAACTGTCCCCCCCTAATATCCTTATCCACTTCGATATCCGGTAGATAGTAGTTTAGAAGAACTGTATTCAAATTCGTTAAATTAATCAGATTCAGATAATTATCCAGATTTGACCGATTAACCTAATCGAATTGAATTAGGGATGAAGTTGAAAGGGAAAACAAGAAAATCCACAAAGATAACATAAACCTAACTAAAAACACGAATATAATTTCAGAGATTCATCTAATAAATTGAAGAACCAATCAATCAATAAAAGTTTATAATTTTACAGTAGAGTTCGAATAAGAAACAATAAGCAATACCTCTCGAAGAAGAAGAATATCGAAATCCGATTTGATTTTCAAAATATCGAGAGATCTTTTTCTTTTTTTCATTTTCTAAGGTTTGTTTTGTTCTTAATAGATAAGAAAGCTTGTAACGACCCCCGAGACCCCACCTTGGTCATAATGGGACTTTGGAACCGCTACATTATTTATCCCTACTTGACTTCAATTGCAATAAGGCATAACTAAAAGATAAATCTCTTGAAATAGCAACGATAGAATCATTTTGATATATATAATCCAAACCATCCTGAACAACTGAACTAAGCCTAACATAACCCACTATAATCGGGTAGAATAAAGTCATCAAATAAAAGTAAACAGTCTAAGCAACATCCTGAAATAACATAAGTATAAAACAATACTACTCAGAAAGCAAACTATGATCTACAAATATGGATAACCATCAAAATCTCTGGCTCCCTCCTCTGGAAGCTCACCTACTTCTCATTCTTCAAAGTACTGCTACTCAATCCACGGCTCCGCCGTATACTTCTGCACTGAACCTGACGACAATAACAGGTCGACTGAGCATTGAAAACACTCAGAGGATATCCAATCTAACTAACAATAACAATAACACATATACATGCTCAATATTCAGTTTATGCGATAATTACATAATCAATAACAGTTCCATATAACATGTACATAATCAGAGTGCAGAAACATGTGAACATCATCATCTTGACTCGTGTACTTGTGTGACTCTTGGACTTGTAGTATGAGTTTCATGCATGCTTTTTTTCCATAAAAATAGTCATCGAGGTCTTTGTATTAAATCCATGGAGGTGTAGACAGAAGCGTAAGCCCCTAGAGCTCTTAAATATCAAATGTCCATGATAATTATCCAGGGCTTTAAATCTTATCCATGGAGAGCATCAACGATTACCAGAGCTACTTGAGATATCAGAGTCCTTGCAAAATCATGCAGTGTTCTTGTTATTGTATTTGTACTTGTTCTTGTACTTATACTTGTATTTCAATGTCCAGTGTTCAGTGTCCATGCAATGTCCGTGTCATGCTTGTGTAGATGTGAGACTTGTAATTTACCACACATGTGAATTTGTGTTTCAGTGTCGTAATTAATATCCGAACTTGGTCATTACCTAGATTTCTATCTTCTGTCAAGAAACTCTGCTAGGTTACATCTCCCTAGTTAGAGAATTCCCGACGTGGAAGACTTCCTCTATGCTTTGGCCTATCCGAATATCAATCACTATGCAGTATATATATGCCATAATTTATCATGACATGCATTGATATCTCTTGAACATACATAAACAATTTCAATAACATCATTTCTATATTTTACAATTCAGAGCATTCATATTAATATATTTAATCCATTATTCATGAACCATTTCCATTCCTCCATTAGTCACACTCCATCATCCATTCATATCCATCCACAAACCCATAACCATACAATCAAAACTCATCCATTATCATTTCCCTTCCTCCACAAACCATATCCTGTCATTCAACCCATCCATTATCATTTATATATATCCAATTCAATATAAACATCATCACATACTTTAATACATCATCCATTCCCTTTATCATGTTTTACAAAATTACCAAATACATTTAATAGCTCATTTTAAATCTTAAGCATATTAATTAATTCATTTTCATAATAAACATTCAGTAATCTTATCCAATCATGTGAAATCATACAATAGAGTTATATTAGAAGGGATATCGACCTTTAAGATCCTTCCCTTGAATCCAAATCGTAAGATGAAGTTCTTTGAAGCTTTGAGGATGATCTCTAAGCTAAATCTTTTTCTCTTCCAAGCAAAACCCTTTTTCTTCAAGCTAAATCTCCCTTAGAATCCTAAGTTTTCTCTCTTCCCTCGTCAAATTAGGTTAGAAATGGTTAAGACACTCTAAAACCTCAAAATAGAACCCCTATTTATAGTCTTATGGGTTAAAAACCCTAAAATCCATAATTTGGGGTTTTTTAAAAACCTAAATCGCACTCCAATCGATTGGAACTAACCCCCGATTGATCGGGGCTTAACTGAGCATTTTTTCTGCTGCCGGCCGATCGATCGGTCTGGGAGGGCCGATCGATCGGACCGGGAGGGCCGATCGATCGGACCGGGACAGAAAGCCTGTGCGATCTTCTGCTATCCCTCCGATCGATCGGTTTGTGAGGTCCGATTGATCAGTGGTCCTAAATTTGGGATTTTTCATCAGTTTTGACCCTCCAACTTGCTTAACTTTACACATGCATGCATAGGAAACCAAAATGACAATAAAACCCTATCAAACAAGATTAAAAACAAGGAAAAAGGTCTGGGACTCTACAAAGCTTGTCCTTCTCTCTTGGGAGAGAGAGAGAGAGAAGGCAAAGCCGACCATTGTCACCATTGATGGCTTCATCGACTTTCCTCTTCACAACTATTTGGTCTACAATCCGGTGAAATCAGAACCATTGGACGGCGTCAAAGCTCACCAAATCACCTGGGCTTCTTTGTTTTTTTTTTTTTGAAAATTTAGAGGAGAGTGGAGGGAGGCAAGAGGGAAACCGAGATATGGGTTGGGTGGGGAGGAAGACAAAGGCTTTCTCTTCCTCCCGTGGTTTTCTAAGAACGTGGTTTTGGTTTTACAGTTTCAAGGTGGTTTTAAGTTTGAAGACTTGTTTGAACTGTTGGATTAAGAAAATAAACAAAAAAATAACATGGCGTGTTTAATTTTTGGCTATCGGATATTTAATCGGAGCGGATATAACAATTTCCGACTCCGCTCCGTTTATAATCGAATATCATATTTTTTTATCCGTATCTGATCTGTCGGATATTATCTGACAAAACGGAGTCGAATTCGGATATTTCGGATATCTGTTGATAGCCCTAACTATATACATATACAAGGAAAGGGGATGGGGAGACACATGAAAAGAACGCATATGTTCACACACATGCACACAACAATACAAGCGAGAGAGTCAATGGCCCCTATTACACCACATTAAAAACTAAATTATTTTAAAATGCCTTTTCACACATAAAATGCAAATGTGTTGTTTTTCATCCATCTCTCGACCCCTTCCCTATATATATTGGTATATGACATCATTTACCTGTGATTAATACATTACAATTTAAGTTAGAATAAGGGTGAATCTCTGGACCCCCTCCCCCCTTCCATTTTTGTCTTAGAAAGAAGGTTGATAGAGATAGATTAAGCTTTTGATGTTGAAGAACTTCAAATGGTGATGTAAAGTCAAGAACACGGCTCGGAAGCCTATTAATCAAATATGTTGCAGCAAAGAATCCCATGAGACCAATATCATTTTGGAACATGCATTTGAAACATAAGAAATCTAGTAGTTTCCAAAAGATGTCGATTTTTTCTGTTACACCGTTCTATTGTGGCGTATCCACAGAACTAGTTTGGTGGATAATTCCCTAAGTGCATATATAAGTAGACAAAAGATCATTGGTGTACTCGGTACCATTATCTGAACGAATAATTTTAATTCGAGCATCAAATTGATTAGTCACTATATTATGAAAGTCCTTGAAAGCAGACACAACCTCAGTCTTTGATTTCAATAAATACAACCAAGTAGCACAAGATCGATCATCAATAAATAGAACAAAATATTTATAACCGTCATAAGAGTCAACTGGGGCAGGACCCCATAAGTCTGAGTGAATTAACTCAAAAGGTTTGACAAATTTAGATGACGAAGAAGCAAATGAATCAAAGACGAGTTTGTTTAGAAAACTGACAAACTTCACATGTATGAGACTCAATAGAAATAGAAGGGAAAAGACAAGATAATACTCGGTCAAAAGGATGACCCAATCACTTATGCCAAACATGACCGTTTGGTGAAATATTTGTGTGCAATGCCTTATCAAATTGATTAAGCAAGTACAAGTCGTGAGAACAAACACCTTCACCAATCTTTTTTCCTGTGATTCGATCATGAAAGATAACAATAGTAGGAGAGAAAATAACATCACAATTCAAATAATTAGTAATTTTGCTAACAGAAAGAAGTTGAGCTGGAAATGATGGAATATAAAAAATGTTAGAACTTGGACAACCAGAAAAAAAAAAGATTGATTTTACCATAGCCTAGAACAGGAACAGTTGTGCCATTAGCAACAGAAACAGAGTGTTTATTGTCATATGATCGGTAGCACCAAAATCGATATTCCAAGGATTGACTTTGGAGGTGGAAGAAGAAAAATAAGCTTGAAGATTACCTGAAGCTTTAGCATAGGAAGAGAGATCAAAAATTGAAATGGCAGATTTACTGAGATGCTGAAGAAGCTGACTCAACTGACTCATTGAGATCGATGTGTCTGTTGTAGTTGTATTATCAATTTTTTTAGACTGAGGTCGAAGGTGTGGATGAAGAATCCAACAACGGTCCTTTATGTGTCCAAGTTTATTGCAATGGTAACATCGAAAATATGGATGTCGACTTTTCCCTCTATCTTGAATTGAACTCTGGTCTCGACCGGAATTACTGATTTGTTTCTTATCATCTTGCCATTTGCCAATCATAAGTGCACTACTTGTAGACTGTTCAGTGGCTGATTTGGATTCAATGCACATGACATATTTTCTAGTTTATTCTCGATGAATGGTAGCACAGACATTGGAGAATGATGGTAGACCAGAGTTCATTAGAATATGACTCCGAAGGCTTTCATACATTGCTAGTTCATCCCACATATTTTTTAATTTTCCAAGCTGCTCAGTAAAGATCTTTTCACACTGGTTGGATTCAACGATCTCACGTTTCAGTTGAAAAATACGAGCATCATTATTTTGGTGACCATATATCTCTTTTACTGAGTCCCACATATCTTTGGCAAATTCAGAGAAGGTAAAAATTTCGGTAATTTTTGGTTCCATCGAATTAAGAAGCTAAGACATAACAAGTTGGTCATTGGATAGCCATTCTTCAAATTTTGGATTGGTTGCACCCGGATTACTTGTCTTCCCATCAATGTATCCTAATTTTGATTTACCACCAATAGACAAAAAAATAGCCCCTAATCAAGGAATATAATTGAGCCCATTTAACAAAAACGAGGAAAGTTAGAGTTGAATTTTTTTCACTAGTCATCACGAAAAAAGATATATTAAGATTAGATCTCACCTTCAATTTGCAATTTGATGACGGCATCAAGAAAAGAATAATGCCCACCGAGATGCTCAGTGTAAGAATCAGACACAAAAGATGTCGGCTCAAGTAAGAATTGAGACGGTGAGGATGCACACAAAAATTATTGGCTCAAGTGTAACGTCCACAGAGAACAATTCTTTAATATAGATAACCAAATACTCAATAAGTCATGCTCAGTGAATGTCAACTTGTCAAAAGTAATTTTGTCTCATTGTCGAGACAAATAAACAAGCATGAGAATAGGCTATCTCATTCCCAACTCGTCTTCAACCTTGGTACATTCGGAAGCATAGGATTTAAAGTAACGGCAGCGGAAATAGTTGGGGGTAAAAAACAGTCGGCTATAGCAATCGCCCACCCTTCTTGACACGGCTATAGCAACAAAGATTTCTGACGAATGATTAAAAATCCTTGCATGATACCATAAAGTAACAAAAACATATAAACATATAGACAAAGATTTAACGTGATTCGGCAATGTGCCTACGTGCATGAAAGAGAAGGACATGAGATCTATTATTCATTCATACTTAAGGAGAGTATACTGAAAATCTATATATAATACATGCCTTGACTGATTTAGGTAATATTAACCAATTAGGGAAGCCACTTATATTGAAAAACAACTTACTAAAGTCCCATTTGGTTGCATTTTCGTTTTCTGTTTTTAAAAACAAAATTTGAAAATTTTTACACAAAACATATTTGGTAAACATGTTTTTATTTTTTAAATTAGTAATAATTTTTTTAAAAATCAAGGTAACAGATTTTGGAAATAAAAAACAAAAACAAAACTACTCTGCACCACCACTCTAACACAATCATCATTCCACCACCACCAACATCACTCAATCGCCACTAACATCACCACCACAACCAGTTACCACTCACCACCACTCACCACTACCACTACCCTATCACCCCACCACCCTACCACCACTCACCACCACCACCACCACCGCCACCAACACCACTCAACCACCACCAACATCACTACCACCACCACCACATTCACAACCACTATGATTGAAATTGCTTACTTATTATTAAATTCATCATATTTCCCAAACGTATTTTTTTGTTTTTCATTTTTTAAAACGAGTAACAATTAGTAACACCAAACATATTTTTTACTTAAAAAATTTGAAGACAGAAAATTAATTTCAATTTTAAAAAACATAAAACAAAAACAAAAACAAAAAAAAGGAACTATACGGCCCTTAAAATAATAAACCCAAATCTACTCTACAATCCTTCCTTCTCCATCAACAGTTCCCTTTTCATTTATAATACTATATCCGCTTCTAATATCATGAGAAAATTGTTGCATTGACACGTGTAAACGATACTGTGTTGGATGATGAAAGTAGCACACACGCATAAGCACTTGCCTTACATGACACGTTGCTCGTCTCTGTGCTGCCGACTTATAGGGGTCGGTTTAAGATTACCAAGCAATGGAGCGATATCAAAACACAACCATATGGTCTGTTGGTTGTTGACAATAGGACCAGTCTGCTCATGAGGCGGCCTAGATGGCTAGGGATAGGGAAAATATTAGCTCTGGTGGACGCTCCAGCCAAGCGCCCGGGCATCCAAAATGATGAGACATGTGGCGTTTTAAAGGGAGAGGGGAGAAGTCAAAATCATTGGGAGAAATGAAATGATTTTTTCCCTAAATTATCATCAGGTATCCAATCATTTGTGGAGGCCCGAGCGCTTGACTCAGACGTCCACCAAAGCTAATCTTTTGCCCCTAAGGATATGGGATGCACTTATACATGGTTATGTACGAGCAATAGTTCACTCCAAGGGCGAGGAGCGAATTATTGCTACTTAGTCTCACAAGACCCCTTCAATGACCCAAGAACTTTGGTTAATTTTTTTTAACTCTTGTAATTAATCATGGTAGATGAGTGAGCTATGCGAAGTGTGACCACATATTTAATGGAGGACACGTGGCAGAATAAGGGCCCCAAGACCCCTTTCGCGTCACTGACGGAGGAGGTGATTAGTTTCCGGTAGGCACAACCAAGTTGGCACCTCACTGTAATATAATAGCCACATATCCGTGTCGTAACACTAGGAAAGAGCTACTACTCAGTTTTGACAACGGATTTTTTTTGGACAACGGATTGACTTGCCTACAACGTGCATCCTTTTTGATTTTGATTGGGGTTAAGATTCATTAAGAAATTCTTAGAATTAAAGAATCTAACCTGTCTTTTAGAGAAAAAAAATAGGTTAAAATTTATTTTTTAACCAATTTTTATTTCATCTGTTCTCTAAAAACAAGGTTAAACACTTTAATCCTAAATGCTATGTTTGGTTGTCGAGAAAATCGTTGAAAACATGAAAAAGAAAAGAAAATTTAAATTTCTAATATAATTTTTAGTTGTATTTTGTTCAATTTTTTCATTTTTTTTTTCATGTTTTTACTTAGCTAAGAACCACTTTTAAAAAGAGACACGTCGGACTCCGACTTCAACGGACTTCAACAAGAAGTTATCCCCTCCATTTCTATATAGCTAATCTATCCTCCATCGGAAAATTGAATTTCATGAAATGAGGGACAAAGGGACCACTATTTTATACTTGGACTAAGTAACCGGAGCATAGATTTTTTTTAGTAAGAGGTAATATAACACGTAAAACATGACCGGACTCGTAGGGTGAGTCCAAGCAACCACTCCGCAAAGGCCTGACTAATAGAGGGCTAGCGGTCCGTTATATATCCCTTGCAAAGTCCGTACCAGCCAATGTAGGACTAAGACGGATAGTAATACCCAATCACCAATTGAGAGACAAATAAGATGATAAAATAAGGTGTATTTTAATAGGCTTAGGATCCTCTCGAGTTCAAACCGGGGAGATTCTCTTCGGTTTGAAGCCCTAGAGGTCGCCACGTGTCTCCTTTGACATCCCTTAACTATGGGTAAGGTTTACCCACCCCTAGGGTTCACCCACCCATCCTTGGTTTTTTTTTTTATATTAATTATTATTTTTTAAATTAAAAATTTTAGAGTTTTTTTAATATTAAAAACAGTTTTTAATTTTAAAAAAAGAATTAATATTTAAAAAAAAAAACCAAGGATGGATGAGTGAACTCTAGGGGTGGGTGAACCTTACCCATGGTTAAGGGGTGTCAAAGGAGACACGTGGCAACCTCTAGGGGTTCAAACCGGAGAGAGTCTCCCCGGTTTCAACTCGAGAGGATCCGGAGCCATTTTAATATAGCAGTATGGGAGGAGTGGAGAGATTGAGCATTAGGGCATCATACGGTTTTGTTTACTTAAGACATATCAATACATACATGATAAGTATACTGTAGCCATCAGCTGATAAGAAAGATTGTTCATGCCAAATGATTTGAATGATCAAAAAGAAAGAAATTGAAAGATCACGATCATCCAAATGATTTGATCCGAACATCGGAGACCATGCAGATATTACTTTATATGATACTAGCGGGTGACACGGCTGATGCACGTGAGAGCGATTGGAAGGAGTTAACCATAGTTAATAGGAGTTAAAATGGACACGTGTTAACCCACGGGTACGATTGAACTCTCCCCGAGTTCAATCGCAATTGGCTATGATTGTATTCTTTAAATAGATAAGAGGTAGTTTGGGAATTACAGTAAAACATTAACACATTAAAGTAAAAAATTAAATAAAGTTTTGTTTTATATAAGGGTATTTTGGGAATTTTTGAAAAATCAGGCTACGCCTTCTTCTCGCATTGTAATAGTACAGAAGTAAAAACGAAAAGAGCTCCCATGAAATCAGCCTCCTTTTGTAGTTCCTCCTTTTTGTGATTAATGCAATATCTCGTTTTTTTGAAAAAAAAAACTCAATAACTGGTCTACACAAATCATTAGTATTCATATTTTGGTCCCAAACTTGAGGTAAATAATAACTGAATCTGTGGATTGTACATATTGAACTCACCACGCCCATAAATATTAGGCTTATAAAACCAGCCATCTCATGAATGGCCATAAAGTCTGAGGGCTAGGTAGGACCCAAAATCTGTAGGCCCTCTTAATTTAAAACCTGTATCGGACACTCAATATAGTATACCGTAAATAACTACATTAAAAATGATTAAATATCACTAGTGAAGATTTATTGGATGTGCCCCATGACCAGTGTTAGTACCTGATGTCTACATTTTCAAAGGGTAGGTAGAAAACAGCCAATGTAGTGGGAAAAAAAGGTAGGATTTTTTTTTTCTAATGTTGGGGTTCAGGTCACTAACAATTGCAGGCTATAATCTCAGTCTCGTGCCCTATGTTCTCTTGCTTGGAGACTCCGTTTTGATAGTGCAATGGCCTCTCATTTGCCGATGGTAGGCTCTGATCACTGCCCCCTTTTGGTTCATTTACAACAAGAAAGAAAGAGAGTTCGGAGACCCTTCCGATTTGAATCAATGTGGACCACTCACCCGGGTTGTCTTGAAACTGTCACAAGTGCATGGCGGCCTCAGAATCAGGGATTCATAATGTTTAAATTCTACCGCAATATTCAGCTCACTCGACAGGCTCTTAAGAATTAGAATTTTCAAACCTTTGGATCAGTTTTGAAGCGGAAAGATGAGCTTCTTCCAAAGATCGAGTACTTTCAACAACTCGATCCTTGTCCACAGCATGTGGAGGCGAAGGTTGTTTTGCAACACGAGCTGGATTTGGTTTTGAAGCAAGAAGAGATGCTATGGGCTCAAAGATCTCGTATCAAATGGCTTCGGGAGGGAGATTGAAACACGAAGTATTTTCATCTATCTACCTTACAGCGCCGAGCTCATAACCGAATTGACTCTATTCGTTCGGAAAATGGCTCTCTTTGGCAAACTCCGGATGAGGTGGAACACTGTATTCTCGATCATTTTCATTCCCTCTATTCGACTTCGCATCTGAATTTTGATGAGGAAGATTTTTCCTCTATCCCTCGGAAGGTTACAAATGAGATGAATAATGATTTGGTCCGGCCTTTGACCGATGAGGAAATTAAACGAGTAGCCTTTGAAATTGGAGCTACAAAAGCGCCAGGTCCAGATGGGATGCCCGACCTTTTTTTATCATCATTGTTGGGATGTGGTAGGAGCGACGTTATTCGGGCTACCAAATGCTTTTTCAATAGTGGATTCCTCCTTCATGAGGTAAATTTTACCCACATTACTCTAATCCCTAAGAAACCAATGCCTGAGCACTTGGGGGACTTTCGGCCTATTGGTTTATGCAATGTGATGTACAAGATTATGTCTCGGGTGCTTGTAAATCGTATGAAAGTTATTATGGGTGATCTTGTTCATTCTAGTCAATATGCTTTTGTTCCCAATCGTAGCATTCTGAAAGTATTCTTATCACACATGAACTCCTACATCATATGAAAGGTGCTCACCGGAAATCAGATTATCTTATATGGCTATGAAGCTCGATATGAATAAGGCCTACGATAGGCTTGAATGGACCTTTATTGAGAAGGTGATGCGGCGGTTGGGTTTTTGCGAAAGATGGGTTGGCTTGATTATGCAATGCATTAGCACTGTTCGCTATGCCGTATTGATCAATGGGGAGGCGAAGGGTTTTATAACTCCTACACGGGGATTACGTCAAGGTGATCCTCTATCCCCTTTCCTATTCATTCTTGCAACTAATTGCCTCTCTTATTTTTTGTCAGAAGCGGAGAGTAAGGGGCTTATTTCAGGTATTCGCATTAGAAGAAGCAGCACATCTATTTCTCATGTTCTTTTTGCGGATGATTGCATTATTTTTTGCAAAGCAAGTTGGAAGAACTTCGTATTCTGAATGGGGTGCTCACCAGGTACTCACAACTCTCAGGCCAACTCATCAACTATTCCAAGTCCGGCTTGATTTTCAGTAGGAATACCCCTCAAAAATTTCAGAAGCTTCTCTCTAGGTCTATACATATGCAGCTTATGGAGAATCCGGGGGTGTATCTCGGTTTACCCTCTGTTTTTGGGTGCTCCAAAGCTCATCTATTTGCAAATATTCGGGATCGTGTGCTGACAAAGCTTAGTAGTTGGAGGGGCAAGTTTCTCACCAAAGCGGGACGGGGCATTCTCATTAAGGCGGTAGTGCAGGCTATTCTCTCGTATGCTATTAACTGTTTTAAGTTGCCTGTGGCCTTGTGTAACGATATTGAGACAAAGGCGGCACGGTTTTGGTGGGATCAGGATGATCTGCGAAAGAGGGCCCATTGGGTCAGTTGGAAAACAATGTGCTAAGGTAAGGATGTTGGGGGAGCTGGCTTCCGTCATCTCGCCTCCTTCAATCTTGTGCTTTTGGTCAAGCAAGGATGGAATATTTTGCAAAATCCAAGTTCTGAATGGGTCCGTTTGGTGAAGAACATATATTTTCCCCAAACAGATTTTGTGAGCGCTAAAGTTGGGTATAGGCCCTCTTGGGCTTGGTGTAGCATTCTTGCGGGGCGTCCTGTGTTACTTTCGGGGTTGAGATGGGGGGTGGGGTCGGGTCACCTAATCAATGCCTGGGAGGACAAATGGATCCCCTCGTTGTATGGTTTTAAGGTCTACTCTTCCAAGCCGCCCAACTGCCCTTGGGTAAAGGTGAGTGATTTTATCGAGCCCTCTTCGAAAGCTTGGAATCTTGATTGCCTTTCCCAAGTTTTTACTGAGGTAGAGGTGATAACCATTCGCAAGATTCCCCTTCCTTATTAGCTTTTTGAGGATCAACTTCTTTGGCACCATACTACTTCCGGCAGCTTCACGGTTCGGTCAGCATATCATCACTTTATCTCCATGCATCCATTAGGGAGAGCTCGGGCCCTTAGTTCTTCTTCGGTGAACCATTTAGCCTGTTGGAAGCTACTTTGGCAACTCCCTATCCCCTCCAAGGTCGCGTGGTTTTTTTGGAGATGCCTCCACAATGCCCTGCCAGTCCATGATGATATAGTCAAGAAACATATCCCGGTAGATCCCTTGTGTCTATTTTGTGCTCAAAGTGCCGAATCAATGGTTCATTTGATGGTGGAATGCAACGTAGCTCGAGCGGTGTGGTGGGGGTTGCCTTTGGCTTGTAAATTAGATTTTAAGGTTTTTCACAGCTTTAATGCCTGGTGGAATTTTTGGGTGGAGGCCTCTTGTGATTAGCCGACCAAGATTCGTCATCTCTCTTTGATAGCCAGTCTGGTGTGGCACATTTGGAAAGCTTGGAATGCTCTTAAATATAACAGTATTTCTCCCTCTGTTTTGTTGATTGTAGACCAAGCTATTCGTCTAGTGGCGGATGGGGTGGCTCGAGGGGTTCGGCCCAGTGGGAGCCAGCCTAGTTCTATTAGTGCCGACCGAGGGCAGTCTTCTAGGTTGAGGGAGCAACCCCACCTTTGGACTGTTGAAGCTTCGGATGGAGCCTCTCGTTTGGATGGAATTCAGGCCGGTATTGGAGTGGTGGCTCGACGTTCCATCGGCACCATTTTGTGTGGCCAGGTTCAGGGCCTTATGGGGGGCTCTCCCCTTGTAGCTGAAGCAATTGCTCTTCGGGCTGCCACGACTTTGGCTTTAGACCAGGGTTGGTCAGCGGTCCGCTTTCAGTCGGATGCAAGCTCGTTGGTGACCCAAGTCTTCCTTCCTCTTCATTTAGCTTCGGCTGAGATCCGGCCGTTAGTAAGGGATATCCAATCAAACTTATCTCGCTTACCGGGAAGCTTGGTTGAGCATATCCCCCGGCGAAGCAACGGTTTTGCGCACAACATTGCTGCTTATGCTTTGCTTTTATGTGCTCACGGTTTGTTTAATGTTCATCAATTGTCTGCCTGGGACTGTAGGCACCTTATATCTGAAAGAGGTTCACGTCCCCCGTAGGGCCGGCCTCTCTTTGTAGTTTTTGTAGTTGGTTTTTGTTAAATGATATCCTTTCTTAAAAAAAAACACAAAAAAAAAAATCTCAGTCTCTCATTGTGTAGTCTCCATACTCATTGTGTAGTCTCCATATATATGACAGATTGACTCAGTCAAGTTGATGCTATCAGTCTCTACTCAGGAAAGGAGATCTTGTTTCAAAAACATTTCACCCATAATGAAAGGCAGAACTTCTGAAGCTATTAGAATGCACAGTTTTGGCATTTCTACAATGGTCTTCAAGATTTCATCGTCAGATTTAAAGAGATGCTGACCAATTTGAGGTCACTGAGTAGGCACCACTTGTAACATTTGAAATTTGTAGCTTACGCAACTAATATGAACTAAAATTGCTATTGAATCACACTGTATTAATATGATGATTTAGAAACCAAGGATACTTAAAACAATCCAAGCTCCGTACTTCCAAAATCGCAACACTAAAAATTTCCAAGATATTTCACCCACAAGAAAGCAGAGGAAAAAAAAATCATGTGCAAACATGGTCATTAGTAGATATCTCAATGGTTACAACTGTTATCAATGCTAAGTAGAGGGGTTTCACATTTTATATCCACCCCCCTCTCTTCCACTGTGACACCTACCTGCTTCTGTAAGAGGGTGGGCTACCTCCCACTTTTTAATCTCTGCCATCACCCAACTCTACGGCATATACGGTCTGACATATTGAACCCAAAACGAATAATGACTTCTCATTGTGTGAACAGCTTTGAGTCGCACGCAACTATTTTAAATCGACCAACAGTCTCCTGGGATTCCTCATTCTTGAACAATGCATCCTTTAAGATGAAGGTCCAGACATTGTCACAGAACCTGTAGATGTGTAAATGTCCCTGTAGCACAGACAAAGGGAAAAAATGGATAGATGAGCTTCCATATGAAAGAACCCACCACCAAAAATAAATTAAAAAGGGAAACAATTGCTTGGAACAATCAGATGGTGAACACCACTAATTTGAACCTCATTTTCAGGAAGAAAGTAGTGAGACTTAAAGTCACATTAAAGGGACCTAACCCCATATATCAAGGCAAGTTTTGGAGCTCCTCCAGCCAAGGACATGGCATATCAAATAATCCAAAACTTGGTTACTATAATGACATTCAATATAATTCAATGGTCACTTGCAATCAGGAGCCAAAACTTACATGCACTCCTACGTTACAACAGTTTGCCATACGAGAAACTTTAATACCAAATGAAATGGCCTAGTCTACAATAAGATGTTTCCATTGCCTCAAAGTAATTCCACTAATACCTTATTAGCCCCAAATGCAAATGGAACCCTGATCAATGTTAAGTTTAACAAACCTGTCTGGGTCCTTGGTTAAACAATTAGGGTCTGGAAGACAATCATTACCCCCCTGCGGGAAAAAAGAAAAAATTGATGGGCATTCTAGTCTCATTGCGCTAAATACAGCAGATGAACATGAAATGCTCCAGTGCTAAAAAAAAAATATACGTTATATTCTATACGTCCTAAAAGACAGCTCACCACTACCAGAAGGACCTCTTAAGGGGGAGGAGGAAATAAACCTAGAAGCAAAGAATGAAGACATCAGACCAAGCATCAAACCTCATACACTTGTTTTCAAAAGAGGGTGCCAGATATGAGAAATATTACAAGCTGCTTAGAAAGCTTCCTCAATCTGTTAGCAATCCAATATTTGCAGAGATGAGAATCAAAAAAATAGCAAATGTGGAGAGGTAGAGATGGCATGGAACCAGTGTTTTTGAACCTGGACTTTTCTTCAACTTGTAAGAGACTGGGTTGGTCAATCCAGTACGACCATTGGGTTGACCATGGTTGAACCATGATTTAAGATTAGAAGACAGGAAAAAGAAAAGAAAAAACTAGAATAAATTAACGAAAATTCTAGAAAGTTGAGGAGTAAGGTGTCCATATCTCTTTTTTCGTTTCTTGTTTCCCAAAGACTTTATGAGTCACGTTTCTTGCTTAACGCATTCTCTTTCGGCTTTGCTTCTCGTTTTCACTTGTCGCTCCAATAACTATAGTTTTGAGTTTCGACAGTCTTGGTTGAACAAAGTTATCTTGTACCAATTTCTTTTAGTGACACAGGACAATTTTCTGAGGAAAAAATTTATTAGGTTTTTTTCTATAAATATTTGGCTGTGATTTTTTTTTTTTTAAAGTCGAGGTTCCACCAATGATGACACCATTTTTTTTGCGCATACCAGTGTTGAATGGTTGACATTTTGACAGTATAAGTTAAACTCTCTCTCTCTCAGTTAGTCCTGGGTTCAGTTTGACCAAAGATATGGCTCTTGATTGACTAGAACGGCGGAGCAGGACTTGTGCTGCCGACTCCAAACAGTTGACATACGTAACTGACAAAGAAGATGGAATAAGTTGTTCTTGGTTCAAAAGATCCATAAAACAGATCCTGTGGTGGTCAAGCAGTTAGACTGCCCTGTCTGATCCGGGTTTCATAATACGATCAAAATCAAAGAAATATAGATGTGAATTGACACATAAAGAGTGCACTGTGAATGTGAATCATTAGGCAAAATGAGGTGTTGCCTCATCCGTAAAACCAAATGAACCTCCAGATTGAAACCACTACAAGTCTACAACAGGGACAATCCCACAAACTATGGCTGCTGCTATGATGGACAATTCTATAAATTAGGACACTTGAATATGTTATTATACCATAGTTCAGTATTACCCCTCTGAAAGAAGAGGATAGATGCTAACCATAGACCCCACAAAGAACCTCACATGTAACAAAAAATGACCTAAATGCACACACTACAGGTTCATCCTCAGTGAATGGAGTGCTGTTAGTAAAGCAGAAAACCAGGTTCAACTCTTGAAACATCATATTCAAAGTAGATACAAGTCAAAGGCAGGTGATTCAAATTTTAAAAACCAAAAACCGAAAAGAAATGACTATTTCCAAAAGAAAGCCACAGAAACAATCAGTATATCCTGCATCAACATCCAACTTACACAGAAAATTTTCTGATTAACAGAACCTTCTCCGTTTAGGAACAATATCATGAGGTAGGCATCCTCACAGGAAATATGCAGAAAAGAGGAGAGATCTTCCATGTGAAATTAGAAATCCTTCCCCTAAGAAGCATTACTAAATTTATATCACCAAAAAGAATAAAGAAAAAAAGATCAATGACACCCACAATGAAGTATGTAATGCAGTTGCATGGGGTGACAAATTACACAGTTTCGTGTGCTACTTCATGAAAAGAAATGGCAAGTCAGGTGAACACACTACAATTATCCAAAAGGGTCCCTTCACCCTTGTAACCCAAGAACTAATAACAAAATTGAGCATTCATTTCAAGAAGTAATAACCCAATTTCCACCCAAGAACTAATAAATCAATTGAACATTCAAATCAAGAACATCCATTTCTGGTCCCTGCGATCTCTGCTTTTATTGAACATTCATTTCAAGAACTAATAACCCAATTTTCAGCAATAAATGAATCCAAGATTTCGAGTAATCCCCACCTTTGGCAGAAACCCCAAAAAAAGATGAATTCGACGAAAGCAGCTTACCTTAATAGAGACCTTGCTCTTAACTTGGGTCTCCAGAGCTTCAGTGATAGATTGAGATCCATAAAGCAGGAGAAGAAAGTAGAAACAAAATCAAACGCCCGAAACTGAAGAAAGAGAGCAGAAACTCAATAATCGCAAACGAACTAGGAATTTACCTTGTCAAATTGAACAAGAACTTGAATTGCGAGATCTGGGCAGAGAGTCCCATTCGAAACCATCTCATCCAATGTTTCCGTCAAACACACACCTATCATCGATCGGCGGTACAATTCGAACGTCACCATTTCTTATTTCTCAATCCGTCCAACTTTTTTTTCACAAGTCAGAAGTTCTGATGAACATAATCAGGAATCTTTAAAGGGTTCCATAAGAGGTGAATCGAGCGAAATACGAAAACAATAAACATCTCAAAATGCAAAATTTTACGGAAATCAAAACCCTAATTCTCAAGAAAATCTACATGCATGAAGATCAAAGAATAGTTTCCGAAGTTACCAGTCGCGATTCTGAAGATTCATTAGATGATTCTGATGATGGAATTTTAAACGTCGTCGTCGAATTTTCTTTTCTTTTTGCTCTCTTGCTGTTTCAAAAGTTTTTTTTTCGAAGAAAGGAGGTTTTTATACCGTATCTGTATACTGTACCGGGTCGTTTACCTTGGGCCGGATGTAGGCCCATTAGTTAAATTGAAGCGATTAATAGGTAGGATAGCAATGGGCCGAGTATGGGCTTGAATTTTTTAGTTTTTGAATAGGCCTCGACTAATGCCTGACACATTTTACATAGGCTTTGAAGGCCCGAACTCGGCCCGATTGCCACCCCTATAATAGTAGGCCATGTTTGTCCATCTAACTGTGAGGCTCCAAAAAAAAAAAAAAAAGATTGTCATTGAGCCCTTCTGGAATGGGCCATCTAAAACCCTTGGGGATGCTAAAGAGTCTCGTTGTTGCGTGGACAGGAGTTTCACTTGGAATGTCCTCGTCCTGAGGCGAGGAAGGTGCAAGTTTCTGTACTCTAAGACATAGTAAGTAGATTATCAGGAAAAAAAAACATATTAAGTATAATACCTTGGTATTTGGGGCAATGACGTACATGGAGCTACTATTGCTGTCTATCTCTGATCTTTGATTCGTGAAAAATCAGAAGAATTAATGGGCCCGGCCCGGTCAGAAATAGCCACCTCTAGGTTTTAACCTTGACTGATTCCATGGATTGGGCCTGGCTAAGGCCCTTGCTTCCCAAGCCCACCCGTTGGAAGGTACAAGCCTCCAAGCCCCTATAGCCGGCCTGGCACATTTGACAGTCCACTCCAGATGGTTATGAAACCAAAAATTCACTGGTTGTGGGATTAATAGGGATTAGGGAGTGTTTGGTCTAAGGTTAAACAGCTCAACCAATCTACATTCCCGTGCCTTCGGTTAGTTGCCTATAGAAAAATTGTGGAAAAGCGTATAACTTCCCCGAGACCCCCTCACACATGTAGTGGCACTTTGCATTCTACACAATCAAGAATCAGATTCTTAGAAACTCTTATCAAAGAGGGAACATTGTAGGCCCACCCTTCTTCATAGTAAGTCAGGGTTTTGCGCTGCTCCGATAAGTAATTCAGTTTATAGGTTGTCAGGGGAAGGGTATCTCCTGGCAGCACGTGGTGATTAGTCGTAGGCTTGAGCTCTGGACACCCCACGTTTACCCCCCAAAAAAAGTGATTAAGTTTCTAACATTAGGTTGTGGCCGTTTGTGCAAAATTTGTCAAATTATCTAATTCCCAATATGCTAAACATGAAAACATCTACCCGCCCGCAATAGATGTATAAACAAATAGACCCAAAATTTAGTGGTTTCAAACAAGGTCTAAGGTGTTGTACTTTGTTGAACTAATTCCATTCATTTATTCAAAAACCTGTGAATCGAATCCATGACAATTTTGTGCCTCGAATGCATATGGTGAATAATCACCTATGTGATCCAATATTACGGCAAGAACTATATGAATACAAGAACTTGATACCCTCCTATACCAATAACTTCCCCATAAATTACTAAAATTTAAATGCCATATGGCTAGGCAGCAGTCAAGGTGTTTCCCATGTTGATGACAAATCGGTATTTGACGTCAGCCTTAGCGAGATGCTCCATGGCGGTGTTCACATAGTCCATAGGAATAACCTCGACATCTGCCGATATGTTGTGTTTCGCTGCAAAATCGACCATTTCTTGTGTCTCCTTCATTCCGCCAATGCAACTCCCCGCCACAATCTTCCTCCCTGTATTTAGGAATCACATCGCTTAGTAAGTATAGGTGTCTCCCGGGTTTACATCCAAGACAAACTGGATCAGTCTTCTTGCTGATATATATGATTAAATGTTGGATACTTACCCATAAGCAAAGGAAAGATTGGTAGCTCCAGTGGCCTGTCTGGCCCACCCACCATAACCAGCTTCCCATGAGACTTCAATAGACCGATCAGCGGAAGAAGAGGGTGAACTGCAAATACAGTATCAATGAAACCATCCATTGTGCCCATGACAGCCTAAAAGAAGGCAAAATTACATTATGAGAGCATATTACCACACTCAAGGTTTGAAATTTCCTCCCGTTTCATTCCCACCTTCCAAAATGTGTAATATTTTGGATTTGCAGATTTCGGGCCGAAATTTCGGAAATTTATTTTTTCTTAAAATTGATTTGAAAATAAAATTCCGTTAGTGAAATAATAAAAAAATAAAATTATATATGTATATATAATTTTAATAAAATATTATCTCAGCCGATTTTGGACCGAAATTTCATAAAATTTTGAAAAATATTGTTAAAATATTTAATTATAATAAACTATTAAAAAATTATAAAATTTCCAAAATCTTCCAAAAAAATCTGAAAATTTTGAAATTTCGAATCAGGTTGGAGGACCGAAATTACTTATATAAACATGACTTCAAACCCACATTGCTGGTAAGATCAGCTGTACGTGCAACAACATTTTCTATTTAGTTACCTGCATTTGCTCTAGGTTATGGCTAACCACAAACGAATCAGTACCAAGGTGTTGGATCGCTTCCTTCTCCTTGCCAGGAGAGGTACTGATTACAGTTATTATTAAAAATAGAAGCAACGGAAACCCGAATAAAGAAGCTTTTATTGATGCACTAACTGAAAAAATGTACAACACTTAAGGGACACTCACACTCAAGGGACACACTCACACTTACACTCACACAAGAACTCACACTCATTTAGACTGAGACTAAACCTCACACACTTAAAAGAGCTTGTGTTTCTTCTATGCACAAACCAAAGGACCCAACCATCTATTTATAGTGGGGGATAGGAGGTGGAAAGAGTTGGCCGCATTAAATGTAGGATTTTCTAGAACCAAGAATTCTCTAGAGAGATGAAGAATCTAGAGAGAGGGAGAGGGAACTAGAGAGAATTCTAGAGATGGAATATTCTAGAGAGATGAAGGGAGAACCTAGGAGAGAGAATATTCTAGAGAGAAGACTCTAGAGAGAGAGAAGGTTCTAGAGAGAGAAGGGGAGAACCTTAGAGAGAGAGAGAAGGAGAGAAGTTTCTAGAAGTGAGAGAGTTGGTGTTGACTCTGTCAACACTCCCCCTCAACACCAACACCGACTCTTCTCCAACAAGAGCAATGTTTTTATACTTCGGATTTGGCCGCTTTTGCTTGGTAGACATGCGAAGTTGTGTCTTTGATTCTTCTTCAGTGTTTTCTTGTTGACTTGGCCACAATTCTGGTGTTTTGTGATGTACACCAGTTCTCCATGGATCTACAGATTTGTTTGGTGGTCTTGGAGAGTTGGGCTGTAATTCTGTAGACTGATCTTCTCTTCTTTCATTACCTGGTGGGTGACCTTGTTGCTTAGTTTCTTGACTGGGTTGTAATTCTTCTTCTTGAGTTTGCTCCACAAACTTCTCAATATCATCTTTTCTTACAAACTGCAACCTCAAGTGTGTTTGCACGGCCTTCATAGCTCTTTTTTTACTAGATCCTGCTTCCACAACACTTGTTATTGGTTAGTCAATACTGGTTTCCCGCATATTATCTATTCTTTGGTCACCTTCATAACCAAAATGATTCGCATGAACAGATCTCTCCTTTTTGCATTTTGGTCCCTCCTCAACTTGTATAGTCATAGCAATTGAGTAATCAGTAGCATCGAATCCATATGTGTCTATGTTGTCTGACTCATAGTCCACTTGCTCAGCTTCCCCGTCCTCAGCTGTATATTCTTCCCAGCTATGTACAATTGACTCCTTGAACTCCTCATCCTCATATTTAGAATCATAACATAGGTTGAGCTCGCTCGCCCTTTCCATCCCATCTACATGACAGGATCATCTTGAGAAAAATTTGAATCATAGCTGTCATCAAAAGGAGCAACCTTACCAGAGCTTTTTATAGGATCATCATCGTAGCTATTGCATGCCTCATGAGAGCTGAAACCACCTGGTGCACCCAACATTTCTGTAGATTGACTTTGATGGGAACTGAAGTGAGGCACAATCACGGTCTTGCCAATGTGAGTGATTGACATCCTTGAGTTGTTGGCTATCACTACTACTCGATCACCTTTATACTCAGACACATTGAGTAGTTTATTTTTATCGTCAGTCATGTGATTGGGGTATCCAGAGTCAACGATCCAATCTTCGTTGTGGTCAATTTCTTTAGGATTCTGTATTTTAGCAAGTGTCATCTCTTCTAGTCCAGTCATGATAGAACTTACTGTTATTTCGATTGTGACCGTATCAGATTGATCTTCTACCTTCTTGTCGTCGAAGTCAATCTCTTCTTCTAAGTAGATTTCTGCAGCTGGCTCAGACACGGCGAATGATACTTCAGCATCCCACTCTTCTTCGCTACTGCTCTCACCTTGGTGATTGTTAGATGTCACCAAGTTGCTATCTGCTGCCTTTTTCTTTAACCAGCAATCTCGAGCAAAGTAGCCTCTCTTGCCACAGTTGTAGCATTCATCGTTACACCGCCTGAACTGTCGTGAGTCTCTATCTCGGCTATGCTGAGCTCCCCCTGTCTGAGAGCTCCTCTCATGCGGCTTCCTTGACCTGCCTTCTTCTTCCTTCTTTGGTCTTCCAGCCTTCTGCCCTCCTGACCAAGCTCTTCTTCTACTGCCAAAGAGGGTCTCCTCCTCATTCTTTAATGAAACTCCAGCCATTTGTTTTGTTAGAGTTTTTTGATCAACCAATAGATTTTGTAAGTCTAAGATGGTTGGCTGAGTTGGCCAACCACGAATTGCCGTGATGAACCCACTATACTCGGGTCTCAGGCCATAGATGATGATTCTTCTCATCCTATCTTCATTAATATTAGCTTTTGAATCTAATTGTGAAATTTCACGGCAAAGAGATTTTACCTTCATAAAATATTGGTTGATCGTCATTTCTCCTGGTAAGGTTAACATGAGCTCATTCTACAGTTGTTGTAGTCTTGCATCATTCTTCATTTGAGAAGAGGGCTGTAAAAGTGTCCCAAGCTTCTTTTGGTGTGACTGCATCCATGATGTGCTCAAACAACTCCTCTTCAATAGTTGTTTTAAGCACGAACATAGCCTTCCCAGCCTTAATTTTCCAACGCCTTAGTGCATCGACATTCTCTTGAGGAGGTGGATTAGTATCGCTACCATTAACGACCTCCCACAAATCCTGTCCCTGCAGGTATGACTTTATATAGAACTTCCAGTTGCTGTAGTTGTGGTTGTTAAGCTTCTTGATCCCATCGGTTACGCTCGCCAAATCCGCCATCGTGACTTGGTATGTCTTCACTCCACCAAGTAAGCTTGATCCCAGATCAATTGGCTTCACAGTCCCGGACTATGCACGAACAAGATTTCTCCTTCGTAGCGCTCGAACACCGATCCCGACAACTTGGCTCTGATACCAAATTGTTGAATATAGAAGCAAGGGAAACCCGAATAAAGAAGCTTTTATTGATGCACTAATTGAAAAAATGTACAACACTTAAGGGACACTCACACTCAAGGGACACACTCACATAAGAACTCACACTCACTTAGACTGACACTAAACCTCACACACTTAGAAGAGCTTGTGTTTCTTCTATGCACAAACCAAAGGACCCAACCATCTATTTATAGTGGGGTATAGGAGGTGGAAGGAGTTGGGTGCATTAAATGTAGGATTTTCTAGAACCAAGAATTTTCTAGAGAGATGAAGAATCTAGAGAGAGGGAGAGGGAACTAGAGAGAATTCTAGAGATGGAATATTCTAGAGAGATGGAAGGGAGAACCTAGGAGAGAGAATATTCTAGAGAGTATTCTAGAGAGAGAAGAGGAGAACCTTAGAGAGAGAGAGAGAGAGAGAGAGAGAGAGAGAAGTTTCTAGAAGTGAGGGAGTTGGTGTTGACTCTCTCAACAGTTACCTTTATTCCAAAAGCCTTTGCGAACTTCACAGCCATGTGGCCGAGCCCACCGAGGCCCACCACACCCAAGTGTGTACCGGGCTTGCTAAGTCCAAAATATTTTATGGGGCTGTATACTGTAATCCCAGCGCATAATAGTGGTGCACTCGCATCAAGCGGTAGGCTGTCTGGGAAGTGGACCACGTAGCGCACGTTAGTGACCATCATATCAGAGTATCCTCCGTACGATCTGGTTCCGTCGTGGTAAGTGGAGTTGTAGGTGAGTTTCATTTTGGGGCAGTAATTCTCAAGGTCGTTTGCGCTCGCAGGAGTTGCAAGCCCATACCATGCACCCCACGCCTACCTTGTCTCCCACTTTGAATTTTGCTACCTTGCTCCCTACATCTGTCGCTACGCCCACAATCTCGTGCCTGTGTAATCCAATTAAGAAGCTTGTTTCAGTAGTTTCCCATTTAATCTGTTGTTTAATTCATCATTCCATATCGGTGGAAGCATTATTTTGGGGCGTTTGGATTGGATTTTACTAGCCAAAAATCAATTGTGATAAAATTGATTGTGGAGAAATTAATTATCAAAAAATCATTTTTTTAAATAATAATGTTTGGTAGTGTTCGGGGAATAATCCCGAACATTATTATTTGAAAAAGTGATTATTTGACAATTAATTTCTACACAAACAATTTTATCACAATTGATTTTTCGCTGATAAAATCCAATCCAAATGACACCTTAGCTTTATTTTAGAGGATTTTTTAAAGAGGGGTTTTACAATCATAATATATCCTCTTATGACTGCTAGCCCAATTTTTTTTTGGACTCTCCCTTTACATAGCAAAAAGTCAGATTGTTTTAGCAGTTGTGGACCCATCACAAAATCCTTGTGTGCTTGTCCCAAAAGAGGGATATAATGGAGCTAGCAAAATCCATAATTTTTTGTTTTGGTTTTGATGTTATCATTTATCAAAGGTTAGTAGCTTAGCACGATGGTAGGTCTTTCAACAGTCACACTTCAAAGACTCGAAACCGAGCCCATCCCCTATGGGGATACACGACCTACAATTGGAGCAACTAGAGATGTGTAAAATCCGACCTCTTTATCGACACAAACGAGATCTGAACTGAGTAGTGGTGGATCAGGTTGAGTTGAGTTGAGTTGGGTTGGGGCAAAAATATTGTCAACCCATACCCAAATCGACAATAAACTGAAAAACGCAAACCCAAAAGAGTCGAATAATAGACCTTCAACCCAATCCACAACTTAATTCTTCTAGCAAATATTTCTTAAAATGTAGTGAGCTAACAACTTATTATTTTAAAATTATGGTAACATATATACTCAAAAAAATAACTAGGTGATACAAGGGGTGGTAGTGGGCCAGGTTTGGATTTGAATTTTTGGTGATTTTTGAATAGGCCTGACCCGAGCCCAACACATTTACAAGAAACTTGGCCCGATCTCAAACTGAGAAACCCAAGCCAAACCCTTGTCATAAAAGCCCAAAGAAGCTGAATTGAAATTCCAAGTGAGGTTCCCATTTTGGAGTCCGAAAATGAGAGAGAGAGAGAGAGAGAGAGAGAGAGAGGTTGGCATACCCAGGGACGAGGGGGTACATGGACTTGCCCCATTTTATTCCTGACGATGTGAAGGTCGGAGTGGCATATTCCACAATACAGCACTTTAAAGGTCACGTCTTCGTCTCCTGTGGCCCTAACAAACCAAACACAATACCTCCGAGAGAAGATCAATGAAAGCATAGATATATGCATGGGACCCTTCTTATACGAGGAAAAAACAAACATAGAAACTTATGCAGAATCACGAAAGAAACACAAGGAAGATCGATTTGATTCAAAAAAAAGAAGAAGAAAAGAATACCTTCTGGAGAATTTAAAAGGAGAGAGGACTCCAGATGGATCTCTGGCTGCCCATCCGAAAGCCTTTCGTGGGTGTTCTTCCTCTGGCGATTTCATCATTCAACGAGCGTGTTTCAGATTTTCAGTAGCAGAGAATCGAGAGATAGAGAGAGGGTTAACGTCTCTTGGGTTTATATAGGGAGAGGGAGAGGAGGAGCTAACGTAGTCGGTGAGCGAAGAAGAAGGTTAGAGAGGTCTAAGGTTCGACCTGCTTGGCTGAAAAAAGGGACGTTGACCACGAGCTACCATCTACCTCCAGTTTTTGACCTTTTCTTTTTCTTTTTCCCTCTCATGGATAATTTTGAGATGAATGACAAATAAGAAAGAGAAAATGAAGTGGATGATTTCGAGAAGGCAATTTTGAAAAGAGACCGACTATGAAGTTGAAGAGATAACCTCCATGAAAACGGAAGGTGAAGGAACTCTGAGTCTCAGATCAAGTTTGCTTCATTTCTATTGATTCACAGAACTGGACCGGGCATCGAACCAGTAGAGTGGCCGGTTCCCGATTCGACTGTGTACTTTTTACAAAAAAACTATTTTTTACCTTTTTTTCTAATTTTTTCATGTTCTAACCGGTTCCGGCCGGTTCTGATCAATTTCCAACCGGTTCTACTAGTTCTGGTCGGTTCTGGTTGGTTCTTAAAGAGTACCGATTTTGAGGGTTTTGGGAACCGGCAAGAGGGCCGGTTCCCGGTTCCACCGGTTTGACCGGCCTGTCCGGTTCGATTCTGACAACACTGGATCCATGCACCCCCATCAAAACGTTTTGTCAATTTTTTGGGTGGTTTGGTTTTTCATTTCTAACATTGGTTTTAGAACAGATCTATATCACCACAAGTTGGTCTCCGATGCATTGCAACCAAGCTACTCAGGTGGCGTTTGGTAACACTAGTGTAAAAAGAAGTGCTTATTTGAAAATTATGCTTAGTTGGACTTTAGATTATTAAGTTAAAGGTTAATTTCATATCTACATTTTAGAGATTTTAAGGGTAAAAACCTCTACTTTTAAAAGTAGCTCCATAGCTTGGGCCATGCTCATTAAAGCTTGTAATGAGCGGTCCCTTTAGAAAGATGATATGTGGCATACGTTTTTTTGAATCCGACCGTTAGATGTTAAGTTGGGTTTATTGGAGACACATACGTGTCAAAAAAATAAGTCCGATCAAACATGTTTAGACAGTCCGATTAGACCCTAGTTTGCAATGCATTAACCCTACCTAACATATAAAAATAGTTGATCTTCCTTTCTTCGATCGGACAGTCTATAAATATCCGATTGAGCTAATGTTTTGCCACGTGTCTCTCGAGCAACCCACCTTGACATCGAATGGTCAGATTTGAAAAAAAATTGTCACGTGTCACATTATTAGGGACCGCTCATTACAAGCTTCAATGAACATGACTGATTAGAGTGCTACTCTCTCTCTCTCTCTCTCTCTCTCTCTCTATATATATATATATATATATATATAGATATATATTGATCCGAACTTTAAACGAGCTGAATACCTACGTGCTCAAGCTTGACTCATTAGTTCAACGACCTTGTCTTTTTTATTAAATAAAAAGCTCGAGCGAGCTTTTAACAAGCCGAGCTCGAGTTGTTCACGAGCAATATAGTTCATTAACCACCCCTATATTTATCCGTTTCTTTTACACATTCATATCCACTCCATAATCCATAATTGAGAATAGTCGGAAAACCCTTTCTCGCATCAACCATTTCCTTGGTTATACCAATTTGGTTTGGAGTTTCCATCTAAAATCATTACTTCTCTAACACTTGATGCCAATGAGATAGAGCTACATTTTGCTTTTAGGAGAAACAAGAAGCCATGAACTCAAAGAAATCGTCATAGTTCCTTGAATATAACAAACTCGACATAATTTTCCATATAGGTTAGGGAAAACACCTCAATGTTTCTTGTTATACTAGGAAGTTGAGGGACCTTCTAAACGGATATAGTCATACATGATGCCTTGGAAAGGGCTGGTGCTTCTTGATTGTGTTAGAAAGATGGTATTCTCTCCTTCTACAAGCTGCGTGCTAAGTACGTCCACATTGTACAGCCAGTACAGCCCATGAATGCCATGTCTTGCTATCGAGTTGTCCTTCCCTATTAGTCCAGTTGAAAAATGTGGGGGATTCGCTTTCTGATTTAATCCGAACCTAAATTGAAGGAATTCAATTAGTCGTCCACTGTAAGTTTACATATATACAATTTAAAGAAATGGATAATTTACTCATGGGAGAAACCTTTCTGGCATCAACCATTTCCTTGTAATACCAATTTGGTTTGGAGTTTCCATCTAAAATCATAATTTATCTAACACTTGACGCCAACAAGAAGCCATGAACACAAAGAAATCGGCTAGTTCCTTAAATATAACAAATTAACTTGTCATAATGTTCCATATATTTGAGGGAAAACACTGATAGCTAGAATAATGGTTTATTGATACATTTGAATGATTTACAATGACCCTAAATAGTATTTATATAGAGATAACAAGATAGACTTTATGGAAAATAAATCAACCTAATCTAATTAAATATATCCGTGATTGATGCTAATCTAATATTGTGATGAGATGCACTTGAATAATGTAGTGTATCACTCACCTTATTACAATACTCTTTCTATGCTCCCTTCTCAAAGAAATGAGATTGAAAAATCTCCATGTGTTTGCCTCTCTAGTAGAAATCTACTTGATAGTACTTTTGATCTTCGCTTAACACATTTAATCTTCATTGCATGCTTGTTTGAGTCGGACAGTCGCTTGCTTGTTGACGGATGTGGTTGAATCAAATGAGCCTCTAATGGAACAAAAGAAAGGTCTGTATGGACCTAAAGAGAAAAGCTTCTAAGGACCTAAAAAAAAATGCTTAAAATGAACTTGAAAAATAATGCCACTAATGGCCCTGACAAGGCTCAATGGCCAAAAAAAATAGCCTGAATAGGCTTAATTAAACCGGGCCTCTATGGGCCTAAAATGGTAGTCTCTATGGACTTGAAATAGGGGCCTCTATGGGCCAAGAAAAGATGCCTCTAATGGGCAGAGCCTCATATTAGGCTGAAAATGCCTCAATGGGTCCAATGATAGAAGAATGATTTATTGATAGAATTGGATGATTTACAATGACCCTAAATAGGGTATATAGAGATAATAAGATAGATTTTATGGAAAGTGAATCAACCTAATCTAGTTATACCTAATCAAATTTATTCTATCATTGATTGATGCTAATATTGTGATGAGGTACACTTGAATGATGTAGTGTATCTCACTCATCTTATTACAATACTCTTCTATATTCTCTAATAATCACCTCATGTTTCTTGTTATACTAGGAAGTTGAGGGCCCTTCTAAACGGATATAGTCATACATGATCCCTTGGAAAGGGCTGGTGCTTCTTGATTGTGTTAGAAAGATGGTATTATCTCCTTCCACAAGCAGCGTGCTAAGTACATCCACATTGTACAGCCAGTACAACCCATGAATGCCATGTCTCGCTATCGAGTTGTCCTTCCCTATCAGTCCAGTTGAAAAATGTGGGGGATTTGCATTCTGATTGTTGATCCGAACCTAAACCAAAGAGTACGTAGAAATTCAATTAGTCCAATGTAAGTTTACATAAATTTTTTTTGGTACTAGCTAGGGCATTTGGGAAATCTCATCTGATTTAATTAGAGCTAATTCAGTAAGAATTAATCCGCATTTGATAAAACTTATCTAATAAGTACTTTCTAATTAAGTTCTAAAAATTAAGAATAGAATGGTCACATTGTCCATATAAGTAAGATAAGTTCTTTTTCAAAAAGTACCTTTAGATGCCTAAAATATTTAGACATCAGTACTAAAATATTATCAAATAGTCTTATTACTAAATAAGAGCTTAATTTAGTAAGATAAGTCAATAAGTTCTTATTTTCAGTTTTATCAAACACCCACTTACTTTACACTTACTTTATTCAAACACCCACTTACTTTACACTTACTTCATTAGATCTTATTTTTTAGGTCTTTTTATACATTGCATTTGTTTGGTAAAAATAAAAAAAACAAGCTCTTATTTTTAATAGTATGTTTGATAATGCATTATTTAAGGGGCGTTTGTGTGGTTGATAAAATAATACACAACTATCATGAAACTCAACCTAGAAATAGGGGTATAATAGAAAATAACAAAAACTTAATGGGTAAAATTATCCAAAAAAGCGAAGTAAATAATGAAAAAAAATTCTACCGGCTTTAGCAAAGTAAGCTCCGTTTCAAAATATAAATTTCTTCGGTTTATCATTAAAACGGAGACAAATGTTGGATGTCTACGAAGTAGAGTTTCCAAATGGACGTCTTATTTTGAAGAAGTCAAATAAGATCTATTCTTTTGACTTGCCAAATGCTAAGTTCCCTTGCAAATTGGAGCATAAGGGAGGATAATTAAGTTATTTTCCACAAGCTTATGACTAGTGATCATGCTATGTTCTATACCTGCAACTCAGAAACCGTGGCGGATGCAAGAGCTAATCGCAGTTTATAGGTTCCGCTTTGACCCAAGTTGTCAAGTTTGAATTTAATTTGCCATGTAGTTGCTTGATATGCGTTATTTCCTTTCCTGCAATATTGCAAGAATGAATGTAGTTTAGAAACCATATAAACCTTATCTATTACTGAGAACCAACACAAACTAGAAATTTGGAGTCCAACCTGGTAACCTGAGCAAAGAACCAATCTTTCTTGTAGTCGCTAACTCCGACTGTATAGATGAGATCTCCGTCGGGGTATAAATCGGCGTACCTCTCCCACAATCCATACTGCCGGAACCTATCGAAGTAAGGCGATACCAATAAATATCTTCACCAAATTGTGATCAGAAACCTGTTTAATTTCTCAATCTATACAGGCACTTAAAATGTTCAAAAATAACATGATGAGAGGCCACCTATCCGGATGATTGATATAAAGTCTGTTAATGTAGTTTGGATTAGGATCGGGGACGTAGAACTCTGCGGCGGAACGGTCGGGGATGCCTATTTCCCACAATGTAGGTCCATCTCTTGGAGGTTCATATACAAGATCACCCAGATCTATGTCACTTCCTGCTTAATTACCATGTTATGCTGAACATAAGAGGCTGTGTACTAAATGAAAGAAATCGAGAAATTTATGGAAATGAGAAGCTCAAAACCTTCGGTGATGGTAATATCAACATCATATTTGTAATCTCCAATAAAACCAGGCACCCATGCGTAAAGATTATAGTCCCCGGCCCGAATATTGTAGACGGAGAAATACCCATCGGCATCAGCTTTAGTCCAGAACTGGTAGCCCTGCTAAGAAATACGATGCAAGTTCTAGCATATATCCTATTTTGACACCAAGAAATGAAGTGCTTAATGGAAAAGAAAAAAAATTGCAGCAATTCATTTGTAATTCTTCATTACCAAAATTTTCTTTCGTACCCACAATTAAATATTCTGGGGGGACCCTAATAGGGTCCTTGTTCACTAGAGAGAGTTAGAATGAGGAAATGGGGTGAGCCAGATTTATCGCGGCTATCCAAGAATTGCAATTTTTAAATCGAAGGACTAGTAGTAGTTTGATGTTTGAGACACTTTGAAATTTTAACAAGTTATTGAAATCACCTTGCATTCTCTTTGCCAGGATCCAACATTTCCGAGTGGAGCCAACCCCACATAAGCCGTGTCCGCGGATATATATTCATCACTGATGTACCTGAACAATTGTATAATTACATAGGCTGTGATCAAACTACCTAACAGGTATTGAAGCCCAGTGAAGGAATTAGAGAGCTAGGAAAATGTAACCTGTCTTGGACTAGTAATCTACCACTAACGATACCGCGTTGATCTGGAGGAGGGAAATCCTGAGAAGCTGGGAAACTGTAGGGCCAGCTTTGGACTTCAATATACATCTAAGAAATAATTTGTCTCAGTTTCTATGCTCCAAAAAATTCGGTTATGTTTGGTGAACTATTTACGGAGATGGAACTCGCAATTCTTAACAAAACCTGATCTTTGGCGTCCTCCCAGAGCCAATTCGGATCCTCTCCAGTGAAAACAGAATTAAGATAGATAAAAACAGGCCCGAAAACTTTCTTCCACGGCTCGTTATCTTGGAATTTTGGCACCAAATCCTCTCCTGAGTAGTGAGCACTGAGAAACATCTGAAATCAAGCCATGCATGTAAAAGAAGATTAACAAAATTCTAAATCAAACATAATGTAAATAGCTATGATCATTAGTCAGTAATGTTTTTATTTTTTTTCATTCTTGGGGTGTATAGATATTGTGCTTACTGCATATACATCATAATCTATGATACTGGAGAAGGTGAGGGTAGAAGGGGTTGAGACTTACAGCTAGGGTGGTGGGACCAACGTGGGAGCTTAGGTTCTGCTTGAGAGGTCCACCAGTTCGAAACTCATCACTTGGTGTGATCTTCCAGAATCCCACGGGTGGGTCAGTGCATATCCACCCATGTACCCGATTGTCTTTGTTCTCAAACGAGTACTGGTACTTATCATCCACCTGCACATTACATGAACATTGTCTCATGTCTTTGAAATCCTTGTTAGAACTATGAAGGATAATGTTGTAGATCGAGAAGTACCTCTCCTTTGAGGTCCGGGTTGATCGGGTTTACTAGCAGAACTGCTTCTGGGTAGGCTAGGGGCTGACCTCGTCCGGGCAAACGGTCGTCGGGCATGGGCATGATTCTTTGCCTGTTATCTGCTATAGCCATGTAGTGAAACCTACTCATTCCATATATATATATGCCTCATTAGCAATGTGTTTCCAGTGTTAATTAACATAAAAATTATAGAAATTAAGCAAAGGTGCATATTAGCTCCATCATGTTAACACTAATTAAGCTATCTAATAATAGTGGATGATGGATCTAATTTGTTTACTTGTCCTTCCTGAGCTTGAATGCAATCCTGGTTTCAGCGAGGTTGAAAGCAGGCCAATCTGACAAGTGCTCGTAAATGGCGTATGAGTAGAAGCCAGAGCTACCGCGGAGCATTATAAACCTGCTCAGTTTATCAACACATAAACATTATCTTTGTTATTAATCACTATTATTTATTGAATTATAAGACAATGAGACCAATTATTCTTTATGGACCATAATATTGGTAACCAAGAAGACCATATTCATATAGTGAATATTGTGAAAGTGTCAAACTCAAAATCAATTGGCAATGAGTGGAGAGGCTTTACATGTATATAAGGCCACAACTATTTCTCTATTTAGTCGATGTGGGATTAATTCTCTTACACGCCCCTTCACGTGCAGCCCTAATTTTAGGTTTGTCACGTGTGCCTCTTTGTGGGTCGTCAATCATGCAACCCTTCTGTTTGGGTCTGTCATCGTGAGTGTGAGCATAATTTGGCCATTGGGCCTTTTGGGCTCTGATACCATGTGAAAGCGTCCAACTCAAAACCAATTGGCAATGAGTGGAGAGGTCTTACATGTATATAAGGCCACAATTATTTCTCTATTTAGTCGATGTGGGATTACAAATATAACCGAGACTATAATATCTGGATAAATGAGTAGAAAGAATATTAGCCAGGAAAGATAGTATTAGAATGTGGCCATTATCTTCAGAGAATATGAGAGTAGCTCCAATGGCCTTGGCTTGTTTCTGGCGAAGCCAGATAGAGCTTGACTTGGGGTTCCATAAATTAGAGTGGTGGAGAAGTCAAAATCATGGGGCCCATGATTTTGACTTCTCCACACACAAATGGACATGTGGCGATAAGTGTGTGAGAATAAGGGGGAGAGATATCAAATGAGGAGAAGTCAAAAATCATGGGGAGAAAATAATGACTTCTCCCCATTTTTCTGCCAGCTGCCGCACAATGTATGGAACCCCGAGAGCCTTTTCTGGCTTCGCCAGAGACAATCCGAGGCCAGCTCCAATAGGCGATAGATTACATGTGTGTCATTCGAGATGGTTTGAACATTTTCAAAAGACTAATTACGTCACCCATGAGGATTGCGTGATTGAAAATTGATGGCTATAAAATGGCGAGAGGAAGGTGAAAAACAAGATTGATGAAGATAACGAGGAAATGCTTGCTAGCACATTCTGATTTTAGTAAAATTGAATGACGAAACCAGATTCGTGGCTAATCTCCAATATTATTTGGGATAAAGAACTAATGATTTTCTTAAATAAAACTAGAGATGATGAGATGAGACTTAAACAAGTACCTTTTGTCTATATTCAAGGGAACGTATTTGCCCCGGAGAGAAGGGTCCCATGTTCTTGTGAAAGAGAGCTCCACCTGATCCTCACTTTCCAATATAACATTAAAACTGGTCCCCTTTATCCTGCATATCAATTGCTTGTTTGGTTGCTAGTCCAAGGATAACCATGATATAGAATTCAGAAGTATTATACTCCGCATAATACTAGTCAACGACACAAATAAATCAGTCTTTTATCAGTATAGAGCATCTAATCAGTTCAGTACTACATCAAAAAATTACGGATTTGCTCTGGTGGATGCCCGAGCTAGGCGTTCGTGTTGATTTTGATTTAAAATTTGATTTAAAAAATAATAAAACCGGATCATTAGGATTTGAGGTTTTGATTTTAATTAAGGACTAAAACTCCCAATGATTTAATATTTGTTTAGGGTGGGTGTTTGATCTTTTAAAAGATAGAAAACACACACTTTTAGTGGTTTTCCCTTGATTTTTTAGTCCCACATCGGAAAAGAAGAGAAAATCTAAATGGTTTAATTACCCCCTTAGTTGCTTAGTTGCATGTCAACAACCAAACATGTGGTGTAAAATATTACCCACTAAATCATTTAGACCATAACTTGGGTGTGTGAGCTGCTCTCATAGCGAGCTCACGGTGCGGTGTATAGGGCTTTGGGAGCTATGGGCGCACTTCGCACGTGCGCATCATCATGAGTCGCTATTTATTTTGACTAAATCAGGACCGTTGATCTAATCAGAACTGTAGATCTAGGTTAAACCTGATCGGATGATCATCGTGGTTGATCAGAGCCATCTGATCAAGTCTCTGGCTCAAATTGAATCTGGGCTGTCGGATCTGAGAGTGAATTTGAGAACCTAATGAGTGTGTTAGGTGGACCAGACTCATGAGTACTTGGGTCAATGGTGCAGGCCCATCATAGGATGGTCTGACTAGAGTGCCAAGTGGCCTTGACATGACCTGCCTAGGGCAGGAGGGCCTAGCCAGGTGGTTGAGTCCATGCACATGCTAGGGGACCTTGGTCCTCTATAAATAGAAGGTCTTGGACAGGTGCTGAGTTTTGTTGGAACTCAGACCAGAGCCTGATCTGTGGACCCAGACTAGTGAGCCTGATCCTGGCCCAGTCAACTTTGAGCCATGGTTCATTAGGATGGATGGCTCCGTACCAATGACCTCTTAGGAGGACTCTAACTTGGAGATCTCTATTAATGGTGGACCTTGGAGCTCAATGAAGAAGATGACGACCCATATTCTAGATCTAAGAAATCAGATCCAGCAGGCTGTTCGGATCAATCCAGATCCATGGATGTTAGATCCATGGATGCTAGGAAATAAACTTCTGTCTAGCTCCTGATGAGGTTACAGAATGCTTTCGGGATTCTCAACCGTCCATCATAGAATAATCCACATGTGAATCGTTTAATTGCCCAATCTAGGAAACCAGATTGAGTAGAACAATGGAACTTGTACTCAAATAGACTTTGGAACATGATAAAATTGGATTAACCATAGTCTTGTGACCAAACAGATTCGGAATAAGTTAAAATGGACTAACTTAAAAAAACCTGTAACCAAACAGGATTTAAGACATAATTGATTTTGGCCAAACCAGAAATAGATTTTGTGCAAAATTGATTCTGGACAGAATGAGAATCTGTAACCAAATAGAATAGGAGTAAACTTATTCTGGAACAAGTTAGAAACAAGATTAGACTAAACTAGAGTGGACCTAACTCTGTAACCAAACAGACCCTTAAACCCTAAGGGGGTAAAATGGTAATTTAAAAATTATTAAATAAATTAGATAATCTTTTCCTATATATCCGATGAGACTATAGGACATTTTGATTAACGGTAAATTCCAATTAAATGAATATATATAAGTATATATTTAATTTTAATGGACATCTTAAAGGAAGATCAGTACCCCGTATTCTATCGAGTAGTGCAAACTCGTTGGGAAGACCGGAGAGAATCCGAGCTGAGTTGTATCCTGAAGATGGAGCTGTCACATCTCTTGCACATAGGAGACTTCGACTATCTTTAAGAAAAACTCAATTGTAGCGCTTCTCAGTGAAGCGATTTTTTACCTTAATTAATTGTTTAATTATCTATGATTAGTATATGTCTGTGTTTGCTAAGTGACTATGTGTGCAATGATTTAGCTCAATTACACCAATAATTCGGGCATCCACAAATCATTGGACATGTGGCGATAAAAGAGGGGAGATATCATTTGGGGAGAAGTCAAAATCAGGGGAAGAAAATGAAATGATTTCTCTCCTATTTTATCGCAAGGTGCCCAATGGTTTGTTGATCCAGCTCCGACGTCCACCAAAGCAAATCCGAAACCAAAACTTAAATGCATACTAGTCCCCCGATACAAATTCAATTGGTTTTTTTAATCACTATAGAGCATCTAATCAGGACTACATAAAAATCCAACTTGATTATATGATCCTAACATATCAATAAATAAGGGTTAGAGATAGAGGACTTACACATCGAATATTCCCGGCTGCCCTGGTTCACTCCAAACAAGATCCCAGTACCTACATTTTCCATTAGAAAATAAATTTCGTATTAAAAATTCTACAGTTTAACGTACAAACAGTGACGAGAAAATGGCGATGGACGACCTAACTGAAATTTGAAGGATAAGTGATCCTTCTATTTCCATTTTAATTAAATAAAAGGCAATAATCCTTCTATAACAGTAGAGTATGTGTGTGTATATACATACTGTTCTCTAATGAAGAAAAAGAAAAGAAATCAGTAGTGAAACTTTATGTACCCTCTATTAACTTCATCGTTAAGAACTTCAAGTAAATTGTCGATGCCGTTGTATCGAATTCCAGTGACAATTCCCTCTGGTTTCGATAAGGTGACTTGGAGGATGCCATTGTCCATCATCACCTGCAGATGATTTGGTCATGTATATATGTATCTAAATATTATTATATACCAACTCTTAGCTGTATCTATATTAAGCACATCAAATATAGCAAATTCACTAATTTAAATTAATGGTTTCTACGAATTGTAAGAACAACAAATTAACTACAAGAACATCAAACTACCGAAGCAACTGCTGCCATTCGATCGTGAAAAAAAAAAAAAAAAACATAAAAAGAAAAAACAAATTAAAAAAAAATATGAGAGATAGTACATGTCGATCTTGACGATACAGTTGCACCCCTAGAGGCGACATGGATTCCTGGCCCTTGTTTCTGCTTATAGTCAAACTGCGATCTCAATTGGGGTTCAAACTTGCTGAATTTCTTCAAATTTCGGTATAGAAATACGAAAATATATCAACCAGTTTTCTGGAAACAATGATGAATATAAGATGTATAGAAATCTTCCATTTCTGACCTTTGTATATATAGATGGAGAAGGACAACGTTTGGAGATCCATGAGAATCTATAATGGGTTTGATTTGCTTGCATTAGAGACAAAGCATTTCCTTCCTTTTTTGTTATCATCTCCCTTTATCCCTAAAGCCAAGATTTCTCTTTACTTAGCCGCCACTTCCTTATCTGATACTGTTTGGTGAGTGGAGAGAGTCGTGCAAGAGTCGCTAGGTCCACAAGCCATGCATTAATCATGATTAGTGAGTGAGAAATGTTGAATAAACACTTTGCTTTATATTTTTTTTGAGCTGTGCTATAGCCCTACTATCAAGACTTCCTTACTCAAGTTACGCTATTGCAGTGTTGCCCCTTTGTGTCTTACAAAAAAATGAGACCCATTTTTTTGATTCCCAATTTACCCTTGTTGAATGTGGGGCCCTCCTTTATAACATACAAAGGGCTGTTGTGCGGTTGCTCATCTGAACTCTCTCTACTCATGTAAAATTAGTACGTGTCGTTGCTTTCAATCAAAAATCAACACCTATCCTTGTTTTTATTGGTGTTGGTGACAGAAAATACTTGAGAGTAGGACTAATATGCTTTTTTTTTTGTGTGGATAATGCTAGCAACAATCTTCTTTTTAATGTACTCCTTTAAGAAAGAATAGAATGTTGTGCAAATAATTAACATGTTTTTCAATTAATGGAATACAATAACATGTCTTTCCTCAAAGAGGGTTAAAGAGCCTTAAAAGAGAGTTAAAGAGATTGCATCTAACGGGTGTCGCTAGCATATTTTATTTATTTATTTTAAATATAGCTAATTTTGGTTCACACGGTCTATGTTAGAAATCATTGCCATCATGGCAAAACCGTGCTTCCATGAAAATATGGTAGGGTCATTGCTTTCCCTTGTTATTTGTGCAGCTGAACTAATTAAAGCCGAGACCGTTGCGTTTGGGTTTGATTTTTTCTCATTTAATGGTTGAAAAAGTGATTAAAAGATAGTTTCTCAATAAATTTGTTGAGATAATAAATGATTTAAATAATCATGCAGAGCTCTGCATGTGCGGAGCTCCCTTTAATTTAATCCCTTAAGTAATATCATAAAATTATTATTATATTAACCAGAGGACAAGTTTACGATTTAATCAATTAATTTTTTTGGGAAGTGATTAAAAACACTCCATAGTACCTACTATGGAGTGTGTAACCCGTTGGATTTTAGGTAGAACCTCAAGATTTGCGCTTAACGTGACGGAAACACAACCCTTTAAGAGCTGAGCCATTTAACCGGCTCGGCTCAAGAATATGGCTCAAGCACAATTGAGTCTGTCTCCTTTTGTTTGCATATGGCTCATTCTCTCACCCAGGGGCTAGCCGGGGGCAAGGGGGGCCCCCCCCCTCCAATTTTTTTATTCCTTTATATTTTTTAGTATTAAAAAAAACAATTTTTACTTTTATCTATATATAATGGCCCCCAAACTAACTCTAATTAGTTGATGACTATTTAGGAAGTTTGATTCCCTCCAAAAATTTGAAAATTTTTATAAGTATAATTTAAAAATTAAAAATATAGTTAATTTATTTGAAACAACAATTGATTATATTTAGAGTAGTGATTAGTGGACCGTGCATTGGAGTAGATAATCGAATATTGGTCTACCCTCCCTTTTAACACTCCTTAAGCTTAATTAAATTAAGGTTAATAATTTATTTTAAAAATCAAGGTTGGATGGATGGTCGAGGGTGAGTAAATCTTAACCACAGTTGGTGGGTGTTAAGAAAGGGTCGTGGAACAATGATGAATCTTAACCATAGTTGATATAAATTAAGAGGGACACGTGTTGACTTGAGGGTGTGATTGAACTCAAAGAGATTAAAGTTCAATCGCAATTGACTGTGATCTGATCTCAAAAGAGTGATTAACGAAGTAGTGAGAGAATGAGCCGTATGCAAACAAAAGGAGATTTACTCAATTGTGCTTGAGCCATATTCTTGAGCCGAGCGGGCTAGATGGCTAAGCTCGTAAAAGGTGGTGTTTCCGTCACGTTAAGCACAAATCTTGAGGTCTCTCAAATCCAACGGTTACACACTCGATAGGTACTATCGAGTGTTTTTAATTACTTCCGATTTTTTTTATTGATTATATGTCCCATGATTATTATATTAAAATGATTATAACCAAAATAATCAAAACCAAAACATCAAATTATATTTTTAATAGGTTGCACAAGTAACAAAGAAAAGTAATACATGGGTCGTATGTGTGATTTGATAAGGTAAGCCATTGTATCGCCAGCACTTTACTTAATAAAATACTTGCTCTTCATGCGTTATTGCCAAAATACCTTTGTATGGCTTGGGATTTTCTGTGGCAGACGCCCCAGGTGGGGATTGGGCGTCCCGTGGGGAGAAATCATTTCACTTTCTTCCCATGATTTTAAATTCTCCCCACTTGATATCTTTCTCTTGTTATCGCCACATGTCAACTGATTTGTGGATGCCTGATCGCCCCCCATCGGGCAGAGAAAATCCGAAGCCCCTGTACCCACGGGTTCCACAAGTTACAAGAAATTTAGACTCTTCTTATGTCTGAACACAGATTTAAGGGATAGTTTCAAATGTACAGCTAGACACAACTGGGGGCAACTTGGGGCGGCAAAGGGTCGAGGAGCACCGATGTGGTGAAAAAACAATCGAGCACATCCCAACCAGGAAACCCACTAGTATAATCATCATCTGTACCTTATTATAAATATTTGGGGTGGACAATATAAATCTGGTTCTACCATTTCAATTTATTATAGACTTGTAATCTTCCAATTGTAACCAGTTTTTGGCAAAACCGGTTATGCCCCTGTGGGGACCACGTGTCCCTTTTTATACCCCTTAACTGTGGTTAAGATTCACTTACTCCTAGGGTTCACCCACCTATCTTTGGTTTTTAGAAAAAAAACATAAAAAAAAATTAATCCTAGGAGTTAATAAATGTTAACCACTGTTAATAATTTTTTTTCTTTCTAAAAACCAAGGATTGGTAGGTGAAAACCTAGGGATGAGTGTATCTTAATCACAATTAAAAGGTATCAAAAGAGACATGTGAACACCTCAGGGGGAGTAAAAACCGGTTACAACTAGAGAAGGCCGCGACTCTTTATTAAAAGCCATAAGTTAAGATATGTGTTATCAACTATTTTCTTACTAATTATTCATGTCATTTTTGGCTTTCCCATCTTCTTCTTAAGGTATTCAACTCACACCGATTCACTTTTTCTTACTAGAGCTATTAGTAATCTTTATCTTAATTTTCTCTCTTTAATTTTATTACTTATTAGAGCTATTCTCATACTAGTTGGCAGCACGTGGGATGCACTTGAGAGAGGGGGAAGGGGAGAGAGATTGGAAAGTGGGAATCTAGTAAGGGTATTTTGAAAAATAATTTAAGGAATATATTAGGTATAAAAACTTGAGGGACATTTTTTTAGATATAAAAAATTGTGAGAGACACAATGGTTATAGAAATATGACATAGAGACGTTTTGAGAACCAACAAACTTTAGGGGTATTTTGGATATAACAAAGAAAGGTGGCAGGCAAGGCTTGGCGAAACATTCTTCTTCCGGAGCATTTTGCTAAGAGAGCGAGGAGTCCGGTTATACCACTGAAGTCGCCATGTGTCCCTTTTAACACTCTTTAACCGTGGTTAAGATTCACCCACCCCGAGGGTTCACCCACATATCCTTAGTTTCTAGAGTTAATGAATTTTAACTAACGTTTAAAAAAATTAATATTTTTTCTAAAAACCTAAGATAGGTGGGTGAACTATTAGGGTGGGCAAATCTTAACCACAATTAAGGAGTGTTAAAAGGGACACATTGCAACCTCGGTGGCATAACCGGACTCTTATGTGAATTTGGAAAAAAATAGTACATTTTTAAGGATGATATATATGAGAAACTAAGATAAAGGAAATGGAAAACGGACCCCAAGGTCAGCTTAGAAGTTGACCCAGTGGCCTAATTGGTCCACGTCCCTTTTTACCACACATCAACTGTGGTTAACTCCCTAAGGTTAAGCAATCTAACCATGGTTTTTTTAAAAAAAACAAAAAACAAAAAACAAAATTACTAATTTTAATTTAATTTAACTTAACCATAGTTAAACATGGGTTAAAAGGGACACAGGACACTTGAGTCCGCTTAGAAGTGTAAGATAATAGAAGGGGTAGTATTGGAATTTAGTAAAATATTTTTATCATATCATTAGTAATAGAAGGGGTAGTATTGGAATTTAGTAAAAAAATAATCAACGTTTTTAACACCTTTATTTGTAAAAGACAAATTTGGAATTAGCAAAAATTTCAGTTGACGTTTTGAACCGGGCATCGGCATTATAATAGTAGATTATCTCGAGCACACTCATTTTTAATATTATTTTTCTTTGTCTTTTTACTAATTCATCTCAACATTCTCACCCGATTTTAGTAAAGACAATCAGTGTAGTTTTTTTGCACCCTCTAATGGTTTGTTCCTTAGGAAAATACAAAATATATTTAATTGGATGACATGATGCTCAGTAACATCACTGTTTCACTAGTCATATGTGTACGTGAGAGAAAAAAATTAGGGTGCAAATCCTCTCCAGTGATAACCGGATGTGGCACATCCGGTTATCACCCCTAGAGGTCGCCATGTGTCTCCTTTGACACCCCTTAACCGTGGGTAAGGTTCACCCACCCCTAGGGTTCACCCATCTATTTTTGGTTTTTTTTAAAAAATATTAATTCTATTTTTAAAATTAAAAAACTGTTTTTAAAGTTTTTTTAATATTAAAAACAATTTTTTAATTTTAAAAATAGAATTAACATTTAAAAAAAAAAAACCAAAAATAGGTGGGTGAACCTAGGGGTGGGTGAACCTTACCCACGGTTAAGGGGTGTCAAAGGAGACACGTGGCGACCTCTAGGGGTGATAACCGGATGTGGCACCAAAAAATTATTACTTGAGATCTTAGCCACATTTGCCAGCTTATCTTAGCGGTGGTGGCAAATGGTGTCGGGGGAGGGGGGGTGGTGGTGATAATGGTGGCGGTGACTATGGAGGTGGTGTTGGTGGCAAGTGAAGGTGGTGGTGGTGGTAGTGGGTGGAGGTTATGTGGTGGGGCGATAAAAGTGGGTTGTAGTAGTTGAGATTTGAGACAAGACATGAAGTTAAAAATTCTCTCTTTATTTCTTCACCAAATCTAAATGCGCATGCAAAGGGTGAGACCCTAATTTGAGAATGAGATCGATAAAAACTATGTCTTGCTTTTCTATTGGATTGTCAAAACGTAAGATATATATAATACCCTTATGATGAATTGATGAACTTGATACTTTCATGGAAAACCATAAATGTTTGATCCAAGAAATTAATGTTGGAATCAACACTCAGAGACTTTCCCTTCATAGTTCATATCAAGTAAAGTCATCAGACACAAAAAAAAACAAAAAAAATTCCCAAGGAAAGGGAGAAAAGAAGTCTAAAGAGTAAATCAAGAGTACAAACTCCATAAGCATAAGCTGTTAATGCAGTCATTACAAGTAAAATACACATGAGAGCGTCACACTTCACCACCATTCTGATGTTGGTTGATCTCCACCTTATGTTTGTTCAATAGCGACTTCGTCGAAGAAGCTCTCGAAGATGTCATAGACGAGGAAGTAGTGTATGTACTACCAGACCGAGCTTGATCTTTCCCGCACAATGTCCTACTGCTAATCGTGTAAGACAATTGGCATATGTCCATGGGCGGCGCGAAGTACATGGGCACTGGCATTTTCCCTGGGAGACGCGGCAATGGAGCTTCAAGATTCAGTACCTGAATTGCTTGCCTTATAGAAGGTCTTAATTTGTGATCAGGATGAGCACACCATAGTCCCACAATCATCAAACGCTCGATTTGTTCCTCGTCAAAATCGCTACCAAGTCTCGCATCGGCTGCATCAAGAATCCTTCCTCTTCCATAAAGATCCCACACCCACTCCACCATTCTCACCTTAATTTCTTCTGCCTTTGGATCAACAGGCTTTCTTCCACATGTGATTTCTAAGGCAACAATTCCAAAACTATATACATCTGATTCCTTACTAGCCTTGCCAGTAGTAACACATTCTGGTGCTAGATAGCCCATGGTCCCGGCCAACACTGTGGTCTGGGAGCCAAGTTCATGATCCACAAATCTAGCAAGGCCGAAATCCCCTAGCTTGGCGTTGAAACCTGAATCCAGCATCACATTACTTGACTTGATGTCTCTGTGCACCACACATTGCTCCCACTCCTCATGAAGGTAGAGCAATGCCGAGGCCAATCCAAGAGCTATTTTGTACCTCACTACCCATTTAAGAGAGCTTTTCTTTCCAAAGAGATGATGGTCGAGGCTGCCGTTTGGCATGTACTCGTAAACGAGAAGGAACTCACCATAATCGTGGCACCAACCGATCAATCGAACGAGGTTTCGGTGTCTCAATCGGCTTATAACTGTAACTTCTGAGATGTACTCTTTCTTCCCTTGGCTTGACCCTCTTGAAATCTTCTTTACTGCCACAGTTTCGCTAGTGATATCATTTAGAACACCTTTATAAACCCCTCCAAATCCTCCTTGACCGAGCTTTCCGTCGTCGCTAAAGCTGTTAGTAGCCAAAACCAGTTCCTTGTAAGTAAACTTTCGAGGTCCAGTTCCTTTCACAAATTTATCTTCCATGGAGGCATCCAGCTCCATCACATCTTCTTTCTCCTTCTTCTTTGTTATTTTTCTCCTGATGATTATCAGTACATAACCCAAAGCCGCCAATATGAAAACTATGGCCAGGACAAATCCAACTACCCAAGTAATCTTCTTATGTTTATGGCTACCGTCACCCATGTTTGAGACAAAATCCCATGACAGAATCTTGTGGAGTTCCCTCGAAGATCCGGTAGAAGCGGAGAACCCAACTATCACCTTGTCTGGCAAAATTTCTGTCAAATCCAAGCTGTAGGATAGGCTTGGAACACCCTTATATGAATCTTGTTTGTAAGTAAGGAAAACAAAAAGATTTTTCGACGTAGAATTGTACCCAATCCAAGCTGAGCCCATGCTTTCAGATTTCATGTCAGTAGTCCAACTTATATTAGTAACTGAAACTATGGAATTTACGTCGATACCTACGTGATTATCATCAGGATCCCAATCATTCTTGAAGGTGTCAAATTCGACTGCAACAATCTTGGTGGATGCGGAGTTGTTGGTGGATGAATTGAAGAGGCCTAACCATTGTCCAGTTGAGTCTTTCGGAAGCACCGAGCCAACGGGTGCCATGAAAAAGGAAAGACCATCACCATAAAATTCTTGGTCTATTCCTTTGATGATGAATTGGAAATGGGTAATGAAATCTGCGGCAACGCGCGTGTGGGGGTCCCAGAGTTGGATTGGTGTGGCATAGACAGCACGGCCTGAGCTATTCAGCAAGTTATCGTCGGCTTGGTTTCGTGTTAGTTGTATGACATTCTCACCTGAAGCGAAGGCATCGCCGGAGAAGTCGATGTCGGGAGTGTTAGGGGGAAAAGAAGAGAAATTGAAGACTGTTGAAGGGGTGGCTTTAGGAAGAAGAAGAGAAGATATGAAAGTCATGAAGAGAAGAGAGAGAGGTCTAGGAGCCATTGCTTCTGGTGTGAGATACATGTTTTGGTTTGTTTGTTCCTTTTAATCGTTGAATTAGACAATGGAATAAAGGTGAAGGGAACAGATGAAGACGGATGGATTGAGGGGAGAGTTTTGTTTTCAAGTGTTTGATGTTTTCTTAATGGCTTCTCAGGGTATATGCTTCTATACGGTTGTTTATTTATAGGGGAATGCTAGCCCCAGATTCCCATTTCCTCACTTTCTCTCCAAAACAGACGCGTGTGGTTACCTTTCCCGGCTGCTTTTGCAGCCGGTTATCAATCACCAAACACAAAACTTTATGATTTTCTCCTTGATGGTTTAGAATTTATAAAAACCCCCCTACCAAATGAAAACTTCGTGCGTGCCCATCAAAAAGTAAGGAAAAAGAGATGGAATCACAGCAAATTGCGATTGAACTCAGGGAGAGTTCAATCGCACCCATAGGTTAACACGTGTCATTTTAAACCACTATTAACCATGGTTAGGATTCCTCAAGCCTTAGGGTTCAGCAATTTATTAGTCTTCAGAAATAAATATTAAAAAAAATTAACCTTTGGGTTATTCTTAATCCTAAGGTTAATTATTTAAAAAACAAATTTCTAAAAACTAATGTTAGATGGTTGAACCCTAAGGGTTAAATAATCTTAACCATGGTTAATAGTGGCTTTAAAAGGACATGTGATGAAATATGGGTGTGATTGAACTTTCCTTGAGTTCAATCACGATCGGCTGTTATTCCATCCCGAAACCAAGCTTTCAACCTCCCACCACTTTTGTCTTCTTCTACATATCACTCTCTCCAAAGTCTAAACGATGTCCACACTTCAGGCATCTCTGTTCCTTAACAAAAGAAGGTAATCAAGTTTCATGTTTTCTTAGGTCCCTCTTTTTGGGTTTTTTTTTTGGGGAATTACTCACTTTTTCTCACCACCCGAGCAAGATCCTGCAGCCGCAATCACAAATATGCCTTCATGTTGCAATAACTGGTTTTGCATCTTCAAATCCTTTATCCTAAAAAAATTAAGCAATGTAATGAAAGCTTCTCTATTAACAGCCAATCGTGGTGGGTGGTTGAAAGCTTCTCGTCGAACCCCAACCCCAAAAATGAAAAAAAAAAGAAAAAAGGAATTGCTCATGGTCGCTGTTAATGGGGTTTTTCGAGATGATGCGGGCTATTGTTATTTTGCCGTTAATGGAGGTGATCGCCCATTGTCACCGGCACGGCGTTGCTCACCAAGAGAGGGTCTTTTTCCGGGTGTTTTTGCAAAGGGCGATCGATATGGGGGATTGCTGAGATGTTGTATGGGGAATAAAATAGGGAAGAAGGGATTTGACGAGAGACGAAGTGAGCGAGAGATTGATGATAAAACAGGGGAAATGAAAACCAGTAGAGTGCGGGAGAGAGAGAAAATTACAGAGAAAATGTTCTCTCTGTATATCCGTACTCTTTGTATTAAATGTAAATGGGGTTCTTTTATAATTTATAAACAATCAAGGGGGAGATCTTAAAAATAAATGGTTGTTGAAGCTTTAACCGGCTGCAAAAGCTGCCGGGTAAGGTGACTCTACGTGTCTGTTTTGTGGGGAAAGTGAGAAAGTCAGGAAACTGGGGCTAGCATTCCCCTTATTTATAATGTAGCTAGGCCGGCAGCCTGGTGTGGCATACTTCTTTTGCCACGTGTAAGCACCACGTTCTGGCTATCGTGACGAACCCAGGGATGAGTAGGGTGTCAATGGGCTGGGCTGGCCTGTCTAGCCTGATAATTAGTTGGGTTGGGCTTGGGTTTGGAGTCTAAAGCCCGTGGCCCGTTTCGGTAGGCTTCTAATTGGGCTTAACCCGACTAACCCGACCTGATTAGGCCCGTTTAGTTTCTAGGCAAAAAGTACACCTGATTTTTTGAGATGAGCTGGCTCGACCTGATTAATAAGTGGGCTAGCCCGCCCGCCCTGTTTTTAATCGGGCTTGGGCCGGGCCAACTGAAACCCGTCCTGTTGACACCCCTAGACATGAGCACATACAATATGCTTCCCAGTCTGGTAGGTCTTGTGGTATAGGCAACGGGTTTCATCTGACTGTGGCATGAGTATTATACTCGGACCTAGCCTCTTTGACCAAAGCTTGTACCCTTTAATCATGGTTATGATTCACTAACCCTTAGGGTTAATGAATCTAACCTTGGTTTTTTAGAAAAATATTTGAAAATTGGTTTTTTTTTATTTTAAAGAAGGTATTGATTACCATGAGAGATTCTCTCCAGTTTCTAAGAATGATTCACTTAGGATAATTCATGGCATTAGGAGCTCATTTTGGTTTAAATTAGATTGATGTGAAGACTTTCCTCATTAAGACTTTCCTTAATGAGGATCTAAGAAAGTCACCCGGTTTGCAGACTTAGAAAATCTATACATGGGCTCAAACAGGCTTCATGTCAATGGTATTTTAAGTTTCACGACGTCATTTCTTCATTTGATTTTACAGAGAACGTCGTCGATCAGTGTATATACCTTAAGGTTAGTGGGAGCAAATTCATTTTCTTAATCCTTTATGTCGATGATATCCTACTTGCTAGTAGTGATCTGGGCTTGCTACATGAGGTGAAACAATATCTAACAAATAACTTTGATATGAAAGATATGGGTGAAGCCTCTTATATAATTGGCATAGCGATTCACAAACATAGATCCCAATGGATACTTGGATTGTCTCAAAAGGCCTACATTAACAAAGTTTTAGTGGCGTGCAGTATAAGCCCTTCTCCGGCCTAAGGAAAAGCAGTGAATTCTAGAAGCTAGGGCTTTGTTCGCCTTTGGACACAACATTCTCAGTGGAAAGCTGCCTTAGAGATGGCCCTATTAGAGTAAGGCAACTTATCTTATTGCAGTGCTGCCTTAGAGATGACCCTATTAGAGTAAGGCAACTTCTCTTATTGCAGTTCAATCTAAGACAACGCTGATAGCTTGTAGTGAACAGCCCCCTTATGAAACCAACCGAAAGCTGATCACTTTGGTATTTTGATTAATGATTGTTCACCTGGTGTGACACCTATTGTTAAGGGTGATAACTCCAGTCTCAATCAAAGTTTGAGAAATGACCTAGAATGGAAACAGATGAAAACCATATCTTATGCATATGTAGTCGGGAGTCTGATGAATGCTCAAGTCTGTACTAGCCAGACATCAAAATACAGTTAAAATGTTAGGCGAATATCAAAGTAATCAGGGCATGGAGCACTAGAGGGGTGCAAAGAAAGTGATGCACTATCTACAAGGTACCAAAGATTACATGCTTATATACAAATGATCGGAGCATCTAAAAGTGATTGAGTATTCAAATTCAAATTATAGAGGAAGCCTTGACTCTAGAAAGTTTACATCAAGATATCTCCTACTTGCAGAAGATGCTATGTCACGGAGAAGCACAAAACATACAATATTGTCCACCTCCTCTACTGTGGAGGCAGAGTATGTAACATGTTATGGGACTATCTCATAGGTTTTATGGTTACAGAATTTTATCACATGACTTAAAGTTATAGATTATTTATCTAAGCCATTAATGATTTACTATAATAATTCCGTTGCAAGGTGGCAATCTTTTAGGAGATAACTAACCATCCTTATCTCCATAACCGTACACTATCTTTGATGGAAGATAGTGATAAAAAGGGTTGAAGAAAGGGTCCCTACTTTAGCAAGAAAGCTCTCAAGTTGCTTGTGATTCCATCTAGCCATGCATTAGGTCTTAGCTAAGATTAGAAGATTTCTCTATACTCATATTAGTATTCCGGCATCTTCAACAAGAGGTTATCGTAAGTGATTGCAAAGGACAAGATCAAATCACATGGCTGGAGGTAAGATCCATTAAATCAGCTCTCACATTACATATTTTAATGCTTACAGTTCCTTGTCAGTAAACTTTCGAGGCACAGTTCCTTTCACAAATTTATCTTCAATGGAAGCATCCGGCACCATTAATAATACATCTTCTTCCTTCTTTGGTTCTCTTCTCCAGAACATTATCAGTACATAGCCCAAACCAGCCAATATGATCAGCACCATGGCCAGGACAAATCCAACTACCCAAATCTTATGCTTTGTGGTACTCTGGCTACTTTGAGTCATGTTTGAGACAAAATCCCATGACAGAATCTTGTGGAGTTCCCTTGAAGATCCTGTTGAAGCCGAGAACCCAACTATCACCTTGTCTGGCAGAATTTCTGTCAAATTCAAGCTGTAGGATAGGCTTGGAACACCCTGATATGAATCTTGTTCATAAGTAAGGTAAACAAAAAGATTTTTCGATGTAGAATTGTACCCAATCCAAGCTGAGCCAATGTTTTCAGTTTTCATGCTAGTATTCCAAGTGATATTAGTAACTGAAACTATTGAATTTATGTCGATACCTACGTGATTACCATCAGGATCCCAATCATTCTGGTAGGTGTCAAACTCGACTGCAACAATCTTGGTGGATGTGGAGTTGTTGGTGGATGAATTGAAGAGGCCTAACCATTGTCCAGATGAATTTTTCGGAAGCACAGAGCCAATGGGTGCCATGAAAAAGGAAAGACCTTCCCCATAAGATTCCTTGTCTATTCCTTTGATGATGAATTGGAAATGGGTAATGAAATCTTTGGCAACGTGCGTGTTGGGGTCCCAGAGTTGGATTGGTGTGGCATAGACAGCACGGCCTGAACTATTCAGTAAGTCATCATCGGCTTGGTTTCGTGTTAGTTGTATGACGTTCTCAGCCGAGGCAAAGGCATCGCCGAAGAATTCCATGCCAGGAGTATTAGGCGTAAAAGAAGAGAAATTGAAGATTGTGGAAGAGGTAGCTTTAGGAAGAAGAAGAGAAGATATGAAAGTCATGAAGAGAAGAGATAGAGGTCTAGGAGCCATTGCTTCTGGTATGAGATACATGTTTTGGTTTGTTTGTTCCTTTTAATTGTTGAATTAGACAATGGAGCAAAGGAGAAGGGAACAAATGAGGACGGATGGATTGAGGGGAGTATTTTGTTTTGAAGTGCTTGACGTTTTCTTTAATTGCTTCTCGGGATATATGTTTCTACACATGTAATTTAGGCCGGCAGTTATTGTAATATATAGCTTACATGGATGGAAATTTGAAGAACTGTGGAGATTAGTACAAAAGAGACATGATTAGTGACTTAAACAAAAAAAAACCACTCATGGACTTCGATATAACCTACCGAAATGGCGTTTAAAATCCATGTTCATCAAGTTGGAATCCATGGCTCCATCCGTCCATGTTAGCACTAGCTCCATGACAAAGTATACCTTCATATACTCCGCAATATGGGTACCTTTCTCGCCAAATTCCTCTGAACAATTAGAATTTTTTGGAGATTTTCTACAGATCCAGTGGTGATTTATGGAATTATTTTCTTCTAGACTAATTGGAATTTAACAGTTGCTGTGCTTGGGCTCAATTATCAATACCTGCCAGAGCACGGCCACTTCTGTACACCTGCCACAATCAAATTATCTAGTTTTATCCATTGCACCTAAGATAACTTTTTTGGAGAGCGAAACGAGGTAGATCTTAGAGATTTTTAACGAAATCCAACATTAACGAACTTACCTACTGCTTCGCTAACTTCTCTATGGTCTCAAGAAATAAATAAGTGTTGGTAATGCACCCCAAAATTTTTGGGTTTACCCATGAAGCCATCGATGACAAGGTTTCAGGAGTTCTAACAATAAATGCTCATTGTATTATTATTATTAAGTTATTTATGTATTGCATTAAGAATATAATTTGAGCAATATAGATTTTATGTTTCAAGCGTATGACATAGGTTATTTTTAGCTTTGTCTTAATCAAAGATTAAGAGCAATATATACAGTAATATTACTTCCATAAGAGCTTCAACTGATGTGGTTCATAAAATGAACCAGATAATTTTTTTTTCGATACGTAAAGATATCAAATAGCCAGACATTAAGAGTTCATTACCATGATCAGAGAGATTAGACATAAAGAGTTCATCACATGTTAATATATGCATAAAATACATAAAACATAAATTTTATACTAGTTAACGACCCACTTCAAGGCTTGAATGCGTCATTGAGGGTTCACTAGAACTAACCAATGGGGCAGGTACATGATAGAGAGGAACAGGCATCTTTGTTGGAAGATTCGGCATCGCCGCCTCAAAATTAAGGACCTGAATTACTTGCCTTATGGAAGGCCTCATACTATGATCAGGGTGAGCACACCACAATCCAACAACCATCAAACACTCTACTTGTTTCGCATCGAAATCCATATAAAGTCTCTCATCGACTGCTGCAAGAAGTCTTCCTCTTCCATAGAGCTCCCAAACCCACTCTACCAACCCCACTTCAGATCCCTCTTCCATATAATCCATCGACTTTCTCCCACTAGCAGTTTCTAAGGCCACCACTCCAAAGCTAAACACATCTGATTCTTTACTAGCCTTGCCTGTGCTAATGTACTCAGGCGCTAAGTAGCCTAGAGTCCCAGCCAATCCTGTAGTCTGTGGCCCGAGCTCATGGTCCATGAGCCGAGCTAACCCGAAGTCACCTAGCTTGACATTAAACTTTGAATCCAACATTATGTTGCTCGATTTGATATCCCGGTGCACCACACATTGCTCCCCTTCTTCATGAAGGTAGAGCAATGCAGAGGCCAACCCAAGAGCTATCTTGTATCTGACAGCCCAAGCTAGAGGACTTTTCTTGCCAAAGAGATGAGCGTCGAGGCTCCCATTGGGCATGAACTCGTAGACTAGTAGGAACTCACCTCGATCGTGGCACCAACCGATGAGTTGCACTAAATTCCGGTGTCTCAACCGGCTAATGATCTTCACCTCGGTTATGTACTCCTTCTTCCCTTGTTTTGACCCCCTAGAGATTTTCTTCACGGCTACAATCAAATCCAGATCGGTCAAGTAACCTTTGTAAACGCCTCCAAAACCTCCTTCCCCTAACTTCCTTTGATCTGAGAAGTTGTTGGTTGCTGAAACCAGCTCTTTATGAGAAAATCGCTTCGGGCCAGCTCCTCTTTCAAGATCATCATTTATAGATGTAAAGTTGACCATCTCTCTTGATTTCCTAGTTTTTTCTCTCCTCTGTAACATCACCCATGCTACAACCACTCCAACTATCAAAACACCTACCGAAACTACTAGACCAACTACCAGTCTAATCTTTCCTTTATTCTTTCCTTCTCCTTCCCTTACCTCCAAACTTGAACTGAACTCCCATGACTGAAGAGTATGTCGCTCTCCATACTGACCTGTAGCTGCTGAAAATCCGACTGTGACCCATTCAGGTAGAATGTTCATCAAATTGACATGGTAAGAAAGATTAGACTGCCCTTGATAAATAGGATTCAATTCATAAGTCCAAAACACGCTCAGGTTCTTAGTAGTAGCATTATAAGTAACCCAAGCATTAGCAGTCTCCCCACTATGCAAGCTCGCATTCCAACTGACGTACACGGCTGAAGCGATAGAATTGTTGTTGATCCCCACATGTTGGACGGGCGGATCCCATTCAGGGTTTGGGAAAGAGTCAAACTCAACTACGATAATTTGGTTTTGAGAAGCCGCATCACTAGTCGTGGTGTTAAACAGGCCTAGAAAGCCTCCAGCTGAGTTAGGTGGAATTTGAAAACCCACAGGAGCAAGAAAGAAGGCAAGCCCGTGACCATACAAGGAAGCTCCCTGAGTGTCTATGAAGAAGGAAAAATGGGTGGTGAAGTCTGAGAGTTTTCCACTGGCGGAGTCCCAGAGGTGCACCCGTTCAGCATAAGTAGCTCTACCAACACGGCATAGGTAATTAACTTTGTTGAATTCCACGGCTCCGACAGAAGGTACAGCATCTCCTTCATAGAGAATGTTAGTGGCGCTGGGGTCAAAGCGCGGTATTTTGAAGGAAATGGGATAAGCAGAAGGGAGAAGAGAGAAGAAAAAGAAGAGCAGAAAGAGAGGGTAGGGAGTCTTTGGAGATGAGGATGAAGATAAGTTGTAGAAAGACATGGTCATGACTTTTCAGGGAGAGAGGAGGAGATGGAAATGTGATAACAAGTAATGGAGGTGATGCAAGCACATGGAAACTCAAACACATATGGTGGTGCACAGATTAATTTTAGTACCTTGATGCTTAAGTCTCAACTACTGGTTTACTTTATTATAAATTTATAACAAAGATTGTTTAGATATAAGGATATACTGAGTTGCAAAATTATCGCCGGTTTAACAGTTTTTCCATTTTCTATTGAAGTCAAAACATGAAATTATAGGGGATAATATCAATTGCTTTCAGACTAAGTTGAATGTATACATATTAAATAGATCATCACACACAGAAGCCAAGGAGATCTGTATCAAAATTCAACCTAATCCAATAATCTGTAGAGATAAGTTCTTCTTGGGAATGGTCAATGAGAAAAAAACTAATCACCCAGCCTGAGAAGTAATAATCGAATATAGTTAACCTTGGGAAGTTAGAACCTGCAAGCTAGTCCAAAATGTTTGGAAAGCCCAGTCCAAGTCCATGTTACCCCTACAACAGAAACACAAAAAAGGTCAGATCTTGTGTATCTATCCACTGTAAGGACAGTATGTACTTGCATCCAAACATCCCCTTTTGTTTTATCAGAACTGTGGCATGCAGTATTATTGGTCATAATCCTCCTATTGTTTTAATTTGATAAGCTATATACCACCCTCTTAAGACTAGGTTAATTGGAAGAATCTTTTTGCCGCGAGAGAGTCACAGCAGTTACGGTTCCATCTATCGAACCAACCATTCTCAACTCTCTGAGACTCACTAATCAAATAATATCTCTGTATCTACATACATCAGATTAAAAAAAAAAAAAGAAAAAAGCTGTAGCCCAGGATGTTGTCCAGTCACATCTATGGAGATAGCAGGGCATCTTTACTTAATGTTTATTTTTATGTATATATCCTCGGACTCCAACCTGGTTTGAGTTGGGGCATCGCTTCATGTGAAGAAGGGCAAAATATTAGTGTTGGATCTTCAAAGATGCTTTAGACACCTTCAGAAATGACTAAATTTCAATGAGGTAAAAGAACAACAACAATGGCAACCTAAATATGTGAACATGTTTACAGGACATAGTCTTATGCTTTAAGAAGGAGCCCTGTGAATTGGATTTGGACTTTGGAGGTCAAGTGACACACATAGACTGATCAAACAATGGGCACAACCTCTTTGGCATTCAATAAACCGGAATAACTAATCAACTATGTTCTTAAATTGCCCAAACATTTGATCTGAGTCACACTGTGCCTATGAGATAGGATACATCGAGAAGGTCAGACTGATGGAGAGATCTGGATCCATCAGTTGGAGACCAAGGCCATGGCCTGAGAATGCATTTGGGCACACATCTGACAGTCCTGGTACTACAATACCTTCGATAATAAGGGCATCTAGATCTAACAACAGCCTAACAATCGAACTAATACTAACCCACCAACCAATGGTATAGCCTTTGGACGACCAGAAAGACGAGGGTGCCTATTTTGAGACAATAAGTATAATCAGATGGTTAAAATCATAAAATCAAATTGATATACAGTCAAAATATATTCCCTCAATGGACCCTCCAATGGACATTCCAGATTAAGAATCAGTACCAAGTATAATAATACCGAGACTATCACCTGACCACTCAATGTGGATACTTCAATTGAAGAACCACCTCTTTATTTCATCATCATTATCAATTGATGAACCACCTCTTGAGCCGGGAATAGCCAATAGCTTGAAATGAAATCCCCTTTAGTGGTTAGTGGGTGTAGAATAAAATGAAGAACCAGGTCTAAGCAATTCAAATGTTCCTGATGTAATCTGAAGATCTTCTACCCCTGCTTAAATTACATGAGAATTGAGAAGGCAACCATGAGCAGCACTGCCAGAGGAAGAATATTGAAATATTTCAGTCAGAAATGGACAAAACAGATATCTTGTCAGCTTCAAATAAGCAGTTCCAAAAAATTCCAAATTTACTGCAATCAAATGGCAGATCTCATTTCATGCTTGAAAACCATGTGCATAATCTGTCAATATTTTACATGATCTAGAGGAGTTCAATACAGGCGAAGCAGTTCTGAGTTCAGATAATTTCAGATCCCTATAAATAGAATACATTGCCTGAAGCAAGATATATATACCCATGTGTTCTAGTCTGCTACGGCACTTGATGGTCATCAGCTTTCTGCTGGAGGAAAAGAGATCCAAGTAGAACAGCGATGCCTGTTATTGCAATTGTGAACAGTAGACGTCTTCTTGATAAATCATGTGGTTGCCTTCTTGGAGCACCTTGCTCTCTTTCAGATGCACTCGTGTCCCTTCACATTCCATATAGAACACCCATTGAAAGGTTGAAATCAATATTAAAGTTCCAAAATATCGAATAGCTTCCAGTAAATACTAAAATGTACAGTTTAAGATCTAGCCGAACACAAGACAGAGATATGATACACTTCAGAGAATCAGTTCTCTTAAGAATGGAAGCTATCAACTAAGTCTGAATATAAGCTGAGTCACACAAATGGTTAATAAAACATAAAGTAATCAGGGAGACATTTCATGGGTGTTTAGTAGGACTGTAGGGTTGAAGTAGATTCCTCTTCAAACCAGGAGACATAACCTTTCAACAGAGCTTAAATGCAATCTGAATCACACAAAATATGTTGCAATAAAAGAGATTTTATAATGGGTGGTTAGTGAGGCTGAGGTAAGTTCTCCTTTAAACCAGGAGACAAGGTTGCTATAATTGCTTGAGAGAGAGAAAGAGAGAGAGAGATGCTGCGGGGATAGAAAAAGAACAGTCATTGGAGACTGTTGAATAAGGGGGGGAGAGAGGGACTGTGGGGATAAAAGAAATAACAATCATTGTAGACTGCTAGTAACAATCATTATAGACTGCCAAACAACGAGAGAGGGAGAGTGCAGGATTGTGCGGAGTTATATAAAATTAGAGTGACAAGCAACATTCACTGCCAAACAGAGGAGTGCTGCCGGGGGGAGGGGAGAGGGGGGGGGGGGGGGGGGGGGGGTAGAGGAAGAGGTCGTGCCTCTTCTTTCTTCTTCTCAGCTATGCCCTAGAAAATTAAAACCAATATATAATAAGTATATTTATTAGGGGCCTTTTAAATTATAAAATACCCCTTTAAATAGGGGTTTATGGGAGTAAAACAACATTTAAAGCATTTTTTTAAAATTATTATTCTTTGGTCACTTGAATAGGTGTCACCTTGGTGACCTCCTCAGATGACTCAGCCTACACCTTTAATAATCATGCTAACACAAAAAAATTGATGTAGGACGGGAGTGAAAATGAAACTGAATATTATAAGGGATGAGATATTGCTAAAGAGATCATAAAATTTTTTTAAATAAAAAGAAAGGGGAAGGAGGTTATGAAGTAGAGTCACACTACTTCTATGGAGATCCTAGAATTGACGTCGCACCGCCTAAAAGCAAGGAATCACACCTCACAAATGACTACTTCATTTAATTTTCAAATTTGGAATGCCTTAAGTTACCATTATCTCCCTTTTCTAGACAAATAAGACTTTCCTTCATAACTAATACGATTTAAGTTATGCAATGGATACACTAGTTCCAACTTCCAAGGACTACTAGTTAATGATTGACTTATGAAATTTAAAGGTTTACTAGTGTCAAAAAGAAAACTATTAAATGACTAACAACTTCCATAGGCTCATCCTTGTCACTAAATCAGGTAACATACTGAAAACGGAAAATAGAACACTTACAAGCAACGTTCACAAAGGAGTGAATCAAGAGAAAAAAACTATATTGTACAAAAACCAAATGAAAACAAAGTCATCCTCCATCCTCACGCTACAAGGCTAACTATAATAAATAACCGTCATCATCAAAAGGAACTATGAGACCCAAACTAGTGTCTAGCTCTTCCATCCTGTTGGAACTCCAGAAAAGAAGTAAATCCATAATATCCAACTACACTTTTTCTTTTACAGCCTTGCAACGTTTTCAAAGACTCTTGTTTCTATCCTTCCAAACATTCCACCAAATTTCCCCAAGATTGTCTTCCAAATAAAGAACAAGGAAGCATCAAGATGACCCATTCTCCAGCTAGCCATAAACACCAACCATAGCTAATAGCTGACTCCAATTCCATCTTGTTAATAACTTCTTAAGACTCATTAATTTTCTAGAACTTAATGGCTGCAACTTCTAATTTAAAAACTCGAGTCTTTCTAGAAGACTCATTTCAGGACTTTACTGATGTATCGCATTGGGGCCCATTATATGTATGTCATGGACAACCATGGACTCTTTAAATCTTGAAGCCCATGGCTTGTCTTCCATCACAGAGGCAAGAAAGAAGAACAGTAGGACACAAAAGCAGATTGTATAGAGGCGAGGCAAGGGAGACATGATAGAAGTAAGCTTTAACAATTGGAAAAAAAATGACTTAGTGCGTCTGAGAAACAAGGAGAAAAAGATGGATCAAGATCTAGACTTGCAGAAGCAAATTAGGATGCAGAACTGCATCAAGATTTTGATCTAGTTCTAGATTTAGATCTTTCTAGTTGAGAATCAGATTATCAACAGGTCGAGGATTTCTGACAGAAATATAAAGGTAGACAAGACCGGATTTTCAGCAACAAGGACGAAAGCATACAATCCATCATTGGAAAGATCCTTGATAGAATGGCGTCCTGGGTGTCCATCTCTTCTGATTTTTAAAGGAGTTGGTGAAAGTCATATTGTTAGGAAATCGGAGCTTGTTTACCTCGTCAGACAGATGATGTTAGCTCTTTTGGATGTATGCTTCCATTTGTTTTTTTGTTTTTCCACTTTTTTCTTTTTTTGGTTTCGCTGCTCTTTGGCTGTTTAGATCTGCTTCCCGGCGGAAAAGCTAATTCCTTCAGTCTAGCTGGATTGCCAAGTCCTCTGTTGGCTATTGTCTTTTGTTTTTGATGTATTGGCTGGTCTAGTCGGTCTGTCTATGCTATGATGGTGCACGCCTATTGTACTTTCTCTTGATCGAATAACATATATTTTTATTTGTTACCAATAAAAGAGACAAAACCCATACTCCAGTCTACATATCCAACTACATGCATTTCCAGCCAAACAGAGCACAAATGTTAAATAACAAGTCGGGAGCTGCATTTCCAACACCACTATTAGTTAGAACATCTAAATACCATGGGACACAATCTATGGCCACGCATTCATGCAATCATTTGTTCAACTTGATTAATGTTCAGATTTTCAGTACAAGTGATGCATAGCTTTGATGATTCTCCTACAGCTGGTCTCGTGTATAAAGCCTCGTGTATAAAGCCAGAAGAGTATAGGAATATATTGTGATTCACAGAGCAACTGAACCATCTTAGGGAAGATAAAAACGCCTAGATAGGAGTGATAAAAACCTGTACCCTGGTAACAGAAGCAACTCTAACTACATGGCCCTTAAAGTTACAACCCACTAAACCACTAGAAAGTTATTCAGACAATATCGGGAAAAAAGTGTGAAGTAGATCTACTTGCAACTGAGTCTCATCATAAATTTTGAAAAAGAGAAAGTTGCACTTGATTAGTTGATTTAAAGATCACACTTGATAAAATGATTACTCTATTTACCTGGAAGGTCCAGTGGTACTATCTGAACCATGACACCTAATTTCATGGTTATTTCTTTCCCGCAGCCTGATATACCTGCTACATTGATGACAATATTCTGTCCGGTTCCCGCATACTTCCTGATATTACAAAGGAATTCAAATTACACCAACAAATGGTACAAAATTACCGTAGAGAATGTCCCCTTTCAACTCATAATGGCCCAACGGCTACTACCTGGTGCTTGAAAAGATCAACTGCAGGCAATGGGAACTCGCAGTATTCACACGTGACAATCCTTTGGGGGCAGTTTTCACCTTTATGGGTTGCAAAAATTTCACGCTCCACGATCTCACTGCATAGTGAACAAGCTACCTGCTCACATAAATTCAATTATCAACATAATATGGAAAACATATACAGCTCTTCATATCATTATCAAAACCATATTTCATTAATGAGCATAATAATTTGAAATACACAGGCCTGCAATATTACAAGTCTGCCAGGAGATCTAGCACTCTAACTAGAGAATCTACCTATATCATTGAATGACATCGACTATATGTGTGTGTGTGCCCACGTGCACAAAGCACTTCCATCAAGTTGCAGCTACCATTTCTCATAACACCATCTAAGTATAAACGAATAATCGATATCATGAATCTTGATCAATCAACACAAAATGTAATGATAACAGAAAATGGACTGAACCTAATTTTGTAAGACCTACGAAGAGATGGTAACAAACATCTCCATGACACAATGAAAAATATGATACAGAAATGGATGAAGACAGAATGTGATGTAAAAATAACAAATAGTAACTCATGGCTCGCAAAAACTTTTCTTAAAACCATCCTCCTCACTGTGATGTTGTGAAAGCATGAAACACAATTTAGCCACATGGCTATAGAGGTTTGTCATTAAAAAATATACTACGCATAAGCAAATGGGAATGGAGCATACAAACCACATATAACTGCATCTCTGTAACAACATGTCAAAGCATATTCAGAAGTGTATCAGCCAACAGCAAGACCAGACCAGTGCACCAAACCACGAACAAGCTCATTCCTAAAAGCCACAGAACTGGCGGATGCAAGGTTGTCAAAATGGGATATTTTATTTTTATACTATACACCATAAGCTAATAGAATTTTAAGTGGGAATATATCCGAAAACTAGAATTTTTTAGAAAGCTAGAAAAATTCAAATCATATAAGATCAAAATCAGCACTCTTCCGGGAGAAATCAAAAGGATTCATCACTCATGCCGTAAAGGTTTTTTTTTTGGAATCTTTTGTTTGGAAAGGGGCCCCCAACCTTTCAAGTTTGAAAATGTGTGGCTTGCTCATCCGAATTTCAAGGACTTTGTCTGTAAGGTTTGGGTGTCTTTGTCTTTCCAAGGTTTTGTGAGCGCTGTTTTTAGTCTCAAACTGAAAGCTCTAAAGATATGAATTAAGATCTGGAACCAAGAGGTATTTGGCATGATTGCATCAAATAAGCAGAAGATTTTGGAAGAATTGGAGGCTATAGATGCCAAGGAAGAGCTTGGTGAGATTCCGGTGGAAGAGGCTGAATTGAGAGATAGTCTTAAGCCGGATTTTCAGAATTTGTTAATTCAGGAAAAGATAAGTTGGAAACAGAAATCTAGGGTGAGGTGGCTGAGGAAAGGGACCGGAATACAGGTTTTTTTTTACAAGGTAGCTAATATTCATAGAAAACCAACTTTATTTCCAAATTGTCAGTAGGAGGAGATCTCTTGAATAAGGAGGACATCAAAGCATTGGTCTCCTATTAGTCTACTACTCTGAGCTTTACAAGGAAAAAGCTGGATTCAGACCTGAGTTGGATGGGCTACCTTTTGATATGATATCAAGGGTCCAGAGAGAGAGATTAGAAATGTCTTTTGAGGAGGAGGAGATCCTTGGTGGGATGTGGACAGGAATAAACCCTTGGGCCAAATGGGGTTTCATTAGAATATTATAAGCAATGTTGGGATATTGTGAGGGTGGATTTTCTAAAAGTGGCAAAAGAATTCCATGATATGGGGATGTTGGACAATTCTATCAATTGTAATTTTATGGTCCTCATTCCCAAGGTTGCAGGCACTCATACAAATCTTGTTCTCGTGTTTTTATTGGCCAAAGTTTTTCTCAAGAGATTTCCAAATCTGGAGTTTTTTTTTTTCAGGTATTCCTTGCCTAAATCTCGGCAATGCTTAAAAAGTTAATTAAAATTACCGAAAATAGAAAAAAATATCACCAATTTATAAATTCATCAAACCACTAATATTTGGTATTCCTTGCGGTAGTTTTAAATATCGGTTAGATCTCGTGATATTTACGTGATAAAAAGAGAAAATTGTATTTTTCACGAGATTTTTGAAATAGCACGTCAAAATTGGAGTTTTAAATTTTGTATGTTTTTCTCGCAGGAAATTGGATATTTCTTGCGAGATTTGTAACACTAGTTGCAAGGGCCCATAATCTTCACCAGTTTCTAGCTTGTTAGGGAGTGCCTACAAAATCTTGGCTAAGGTTCTAGCAGCTAGATTGAAATCGGTGATTGGTTCAATCATCTCTCCATCTCAAGGGCGTTTGTGGAAGGTCGTCGAGTTTTGATTGTGAATGAATGCATAAATGAGAGGTTAAAATCGGGCCGCCCTGGTATTGTTTGCAAGATTGAATTAAAGAAAGTCTATGATCACGTCAACTAAGAGTTTTTGACTATATTATGGGCCAAATGGGCTTTGGTTCTAGATGGAGATCCTAGAAGAAGTCATGTTATTCATCGGTATCTTTCTCAGTGTTGATAAATGGGATTCCTGTGTTTCTTTAGAGGTTGCAGGGGGTTGAGCTTGAGACAAGGGATCCAATCTCTCGTTTTCTTTTCATCATGGTTTTAGAGGCTCTCAATAGGATGCTCGGGAGAGCTTCCTTGTCTAATCTAGAGGGATCCATCTGTTGGTAAGGACGGTTTGTCTAATACCCATCTTCAGTTTACGGATGACACTTTGATCCTATGTGATGCATGTTACCAATTAGTTAGTTCATCTACGATGTCTTTTTGTTGTTATGGACAGTCTCCAGTTTGAGAGTTAACCTGTCTAAATTTGAGTTGTTCGCGGTCAGAGAAGTTCACATCTTCCCAAATTGGCTGCATGTTTTGGGGGCAAGAAAGGGTCTCTACCTACATCTTATTTGGGCCTTCCTTTGGGTGCGGGTTACAAGGCCAAGGCTATTTAGCAAGCAGTATTTGATCGCTTCTCTAAAAGACTCGCTAGATGGAAATCTTCTCACCTCTCCAAAGGGTTTGGGGGGGGGGGGGGGGGGGGGCAATTAATTCTCTATAAGAGCTCATTGTTCAGTCTTCCAATATATTTCATATCCCTTTTTACCATTCCAGTGTCTATAGCTAAGAAATTGGAAAAAATTCAAAGGAAGTTTTTATGGAATGGTTTGACAAAAAAGAACATATATCACACGTGGAATGAAAAACTATTTGTCGCCTAATTGTTGCAGGAGGTTTGGGCATTAAACCTTTGGTTAGGTTTAACAAGGCCATGTTAGGCAAGTGGCTTTGGAGATATAGAATAGACTATAGAGAAGGATAGTCCTCAAGGAAGGTCATTGAAGCCAAATTTGGGGCAATGTCGATTTGACTATTTATGATGCAAGTTGTTGGAAGGCCATTTCGAGTGTTCGTGGGGAGTTTTCAAGCTTTATTAGATTTGTTGTGAGTGGTGGCAAGGAAGTTGAAATTTGGGATGATTTATGGTGTCTTATATTCTCTAGCTCGGAGAAAAGATGCTACAATGGCGTCCATTTTTGAGCTCTCGGATGGGAGGGAGGTGTGTTATCTTAATCTTCTACGTAGTCTCAATGACTAGGAGTTTGAGGATCTTCTGCATTTGTTGGGCAGACTCGAGAGTATTGTCATTTTCCATCTCCTCAAGGATAGGCACGTCTAGTCCTTAGATATTTAGGGTCAATTCTCAGTGAGATCCTTTGCTATAGCTTTGTGGGGGTGTTATACTACTTCCTTTCCTACGTAGGACTGTGTGGAACCTTGGTGTTCCATCCAAGGTCACTTTCTTCCTTTGGGAAGCTGCGTTGGACAAGATTATCACTTGGGACCATCTGAAAAATAGAGAGCAGTGTTTAGCTAATTGGTGCTTCTTGTGCTGTGAGTAGGAGGAAACGGTGGAACACACATTGATACATTGTCCTTTTGCATCGGAGGTCTGAATTCATTTCCTTGAGCAAATGGGTATGGCTTGGGTCTTTCGAAATTCCTTTAAGGGCTTCTTACCATGTTCGATTTCGGTGAGGTTGGACACCCCCACCTCTACTATTTCGGTTTCCTCCCCGGTCCGATTGCATTGTCGATTTGAAATGAGAGGAATCGTAGAGTTTTCGATGAGCTAATACTCTCTTAACAGATATGCGAGGGTGTCAGCTGCTAATTTTGGATTGGTGCTCAGTTAGTACAAATCTTGAAGATATAAATTCTTCAGCTTTGTTGTGACATTGAGATGGGAGTCCTTTTGGATTCCTTTAGGGTCGTGGGCCCAATTTTTTTTTCCTTTTCGGTTTTGCCTTTTCACTTGCTTCTCTTTAGCTCATTTTCCTTGTAGCAATTTTTGTTTTGTTTCTAGCTGTATTTTATCAGCTCTTGTGCTCACTATCTTGTGATCCCTTATGTTATCATGTATTCTCTTTTATTTGCTATATTTATATATCCTCTGATTTACTGATAAAAATGAAGAAGAAATGACTCAAAGTTCTAACAATTTGATCCAACAAAATATAAAATGAAAGAATAGAAAGGCATGGGGCAGACATTTAGATGCATCTCAAACTTAAGTTCATGTCATAGTTACAGGGAAGCTATGTACAGGGTGAGATGCTCGCTTCCCTTGAAGCTTGTTTCCATCATGTCCAATTTAGTGGTTAAAGAAGGCTATAAATGTGGGACATGATGGGATAACCCTAAATCTACAGCCTAGGGTATAGATCCTGGGCAAGCATTGTTGGATTCGAACCTAAGGCACGTTGTTGTATACACATATCTCATGCAAGGTTTTGAATATCAATATCGCAAGATATGTTGCCTCTTCGAAAAAAGATATATCACGAGATATATTGTTTTGTACGGAATATTTGCATGTCAAGAGAAAATTTGGAAAAAAAAATATAATTTGTTTTAGTGAAACTCAAAAAAATATTAAAAATAGATATTAATACACATTTGAGAATATAAAAAAACAATGTATATAAGAGATGCAATGAGAATGAGGGCAAAGATGTACGCTGATGACAATGTATGATTGACTAATATTGATATAATTTGCATAAAATATTTCATTCATCCCTCAATCGACCATAACAATAAAAATACACAATCAAAGTTCTATACATAAAACATTTATGATCAGGGGTGGAGCCAGGTGGGGGCCTGTAGGGGCATGTGCCCCCACTCAAACTGAATTTTTTTTTTATATTGTCATGTGAGTGGGGAATCAAATCACAACCAATTGCGATTGAACTTGCAGAGAGTTCAATCGCACCCATTAGTCAACACGTGTCCCTGTTAACCCCATTAACCATGGTTAAGATTCATTAACCCTTAGGGTGCAACAATCTAACCTTGGTCTTTAAGAAAAAAATATTAACTTTAAGGTTTAAAAATTCTTAACTTGAGTTAAAAGTTTTTATAATATTTTTTTTAAAAAAACCAAGGTTAGATTATTGAACCCTAAGGTTTAGTGAATTTTAACCATCATTAATAGGGTTAAAAGTGACATGTGTTGACTTCTTGGTGCAATTGAACTCTCCCCACATTTAGTCAGAATTGGCTATGACTCGATATCTAGGAATGGACTTAGCTTTGAGTCAGAATATGTCCAATTGCAAGAATTTGGGATTGCACTCACAACGGGGCGGGAATCGAAGTTGGCAGGTTAATATTTTTCTAAAAATCAAGGTTAAGATTGTTGAATCCTAAGGATTAGTGAATTTTAATCATACTTAAGCGGGGTTAAAAGAGACACGTGTTAAAATGTGGACGTGATTGAATTCTCCCGAGTTTAATCGCAATTGACAATGTTCTTAACTCTTGAATTTTTTTTAAAAAAGTATCTTTTATACTAAGTTGATTAGTTATTTAATTTGGCATAATCATGGACAATGGACAATCGCCTTCTAAAAAAATTATACTATATTATTTAATTATTTAACATGACATATCTATAGAGTAGGAGGACAATTGTCTTGTAGACAAGGAGAAACAATACCCGTAAGATATGTACGAAATGTATGGATGGCCCAAGAACTTAGTCATAAAAAAAAAAAAAATCAGGGCTACGCCCAAAACCCCTAGACACAAAATATTTCATACCCACCTAATAATTCTCTACAAATCTATCAACAATTACTACCACATTTTCAATTAACCACTATGTGCCCCCACTACTAGAAAATCCTGGCTCCGCCCCTGTTTATGATCCAACCTACCTCAAGAACTACAATCAAAGCCACATGGAAGATCAAGTTACCTGTGTACCCATGTGATCTGCCGGTTTTGACTGAGGTCGGCAGAGCTGATTTCGCCGTAGGAGATCAGCCCAAGGAAACCTCCATCGATGTGAATCAGGTAATCGATGACTCTGACAAAATCCCTAGCCTAGATCTGGTTAGTGGAGTCTTTAACGCCCATTCGGATCACCCGCATCTTTCGGATGGGCGACATAGTAACCAGGAGTCTCTAGGCCCATTGTCACCAGCCCATTTAGATTCTCATCCTTCTGTTGTGGACCCAGGCCGGGTTAGTCTGGGCCCAAATGGTTTAGTTTCTAAGGAACATTTCGATGGGCTTGAAGTAAGCCTAGTGGACCCCGGCCCACGCACAAATTTAGGGCTCGATGCAAGTTATATTTCAGGAGAGAGACTCTCGTCTTTCATTCCTCCATTCAGGTCCCTCGAGTTGGAGTTGGTTCCAAAAGATGGACTGAGATTCAAAGAAGGCTCAGACGAAGAGGCAAGGAATCTCAACGATTACAGGGGTGACAATCTCAGTGTTCCGAACGCAGGGAAAGGGGGTCAGGCAACAAGGGAGATTTTAGAGGTTTTGTTAGAACCGGAATCATGTTCTGGATCCAAACGATCAAGGGGAGGTTAGAGAAGAGGAAACAGTTGCGGAGCTAGTGGCGGCCATGATTTCTAGCCTGGTCACTAAAGCTATTTCATCGTCACACCAAGGAACCCAAGTATTCCAAACCATGGACGAACATCAGGGAGGTTTTCCAAGGACTCTCAGCGGTAAGATTAAAAACTGGGCAGAAGATCAGGCAAATATTTCGGTTGTTTCCGGGCAAGAAGGGCCATCACAGAATTCCATCAAGCAACGAAATCACGTTTGCAAAGCCATGCAAGATAATCAGGGAGTTTCACCAAGGGCGGGAAGCGATCAGAGCAAGTTAGGGGCAGAAACTCAGATACCTGTTTTGGTTGCTTCAGGGCAAGGAGGGCCAACACAGCAGTTAGACCAGCTAGATCCAGGTGGGTCTTATGAATTTGGTAGGCTCCCTCCCATTCAGGGTAGACTCTGGGAAGAGGGCGGTGTAGACTTAGAGGAAGAAAATGTGGGAGGCAGGGGTTCAGAGACGCAGGAGTTGGATCCTGCAGGGGCCACTGAAATTTCTTCTGTCCAACCAGCTTGTTTTGAGGAAGCAAAGGTGGGATCCGGAGCTCAGATCGGGGGGATTATAGGAGTACAAGGAACTTCGATTCAAACCTCTCCACTTTCAGCCTCGCAAGGGCAGGATGTTGACAATTCGCTAATCCAGCTTCCGGTGCCAGGTACATACCAACTCTCTCTTTCTCCTACCCGCACCATACTCATAAGTGGCGAGGATGGAGCGGGTAGTAGGGACCATGAGGGTCTTAGTCAAAATTTTATTCCTTTACCATCAGCTGGGGATATTTTGATACCTCGGACTGGCGAGGAAATGGTGGATTTTTCGGCTTTGGGTAGCCCTATCTCGCAAGGGGCTCCCTCACAGAATAGGTTGTCTCTGAGGTCAGTGTCTAGAGACCAAATCACAGCAGACCGGGTAGAAGGGATTAGGGTAGTAGAGGTAGATTTGGTTAGGAGGGAGGCTGGGAGCGAGTCAGTTCCCAAATGGGTGCTAGATCACATCGCTGATTTTGCTAAATTCCTTGGGTTATCTTTCGAGGGTCGTGAGTCAGAGGTGTTGGACTTATTTCGATCCTTGGAGCCGCAAGGGGGCCCTTCTAGGGAAAAATATTCCCAAGGGAGTCAGGGGGGTAAGAATAAGAGACTAACTAATGAACTCAGGCGTCTCTCATCATCCATGGCTTTCTCTCCATCGAGAGGTCCAGTGCGAGACTCGGGTAAGAAAAGTAGGGGCAGTTTGTTTCCCCAATGATGCACAACCGCTTCCTATCTTGGAATATCCGTGGCTTGGGCACGACAAATAAGAGGAGGGCAGTAAAGGAATTGGTTCGATCCCACAAACCATCCATACTATGTCTTCAGGAAACCAAAATGAATATTATCTCACCCACAGTGGTTGAGGAGGTTTGGGGGCTCGGTTCGCACTCTTGGAAGGATATTCCGGCCTACGGGACGGCAGGAGGGGTCCTTATGGTGTGGGATCCCAATATCATAGAAGTGGTAGAATCCGAGGAAGGGGAATTCTCTCTCTCCATCCATTGCAAAGCCCGGTCGGATGGATTTGAATGGGTTTTCTCAGGTATATACGGCCCTACAAGCCCCTCCGATCAGCCCAGACTATGGTTGGAACTTGACAATGTGGCTGCTCGTTGGGATCTTCCATGGTGCTTAGGGGGGGACTTCAATTGTGTTCGCTCATCCCAGGAAAGATCCAACGGGGGTACTTTCTTCAGGCAGATGCGGGCTTTTGAGTCCTTCTTATCAAGGAACGCTATCCTAGAGTGCCCGTTGTTAGGGGCTCAGTTCACCTGGTCAAATTTTCAAGCTAACCCCATTTGTTCCAAGCTGGACAGGTTCCTTTTCTGTTCTCGATGGGAAGAAAAATATCCGGATGCCCGGTCATTTCCCCTAGCCCGATCCATTTCAGATCATGTGCCCATCCTACTCGATCCCTCGAAGATTCAGGGAGGACCCCGCCCTTTCAAATTTGAATTAATGTGGTTAGAGCACCCTGATTTCCTAAACATAGTGGAGGAATCGTGGTCGAGTAACTCTTTCTGGGGTACTGCAAGCACCAGATTTAGCTTGAAGTTAAAAGCCCTGAAGGTCCGCCGAAAGGGATGGAATAAAAACGTGTTCGGCCTAATTCCGATTCAGAAAAAAAGGCTACTAGAGGAGATCAATCGCCTCGACTTGAGAGAAGAGGGAGGACCTCTTCCCGATTCGGAGAGGCAGATTAGAGAATCGCTAAAGTCTGAGTACCACCAGTTACTCGCGTCAGAAGAAGTGTTTTGGAAGCAAAAGGCTAGGGTGCAATGGCTAAAAGAGGGAGATCGGAACACCCGTTTTTTCCATCGGGTGGCAAACTCCAGGAGAAAAGGGAACATTATATCTAGTCTTCGCTTTGGCAATTCCGTAGTGGTATCAGAGGGAGAGATTGCCTCAGAAACAGTGAAATATTTTGAGGCCAGATACACAGAGTCTAGGCGTTTCAGACCATCAGTGGACGGACTAGAATTCTCAATGCTTTCAGATACACAACGAAACGAGATGGAGCGTCCTTTCTCTGAGGAAGAGATATCCTCTGTCATCCGAGGAATGGCGGGGGATAAAGCACCAGGTCCTGATGGCTTCTGTATAGAGTTCTACAAAAAGTGTTGGCACATTGTTGGGCCGGATGTGCTAGAGGTCTTCCAGGAGGTGTACTCCTCCAACTCTTTTGACCCGGTCTTAAACAACACATTTCTAGTTCTCCTCCCTAAAGTGGTAGGCGCACAACAGTTGGAGGATTTCCGTCCAATCAGCTTGGTGGGCAGTATGTACAAAATCTTGGCGAAAGTATTAGAAATTAGTCTGAAAGTGGTCATGTCATCGATTATTTCGCCGTATCAGAGCGCATTCGTGGGTGGGAGGCAAATTCTAGATGGTCCCTTGATAGCAAACGAATGCATTGAGGATTGTCTTCGCAAGCACGTCCCGGGAATCTTGTGTAAAATTGACATGGAGAAGGCAAATGACCACCTCAATTGGGATTTCCTGGAATATATGCTGGGTCGAATGGGGTTTGGACTCAAATGGAGGGCTTGGATGAGGGCATGTATAAGATCAGTACGGTTGTCAGTACTCATTAATGGGTCCCCCCATGGTTTTTTCAGGGGTTCGCGGGGTCTGCGGCAAGGAGACCCGCTCTCACCTCTCCTATTCATAATTGCTTCGGAAGCATTGAGTAGAATGATTCAGAAGGCCTCGCCTACAGTGTGGGAAGGTTTTTCTGTTGGTCAAAATGGTCTTAATATATCCCACCTTCAGTTCGCAGATGATACCCTCATTTTCTGTGAACCGTCATGTTCAAAATTGGCCCTTATCCGTTGCCTGCTCCGTTGCTTCGAAGCAGTATCGGGGCTACGTATAAACCTTGGGAAGAGCGTGTTGTTCGGGGTGGGCAATGTGCCCAATCTCGATGAGTTAGCTGATTGTCTTGGGTGTCAGAGGGGGAGCCTTCCGACGACATACCTTGGTTTACCTTTGGGAGCTCCATTTAAAGCCAAGGCGGTCTGGGACCCGGTTATAGAGAGATTTGCTAAGCGCCTGCAAGGTTGGAAGGCGAGATTTCTTTCCAAAGGGGGAAAGTTGACTTTGATAAGAAGCACATTGAGTAGTATGCCGACATATTTCCTATCTCTATTCATCATCCCAGCCTCGATTGCATCTTCATTAGAAAAAATCAGGAGAGACTTCCTCTGGAATGAAAATTCCGACACCCGAAAGTATCATTTGGTGGATTGGAAGACCATATCCCTACCTAAGTGTGGCGGAGGTTTAAACATTCCACCACTAACCCAGGTAAACAAGGCGTTACTGGGTAAGTGGTTTTGGCGTTTCGGGAAGGAGGAGGGGTGCTTGTGGAGGGAAGTGATCCTAGCTAGACATGGGATGATTAATAGATGGCATCCAAAGGCCGGCCCTGGTCCCCGGGGAGTTGGGGTTTGGAAGCCTATAATGCAAGGTTGGGAAGAGTTTTCCTCCCACACACACCTAAAGGTGGGAGTTGGAGATGAGGTTAGTTTTTGGAATGACCGCTGGTGTGGTGCTTCGACAGGATTTTAGGCAAGTGTTTCTCCTTGCGTCTAACAAAAAGGCCTTTGTAGCCGATTATGTGGAGTGGCATAACGGTGCTCCGGTGTTGGCCCCGGTCCTCCGTCGCAACCTTTTAGACAGGGAATTCCCGGAGTTCCTAGGTTTGTTAGCTCGCGTTTCGGGGGTCAACCCGTCTCCCTCCACCAGGGATAGCTGTGTTTGGTCCTTAGACAACAAGGGGAGGTTCTCTGTGGGATCTTTTTTGCGAGTCATGCGCTCTATTCCGTTACCACCTTTTCCTCATCAGGCCGTTTGGTGTCCAAACATTCCATCGAAGATATCATTTTTCTTATGGCCGGCGGTATTGAATAGAATCTTGACGTTGGATCATCTCATGCAAAGAGGTTGGCAGCTAGCAAACAGATGTTTCATGTGCCTAGCAGCAGAAGAATCAGTGGATCACCTATTGCTTCATTGTCCGGTAGCGAGAGAGGTTTGGTCCTATTTCTTTTTGCACCTAGACATCCCTTGGATTTTTCCCGGTTCCTTCCGGAGCTTCTTATCTTGTTGGTTGTCAGGGGTGTTCCCATCGCCAGCAGGGGATGTGTGGCCTCTCCTCCCTGGGGCAGTTGTGTGGTCCTTATGGAAGGAGAGGAATCGGCGTGTCTTTGAGGATTCTAGCGCGGAGACTTCCCGCATCCAAGCTAGGGTGCGCAATTTAGTATCAGCATGGGGTTCAGTTGGGGGCGAGTTGGAGGATCCTTGGGGGAATACATTTTCACCTTGATTATTTGACTCCTCTATTATGTTTTTGCATTCAGCTGGTTTGTATTTTCTTTTTGTGCCCAGGTTCACTATTGGTGATCCTTGGGCTGTAGCTCCTCCTTTCATTTACTTTTAATAAAACACCTCTTTACCAATCAAAAAAAAAAAAAAGTTAAGCTAAAAAATTAAAAAAAATTGAGTCTCCCCCAATTTCCTCTCCTTAAAGTAAGAAATTTGAACTTATAAATCAAGTATAATGAACCAACGAAGGGGTTGGTGTTCTGGCCAAGACCACGCCTCAGGAAGCGGAGGTCTTGAGTTCGATTCCATTACCTTTGTTGGCCACCCTCAGGGATTTATCCCTACTTACGTAATGTGTAACGACCCGGAATTTTAATATAATAAAATTATGTGTTTATGGGTCCTTAATGGAGGTTAATTAGTTAATTATTTGTTAAATTAATAAAAAGTGGATTTTGCTCGAGATTGAAGTGCACCGAGGAAATCTCAGTATCTTTTGGCGAAAATCACACACAGTGTACCGGTCGACTGCCGGGACACACCCCTACCGTATCGGTTCCGTCAGGTACTATTTCGCGGGACCGCGGGGCAATTATGTGTGATAAAATTGAGAAAAACGGAAAATTTCCATATTTCCAGAAATTAAGTGGGACCCAATATCTGTTAGAGATCCTAATAGAAATCCGTGCGGTTGACACTAATGCGTGTCGGTCGGCCGTGGGGACTAATGTCTGTCGTCTCGGTAGTTAGTTATCTCAAACGAAGAAGCGACAGCGTGTTTTGTGTCCGAAATTAGAAAATTAGTGGGTTTTACAATTTTCTTCTGGACTAAAGTGCAGCTATCAAAACTCAGTATTTTTCTCCGAAATTTTTACAGTAGGTGTCGGACTGCCCCAAGTTCGGTCACCTAAAATTTCGTCAAAATCGGACTTTATGTAGTAGGATTTCGGAAGCTGTAAATGCAAAAAAAATCAGAAATTGGTCAATCAGTCAACCGGTCAAACGAGTTGACCGGTCAACTCTCCACACCTTATTGGTCATGTGCTTTTGCATATGATCCCATCTCATTACTTATATAAAGAGGGTTAAAACCCTCATTCCCTCACAAAATTCTGCAGAGACAGTATGCTGCCTAGATTTTTTTAGAGAGAGAGAAAGTGAGGAGAGAAAAAGGAAGAGAGAGAAAGAGGAGAGAGAAAGAAGAGAGAAGCGGGTCCTTGACATATTTCGACGTCCCTGACGTCTTGGCAGCGTCTGATTTTCTCTCCGGCGTCTCGTTTTGCGTGTAGAGAGAGAAAAAAAGGTAGAGAGAGAAAGTGGAGAGAGAAAGTTGCATGCGCTCTACCTTGGGGTTGATCATCCTTCCGAGCGCATTAGCGGTGTCCGTTTCGGCTCTAGACGCCTCGAAACGCGTGAAGCAGGTAAAACCCCTATCTTTTCTTCTCTTTTTCCGCTTATTTTGCTATATTATTTCATGTGAAGTATATGCATGTCTTTTGATGTGAATGAAAAAGGGTCGGAGACCCCTATGTGATGTTGTGATTTTATGTGGTCCCTCGGGGAGCCCAGATCGGGTCCCGGGTAAATTGTATCGCCACTCTAGGGTGACGAAAAGTTGTTTTGCATGTCTTGTAAGGCTATGGAGACATCCATTAGCTTGAAAACGTTCCCTAACGGAACGGTGTGTTAACGGAGTTAGTTCACGGGCGCAAGACCCAAGTATTTTAGTTAATCAAGCGAGGCTTGGGTTAACTAGGGTTAACCTGTGGTTAGAAAATCCAACCAGGGTTAAGTATAGTCCGTGGTTCCTCTTTGACTAGGTCAGGAGAGACGGTGTCCAGTAAGGCCCGGGGTTCCTCCGTGACTGATAGTCGGGAGATGTCGGTCTGTTTGTCTAGGTCGTCCGTGGTGCCTCTTGGACTAGGTCAAGAGTGGCGGTGTCCTGTATGGCCCGTGGTTCCTCCGTGACTGATAGTCAGGAGATATCGGAGTTCTAGGGAGTTTAAAGTGGCTGAACATCAGATAGTGTATAGTCCGGGGTTCCTCTCTGGGTGGGTTAGAAGATGTCGGCACCGTGTCTATCGAGGTCCCTTCTTGGTGGGACGTCGGGAGATGTCGGCATTAGTATAGATGTCGGGGTTCCTCCGTAGACTAGCCAGAAGATGACGGTAAGCCGGTTGGTCGGGGTTCCTTCTTGACTGATACCTAAGGCGATGACGGCGAATACACGGTAGATGTTGCCAGTCAGTTGAATGGAAAAGTATTGTCCTTATTGGGTAAATGCCCATGTTGTGTGTGTAAGCTTCAGATACGAAGTGGTCTGAGTTGGTATACTCAGGGTTGGTGTATTTGTCTGAGTTGGTGGACTCATGGTTCGGTATGGAATCGTCGGATTCCAGGTGAGTTGGGTTGGTATACTCAAAGTTTGGTCGTGTTCGGGTGAAAGCCGGAACAGCGTGTGTGAGTCTAAATGACTCAATGTATTATGGTTAGGATTTAAAGACTTTAAGTCAAACATTTGTGGGCTGTGGCCAATTAATAGAGTCTCAGGACTCGAAATGAAACATGATTGATGATCAAAACGATAATTTGGTAATATAATACATTCATAACTGAACCTCATAATTGGAAAGTAATGTGAGGTCGGGAACCTCTGTTAGGGTGACGTAACCCTAAGTGACCTTGGGTCACAATTTATTATATACTGTTATATTTTACTATAACATGCAAATTGAACTGCTTATTATATCATTATTGATGCGTGTTATTATGTGAAAAATAGTTTAGAAGGATTGTGGTTTTATCGGGCTTCATAGCTCACTGACTTTTTATGTCAGCAGATCTCGGAGCTGCTGACCAGTAAGTGAAAAGTCCAACTGGACATTTTGGAAGCTTATACGAGTTGTACCCGGCGTGATAGAAGCGTCTACTTTTGTAAAACAAACTTGATGTAAATAATACAGGTATATGGTTTGTATGATGGCTATTGTGATGACAGGTATTATTTGCTTTTTGGAAGCATCTGATAAATGTTTAAATTCCCCGCATTTTCGAGGGGTAAAGTCTTCCGCTTGCATGATTTGACGAACGGACGCGCATCTCGGAACTTGATTCCCTAGGCGCGGGTTCGGGGCATCACATAATGCGTGTGGTTGGGGGGTCTACATGTGCCCGGGGGATTAGTCGGGTGCTCTAAGATGCCTAAACACCTTCATCACCCAAAAAAAAAATCAAGTCTAAATGCATCAAATTGATGCATTTGCACTAGTGTAGGACTAATGACATACACATTATGCAATACCCCATTCTAATTTGAAAAAAAACCTTTTAAGAAAATTTCACCAAAAGTAGTGCAAATGGGGTGCAATTCGACTCTGAATGACAAATGTAGGTAAATGTGATTACCAAAGTGGATGATTTCTCAAGAAAATGAAAAAATCCCTCAAAATTCTCAATCTCCTTCAAATTCCTTATCTTTGGTTGATATTTCCCCTTTTCATAGACTAAAGGGCGATCCCTAACTTATAAATGATATATTAGAAATATCAAGGATATATCAAAGATATTTAAGGAAAATTTTGTAAAAAAAATAGTGAGATATTTCGCACCCCTGCAATATGGAAAAAAATTTGGGATATATTGAAAATATTGGGTCTTTCAAACCATGATTTCAAGTAAGGCAAAATCTAAGGTATGGATTTCATACTTATAAAGTGGGAGTGAGGTGCTCATACCCTTTCCTCATTTCTTGTTTCTTAAGATTTTTTTTTAAACTTTGCTTCCAGCTTTTCACTTGCGCTTTGTTTCTCATTTTCGCTTCTCGCTATGATGTGATAACTATGGTTCATGTTATTTTGTAATTTGCACCAAATGGAGTTCCGTTGGCCTTTGGAGCAATCTTTGAGTGTTTCATTTCGAGAAGACACCTTTCATCTCAGCAAGAGGAATTTGCTGCAGCAAGCCAATCGGCAGGACCTCCTTTGTAATGGTGCCAAATCAGAATGGGGCTGCTTTAGACCTCCTTTGATAGGTCTTAAAGTGCTGAGTCTAGTTCCTATCATCTATGGTTTAAAGATCTTTGTCAATCTGACTGCCAAGCTAAACAATAAGAAATTTGCAGATTATTAGGCTTTTAGATATATGTATTTGAAGAAATTTGCGTCAGAAAGAATTAGTAAGATCTCGACGAGGATGGGGGAGAAGACAAAGATAGATGCTTAAAAGGGGATGGAGAAGAGAACTCCTCTCTAATCTCTAAAGTGTCATAATCTTTTTTCTTTCGTTCTTTCTTTTGTTAATTGTAGAGAGAGAAGTAAAATGTTTACAACAATGACAGTGGATTTGAGGGAAAAAAATAAGAACAGCACCTCAGGCTTAGCATAGAAGATATCAAAGTTAGATCAAAGTTTTAATACAAGTATGTGCATATTGCCTTCACCCAAATGTCCGATGCACTTAATTGATCACACAAATGTTCTTTCCATCAAATAAGAATATAATTCAATTTAAAAAATAATAAATGTTACAAGTCACTTGTCATCAACGATAAATGAATCTTACCAAGATACTTCAAGTAGGAACAATTCAATCATTAAAAATAATCCAATTATCTAAGAGGATCACCAGAAGCTATTTTTTATGTTCACATACAATAATTTAATCAAAGAATCTTCTACGATAAGTCAACATACAGGAGCATGGGTGTTTAAGTAATGTTCCTCAGCATGCCTTCTCGGAATCATATCTCCACAAACTTTACATCTTTTCAAATTCCGGGAGCAGTGTGCATAGTGCAAGTCAATATTTGGAGATGGAATTCCTTTGTCACTAATAACATAAAACAAAGTCAATGTTTTGAATATAGTGAACAGAGTTCTATTAGTTATCAACTATCTTCAGATTTCTTTGGCTAGGCCATCAAAGAAGGTTCACCAGAAAACGTTACATATCTAAATATACAGGTAGGTAGACCATTAGCCAGTTGGAGATTATATGATGTTCAATCTGGAATTTGTATGAACCTGTATGATGTACCAACCAAAAGCTAATGTGGGGTACTATATGACAACTCTAGAATGTCAAACGTAGTTGCCATCAGAGATACCGTTCAATATGCTTGAATGAAATTAAGGCAACAAATTCAAATAAGCAGCAATAGAATCATATTTCCTCAAGTTATACAATTATGGGTACGCAATCCAAGTCAGATTTGTTTTCAAGAGGCAGTGGCCAGTCTCCAAAAAATTCAGAAAATAAATAATGTTTTAACGTTTGAAATAATTAAATATACTTTGCAATTAAAACCAAGTACGAGAAATAAGAAACCATGGTAATAAATCTTGCAGAAACTGTTATGTAAAGGTTTTGCCATTTCGGTAATATACAAACCGGTACGATCTACTATCCTTTAATTCTGGTCATTACGTAACGTCTGACACTATATGGCATACTGTGAGTTTTATAAACCCTTTATAAGTTTGAAACTTTTACTTTCTTTCCCTTTTATAGCAAAAAATGACCCCCACGTCTTTTTTTGGAGGGGGGGGGTTAAAAACGCTATAGCTACACTATGAATCGGTGGTTTGAATCTTCAAAACCCACTTCGGTAAAAAAAAATCAGTTTGAGGCCTCATGAAAAAAAAAAGATTTGTCAACTTTTCTAATTAATGTTTGTTAGTTGCAGCATATTAGCAAGTTTTGAACATAAATTCGTGTATTCCAAGTGAAATCAATGAATATATAAATATATATATATATATATTTGTGTTTTTATTTTTATCTTGTTATGTGCTGATTAAATTTAATAAAATATTAGCTACAGGGATAATATGCATTTAATATCAATGATTTTTAGTTTATCAGTTTGAAACATTTCCTTAAATTTCACATCTTTTTTTAATCTAAAAAAGGTGTGTACGTTACACCTTACAAAAAAAAGGTTACAGGTTCCGGGTTTTGGCTGTAACAACTGAATAGGTACCGGAGCAACATTAAGGTTTCGGCTACACACATTACCCACACTGAAACTGTTATTTAAAACATTGAAAAAGTGCTTATTAAATTACAAAATGTCAATTAAATTTGGCATTGCTCACAAGAGATTATGATATGAACACATGCACATACTCTGATTTGCATATTGAGCTATATACACCTTTTAAGACGAACTAGGAATGAGAAAAGTAATTCCATCATATGCATATCAGAAAAGAAATCAAGCAACTTAGAAAAAGAGAACTTCACCGACAAAATCAAAAACTAAAAAAGTATGCTCGCAACAGAATCACGAATATACGAAAGAAACCCCTGAAACCGAGAAAAGAAAAACCCCATTATATTAAAGGAAAGATCGATTCAACAAGGAAAGTAAAATTTCAGCCAAAATCCCCATAAATAAATGAGAAATTACCACATTATAACTACTAACGATAATACAAATTAAGGGGAAATTAAAAAGAGAAACCACACCAGAACGATCTCTTACCAGTGACTGCAAATGCTTGTAGATTGTTCAGAAGGAACCGCCATGAAACCCTAGAAGATCGACGAGAGCTCGTTCTCATTCAAAATTTGCTGAAAAGTGTAAACAAAATCCAGAAGATTTTTTGGTCAAAAAATGGAATTTAGGAAAACGAGTGATACTAGATTACATAGAAAAGCATTGAATTTCATCCAGAAATAGTAAATTGAAAAAGAACCTTGGATTTGATTCTTCGTTGGGTGCTTTCCGATTCTGAGAAAACGGGGAAGAGTCGATTAATAGCTTAAAAACAAAGGACTTTCGTTATGCCCGATAGCGATTGAATACTCACAAATCCTCTTTTAACTGCCTTTTCAATTCTGGTTAACAAGTTTTAACCTTTACCCTTTTTTTCCCTACATTTTTACCTTTTTTTTTTTTTTTTTCCTATTGCCAAGAAGATAAGTAAAAAGATAATTTTTTTTTGGATAAAACATAATTGAAAACTGAATTAGAAAGTCTTTTAGGATTAGATTTGTTACTTCTTCGAAAACTTAAAAGGTTAATGTTAAAGCATATAAAGTTTTTTAGGATTAGAGTTTGAAAGAAACTAATGCAAATCCTGAAGTTACATTTTCGCTCTAATGCTTAGATTTTAAAAATATTGACATCACACCATAATTACATGATGGTTCGGTTGAGATGGAATTGCAGCCAATCGCAATTGAACACAGGGAGAGTTCTATCACACCACAGGACTACACATGTCCTTATTAACCACTATTAACTATGGTTAAGATTCACTAACCCTTAAGGTTTAACAATCTAACCTTAGTTTTGAGAAATTCCTTTTAAAAAAATTTAATCCTAGAGTTAAAATTTCTTAACCCTAGGGTTAAATTTTTTTAGATATATCTTTCAAAGAACAAGAATGGAAGTTGAAGAGCTTCAGAAGGAGAGATCGAATCACAACCAATCGCGATTGAATTCAAGGAGAGTTCAATCGCTCCCATAGGTCAACATGTGTCCCCTTTAATCCATGTTAACCGTGGTTAAGATTCTCTAATTCTTAGTGTTCAATAATCTAACCTTAGTTTTTTCAAAAAGATATTATAAAATATTAACCCTAAGAGTTAAAAATTCTTAACTAGAGTTAAATATTTTTTTAATATCTTTTTGAAAAAACTATGCTTAGATTATTAAACACTAAGAGTTAATGAATTTTAACCACGGTTAATAGGGTGTTAGCCTAAAGGTTACAATCCTGTGTACCCCTAATAATTTTGATGATAACATAATAATGAAATAATCATTTTGGTACTCATGGTTCTATGAAGTATGAATATATAATTCAGATTGTAAGAACATTAGCCCAACATTCAAAGTTTGAAGCATGGAAAGAGCTTCATATGTCAAAGATGATCCATCAAGAAGAATCCAAGATCACAATGAAGATAATCAAGAAATCACATCAAAAGTGAAGTACTAATCATTTCAAAGTTGAAGCCAAAATTGAAGATTTAATGAAGATTGAAGTTCTCACACAAAGTCCAAGTCGGATCATGAAGTCAAAATGAAAATAACTCAAGATCAAGACTAGAAGAATGAAGACTCTCAAGATGGTTTAAAGTTATTTTCTTTTACTTTGAAGAGTTTAGGACTTAAGTAAAAAGTCCTCATTAGCTTGGAAAGTTGAAATGCTCAAAGTCATAGATTGACCTTAGGAAGTCATGACTTAATTACAAACCAATTCAAAGCCCTAGGATATCTTAAAATATGGATAAAATCATGATAAAAAGATATTAAAAGACCAAAGAATTCATTCTCATCTTAATGGTCTTAAAAAGATGAGTTTTCTGTTGAAAAACATAAGACTCGTCGACGAGTGGGACTGCAGTCCCAGCACTCGTTGACGAGTGGAAGAAACAGTAGCTGAATTTTATTTCAGCTGTTTCACTCATCGACGACTGAGCTGCACTCAGGTGCACTCGTTGACGACTGCTTGCGAGAACACTTCAATGATTAGTTTTTTAACTGTCATTTTCGCATTTAATGAGTTTCCAACGGCTAGATTGAATGCTCAACTATAAATTAAGTTCATCAATGAACATCAAACAATTCTTGAACCAATATAGATCAAATCTCTAGTTGCATTCAATTCCCATCAAGATTATACGTTGAAAACCTAGAATCCCAAACTCTCACTATTTAAGCTTTCAACTCTCAATCTTTTGAGAGATTTCTAGAGTGTGTTTTCCAATCGTATCCAGCTCATTAAGGAGCTTTTTATCTGGATTCAATTCCAATCACTCACTTGTATTAAAGGAAATCAAGAATCAGTGGATTCTTTTCCTTGAAGCCGAATTGCTTTGTGAAGTCAAGAGAGGGTGTTCTTTTGCAGTGAAGGTCATCATCTATACTTGTGAAAGGTGATCGTAAAGGCAGTATCCCAACCTATTAAGGGATTGTAGAGTATTTGAGCTTCACCCGTTAAAGAAGCTTGTGCGAATAAAATTGTGGGAATCCTTGAAGTGGGAAGCTGAAAGGCGGGGACGTAGGCAAGTTACTGAACCTCATGAACAAATTCATATTGTGTGTATCTCCTTATTTCTTATTCCCTATTCTTATTGCTTTAATAGTTTCTATCACTTGTTTAAATAGTCAAATCTTAAAAAATCCGCTAAATAGGCTAAGGTAGAATTTTATTTTGCCATTGACCATAATCACCTCTCCTCTGGGGTCCATTTACTGAATAACATAGGGGACGCGTGCTGACCTATGGGAGCGACTGAACTCTCCTTAAATTCAATCACGATTGGCTATTATTGGATCTCCCAAAAGAGCGTTGGCTCATTCTTCTCAAACTTCTTCCATTGCTAGTCATGATTAATAACCTCTTGTAGAATATTAGAGGCATGGACGGATGGGCAAAAGATTAGCTTTGGTGGATGCTCGGGAGTTCTGGCATCCACAAGTCCTTGGGTACTTGGCGATAATTTGGGGAGAAGTCATTTCATTTCCCCCCCCATGATTTTGACTTCTCCCGACTTGATATATCCCCCCTTTATTATCGTTAGGTGCCCAATGACTTGTGGATGCCCAAGCACCCAGCTCGGTCGTTGACCAGAGCTAATTTTTTGCCAGACGGATGTGTCGACCTGTGGGTGTGATTGAATTATCCCTTAATTCAATCATGATTGGCTGTGATTCCAACTAGGTTCGGGTTTGTGCTTTTTGCAGTGGTCTATCCTTAATTCATCGCACCTAATAAATGGGTGCATTGAATTATCATGTGGGAGAGGACTAAAGTAATCTGTTGGTCAAAGCTAAAAAATGATGGGCCCATGATACAGAGGGCTGTCAATGAGTTTTGATTCGGATGCTTGGACCTGATCTAGGTTCCAGTAAAGCAAATGAAGTATGACCCGAAGGTAATATTATCCGATCCAGATTAATAAAAGTATTTTCCATTTTTTTTTTTTGCATGGATGTTGTTTATCTACCTTAGTAGTAGTTAGAGTTGGTGTTAGTGGGTAATTGTGTGATTTAAAAACCTGCAAGCTATGGCTTTTCGTGCTTCTTTATTAATCAAATTACTCGTTGTTTAGCTAGAAGAAGTTGTCTTTTCGTGCTTCTTTCGAGTGAGATGTCCATCCCAGGCAACCATCTCTTCTTTGGAATTCCCATATCTACTACCTTGCTCCTCAGCTCCTTATTGCTCCAGCCGATCGCTATAGCTTACTTCTCGGGTGGCTCACACTCTAGGTGGTGCGGCTGAGCCAGAGTGAGCTCAACAGTCGGTTTCTTGATCCCCGGTTCTACTCTAGATCATGTGTAGGGTAGTTCTGCTCATGGTTCTTTATTTTCCTTGATGCATATGCCACTATCTTACCATGCTGCATTAAGACACATCCTAAGCCCTTATTTGAAGCATCACTATATACGACAAACCCTCTGCCACTGGATGGAATAGTCAACACTGATGTTGATGTGAGATGCTTTTTCAACTCTTGAAAACTGCGCTCACATTCCTCAGTCCACTCGAATTTGAATCTTTCTGAGTCAACTGAGTTAGGGGCTACTATCCGAGAGAATCCTTCAACAAACCTCCGATAATATTCTGCCAACCTTAAGAAACTCCTGATCTCTAAAATATTAGAAGGTCTCTCCCAATCTACCACTACTTGAACCTTAGAGGGATCTACTGACACTCCTTATTTAGATATCACATGACCTAAAAATTGCACATTTTCTAACCAGAATTCACATTTGCTGAATTTGGCATACAACTAATTTTCTTTCGGTACCTGCAGCGCAATCCTCAATCCTCAAATGTTGCTCGTGATCTACTCGAGTCAGAGAGTAAATTAGGATGTCATCCACAAATACTACAATGAACTGATCTAGATATGGCCGATAAATCTGGTTCATTAGATTCATAAATGTCGTAGGAGCATTGGTCAGCCCAAAAGGCATAACTAAGAACTCATAATGCCTATAACGAGTTCTAAAGGCCGACTTCGGAATATCCTTATCCTTGACCCTCAACTGATGGTATCCCGATCTAAGATCTATCTTCGAAAATAATTGGGCTCCCTTCAATTGATCAAACAAATCATCAATTCTCAGTAATGGATATTTATTTTTCACTATCTTATTATTAAGTTGCCTATAGTCAATACATAATAACCTCGTTGACCCATCCTTTTTCTTCACAAATAATATAGGAGCTCCCCATGGAGATACACTAGGTCGTATGAAACCCTTTTCCAATAACTCTTGTAATTGTTCCTTCAACTATTTGAGCTCGGTAGGTGCCATTCTATATGGTGCTTTGGATACTGGAGATGTCGCTAGAAGCAATTCAATAGAAAAATCTACTTCCCGAGAAGGTGGCAAACCAAGCAACTCATCAGGAAATACATCTATAAACTCCTCGACAATTGGAATGTCCCTTGGAGTCAGATGTTCTTTTTCTACCTTAATTACATGGGCTAGAAAACCCTGGCAGACCTTCCTCAACATTCGATTTGCACAAACCATAGAAATCATATGAATTTGTGTTGCTCTCTAGTGCCAATAAAATTAAATACTGGTTGTCTAGGGATCTAAAAAACTACTTTCTTCCTGAAACAGTCTACACTAGCATGGTAGGCAGAAAGCCAATCCATGCCTAGGATTACATCAATATCCTACATATTCAAGGGAATCAAATCTGCCAATAACTCCCTATCCTCTACCCAGACCACGCAAGACTTGTACACCACGCTTGCAATTACTGAATCTCCAACCGGTGTAGCTATTAATAATGTGTAATCTAGTTCTGCAGGTTCTACCTCTAAATGACATGGAAAGTGTGGAGAAACAAAGGAATGTGTAGAACCAGGATCAAATAACACTTTTACTAGATGCTGAAAAATATAAATCATACCTTCTACAACTGCCTTAGAAGCATTGGTGTCTTGAGATAGAGCATACACTCCGCCCTAAGTATGGGGTTTCTTCCCTTTTAAAGCTGGTTGACGTGGAGCATACACTAATGGTCAAGTCCTAGCTACATGACACATCTTTCCACAATGGAAACAAGCTCCTGAAATCCGAGGGCATGGCTGAAAATAATGCCATCTTCCACATTGCTTACACTGATCTCTCTTTGCTGTCTGGGCTGGGGCAGCCTGAGTTTGAGCCACTGTCCTCTGCCTCTTGGCACCCTGAATCTATCTTATCTTTTCTGCTAGTTTTCCCCTGACTGCCTATGTCTCTGTTGATCCAGCCTCCTTTGGCTCTCCTCATTGTCCTGCTTTGCCAACTGTGCCAGACTAACAATCTCTGCATATGTAGTCAGCTGGAACAACAAAATTCTACCCCTTAAATGGGGTCTCAAGCCTCTCTCAAACTTACGAGCTCGAATCTCCTTTGTCGTCACCAACTGGGGTGTAAAATGTGACAACTCAACAAACTTGGCCTCGTACTGGGCCACAGTATAGTTATCCTGAACTAATTCAAGAAACTCCACCTCCTTCCTTTGCCTCACACAAACTGGAAAATATTTTTCGAAGAATAACTCTGTAAATCAACCAAATGACATCTCCTCCACCTCAGCTCTATGTATCCTTCTCATCATTTCCCACCAGTGATTTGCCTCCCCTCGTAACATATATGAGGCCAATGACACTTTTTGATCTTCTGGGCATTTCATTACTCAGAATATCTTCTCAATCTCCCTAATCCAATATTCTGTAAGCAATGGATTGGGGACTCCATTGAAAGTGGGAGGAGCTATTTTCTTAAACTCAACTAGTTTCTTATTAGCCTCTGGTGCTAACTGAGGTATAGGTTGGACAATCGGTGGTGCGTTAGCCTTCTGCATTTGTTGTTGCAACACCTCTGACATGCTTGCCAGGACTAACTCAATCCTGTCCATCCTCTGGTTTGCCTCTGAACTAGAGGTACCAGCTCTCACTCTTTTGTTTGTTTGTTAGACATGATGCCCAGAAAAGTCATTTAGATTGTTTGACTCTTATTAATTTGATTAATAAAGACTTTCGTCTTAATCTATTGTGTATTCATTATGAGTAATTGACCATGATCATGAGATGATCTATACGATATGAGATATCGATAAAGGTCCATAGGATATATTGTAGGAAAGTTATGTGATTAGATTATAACAGGTAGATATAACTTTCCGGTTCCTTATATCTTATATAGTCATAGCTGTGGGTGAAGCTGGACACTTCACTTATATAGCTACCAGAATGCTAAGATGTTCTCAATAGTTGAGATGTAGTTCTATCTCGAACTATTATAGTGGAGACTACACATCAGCATATGGGTGCTTAAATGTACACTGACTAATTGCATTCAATGAGAGACCTCTTGCATAAACATACTATCAAATAGTTGGTCTCTCATTCACGTTAAACAGTTTTAATGATCCTTAGATCTGATGTGTTCATCTATGATTGAGCAGTGATCTAATTGTTTTGATTCCACCAAAGTATTTTCTACCTTAGGGAATACGATACAGTGACAATTGGATAGTCAGAAAGCTGTTCGAGTTATGATGAATTTCAAACAAGAAATCCATGCTCATTTATTTGAGAGATTATCCAAGTTTCGGGTAAAACAGTTGATTAAGTTCAAATCCTGTGCAGGTGATTTTGAAATCAAAATAATTTTTGAAATATACTTTTATTAAAAAATATTATACTTATTGAAGGATTTTTTCAAAATGTTTTTCATGAGAAATTGTTTCTCATGGCTTATCATAAGTCTTGGAAACCCGAATGATGTGCAATGAGCTATGGGTTAGATAGTATGTCAATCTCAAAGGCCCATTAGGGAAATTGTATTTGGAAGGATAAATCGAATTTAAAAGTTCATGTGGCGGGATCCGTATTGGTTAATATTCATACACTGGGATTCAATTGCAACATGGATATCTCACGTCACTTGCAATTCCGATGTAATTCTTGTTTAGGGTCAATGGGATAACATTGTGTAAGCCAGGGTAAGAATGCCCCAGAGCAATCTGTGGAGATGCTCACATAAGAAATACAAGCTCAATAATTGATTAAATGTTAATTAATTATTTAAGTGATTAAAAGTTAATCATTTAATTAAATAGATTAAAAGTTAATCTATTTAATTAAATAGATTAAAAGTTAATCTATGGTTTAAATTAATTGTTAATTTAAATTTAGGGATTATTTTAATAATTACTTAATTAACCTAATTAAAGGGAAAATGGGTTTGACCCATATCCATAAACCCATTAATATGGACATTTAATATGGGCCAAAGCCCATGGGTTTATACCCTAGGGTGGGGCGCCCACTTTGGAAATCCTAATTGAATTGGGATTTGGTTACTTGAATAATTATTGAGTAATAACTCTATTAATTAAGGAATTAAAATCCAATGGTTGGATTGCAATTAGGATTAAAATGACATGGAGTTGGATTGCAACAAAGAGTGTTAAACTCCTCAAAACTCACGCCCCCCTTGATGCTCACGCCCCCCCTTTGTGGTTTGAGGTATCCTAGTTTGACTAGGATTCCTCCCTTTGTTGGTTGTTGACTTATCTCTATTAATTAAGGAATCCTCATTTAATAAAGACTCTTTAATTAGTAGGTCTTCTATAACTAGAGTAGTAATAGATAAACTAGGAAATTATTTATTAAATAATAAGAGTTACTATTGTTAAATAATTCCTTAAAAGATAAGGTATAGTTGGAGTTGAATTAGGATTGGATCCTAGTCTATATACCCCAACGCCTTAGACCATAAATCACTTTTCTCTAGAACTTTTCATTCTCCCTTTCCTCTCTCTCCAAACCGTGAGCCCCTAGGGAATGTCCCTAGGGATTTTCGTGAGCTACTAGGTGCATCCATATTGAGTTCTTCAATTCTAGGGTTTTGAACCTTAGGGTTTTTGGTGATAGAAGGTTTACACCATTACTCCATCTTCTTCTTATTGCTTCAACAATTCCAAAGGAAATTCTAAAGCTTCATGGGAATAGCGAAGAACAAGGATTGAGCTTCTAGTATTTTTTCGGAGAAATCTCTATAAAGAGTTCTGACAGTTCGAGTGGATTAAGCTTTACCGGTGAACATCATTCACCGAGGTGATATGACTAAAATTCTTAGATAGTTTTTGATGCTTTCTATGGTGTTAAGATCTAGGGGATTCAGTTTCCGCATAAATTTTTATCTGGATCCCCCTATATTGTTTGCATCGTAATCCTACAAAAGAAACATTATATTACTTAGTTCCACTCATTACTTAGCTTTATACTGTCATAGGAACCTAAACCTAGATGCTCCGATACCAATCTGTCACGTCCCAAAACTCATACTCCCAAGTCTCAGGGTGTGAGTTCTCATTTAATCTCTTGACTCATATTATAAAACATTTAATCATTCTTCATAATACATAATAAATATTTGAACCTATATAATATGATTCATCAGAGCAACTATGTACATATACATAATCCACTATATACATCAAAATTTCTATCACTTTCTACTAAAGTTTGTAGTACAAATTTCCCTTTTCGAACCCAAAATGTACCTTTGATGATATATTCTTTTTCTCTCTCTATATAATATACAGACCCCAAAAAGAAACAACTGCTTCTATATTCATTCGCCATCTCTTACTCTGCATGAGTAGTATAAATTTGGGTGAGTTGGAAAACTCAATAAGTAATTCCCATATGTATAGGATTCAATGAACTTAAAAAAATTGCAGTGGAAATATGTACAATTTTCAATATACTATTAGACTAATTAACATGTTTATTACCAATTAGTATATACTAATTTTCCAAATCTATGCATGAGACCATATAAATAATTATACTGAAAATCATGAATTTAAACTATTCGTAAATACAAACCTCTCATCCAATCATAATTCTAAGTAATAACGAGTTCCAAAATAAAATCTGAAAAACTCAGGATATTTATAACTCACAAAATAATTGGATATATCATATTACTATCCAGATTAGTATATACATACATCAACACCAAATATCAGAGTGCTATCCTATACTGACTTACGTATTTTCCACCGATCTTGTCATCATAGCCGCCTATAAGAGATCACAGCAGAATGATCCTCTTAAAGGCTCTCTCAAAATAGGACAAAATTGAATTGGTACATTAGATTCACCCAATCATTCTAACGCAACTGCCTGAGACCACCCCAATATGTCGGGGTCTACCGAACATCCCGTACTAGGGTCAAATCTTTAGGCTCTCTCAGAATACAATGTGGGAATGTAACATCCACAAGGGTTACTCACCAGTTGGTTATACAATCATAAACCCGACTGCCAAATTCATAAATCGTCAGGGTGGTATTCTTCCCTATGACTATCAAATCCATGGATCATTAGTGATATAAAACAAAATCAAAATGATATTTATAATACATATATTAGATTCAAATCTCATAATCACATCACCCGAAGGTTTTTCTTTCGAAATCTAACACAATTCAAGGCTATAATTCATATATATCAACTTTCACTTATTTTCACATAAACTCATCATTTTAATTTGAAATAGGTGAATCTGTGTGCTTAATCAAAATTTAAAAGCATTATTATAAGTCACTAAAATCTAATTTTTTCCAAAATACTTTTCATATCTTGAAAATTTCAATTGAACCCTATAACAAATTTGTTTACTAAACATGTTATAATTCAACAATAAATTACCGTAATAGAATTTGAGAGAACTATACATGCTAAAATTTAACACTAAATTCCCTTACTAGAATTAAAAGAACCACAGATTGAATAAAAAACGTATAAATTTACTTACACAACTACGAAAAATCCTGATGAACTAAATATTTTCCCTTCTTCTTTCTCTTCCTTTCCCTTTCCCTTTCCTTTCCTTTCTTTCTTCTTCTCTTTCCTCCTTTTTTCCTTTCTTTCTTCTCTCTTCTCTCTCCTTTCTTCTCTTCCTCCTACATAACCTGTTACCGTTAACAGAGACTTTTATCTCTAAAGCTAGTGGGATCCACATGTGATTGAGTTCAAATACTAGCACATATCATTATTCTTCTTATTTACAAACTCACCTCTTTACTTCAACTTGATTAAATTTAAGCCCTTAATCTTATATTAGCTATAATTAACCTCTTTAAACACTAATTAATTAACCTCTTTAAACACTAATTAATTGATTGATATTGTGATCTGAAATCTAAATTCTTAGGGTCTCTTAGGATCACACCTTCCACTATGTATATATAGACTTAACTTATACATTTAACATATTTAGGTGCTTGTAACACATTATCTGGTAATCAGAAGTTGTATATTTACATTAGATATTAATAACACATTATCTGGGGTACTAAAACACATTATATGTAATCAAAAGTTGGATCTTTACATTAGATATTAATAACACATTATCTGGGTACTAATAACACATTATATGTAATTAGAAGTTGGGTCATTACAGCAAAGACTACAGCTAACAATTCTTTCTCTATGGTGGAATAATTGAGTTGTGCATCTTTTAAAGTCTTGCTCGCATAGTGAATGACATGGGGGAGTTTCTCAACTCGCTGCCCTAGAACTGCACCAATGGCATAGTTTGATGCATCACACATTACCTCAAATGGAACATTCCAAACAAGAGGTCTAATTATGGGTGTTGAGGTTAACTCGGTCTTTAACCTTTCAAAGGCTTCCAAACATGAGGGGGTAAACTCAAATGAAACATCCTTGGACAGAAGATCACACAAGGGTTTTGCGATCTTACTAAAATCTTTGATAATGCAGCAGTAAAAGCCAACATGACCTAAGAAGGATCGCACCTCTCTGACAGTTTTTGGAGGTGGTAAGTTTACAATTAAGTCTACCTTCGCTTTATCAACCTCAATTCCTTTTTTAGACACAATATGACCCAAGACTATCTCATATTTGACCATGAAGTGACACTTTTTCCAATTAAGAACTAAGTTCTTCTCCTTACATCATTTTCGAACAATTGTTAGGTGATGTAGACATTCATCAAAGCTGGACCTTAAAACTGAGAAATCATCCATGAAGACTTCTAAAAATCTTTCCACCATGTTCAAGAAAATGCTCAACATACACTGCTGAAAGGTAGCTGGTGCATTGCATAGCCCGAAAAACATGCGACGATAGGCAAATGTGCCAAATGAACAGGTGAACGTTGTTTTATCTTGATCCTTACGAGCAATTGAGATTTGGTTATATACAGAATAACCATCCAGGAAATAGTAGTATGGATGACCAGCTAGACGTTCTATCATTTGGTCGATGAAGGGTAGAGGAAAATGATCTTTCCTAGTCATGGTGTTCAACTTCCAATAGTTGATACACACTCGCCAACCATTCTAGACTCGAGTTGGGACCAACTCATTGTTTTCATTTGCGACGATTGTTATACCAGACTTTTTAGGAACTACATGAACAGGACTGATCGATTGACTATCTGAGATAGTGTATATGATACCCGCATTGAGTAACTTCATGATCTCTGCACACACAACTTCTTTCATAACAGGGTTCAATCTCCATGGTGGTTCTATCGAGGTTTTAGCATTTTCCTCTAGATGAATGTGTTGCATCACCACAGAAGGACTAATGCCCTTAATATCGGTTCTAGTCCACCCAATAGCCCCCGATGTTCTCAAAGACTGTGAAGGAGCTTTCCTTCCAGTTTCTCATCTAGATCTGAGGCTACTATCACAGGTAAGGTGTCAACATCACCAAAAAAGACATACTTTAATGTCTTGGGTAAGGGCTTCAGATCTAACTTGGGTGGTTTAACAATTGATGGAATGGGTACAAACGTGGAAATTGGTAAGGATTCTACCCTTGCTTTCCACTCACCAATGTCCATGAGAGGAACTGAGTCTAACAATGTATTGACCTCTCTAATGGACTCATCAATATCTATATCATGGCTAAACTAGGTCAAGCATTTCTCCAAGGGATCAGTATAACACGAATTCTCAAAATAATTACTAATCAAAGCCTCTATCATATGGACCTCCTCATGGTCATCCATTTGATGAGACTGGTTACTACTGTGGAAGACATTCAGTTAGACTATCATATTCCTAAATGCCAAAGTCATAACTCCATTCCGACATTGGATAATTGCATCAGAAGTGGCACGAAATGGTCAACCCAAAATCACAAGGATTTGATTGCCGGGGTTCATGACTGGCTCAGTTTCTAGGACTACAAAGTTTGCAAGATTGTAAAATTCATTGACTTTGACGATTACATCCTCTATAATTCCTTTAAGAACCTGTACAAACCTATCTGCGAGGCTCAAAGTGATGTATGTGGGTTTTAACTCCCCTAAACCTAATTGTTGGCACATATAGTAGGGTAACAGGTTCATACTAGCTCCCAAGTCCAAAAGACACTTTTTAACCACAATGTCTCCAATATTCTTATGAAAATGGTGGGGTATCCAGGATCTTTATACTTTGGAGCAATTGTTTGCTAGATGAGACACGATACTTGAGCAGCCATAACAGCCTCACGAGGAATATTGGTTTTCCTATTGCCAGACATATTATCCGAATACTTGGAATCATCATCCCAATTTCTCTTGAGAGCAAGAGTATGTTCCATAACAACAACCATACCATAGCACATATCATTCCTAGTTTAACCAATCCGATATACAGTATGATGGACAGTACTCGTAACCGCAGTACTAGCAATTCCCCCACAATTCTTATTTTGACCAACAGAGTGCCCTCCTGACTCCTCAGTCCTACAATCATTATACCCCGATAAGCTCTAATTGTGAATTGGTACCTTAGCTTCCCTTCGTTGCGCCTCAACAGTTTACTCCTAAACTTAGTCTAGAAGACCTTCTCTCCCAGCTTATGACCCGACAAGAACAATCCTTTCAATTTCTAGAACAACGTCTAGATCAATTAGAAGCTGAGAACGAGATAGGTAACTTCCCAAGCCAAACTATTCAAAATCTGACTGAACATGGGACAGTTTCTAAAGTCGAATTGCAGTCAAAGAACCATAATTTTTAGGGAGAGATCCAAGCTGATACCGCCCTCTGTTTAGGCAAAATTATTGACATAGGAGTACCGCCATCCTTGGTGCTCTCAAAAGCACCACCTTCTAACCCTAGCTTAGAGAATCCCAATTTCACATCCAACTTTGATGCTTCTACGTCTACACCTAAATCCGATATTCCTGTGCAGATACCTCAGGTTGAGGACAAACCCATTTATCAGTTGAAACCACCTTTCCTAGAACGGCTTATCTAGAATAACCGGGACCAATAATTTTCAGAGATCATAGAAGTTTTCAAAAACTTACCGATCAATATCCCATTCACCAGGAAGATTCCAAACTATACTAAGTTCCTCAAAGACTTATGCATAGTCAAGCTACGTACACAAGCACCTAAGGATCCATTTCTAGCTGAAAAAGTCATTGCATTCAAATTAAAGGATCCTGAAAGCCATACCGTTCAGTGCATCATAGGAAATGATTTCAGCTATACCACTTTGCTAGTCCTAGGAGCTAGTGTGAATCTCCTGACTTTTTTAGTCTATCAGCTGTTAGGCTTAAAGGACTTACAAACTACGAGGGTCATTCTAAAGCCACAGGTTAATGTTGGTTGAGATCGATCTTATCAATCCTCTCTTTTTATACTGATGACCCACTCAGTCTCTATGTGCTTCATTTTGTTTGGGGTGTTTTTATGAACCTCCGTTGTGTCTAGCTGAATAAACTTAGCGATGTCGTAAAGGCAATTCCGAGATTCCTAGAGTCACATGAGTCGTATGCCTATTTTGCATATTTTATGGCAGTATTTTCAGGTTGTACAGATATCATTACTTTTACAGATCATCAGATACCCTACACTGTACAATTTCTATCAAACTGGTAATACCCTTCCTCAACTTTTGCATCTTGTAGTCCATATTCATATCTTTTTGTCCTAATCATGAGCATCGAGGACAGTGGTATCTTTTGTTTGGGGGTGAGTATTTTCTAAAACTCATGTTTTCCTTTTGAATTTTTTTTTTCTTTTGCTAACTCTTTGGAGCTTTAGAGGTTGTGAAAGCTTCTAGCCTGTCTCGTAGGCCGCCTAGGAGGTAGAACTCTGGATTTTGCGGGATATTATCTAGGTTTATTTTCTTCTTAATTTTTAGTTTTCTAGCACTTTCAAAATGTTTTCAAATACCTTTACAATGATGAGACAAAACTAACCGTTAGTCTACTTATTGAAAATGATGTCATCTTTTGAAGTACATGTTAGCTCTTAGTTCAATTGTACTACTTTGGATTTAAATAATTAAGAAACTCAGATTCGGCATGAAATTACACAAAATCAACATTAGAGTTGTCCTAAGTTTAGATTCTCTAGAGATCGAAGAAGAATATTTGTGGAGACCTAATCCAGTGAGCTTTTGAGCATTTCATCATTTCTGAGGGTTATAAAATAATTCCGAGTCACAAGTTGATTCACAATTTCTTCCAACCCACACATATTCCCTTGAGAGATCTCATTAATTCTTGATTTGATCATTAAACTCGAAACGACATCAAATATTGGATTATTACAACAGAAATTTCTCTGTATCCATTCAAGACATAGGACATGAGAATGCAACCCTAGAAAGTGATTTAGGCAATTTTTTTGGAACCTTCCAAATTTTTTAGCTGACCTAAATTCTGCATCTTTAGAAACCCTTTTTGAGCCTTTAATGAAAACCTTTTCTTGTTAACCCATTAATCGAAAACCCAATCCAGATAAGAAGTATGACTCGTGACCCTATTTTTGAGAAGGATAAAAGAGTGATTGGTATGAGTACATCATGAAAGATAGAAATTGAGAAAAGAAAGAAAAACCAAGTGAATTCAAGTTGAAAAAAAAATTTGAAAGAGAATATGGATATAAAGAAGGTAGAAAGCTGAAAAAGAATTGAGCTGCCTCAAAAAGATCAAAAGAATAGAAAAACTAAAAGAAAAGATTTAGTGTTACACCATCAGGAAAAGTTACAAATAACATCGAGATATCCTCTCAAAACTTTGAATTTCTGTGACCGCTAATTTTTCTAAACGTATCCCAAGCCTCAATACAACCTAGTAAAGTCCTAATTGATTCTGGGGTAGCAAAATCATAGAATGTGGAGAATGGAGAAAGAAAATATAGAGTGTAATCTGAGGTTCCGAGTGACTTGATATTCCTATCATTAGATCTTCTAATTTTTCTAATGTCCTCCTTTCTAAATAATATATGTGAGATATTTTTCTGTTTACATCAACATATCTCCTCACATATAACTCGAGAGAAAAGATAAAAAATTATTTATGAGTGATTCACTTCTAAGTGATATACCAGTGAAAATTAAGGTCAAAACATACAATCTTAGAGGTGATCTAAAAGTCTTTACTGCCAGATAAGGATGATGTTGCACATACACACACGCTGGGTCTAATTTTCTTTGTGTTGAGAGTTCATCTGTATTCTTACGACAATTCACTGACTAAGTTTTAAGTTGTAAATATTTTTACATCCTTGAAATAATTTGACAAAATGAGTTTTCTCTGAGAAGGCAAGAAACAATATGTAGCATATGCCAAACTCTTTTAAGCTCTATTTTTCGTACTGATTGCTAAGGACTGACAATATGCTATTTGGGGGTGGTGATATTCTCTTAAAAGTACTTATTTTCATTATTATCTTTTGAGGCGTTGTCAAACTCTATTACGTAAACTTTCATTTTTACAAATTTTTCTACGTAAGAGTTCCTTCCATTGCATAGCATACATATTTCTGTTAAAAATGTTATATTTGCATGAATTTAACATGTTTATGAAAGTTTAGATTCAAAATTATTTTAATGAACTCTCATTACACGCTTTAATGTTTCAGGACGCCAAATTAGAAGAAATTCAGGAATCAGGAAGCCAAAAGCAACCATCGAAGCCCTATTATTAAAACCTAAAACGCCAATAGGCAACATTATCTAGAGATTGACCAAACATGGGCTGAGCTAGTGATTGAAGGAGGCCAAAGAAGCAAAAAATATATTTCTAAGAGAAAATAAGTCAATTGATAAATATTCTTTACAAGACAAAGGAAGAAGCAAGCTTAATTGGCAAAAGCCGAGGGAGATCATGCTAAAGACCAGGGTTCAAGACCCTTTGCTTTTTTTTATTTATATAATTTTAAAACTCTGACCAATTTCCTTTCTAATTAATCCTAACCACTCATTCTTCTTCTATCTTAACCATTCATTTCAAATCCCTACTTTCCCTCTCTCACATAATAACTCTAATCCCACAATATCTTCCCATATTTTCTTTCTCCCTTTAGCTCTTCCTAAATTCTCTATTGTATTAAAACCCTAATCTATTTCTCTACAAAATCCTAACCATCTATTTCTTCTTTATCACCAAATCCTAATCCTAGCCACCAATCTCTTTCTAAAAACTCTAGCCCACTTTTCTAACCCTAATCTTTACAAAACCCTAGCTACCCTCTATAAATACTTACCCCTCTCTCTCCCTTATAGACAGTTCCCTCCCCCTTAGCTTCTCTTCTCACCTCTCTTTCTTTTCTCAACCCCTTGTGAGTTCGATTAATTTTTGTAAGTGACTTTTATTTAATACAATGAATGAATGTTCTTCTTATTTAATGTTTTCTTATCTCTTTATTTAATTCAATAATTTAATTTCATGTCATTTAATTAGTAGATCTTAATTACATTTCCTAAAGTTGTTTTAAAATTTTCAAATAATCACCACTCTCATCCCCCCATTGTTTTAAATTTTTTTTATTCCTTTTGGTTTCTTTCTTTATACTAACCCCAAAGTTCACGAGTGAAGATTCAACATCCGACACAATCCCAATACATATCATATTTTGTAGGTCTCGGATTACACATTCAGACTTGATAATAGCGTGTTTTCAAGCGACGAAAAATACCTACTATGAGGAACTCCTTTGCCTAAACAAAAGAAGGAAAGATTTGATTCCATGCCCTATGTCTCTTGTTTTTCTATGAGTCAGAAACCGTCTCTAAGTTTTAGCAACGAAAAATAAAAAAGACAATACTGATGTTGCCTTATTATGAATATATTTTTGTGATGATGTATTCTTCAAAAAATATTAACATGTCATTAAATTTGGTAAATGCTACCATATCAATGTTGGATATTCAAATCTACCCTAGATTCATTTCACCATATCAAGGTAATATACTACTTCAAGTACTAAGATTCAAGTCATTAGGCATTGCGAAATGTGAAAGATCTATTCAACTGTCTCCGTTCATCTTTACTTAATGCAGGCATCTTATGTTAATGATGGCACATTCTTATTCATGTAATACTTGAGAAATATTATATGGCCTAGGTTTCGGTATTTGCATAGAGAAGGGGCAACAATTCGATTTATGAAGAATATAACTGCAAGACTCGAAATGAATTAATTCTACCTAATAGAGTTTCACTGCCATAAGCTTGCATAAAGAGGGGCATCTATCAAATGTTAATACTTGCGACAAGAATGCTGTGAAATTTCATTGCCGATGCAATAGAGAATAAAAATAATAGACAAGAAGTCATATTTTAAGAGGACGTCTTGGGATCGATCATCACATAAGGAATTCTGAACAGAGTGGTAGAAAATTTCCTAGAGTGATATATGTAGAAGGAAGGACAACTCACCTCAATTTAGTAATTAACATTAACTGTGCCACCAAAAAACAAAAGGAAATGGACTTTCACTGCGCTACTTTAAAAATTGTTGCTCTTAGGGTCATCATGGTGCTACTTTGCAGGGGTTTTTCCCTGATAACCCCTCAAGTTAGGGTTGTTATCCAAATACCCAAGTTTTAAAACCCCTCTCATAATGCCCCACAGACATGTGGAGGTATTCGCCGATGCAAACTTTTTTTTTTTTTATTTAGGACCATTTTAACTAAATCATTTGAAAAAAGACATTTGTGTCCCCTTCATTCCTTATCAACCATGGAGAACCCCATCCGTTCCATATCAACAATGGAGGAGCCCATTTCATTGATCAAGAAAAGAGCCCCCACTTTGCAATTCCCTTGACTGGGTTACCTAGTATGGTCTTAAGATTGACCCATTATGTCATTCAACAAGCCATTTGTCTAAGAAATGCTAGCTCTAGTTGCCAAAATTCCACTTAGATCATTTTATTTATTTATTGAGAAATGCTAACCCTAGTTGCCAAGATTCCAAAGTTTCAAGGTGGAAGCAACAAGTGTTGCTACATCACCCTTGAGAATCAGTTCAAAACATAAATCCTCTTGTTTGATATATTTTTTTTTTTACTTGTTGAAGGGGTAGAAATACCACTGTAAGATTTTGGGAAATTTTTTTTTGAATTGTGAGATTGGGGCTACACTCCTCTCTTTTAAAAAAGAAAAAGAAAAATTTCTCATATATTATTTTCATTACCATATTCCCTCTCTAAGAAAACAACAGGAACAGATGGACAATTGTTTTTTAAAGAGTTTTTTTGAACAAAAATTGGTAGGCTAGTTCATTATATGGGTTGTGGATTAGATCTTTTTGACCAAAAATTGGTATGCTAGTTTATTATATGAGTTGAGGACTAGCTCGTGAAAATTTTCATCTTAATGCAGGTAACAACAACATTTCGCTTCGCATTCAAGCTACAGGTTTTGTTAAGTTTAGCTCCATTTGCTTAAAGTGAGAATAGGTGCACGAAAATATTCTCCGGGAAAAATATTTTCTGCCTAATATTACTTTGTTTTCTCAAGGGAAAAATTTTCTCTAAAAGGAGATGATTTTTTTAATTTTCCATCTCAACTTTCCCTCCGAACATTAGGGGTCTTTACCAAAATAGACTTGAGTTCATGCATGTGCCTTATTACCATAAGCACAAATGAAATCATCCCCTCGTGAAAGGTCCAAACATTTATTAGGGGCTAATTTTGTTTCCATTCGAAAAAATGGTTTTTTCGTTAACTTTTACAGCTTGCAAATTATTTACAAATTATCCTAGTGACCATGGCATTGATAAACTTTAAATAATTCATATTTAACTCAATTAACAAACCATTAACAATTCAAATTTGAACTCAGCCCATAACTCGACAACAAGTACGGTGTATATATTCTTAATCTTACACCATTTGTTAAGAGAACCTGTAGTAATCTGTCCCCGTCAATTATTGTTATTCTTCTTTCTTTTAGTATAATGCAGACAATGCTTTGCCCTAAATTATATTTATCTGGTAACCAGTAACTGTCACTAAAGAAAATTTAACGAAATTATAATTGTATTAGAAAGAAAAAGAAGACTTATTTATATATTTTGTTGCAACAGAAATAATCTGTCGTGCATTAATTAGAGACAGATTATGATAACCACCTCTAAACCTATTAGCAATGCTCAGCAATGGAATAACGATGGTCAATATTTCCGTCACTAATGACATTAGTGATGGAGACGCAATTATTAGAGACGGTTTTTGTCCGTCTCTTATCGGTTGATTTCTTGTAGTGCCACTAGGGAGCGTCGATATGCCTCATACTTAAGGGAAAACTTTTACTAATTCATTAAGAGTTTTCTTATCTGAGAATTCAAAGGACCTCCACGTAATGAGGGACATAACTTATTTATTTATTTTGGTAAGCAAGGGGCACACCTTCATCATCCTCTTAGCAAGAAGCTTAATTTTTAGTCATCCCACCAAATCCATGGACACATGTAGCGAAGGCTTTATCAAACATCACGTAAATTTCCCCCACATGCTGATGTGGTGGAGGCATTAACCGGGACACGCCCATCCAAAAAGGGCCATATATATCTCCTTTCTTTGAGTGGAGGGATGACTGTTTAAGGTAAAGTTCATTAATTGCTTCTCTTAGTATTATATTATACTATAAACATCACAAACTGCAAATAACTAAGTTTTAAAATATGATGACTAAACAAAGAGACATTTCTATTGTTGGGATTATAAACTAATGCAAATTTCATGGGCGGTCACCTTTCTTCTTTGGTCTGCATATATATATATATATATATATATATATATATATATATATATATTTGCCGATGATTGACACTTGGCCAAGCTCTTAGTTGGAGGCATTAAAACTATATTATCTTAATCAAAGCCCTTGATTTTGGGGTCTTCTTAATCCAACTCCATCTATTGGACATTTTAACATAAGATGGAATCTCATTGGTATATGTAATTAATAGTGTTCACATGGGCTTAGCCGATCGAAAATTGGGTTTATGAACAGTTACCAAACCCTATGTAAAAGATTTTGGTGTCTAGAGTTTAGACAGGTCCCCAAGCACTATATACATTAGATTCTTAATAAAATAATTAGTGTTCCCTAAGTGATGCCGAAACCCAGATGTTTATGTATAGTAATCTGTGTATTCGAAGTGAGTTACTCCTTTTGGCCATGATAAAACTCACACGCTTGTGGTTTTGGTGTACGGCTGTTTGCCATTGGGCTAAAGTCGATAAAGGCGTGCGAGAGCTATGCACTTGATTGGGGAATGCGATTTGTGTCCTTCAGGCGAGTGTCGATTACTCAACACGTGCTTCGGATTCCCACGCCTATGGAGGATTTTGGCATTCGTCTAAGCCCAAAGTTCACACGCCCGAGCAACTTCTATAAAGGGTAAGGAAAAAACTATATTTTAGATGGTGACAGCAATGCTAATGGCATAGACAATTCTTCGACTCTCAAACCCGAGCAAGTACAAAGTGGCTGAAGGATGGTTTTGTGTATAATCCTATAGAAATATGTGTACAAATCTAGTAGCTGGCATGATCGTAGAACTGTTGATCAATGGTGCTTAAGCACCAAATTGCATTAGGCTGATGATTCTGATTGAATCGATAGATATATTCTCTTCAGTGTTACACTCAAATGATCATAATTTGATCAAGAATAAATGATTTAAACTATGATATATGCTGTCACAGCCAAATTTTAACCGAACAAGGTTGATTTGGAGTACTTGCTGAACTTAATTGTTATGTGGCTGACACCTGATTAATCATTCCTTAATTTGGAGATGATCAATGAAAAAGAAAAAAAATGTTAATCAGACAATACATCTATCTACAAATTCTCCTGGTAATGGTTTCATTCCAATTCATGTGTGTTAATTTTAGCATCATTGCTTCCTTGATGGTAATTTCCACATTAGTTTTGTGTAACAAATCTGAATATAATGGTTGTATGAACTGGCTGCTAAACACAGCATAATGCTCGTTATAACAGTTTGTTGTACATGCCTGTTGGTTTGTTAACATTTACTGATTTTAGAAAAAGAAGAAGAAGATCTTAGCATCAATTAAAAGATTTCAGACGTATTAAAATTTAAATTATATTAAATATATTGTAGTTAAAAAAAATTCCTATTCTAACAACCATTTTAACAGTCTTTACTCTTTAGTGTTCTTGGACAGTCATTATGGCCATTATAATGCATCGCAGGCTCTCTATTTCTTTCCCACCGTGCATATGGTAATATTATATGTGTGAAAATGTATACATAATTTAATATAATATATTTGTGGCGCAACGCAATGCGCACCACCTTCTGCGGCGAAGGTTATGGGGTAGTTGGGTGATTGTGGAAAGTGGTAGGCCACTAATCAGATCGATCATGATCGAATGAGCATCCAAAGAAAGTAATTTAGATTTTACGACGGTACTAAGGTAAATCCAAAGAAGAAACTGCACTGTCTAACTAGTCCTACCAACATTGTTTGTGCGCATAATATTTGTCGGTGTCATTGTGTATGTGAGAGAGAGAGAGAGAGAGAGAGGCATCCCATGAATAATCTTATTCACCAGGAGTAAGTATGTATTTTACTCGTGTTATTTTACCAGTCCTTTATGCTAGATTTGGTCTCCTTAGATATTTAAGTTAATATTTTCAGTCCTATTGACCCTCTTCTCAAAATTTAGTATTTCCATGAATTGAAAATTCAACAAATTATAACATAATACCATCATTAGAGTTAACTATGGTTCATGGAGTTAATTAACATGTTCCAATTTGTTGGTAATGTTGGTAATGTTAGTTAAGACAGGTCACCAGTCACCGTGTTGTCTTGTGTGATTCAACTACTATATATCAATCATTTCTTCACACTAACAACTCAACGTACTGATCGATCATCTAACCGATTCGCATGGATCAGATAACTCATATGGTCAATTACCCCGACGATTCAACTCGTTTGGAACTGTCGTAATAGTAATCGACCATCACGAAGCCAATTGCAAGACTCGTAGTAACTATTCGATCACATTCGAAAAAAAGCACAAAATGCTTGTATAATTTTTTTGGAAAAAAAAAACAACTATGAAGTAGGGGGGGACATTATGGGTAATTTCTAATGTTTATAGTCTTGGAAATTTAATACCAATTTTAAAAATGTAATTACCCTGAACTTTTTAATTCAAAACTCAAAGGCATCTCATTAGATTCACCATATTTTGATTAGAGTATCATAATAAAAGCAAAAACAAAACAAGAACAGTAGTATTGCAAAAGGAAGAGAAAATTGGAATATGAGCAGTACCCATGTGAGCAGATCTTTTTGTTTTATTTTTGGTAGTCAGATATTTCATTCTCTCCAAGAAAGTTGGATGGAGATGTTCTAAAGATAAGGAAACAGATTAAGAGTCTCTTTTTAGGGTTGAAAAGGGGGTTGGTTCTACAGTGCACTTTCACAGTCTCACTGTAACAAAAATATATCTTTTGATTTTGGAATATTAGATGAGGATAGTGATGGTTGACAGTTCCGACTTCCATGGAACTTTGCTAGAAGAGAGAAAAAATGGGAGATGACCTTTATAAATTTGGATTTGCCTGCAGGATCTCGTCTTTCCAAATATAGAAACCCTTCAACACTAAAACAAAAAATGACGAGTCTTTCTCAAACCACCTTTTGTTATGACACGTGGAACCTCCCCACAATCCGCAAACCCTCTTGTTTCCTATTCGCCCCGTTTCTGACCGAGTTAACGAATTCTGAAGACCTGAGGAAAACGAAAAGACCAACCTGCCCTTCCCTTTGGTTGCGAATGCAAACGGGCCCTAACTTTCATATAAATGACCTGCATATCCTTGCTTATGGTAAGTGCACTTACGCTATTATTATTAGGTGTACTATTGTCTAATCACACATAAAAAAATTGAATGCCCACGTTGTTCTAGGGAAGGATGAAACATGTCCAATCTCAAACGATGTTAAAATGTGGATTATCCCATAAAAACGGGAGAATCCAAAATTTCCCTACATGTTCCTATTTGCACATTATAGAAATGTGAGAAGAATTGTTTTGCTCTCTCGCTACTTTAGAAATATGAAAGAGATGAGGAAAATGTGAAGAAGATTATGTGTCGATCAAGACGCGACTTACATTTAATTTAACTTTCTGTATCATACTGAACCTCTTCAGAAGGCAATTTTAATGTGATCGATTTATCTTCTTTTACAATCAGTTTTGGTACAGTCGCCCGTTATTCTAGCTAATTGTCCACACTTACAATTAATTTAATTTTATGTATCATACGATACATAGAAAGTCGACAAGGGATGAGTGATAGCAAATGATTTGCGTTGTGGTTAGCACGACATGTTCATTCATGATAGACATATATAGTAACTTTAAAATCTTTACCATAATATTAAAATAGAATAACTCATCAATCACCGATCGTACATCTAAATATCGTGCGCGATCATCTCGAGAAGTCGGGATGGTGGGTCACATAGGTGCGATCATCTCGAGAAGTCGGGATGGTGGGCCACATAGGTGCTTCCTCAAGTATACCATGTCCACGACATTGACATACTCCGCGGAGGACAGACAACATGGTTACGATGAATCCGCGCTAAGCAGATATTATAATAGCTTAACTTCGTAATTAGCTAACACCAAATTATTATGTGACCATTAACAAGTGAAAATGCTTGGCAAGGGATATATTCGCCATTTTAGTAAGAAAAGGGTAGCTTAGTCTTAAACTTTCAAATTTTAAATTGGCCATACGGCCTACGTATTGGTTTCCCCACGTGCTGGTAAACTACAAGGTCGACGGCGCTATCAAAATACCCCAAATTACGAAAATTATTACAGTCTCTGATTTTAGCCTCAAACCTTACCCAACCACCGAATCCACTTTTGGACTCGACAGTAAAACCACTAAGCGGTTTTCCAACACAAAACTGCTGTTTTTTTTTCCCAAAATAAGCAGTATCACTGCGCTTAAAACCGCTTATTTACTTTCCTTATATAGATGTCGATGCGAAAAAAACGCATCAGAAACATCTAAGAACAACCGTAACCACGAACTCGCCATTAAAGCTTCAAGAAGTAAGGTTTTCTTGAAATCTCCTTTTTCGTATTTCTTCAAATATTTCACCATTTTCATGGGCTAATTATATATCGTCCTGATTTATCATAATCCTTTGATCTCTCTATCTCTCTTCAAATCGATAGAAGGAAACCAGACATCTGGAGAGATAGAGATGGGAAGAGGAAAGATTGTGATCCGAAGGATCGACAACTCCACGAGCAGGCAAGTGACTTTCTCGAAGCGAAGGAACGGATTGCTGAAGAAGGCTAAGGAGCTAGCGATCCTTTGTGATGCAGAAGTAGGACTGATGATCTTCTCCAGCACTGGAAAGCTCCATGATTTCGCAAGCAGCAAGTCGGATAAGATCTCGTGATATCTCTCTCGCTATTTTATTTCTCGATTTTTATCTTTTATAAAACCAGATAATCTGCATATTTGAAGCTTATATAGTCTCTTAGATGGCTTTATGATTTCTAGGTTAAAATCTGTATATATTGAATTCATAGCTCTATTTCTTCATTTCTGTAAAAAGATACGATATTTCTGTTCATGAATTTCGATAGAGCTTTCTGCTGAATAATTGAATGAAATTTAGGTTTACTGTGAGATTAATAGCATGCATTATTAATGCATGGAACTACGCTAGTATAGAGTAGGATTTTTGTCACCTTGTCATATAAACTTGCTTCCCTCTTTTTTGATTCCATGAGCTTGGGCTCGATCATGGGGTATGGTGAGATCTCCGATCGACATAGTCACCATATTACTTCTGAAGCTCGCGATTGTGATCGGTGATTACGTAGCACTATCGTTGTTGTTGGATTTAGATGAAATGGTCTAGGGTTTAGCGAAGGCCTTAGGATGTCTATCTTAGAATGAGAAGATTTGAATTGGGTGGATGATTAAGGGCATTGTAATTATGTGTCTCCTTAATTGGTAAGGACTTCAAGTTGGGGCGAAGCTATATATGTTTAGGCTGTGAGAGTTGTAGTGTTTGAGTTCATGGACTTACTCAATTGACTGTGCAAAATAATGGGAGATTGATTGAAGATAATGCCAAATAAATGGTGTTATTAGGTGAAAAAAATGATTTATTATAAAGGACTATAGAAAGTTTAAATTGGTGCATCTATTTTTATTTCTTGGAGTATTATCTCTATTTCTTCTTTCTTGGATGATTTCCCACTAATGCTTTGTGATATTGGGAATCTCCCCTTCAGTCATGGAGAAGCTCAAAATGATCAAAAGATTCTTAAGCTTGCCTTATCCCTATGTTGTTTCACAAATTGGTTAGTTGAAAGATTGAGGATATTGGGTTTAATGATATGACCATATATTCTAGGAAGATACAAGCTATATGTTTGTAAGAGAGTAATAGTTAGGCTGAAGCTTGAAAAAGAAGGCCTTGTAAACTCCATTCATATGAGAGAGAGAGAGAGGGTAATGGGCTCTACAAAGCTCGGAGTTCAACTAACCAAACTCCATTCATATCCTTAATGCCTTTTATTTTAGTAGAAGTTTTAACTTCAATCTTTGTTTCTTGTATATGTATTTCCGGGTTGATGGTGGTTCATGCTGTACGTTCTACTGTTTGTTGGGTTGGCACAAAGGAATCTTTGTTTTTTTAGTTCATACATGAAAGTTATCATCTAATAATAGAAAGATTGCTTGAAATGGATGATGAATTACGACTGGATATGATTCTATATTTAGAAGAGCAGTATTATGGAAGGGCATCTCAGCGAATTTTCTTTAATTTGTGACAAGGAAGGTAGGCCACATGCTTTTAATGGTCTAAAGTAGATTATAATAGTTTTGGGACCCAATCTAGTTAATTAGGTCAAATGACATCATGGAAACATGCTTTAAGCTTCCTTGTTTAGTATTATCTTAATCCATTTTTTTCTAAAAAGGGAAAGTTCCTCCAGTCATCCAAGTTATAACCATATATTAAAGTCTTAAGTCTAATTCATTTAATAATCAGATTACCAGTGGGGGTACCAACCATCCTAAGCTTGGTGAAGTTTGTTTGGGAGGCACATGCACCACTTCTTTTTCATGGGATTTAGGTCAAAAGTTGGCAAGAGATCTCAGATTCAAATATGAGATGACTTACCACATTTACACATCTCTTCCCCTCGACCTCCTGAATCCTGATTGTCGTTGGATTTGGTTCCCAAATCTCATTGATCCTTAGAGTCACCAATGGAACTCCTATCTTCAATCTACACTATTTTTCTCCTAGTGAGGTACAAGCAATTCTAAAGATCCAACACAGCCCCTAGTGGAGGATCGACTAGAAATGTCATTTCAATAGGTTAGGCATCTTTTCTATTTAATTTGCTATCACTATTCATTTTTTCCTCAATAAATAAGCCCCCCCCCCCCACATCAACCAAGCTCCTTCGATTCTATCCCTGGCAGTCCATATGGAAGTTTTATATACCCACGGAGATGTAGATGTTTATTGGGAGATGCATGTTGAACAAACTAGCAATAAAAGCCAACTTGAAGCCTATGGTATTTTGGACAACTTGAAGCCTATGGTATTTTGGACGAGGATGTCTGCCGATCCACACACAATTAGCAGAAACCAACATAGAGCTCTTTGTGCATCATATTTTCACTAATGCAGTTCATTCCGATGTATGGTGTGGACATTGTCTATCAACTTATCAAACACAAGCGATCAAATATCGTCAGTAACCAAGAAGTTATCGTTCTAGGCTTCTATACACCGTGTGAGGACAAAGCACAATAGGAGGGTGGTTCAAAAAAACTATAATCTGGCGGAGATTTTGTTGGGTATGATCATAAGGGATGTTCGTCATAAGGTTTGTTGTTGAAAAAATGTATTTGCCCATACAACTGCAAATAATTGCTAGTTTCATGAGGTTTGCAGATCACACATGAAACATCTGTTAGTAAGTCTTCTACCTCTGCTCTTTAAGTAGTCCAACGAGGATTTTATTGAGGAATGTCGTTTAAAGGAAGAAAACAATCTTTGAAGGAATACCAATATTCCTCACAGTGTGTAAGGAGCAGTGAAAAATAGTTATCCCCAAAAGACTCATAAAATGATCTCACAGTAAACAAGCCTTTGTTGTCTATAAACAAAATTCATCTGTCATGTACAAGAGTGTTGCACTTTACTCGCGACAGATGCCTCAAAAACCTAAGAAAATCCCCCATTTCTCATACATTCAAACCGCTACAACTTTAATAGTGTTCTTTAAAGAAGAATTTCTCAAAGTGTGTTTTATGCAATTATCACAAACCCCTTCTGAACCTAGGATCCCAAACAATCTCAATTTTTTTTTTCATTTCAAAGCAATAGCCAATCTTGTGCTTCCTATCTACAGCCAAAGAGTACATATTGCTAATTAAAGTAATCCATGAGCAAGCTCTTGCGAGACATGGATATTTTCAAACCTCAACTCCCTATCCATTACCTCCCAAAATGAGTGAATTTCAGTAACTTCTCATTCACGTACACTATGGCATCCCACAAACTAAACCTGTGTGTGCAACTACTTAACCTCCTTAGGCACCCAATCCGAATTCTTTCCATACTTGGTTACGACTCAGCATGATATCAAACATCTATTGATGGTGTCTGACTGGACAAATCCTAGGGATAGTCAAAACTACCATATCACTACATGGCCTTGGGAAGCAAGGTATAGCCTTAGGGAGATTGCGGGGATGAAAAATAATATTTGAGACGATTTTTTTTCTATACCTATATAGAGTCAAATAGCCTATTATCTAGTGATATTTTGTAACTCTGTTGATGAGATTGTCTTATGCCCAGTGAATTTCCCCAGGGTTCTCTACATGGTTATTTAGGAGAATGCGATGGGTGGTAAATATTGTTGAACATAAAGTTTCCTCTTTGAAGGTTAGCTAGGGGCCTACCAAATGCCATCTTTCCCTGAGAGAAGTAAAAAAGTAAAAAAAAAACCTTATCGAACCCATAGAGAAGATGCACATTAGAGCGATTTTTATGCTTATATGGCGTATGGGAAGATTAATGAACAAGCTCATTTTCCGAAGCTCAAAGCTAATGTCTCACATTGCCAAAGCCATACACAAATAAAGGAACCAGAAAATCCCCTTGGCAGAGATACTCTTATCGGTTCCACCTTAGCGCTGGAGATTCTTATCATAGTGGGCATATGACTGATCAAAGCCATACCCAAGGCATGGATGCAGCTCACTAGGGATGATGAGTCTCTAAGCAACGAATCCTCAAATGATAGGGGTGGCAATTTGGCCAGACTAGGTTGAAGCCCCGATTGTTCAACATGAAGTTTGAGCGGGTTGAGCCTGTTGAGAGAGTCAACACCAACTCTCTCACTTCTAGAAACCTCTCTCACTCTCTCCAAGGTTCTCCCCTTCACTCTCTAGAGCCTTCTCCCTCTCTAGAGTTCTCTCTAAACTTATCTCTCTCTAGAAAAAGAGGTGGTAGTGGTTTCTAGATATTTCCTAAGAAATGAGATGAGATAATGTTCTAGAAATCTAGAACATTCACATGCTTGCTATATAAAGGGGTTGGGTCCTTTGGTTTGTGCATAGAAACACACAAGCTTTTAAGTGTGTCATAAGTATGAGTATAGTGTGAGTGTGAGTGTGAGTGTAAGTGTGTAAGTATCTCTTGAGTGTATTTGGGTGTTGTACATATTTGAGTTAGAGCATCAATAAAAGCTTCTTTATTCGGATTTCTGCTGCTCCTCTATTCAACAATTTGGTATCAAAGTGTCGCACCCCAAAATCCCACCTAACTTAATGTGAGACCTTGGCATGTGACTTAAAATACTAATTCCATAACTTCCTGTCATACAGCATTAAGGCGATTCTAAAAACATGGACCTAAAAATTTTTCTCTTCAATTAAATGCTAATCAAGTCCAATATCTGAAATAAATATTAAGACATAATAATCAATTTAAAATCATCCTCTATGAATCCTCAATCATAAATTCAAACTAACTATGAATCCAAAATTATTTTATTACAAGGTCTAAAATTCAAAATCCAAAATATTAGTGATCTAATGTCCGGAGTATGGCCAGCAATCCAAATTCCATTCTCCATCAGGGTAATCACCTGCTGGCTCTTCCTGCTCCTCCTCGTACTCTTCTTCCTCCTAATGTCCTGGAGCACCGGTGTCAAAACTATAACTTGCCGACAACAACAGTCATCGGCTGGGTAACAAGTTACCCAGCGTATATACAAAATCCTATCTAACAATATAACGAGATTTAATATAAACATGGTTTAAGATTTCAACATAACATGTAAACATATAACAATTCAGAGTGCGGAAGCATAATTGAATTTCGATTCTTACACATGATCACTTGTGCTTATTTCTCTTGTTTATCTTACTTATTATCTTGCCCGTGAATTTATCCAACAACATACGAATGCAATAACTTAATATAACTCTACCCCATATATTGGGTAGAGACTAACATATACCCTACTTTTCGAGGTACCACACAATATACACATTATCCGGTGCATACGGCTTGTCTACACATTATCCGATGTATACGGCTTGTCTACACATTATCCAGTGTATACGACTTGTCTACACATTCGCCGGTGTATACGGCTGGTCTTGCCTTGATTATAGGCTTGTGGGTACTCGGTCAGTGCAAAACTCAATCATGCATAATGCTTGTGTCCTTGTGTACTTGCATAATACTTGTCATCTTGTTTCTTATTATCATACTTGTTCATGTCCAATTTCGTGAATAAGTGCGAGTGAAATAACGATAATTATAAATCATTCACAATTTAAGCATGCAGAATTTCTCATAATTAATTAACATAAAATATGGGTTTATCAAGTTTTCGACAACAAAGAGAGGGACAATTTAATTCATCATGTCTCAATTTCCAATATGTAATTTTAATTAAATTAATCTCTCAAAACTCTAGTTTATAATATACTATAATTTCAAAACAACATAGAATCACTCCATCAAATTTAACCATCATCACTTCCTCCATTCTTCATCACACAATAAACCATAAGATCATTCTCTTTCCCCTTGTTGATATAATAATTAAATCACAAGAACATCTTTAACATCATCAGTATCTTTCACAAGGAAATCATAAATTTAAACTCTCTAAACATCATATATAATTTCTATGAGGAAATCATGATCTAAAGCATTCTCAAAATCATCGTATATATTTTCCATAAGAAGATCGTAATTAAAACACTCTTTCTAACGTCATATATATTTTTCATACGAAATCATAATTTAAAAACATCACATGTATGCTTAATCTTGCTTGTTCTTGCTTTAGATCTATCACTTTCATAATTTTATATCAACATCACTATATTGAAAGGAATGAAGTTATATTTACCTCTCACGATCGTTTCCCTACAATTACGCGCTTGCGAATGGGGTTGATCTATACTTTTTCGCTCTTTCTCTTTGAAAAGTCTTTAATCTCCCCTCTTGGATCTCTTAAAAATCTCTTCTGTCTCTCTTTTAGGTTTAAAAAGCTTTAAGGACCTTTCAAAACCCTCAACCCACGACTAAAAGGGGTATATATAGTGTTGGGAGCCCTAGGGACTCCACAAAAAAGAGATCGCGCAATTCCACCGCCGAACAGTGTTTTGGGCGATCAATCACCCGCCGGCGGCGATCGATCGCCTGCGACATTTTTTTTGTTTTTAACTCTTTTGCTACTTTTTGATTTTCTTTCTTTTCATGCAATTTAACCTCAAAACGACTTGAATTTAACGTTTTATTTGGGTTTTAAAATCACTACATTTCGCATTAAATTTATAGGCTTAAATACATTAAACAATTAAACACATGTTTTCATAGCATTTAATAAAGTTCACAAACATTAAGACTAATAAATTCGGGTTTCTACACAAAGCCAAGTTGTCGGGGGTTGGTGTTTGAGCGCTACGAATGAGTAATCTTGTTCGTGCATAGTTCGAGACTAGACTGTGAAGCTGATTAATCTGGGATCAAGCTTACTTGGTGGTGTACATGAAGACATACCAAGTCACGATGGTAGATTTGGCGAGCACAACCGGTGGAGTAAAGAAGCTTAACAACCAAAATTACAACAACTGGAAGTTCTGTATAGAGTCGTACCTGTAGGGACAAGATCTGTGGGAGCCTGTTATGGTAGCGACACTAATCCACCTCCTCAAGAGAATGTTGATGCACTAAGGCGATGGAAAATTAAAGCCTGGAAGGCTATGTTCATGCTTAAAACAACTATCGAAGAGGAGTTGTTTAAGCACATCAGGGATGCAGACACACCCAAAGCAGCATGGGACACCTTTGCAACCCTCTTCTCAAGGAAGAATGATGTAAGACTACAACAACTGGAGAATGAGCTCATGTCAACCTCACAAGGGAAATGAGGATCAATCAATACTATATGAAGGTACAATCTCTTTGCCGTGAAATTTCACAATTAGATTGGAAAACCAATATTAATGAAGATAGGATTAGAAGAATCGTCATCCATGGCTTGAGACCCGAATATAATGGGTTCATCATGGCAATTCGTGGTTGGGCAACTCAACCAACCATCTTAGACTTACAAAATTTATTGGTTGATCAAGAAACTCTAACGAAACAAATGGCTGGAGTTTCATTAAAGAATGAGGAGGAGGCCCTCTTTAGCAGTAGAATAAGAGGTAGGCGAGGAAGGCAGGCAAAACCCAAGAAGGAAGAAGGTAGATCAAGGAGGCCGTAGGAGAAGAGCTCTCGGACAGGGGGAGCTCAACATGGTCGAGATAGAGACGCATGACAGTCCAAACAGTGTAATGAAGAGTGCTACAACTGCTGCAAGAGAGGTCACTTCACTCGAGATTGCTGGTCAAAGAAAAATTCAATAGAAGGCAACTTGGTGGCATCCAACAATCACCAAGGTGGGAGCATTAGCGAAGAGGAGTGGGATGCTGAAGTATCATTCGCCGTAACTGAGCAAGTCGAAGAAATCCGATCAGAAGATGAGATTTTTTTTTAGGAGAAGAAAGCAAATGATCAATCTGGTACGGTCACAACCAAAATAGCAGCAAGTTCTATTGTGACAGAAGCAGAAGACATGACACTTGTTGTAATACAAAATCATGCAGCAATCGACTACAATGAAGACTGGATCATTGACTTTGGATGCTCCAATCACATGACTGACGATAAGGATAAACTATTCAGTGTATCTGAGTATAAAGGTGGTCGAGTAGTGTTTACGGGCAACAACTCAAGACTGTGAATCACACACATTAGCAAGACGGTGATCATGCCTCGCTTTAGTCCCCATTAAGTTCAGTTGCAGAACGTCTATCATGTGCCTGGGATGAAGAAAAATCTATTGTCAGTATCACAGCTGACAACCTTATGTAATTATGTGGTGTTTGGGTCAGAAGACGTGAAGGTGTATCGAAGCTTCGAGAAGATACCATGTACGCCGGGTGTCAATATAGCAAGGCTCATCAACTAACCTATAAGGAGTCAAAGTTCAGAGCGAAAGAACCCTTAGAGATAATCTACTTAGATGTGTCCGGGCTAGTAAAGCAAGCGTCAATTAGCAGCATACATGGTGACCTTCATTGATGACTACTCAAGGTATGTGTGGGTATATTTTTTGAAAAAAAAATCTGAAGTACTAGCCAAGTTTAAGGACTTCCAAGAGAAAGCTGAAAGTGAAGTCGGTCAAAAGATTCGATGTCTATACACTGATAGCGGGGGAGAATACACGTCGGATGAATTCTCCACCTACCTTAGAAAATGCAAAATCTGACGACAGCTGACTTATGCTAGCACCCCACAACAAAATGGTATAACCAAAAGAAAGAATCGGCACCTTGAAGAGATCTGTCGGAGCATGCTACATGCGAATATGTGCCTGGACAATTTTGGGCAAAGTGTATGAAGACGGCAATTCACGTAATCAACCAGCTACCACAAGTGAGATTAGGATGTCTCATCTTTTCAGAAATTGTGGAATATCAAACCCACAGTAAGTCACTTCCGAGTCTTTGGTTGTGTGTGCTACTTGTTCATTCCTGATCATTTACGGAGCAAGTTTGACAAGAAGGCTCTTTGCTGCATCTTCATTGGATATGATAGTGAGAGGAAAGGGTGGAGATGTTGCGATCCCAAAATCGGGCGCTGCTACACATCACGAAATGTGGTATTCAATGAGACTTCATCTTGGTGGTCATCACAAGATGTAGTATCGCCAGATTTTAAGGATTTTGAGAACAAGCTACGTACATGAGAAGATGGTGGAGCCAACTGAAGAAGAAAAATTACAACCCAGTCAAGAAACAGTGCAACAAGTTCATCCACTAGGTAATGAGGAATTAAGTAGAGAAGATCAACCTACAGAAATACAACCCAACTCACCAAGGCCACCAGACAGGTATATAGATCCATGGAGAGCCGGTGTACATCACAAAACACCAAAAGAACTTCGGCCAAGTCAACAAGAAGACCCTGAAGAAGAATAAATGACATGGCTTCGCAGGTCTACTAGGCAAAGGCGACCAAATCCGAAGTATGCAAACGTTGCTCTTGTTGAAGAAGAGTCGGTGTTGAGGGGGAGTGTTGAGAGAGTCAACACCAACTCTCTCACTTCTAGAAACCTCTCTCACTCTCTCCAAAGTTCTCCCCTTCTCTCTCTAGAGCCTTCTCCTTCTCTAGAGTTCTCTCTAAGCTTATCTCTCTCTCTGGAAAAAGAGGTGGTAGTGGTTTCTAGACATTTCCTTAGAAAGGAGGTGAGAGAATGTTCTAGAAATCTAGAACATTCACATGCTTGATATATAAAGGGGTTGGGTCCTTTGGTTTGTGCATAGAAGCACACAAGCTCTTAAGTGTGTCATAAGTGTGTGAGTGAGCTCTAGTGTGAGTGTAAGTGTGTGAGGGTAAAGTGTGATTATTTCTTGAGTGTATTTGGTTGTTGTACATATTTGAGTTAGTGCATCAATACAAGCTTTTTTATTCGGGTTTCGGCTTCTTTTATATTCAACAGAGCCTGCCTTACTTTGAGTTGGGTTGGAATTTAGTCGTGAAGTAATTTAAAGTGGAGCTTGGGCTACCCTTGGCTAATCCTGGGCCGAAGTATCATACATATAGGTCTTTATTTCTTTTGCATATATATCATCCAAAATTTGTATAGGTTTAATCATTAATGAATGATAAGTTTTATACGTTTTTTTAAATGTAAATATTATAACTACATAGGGTCCTCATTTTCCGATTTAATAGGGTCCTCATGATTGATAAGCAAATGAATTTTTAATTTTTTTTAATGTTTTTAGTGAACTATTAATGACATGTTTATAGGAATATTTTTTAGCTCAAATATAGCCAACACAATTCGTCTTCCGCTAGCTAGAAGTTTTCCCTAACTTAGTTGAACTCAACCCACGAGTTGTACAACCTGAACTCACCTTGAATTCAATCCACAAATTGTTCAACTCATTCTAGCTTGAACTCGGCCTGAAGCCCGATGTTATGTTGTGAGTAGAGTTTGGGCTGAAGGGCTTGAACTAAGGTTGGGCTTGGATTTTAAGCTTTGGACTAAGCCCAGGCTAACCGCAACCCTACCCATCCCAAGTCGAATGCCACCCCTATCGATAAGGATTGGGATTAGACATGTCAACGGGCTTGTTCGGTTGCAATCCAATTATTAATTGGGGATCGACCCTATTTGTAATCTAGGCAGCCCTAGTTGGGCCTAACATAGTTATTAAAGATTTTTTGAGTAATGGAGTGGGCCGACTAATTGGTAATAAGTATAGTTAAATAGGCCTCGGTCCCTAGGGGTCTAGGCCCCAGCTCCCCCAACTACTTAATCGGGCTGGGCTGGGCCGGGCCAACCTAAGGTGTGTTGGCCATAGGCCCTTCCCGTTCCATTGACACCTCTAATTGGCATTATCGCTATATAGTGTCAACACTGTCACCAAATCATACCTAGGGGGATAAATTTATATTATTAGAAGGCAAAGTGCAAGAGTCTAGTTGATTTTTCGAAAGAAGAATATTAAGCTCACCTATAGTGGATGCTTTCAACTAGGGATGTCTGTCATGACCCAAAATCTCATCTAGGTCAAAATGAAACTTTGACTCGTCACACTGCATTATCTTGGAATCTCATATCGAGACTTCTTATTTTAACATGAGCTTATAATAAGGCATACTAAAACACGAACTTAAAAATTTCTTAAAATGATCAAATACCATCAATTCTCATCATGTATAAATCATCTAAACCATAAACCATCGTAAAACATCTATCTCAATTATCTAATTTCAACTCCTGAAATCCTTAATAGTAATAGTCTAAATAACTAATAAATCAAAAGTATGAATATTTATCCAAATGATATTCTGCCTCCACTAGATCACCTTTGGTCTCCTCAGGATACTCTTCCTAATCCTCCTAAGGTTCAGCTGCAAATTCAGAATCTAAACCTACCGACATAAAATATATCGGCTGAGCACATGCGGTTCAGTAGACATATAAAATCCTCGCTAACAGTAACATAAACATCAACATATTCATGCTTACGATAGCTTAACTTAGCATAACAAACATACTTAAATTAGAGTACAAATTCATGTGAGCATATCATCTTACTTAACTTGTTAGCATCTTATCTAACTTAACTTGTGAGCTAATTAAACTTGCATACACTTTTTAGATAACTTAAAAAAACTCAACACTTATATAGGTGATGAGGCTACGATATATTATTCATACCGAGTGACCAATGATTTGCACCCGTCAATGCGCCTACAATCTTGTGAGCCAGCTAACTAGTACCCATAAATCTACTTGTGAGCCAGGTACTATGTACCATTGATTTCTTAGACTTGTTGGCTAGGCACTAGCATCTTTGAGTAATAGGTATGAATACCCTTTTGATCTTAGACAGTGTTGGCACTCCTAACTTGTGAAAACTTAATTATACATTCATACATACATACTTATTTGTGAGACTTAGGAGAATTCTAGTGAGCTTATAATACTTGTGAGGTGAAACTGAAAGTTAAACTACACCCTAGATTACCAATCTAATGTCATTGAAGATCCATCATAACATCCCATAACACTATGATAAATAACCAACAAGACCATAATTCAAGGCTTGTTTAACTGAAAATCAACCACGACATACATACATCATACATGGCATACAACGTGTCTTAAAATCATAGTGAAACATATATTTATGGTTCATGATGAAATTTCATAAAATCATAATCTTATAATTGTATCAATTGTCATAGATCAATCAATCAAACATTACCAATTTTCATACTTTACACATGGAATTAGTTACATATTAATTCACATCAAATCATTCAACATATATACATGAAAATTCTTATTTTAAAGCCATCTTAAATCCTAATTGCATAAAAATTCTATATTTTACACCATACCGTTGATCATACAATCATTATTCATTGAAAAGCATGTCTACTTGCACATTCAATTCCCTTTCTTAATTCATACTCTTATTCTTAAAGCAATGATCATGTTATTATTAACATAAGAAATTATATCTACTTGAAAATTCATGCTTATTCTTGACCTTAATCAAATATTATGATGTTACTAGCATTAGAGACCATATCTACATTCATCTTGAATCTTAATCCATATTCTTACTCTTGGAAATTGATATTCATGACATTACTAGCAAAAGAATTTATCTCTACCTTTAATCCATGGTAATTCTCTAGGATAAGCCGGGCTTTTCTTTGCTAGAAATCATGAACCCACTAAAACGACCTTGATTACAATCTCTTTCCTCTTCCTTAAAAAAAGTTTCTCGCAAAACCCTAGGTTTTCCTCTCTCTAAAGTTTTAAGGCTCTTAGAATGAGTTATGAACCCCAATCCGAACGAAATAATAACTATTTATAGGGTTTAGAGTCCTAATTCCCCACTAATTCTTGCCAAATTTGATTTTAGTACATTTAACAATTTCGTTCAAATGAATTTAATGATTGTTCAAATATATATATATATATATATCATGTTTTAGCAATTTGTTTCTACATTCATTATCGATTTAACACGTAACTCTCCTCCTTTATTCATGCTTGGGACCGACAAGACAAGATAATACACACTTCTTTTGCAATTGGCTACTTATTCATTCTATAGGGCGAGTGCTAAAGCCCTCTCCCGCTGCTGAATTCTCCCCCGACAATTCTCAATTCCCTCGATATCGATATATAGGCTATAGACCACCTTTCCCGAGTCAAGTGTACGTTTGGGCCGATCCCACGAGTGGGTTGGTTAAACTATCACTACACACCCAAATTATTACCGTTAGATTTTTAGATTAGTACAGTTAGATTATAAAGAAATAAAAGCGTTACAACTTACAAGAAGATTCTGAAATGATACTATATACACTTCAATTACACATATACATACATACTTACATACAGTAGCTTCTCTTAGATTAAAATAAAATAAGTGACTATACTACAATGGTAGTCTGTTATACATACAAGTAAGTCATAGCCTTAGGTTGTTATAAGTCTTAAGTATATTATATATGGTATGACATATAAAATGAAGGGTTGGGTCGGGCACAACTAGGTGATTACTGGGCCGGGCCGGGCCGGGCACAACTAGGTGATTACCGAACCTAGCCTTTAAGTAAGAGGGCCTTTCAAAATTAAGCCCAATTCAGCCCTAGGGCCATAATGGAAAAAATAAAGCCTTCTATTTGTGGGGTTTAAAGGGACAGTCAGGGCCGCCCCCCTAATCAAAGGGCAGGATTGACAACCCTAATTTCAACAATCAAATGGCCTCTCCCTTGGGGCAGAAATGAAAGGTCCTGTGCTCTAGCAACAATCATGGACAATGTCATTATTCGCCATATCCTTTGCACCTACAACTTTGAAGCCCATGGGCAAGCTACTCAAGAAATTTAGCATAGCATTGATAGAGGCTTCTTTGCCTTAATATACCATTCTTATATATCTATTATAACCTCATCCATGGCCTTCAGGTATCGGAGTGGTTGTTTGAGCAACATAGACACATAAATTTCTACCCTAAAAACACCCAATTTCTACATTCCCAATTAAGTCCTTCCTCCATTGTTCTATTTGTGTCATGCAAACCGCTTTCTTCTTTTCCATTCCATCTTATTCTCTTTATTTTCTTGGGCCTAAAACTAATTCAAATGCTCTATGGAGGCTATGGCTAGGTGGTCTCAAAGATATTAAAGCACTGTGGAGATTTTGTCCGCATGGCAAAGAATGTTTTCATCAACCATTAGGCAAACAAAGAAGCTCACTGCCGAGCTCTTGAACCCCTCAGAGCATATTTGGCGTCAGAAAATCTTGTTTCACAAGGTCGAGTGTTTTATCCTTTTGTTTCAATGGGGTGTACAGTGCTTCTACTTCCCCAGCTCATGTCCTCCAGCTTTAGTTCTAAAATAATATAAACTTACCAAATATACATATATAAGGATCGATAAAAAGGCAATTTTGGGTGGAATTCTTGTAATTATGAAGAGAAATTGATTTTATAAAATTGTATGACATTCTCTTTATAATTACAAGAATGTCATCCACTTTTTGCCTGTGTGAAGAACGTTAACATTCACTCATAATATTAATGTGAAAATCTCCATATCTTTACTAATATAAAGAGGATGGCCGGGTGTTCAAAATATTGATTGAACTTTTGTTTAATTCCAAAACCGTCCTTATTCATATACAAAGACAATGTAATTAAAAATGGTTGATTGAATTTCACTTAATTCCAAAACTGGCCCTTTACTTATTCTCTTCTATTATATAAAGATAAAGAAAAACATGATTGAATTTTAACTTAATTCCAAAATTGCTCCTTTAGTATTCTCTTCTATTATATAAAGAGAATGGCCAGAGTTTTGATCAAATTTTTGGTTAATTTCAAAACTACCATTTACTCATATGGGTTCAAAACTTTGAATTAATTTAAGCTAATTCCAAAATTACCCTTTACTCATATGGGTTCAAAACATTTAATAAATTTTAGCTAATTTCAAAACTGCCTTCACTCATATGTGTTCAAGATGTTGAATGAATTTTACTTAATTCTAAAACTATGAATAAAGACAATTGTACTTTAAAAGGATGATTGAATTTTAGCTGAGTTCCAAAACTACCCCGTATAAAGAGAACAACATAATTATCCTTACACTTATCTTCTGCCCTCTTTATTCTTATAAAGAGAATGAGCCATTTAAAAATGTTGATTGAATTGTCAAAATGATAAAATTAGCCAAGTGAGTCCCTCTTCTCACTCTCTCTTCTGCTCCCCTCTCTCCCACATGCATCGCACATGCAGCCCACTAGTATATATATCACTAATGCAAATGCTTATATCCAAGTCATATACAAAGGACCCAACCAGAGCGTAGACAGAGAAAACGAACAAGTGTCTGCGAGCGGGGAGCGCAAGGGTATTGCAAGGTTTTGGTTTCTATGTAATGAAAGTAACGCTTTAGGAGTTTATGCTACTTTGATTGAGTCTATTTTTGTGCTTGATGATAGCGCACCACATACACCAATCGAAAACACTCATTATACAGGGAGAGAGATTCGAGCCTCATAATTTGTACTTTTACAAACATACCCATTATAGTGTTGATGCCAATCTTCAAAAGGAACAACATTTGAATCTACTGAATTTTTCGGTTGCGAGAGTTGTTTAGTCTTATTTTCTCTCATCTTGGTATCCCGTGAATCTTTCTTTGTTCCTTTCCGGGCTTCTAATCCTACTGACTTTCAGTGGCGTTCCCATTGCTAGCGACGTGCTTTGGTCTTTCCTGTTGGGGGCAATAGCTTAGTTTCTGTGTAAAGAAAAGAATATCAGAGTTTTTTAGGACACCTCGTCGACCTTTCCACGGCTCCACTTGCTAATATTGAAAGCAATTGAGAAGAACTCCTTAAAGAGAGATGTAGAGGTTTATTGTATTTATTGAAAGAGCAAACAAGAAACAAAGCAAGTTCAATAATGCTAGAAGCCTCTAAAGATAAGGATTATCCTTATCTTTAGAGTTTACAGATGGAGTTTTGTTTTTAGTCCCCTGCAAGCGGAGCGTGGCTGAAGGAAGAACGCTGAGCTTAAAACTTAATTCCTCGAAGATTGTTTCGGTAAAATATCAACAATTTGTTTCTCGGCTGGGACAAAAATAACTTGAATAGAACAATCGACAACTTTTTCACAAACAAAGTGATGGTCAAGTTCTATGTGTTTTGTCTATGCATGAAAGACCGGATTTAAAGCCATGAACGTTGCACTTTTATTATCGCAATAGAGAGTGGGAATTAACAGAAGGTTGCTTAATTCCCAAGTCCTGAAGAAGATATGAGAACCATGTGGTATCAGCGGCTGCAGTAGCAAGGGATCGATACTCAGCTTCGGCGCTTGAACGAGAAACAATTGGTTGTTTCTTTGCACTCCAGGACACACAATTGGAACGGAGGAATAGAGCACAACCAGAAGTTCATCGACGGGTAGTGGGGCATCCAACCCAATCTGCATCCGAATAGCCATAAAGAATAAGAGAAATTTGCAAAGAGATGAATAAACCATGATCAACCGTGCCTTTTAAATATCAAAGGATTTGCTTCGCAACTTGCATATGATGAACTTTCAGATCATGCATAAATTGACAAATTGAATTTACACAAAGGAAAGTTCTAGCTGTGTAAATATCAAGTGGCTAAACTTCGATAATCAGTTGAAAATTCAAGATCTTTTCCATTAGATGGGAGTTGATTAGCCACGACCATTGGAGTTGGAGCTGGCTTGCAATTGGTCATACTGAATTAGGCAAGTAGATCATGAGCATAATTTCTTTGAGAAAGAAAGATGCCATTAGACGATCGAAAACCTCAATACCAAGAAAATAGTGAAGAGGGCCCAAATCTTTCATTACGAACTCTTCACTTAGGTGAATAATATACTTGTGGAGGAAATCATCATTATTGCAAACCAAAATAATATCATTAACAAATAGGAGGATGAGGATATCTTTGCCGGAGTGCAAAACGAACAGAGGAATCAACACCACAACAAGAAAAGTTGAGTTTCAGGAGGAACATGCGGAACCTATCTAACCAAGCCCTAGGCGCCTGTTTAAGGTCATAGAGAGATCTTTGGAGCTTCCAAACAAAATCAGGGTGATGAGCATCAACAAAAGCTAGTGGCTGTTAGATAGATACCTTTTCCTTAATGAACCCATGTAAAAACACATTTTTGACATCCAATTGTTGAATGTGCCAATTGTTAATTGCGGCCAAAGTAATAACAGCCCGAATAGTTGTAGCCTTGACTATCGGGCTCAATGTTTCCTCGAAATTAACACTCCTGTTGAGAGAAGCCTTTTAGCAACTAAGCGGGCTTTATGCCTTTCAAGCGAGCCATCAGAATGATATTTAGTTTTGAAAACCCAATGAGATCCAATAACATTCATATGTGTTTTGCCGTTGAACCAGGATCCAAGTATCCTTGGTGGAGAGATCAGAAAGCTCTTCCTCCATAGTTGTCCGTCATTGCGGACTTTGTAAAGCTAACTTCACAGTCTTAGGCTCATCAATGCAGTCCAACATGTAGACATTTACTGTCATTTATGTTATTTTTATTTCAAAATTTATTATTTCCTATTATACCTCTATTTCTAGCTTGAATTTCATTCTAAATGTATCAATTAAAAAAAAACCTCATGACCCCTAAAAAATGTGCTTATTTGTATCTATCACCAAACATGCTATTAAAAAAAAGAGTTTATTTTAGCTTTTCACCAAACAATGTATGAAAATGCCTAAAATATAAGATCTAACAAAATAACTCTTATTGAATTACCTCTTATTAGTTAAGATAAGATTTGAGCGATGTCTGAAGAGTATAGAAAAAGGGTAAAGAGAGTAAGTGGAAGATATTCCAAAAGTTGCTGAGGCCTCAAACTAAATGAAAATGCCAACTCCATGAAGACTAGAAAATATCGCTATTCAAATAACTAATATTAAAAAGCTCAATCTATGACGAATATAAGAAAAGCCAACGCTATTTTAATAGAAGTGTTGGAAACATTCATAAATTATCTAGGAAGATGATCGAAGTATCACAAGATCAAACATACTGGTCATATTATAAAACCGTGGGTAAGAGTAATGGAATAGAAATTAAGATAAGTAATAGGGATTTCCAAATTCCATTTATGTCAGGAAAGCGAAAGTATATGTTCAATACACACATGGCAAAAGTATATGATAAACTTCCTAGATTGATATGGTGGTCATTAGGAAAGAAAGGACTCTGAACACAAAAAAAAATTGGTATCAGACATGAGTGTGCTATAACTACATAAAGCAACAGATGGTGAGGGAGTTGAGTTTCTAATAGCAAAAGTTTACATCAGGGGTTACCTATGACTCCTAAACTTTTTTACATTAGTTATAAATGAATAGACAACTCATATTCGAGGGGATATTCCTTGATGTATGTTATCTACAAATAACTGGGTGTTGGTTAAAGAGATGGTAGAGGTGAGGCGATAGTTAAAGATTAATCGCAAAAGATATCCCAAAAGCAACTCATTTCAATATCTCAGCGTAGTAGGATCACCTGCAGAGACCGAGTATGAGAGAACATAAGGATGAGAGAGTGACGAAGATGTTGCACATAAAATTAGAGTTGAATGACAATAGTAGAAATGCGTTTTGAAAGTGTCATGATGGACGCATTTTGATTAAAGAGAAAATTTTATATGACAAGATTAAACATTCTTTATGGAGTAGAATGTTGGGAGAATATTGCGCAACATATGCATCGAACAAGTGAAACAGGTGTAGTCAAGATGAGGAAGTTGAGATTGATGAATGAAAAAGACTAATTTTGGGAGTGTGTAGAGACCGCCGAAGATGTTGCACAAAAAATTAAAGTTGGGTGACCACAGTAGAAATGTGCTCAGAAAATTTTATATAATGGACACATTTTGATTAAACGGAAAGTTTTATATGACAAGAGTAAGACTATATAAACTATATAGAGTATAATGCTAGGAGAATATTAAGCAACATATTTATAGAATGAATGAATGTAATCAAGATGAGGAAGTTCAGATGGATGAATAAAAATGGCTACGAAATATAACATAACAACCGTATTGAAGATAACCCAAGAGTAGGTCTATAATTTATTAAATAAAGGATGCCCATTGAGATGGTTTGTACACCTTTAACAAAAATCAATGAGGCACCAATGAGTTGTTGGTGTAAGACGAAAGACCGAGCAGGGCAAAGAGAAGGCCGAAAATGATGCAAAGGGCAATATAGCGAAAATATTTGATGACACACTTTAACCAAAAGGCATGACTCCCGAGATATGCAAAGGCATAACATGACTCGTGTTGCCAAACCCCAAATAGTAAGTATCAGGCGCACTGAGAAAGAGAAAAGAGAGCAATTTCTAAAATTACACATACCACATGAGATGTCTTGAAGTAGAGAAAAAAAAACAATATTAATGTTAACTCATAGTTGTCAAAATAGGAAGCGAAATTGAGAAAAAGTAAGCAGACTCAAAAGAATCCTTAGAAAATGAGAAAAGAGAAATAGATATAGATGTCTTATTTCATTATATTAAGATATATTAGGATTGAATCATTCTTTAAATTTTATCTTACATGAGAAATTTGTGAAAAAGTAAGTTTTCTCATGTGGAAAAGTAAGTACCGTACAACCTTAAGTTTCAATCCAACGATAATTGCTTAGCAATATTTGCTTAAGATCTATGCCGCAGGCTTTAAACTCATGTCTATTTCATCACTTCCTAGATACATAGCCCATTTGACCTCTAAATGGGACCTAGTGGAAGCGAGTCTAAGAAATAAGCTTCCCACATTGTTCATAATTTCCCAGCAACTATTATATAACTTTTGTCTATAAAAATTTAAATGACATCAATATTTTTCTCTTTTATATTTCATTTCTTTAAATGATCCCACTCAAAATCCATCTTTAACACAATTGGAACTTATCTAGTGTCAACCGTAGTGTACAACAAGATGTGTTAGTTTCACTATACCAGTTTTGCAGGGTCAGCAGCCTATTTATTTCAGTTAAAATATATAAAAGGGAGAGAAATTTATTTCTGTTAAGGATACTTCAATTATCTACAAATAAGTTTAACTGCTTTCAGCGATTAATGCAGCATATCTCACTTAGGAAGCAATTATAATTACTGGTCATATGGCAGAGTTTGGAATTGATTCACATTCAGTCCCACGACTCCCACCAGAGAAATTGAAGACTTCAATTTTGTATCTTCTGTTCAACTTTCAACATTGTTGAGATTTTGAAACAGACAAGGTCATTATCAAACCTGAAATTCTGAAACTGGAACTGGGGGTCAAAATTTCATCTCTTCCATTCTTTTCATTATGACACAGCTCATATCTTAATTCCTTTTTGTAGCGAGTATTGTCTAGTATACCTATTTTATGGAAACAGATGAAAAAGATGAAGGTGAATTTATGAGAACTCGGTAAAAAGAAACTAACGCTCCCCAGCTATACTGTGTTCACTTACTACAAGATGCAAAAAGAATATCACTCTCCCATGAACCAGCTACTCATTTTCAGACATGCTTGAGAGAATGTTTAGTTGTCGACATGTGGTCTCATATTCAGATGAAAGCTAGCCATAGCTGCAGGAAGAAGCTGCCATCCAAAGCTGGTGAGATTTCAGAATGAGGTTACACTTGAAGGACAATAAAAAGAAATGATATTACCTACAAGGTATTTTCCATTTGAATATGAGGGTATGGCCAGTAGGAATGATAATCAGCAAAGGATCCTTGGGGAACAGAAGAAATCACTTGAAGATACCATAAGGAGAAAGAATGTCTTGATGCAAACAATTATGACTTTCCATTTGTTTTCTGGCATCTGCAGAGCATTTCATAGAAAGCTGACAGTAGACTGGGGGGGAGATAGGGTTGCATCCACTTAAAATCTCACAAGCTCTTCCATTTGGATGAACATATCGTAGAAGAGTCAAAGAAATGCCTTACCTGCTGAAGACCAAAATTACAGAGACACCTCAATCGAATCTCCACTAGAAGGATACACAAGAAAAATGGTCATCAGAAAGCATAATCTGAGATTTCTGATGGGGCACATCAAAATTCCAAGATATCGTCTTTTAGATAGATTAAGAACTAATCTTATTTCACAGCAAGGGGGTTTCAGATACTGTTGAAGCCATTCCAGATACATAAAAGTGAACCTAGCACACCTCCTTGGTGTAGCCAGCATCTTGTGGAAGATAAAGATAATCTCAGTGCAGTAATATCATAGCTAGTTTGGTTTTCTACCAACTTTAGGAGAGGACTTTAAGAAGGAATAGATTTAGGGAAACGTCCAAAACAAGCCCATAAAATGTATCATGGGGCCATAAAAGAGCAATGGAGCAAACAATTTCCAAGTTGATTAAGATAGTCATCGTTTGATGTATACCCTAGAAGATCACATATTTGGAAAATAGGGTTCAATACGTTTCTTGAAAAGATGCCACTTGCGGAAACTAGTGCACGTACCAACTCTTACATCAAACATTAATCAGGTTGCAGTGTTGCAGTGAACCAGATGTACAGAATGGTAGAACTCAATACACAGTTTCTTTGTTGCATCAGGTAATGAGATTGGTCACCTTCCTACTCGGTCCAGAATCAATTTAACTGCTAAATGTTTGGGCAATGTGAAATATTCAAAATATGTTCCACAATAGTACAGTATTTAGCAAATGGACCATAGCAAAAGCATACAAGATGGTGAGACAACATAGTGATTCCCACAGAAAGCAAGATGCAAGAAATTGGAGGGCAGCAGTCTTATTATTAGGTGGATTATACAGTTATATTCCCCTAAAGTCAGTGTAGTATTAGCATATAGTGGGAATGACGAGGCCATGAATCTAGAGGAAGTGAGAGAAAGAAGTTGGAAAGAAGGCCTAGTTTCACAAAACAATGGCGTAAGTATTCTAATGGATTTGAAGAGGAAAGATGGGAAAAAATACATGCATAATCCATATTCCAGTCCATAAACTCCTTACTTTATGAAAAAGTTGGGAAGTCAAAGAGTTTTAGCTATGTAAAATCTCTTCTAGAGTAACAAATAAAAACTACTTACTACTTAGAGATAAAACTGGAAATCTAAGATGTGCATGTCCCTTGAACCATTTTAAATTCCATGCATCATGCAGAATCATGAGCGTGTTGGAACTTATAATGAAGTCAACATTGGTATTGTACTTCCCTAAAAGAATGCCATTTATAGGCAGAATGACAAACATTGAAGGGAAGAAGCAAATTCATTGTACTCTATTTGATTAGATATTTCTAATCTGCTGGAGAATAGAGAAAGGGCTAATATGAGACATTGACCCGTGTTGTCAAAAACATGTCGATAGCAGCCTAAATCAGCTTTAGCATATATATCAAGTTTCGGATGGTTAGGGTAAATGATATTTAGACAATTTTTCTATAATGAACCAGACATTACCAAAATCAAAGGAGGATCATCACCCCTTCTACGAGTCTACAGTTGCAGAAAACTAATCAAGAAGAAATGAAAAGGATAAAAAGGTATGGGAGGAACATGACGAAATGTGTACGCAGCAGCACTTGGGTTTCAAAATTATATTTCTACAATGGAGTGTTGAAAGATGTAAAAAAAGGAAGGGAAATCTATATTAAGGCTTGTGTTTCATGTCCATCTTCTGACTTGGAAATCTCATTTCACTAAGCATATGTAACTGTCAACTATTTGAATAAATGACATTAATCATTAATTGGATCTACCAGTGTGACACAGCTTATGTGTGCAAAAAAATAAATTATTGAAAAATTTGAGTAGTTTCATATGCTCTACATTATTTGTTTTCTTCTTAGTGATGCCATGACATTATCTTATTAATTTCCACTATGATTTATTCACAAATAATAATACAGAAAAAAAAACTGACAATGTTTGACTCTACTTTTATCAGCATGAAATCAGTAATCGAACGATATAACAAATCAAAAGAGGAACATCATCAACTGTTGAATCCAACTTCGGAGGTCAAGGTATTCTTTCAGTAACTGCTCAATTTTCTTCTGCAGTTTTCCTGCATTAATAAGACATGCTGGAGAAATAATCTGTTTCATTACAAATGCCCATTCTTTTAACGTGGGTGCTAAAAAGTTATAGATACATTATAATGGCAAAAGCTATAGCTCAATATTTTGGTACATTACTAGAGTCTCTGTAATGCATAGCTGTATGAGTGGTGTATATGCAAAGACCAAGGGGAGGATTCTCCATGCAATGGGTTTATCCCAAATGAAGTTCTATGCCAGATACTGACCCGATTAGACTATTATAAGTTTCTAACCATTCAACAAGTTTACAATCCATTGGAGGCTAGCAAAAAAAAAATGGCGATGATGATGGAGACTAAACTTGTGAATGGTGCAAAAAAAAACAACCTATGAATTGGAGGATTAGTCCAATCCAGAAATATTTTCGTCGAGGTGTCCTAGGTGGTGGGACTCGCAAAATCATGGATTTGGCCACCATGTTCATGTCCCACCTATATGGCTGTGATTTTCAGTAGTAGTTATGATCAATGCATTGCAGAAAACAGATCACTCTCTATCATCTATAACTCTAGTTAGTCTGTTATAAAACAAAGGCAAATTCATAACACAGATAACATGTATTATTCAGCAACATCAACTAGTTAGTCTCTCATAGAATGAAGACAAATAAGACATGCCTAGAACGTATCCAGCCAAAATATAACATTACTGGCACTGATAATAAATATCAGATCAGTCACAGAAAAAATCGTGATCCTTAAAATCTTCTTACCACTACACATAAGTGAAAAATGTCGAGCCTTTAACACATTAAAAGAATTCCAACATAGCAAAGAAATAATCCAGCGCAAAAAAAAATAAAATTATATATATATATACGCACACTGGACAACTTGATATGGCAATGCTTAACCATCACTCTGAAACAAAAGAATAGAAAACAGAATGGGAACTGCATCTTGACATTACTAGGACTGCTAGCAATGTCAAACTTTCAACTTCTAAACAGAACATTTAAACAGCACAAAGGGCAAATATCCATTTAGAAGACAGAACAGTGAATAAAAAGGAATCGGAAACCATCTAACTTACGTGTCATAGCAACACAAATTTAAGTGCACGTGAGTGAACCACCATGCAACAAACAAAAAAAGAATTTTGTTCCAATCTCTTACCTCAATACTCCACTTACTCATTGTCTCGTAAATTTGTTACAAATCACTCAACAAAGCAGCACCCAGATCTATCTGATTGACAACACACCATTCATTCAGCTGACCATTAGGTGGGACATGACCACCTGACAAGATTAATAATATGTGAACCCATGAAAACCTGCATACACCAGCTGAAGTTAGAACAAGAAAACCCTCTGAGCGTAAAAGAACTTCTAAATACCAGATTTATCTTCTTGCTCAGTGCCTTTTCCCAACTATTTGGGGTTGACAACACAAATCATGTTCCTCCATTCTAGTCATATCTAGGGTTTGAGTGTGTCTTATGAAATCCTTTCACACTACCTCCATCCACATCATTTTCATCCATCCCCTTAACCTTTTAGAGCCTTCAACTTACACCAACTTATTCCTTCCAATTTGTGTCATCATTGGCTTTGTTGAACGTACCAAACCATCTCAATCAGCTCTCATTTATTTTATCACCTATCGAAGCTACTCCTAAATATCCCTCAAATGTGCTCATTTGTAATGTTATTTTTCTGAGGCTTTCTACTCATCCATCACAACATCCCCATCTCAGCTATGCTGATACTGTGAATATGTTGTTTTGTAGTTGGCCATCATTTTATATCCCAAAGCATAACTAGTCTTATTGTTGTCTTATAATATTTGACATTTTAGATTGGTCGGTATGTGTCATCACATAAAACTCCGGAATAACAAATTAACTTCAGCTACCATGCTCAAATCCTCTCAGAAATATAACTTCTCAATCCTCATTCCAATATGAATAATCAAAAGGAGTCTTTGGAACTACTAGCTTTAGGTATCTCCTAGCCATCAATCTTAGCTACTCCTCAACTTTATTCATGTTCATAATAAAGTTGCATTCTATTATTTTGTGTTGGTCTAATTTATCTTAAGCCCATAGATTCCCTACTCACACTCAACTATTCCACTTTTGCTTTTACCCTCTCCCTTCTTCTATCAATCAATATTGAATATAACGAATGTCAAAAGATACAAATTCATACCCATAGTAACAAAATTCTCCGATTTTTTGAAAATTTCCCTAATTTTAGGTGTGCCGATTTATTCTCCGATTATTCATGAATTTTAGGTTTGGCGAATTATTCCCAAATTTCATGACTTATTCCCGATTTATTCATGAATTTTGCATTAATTCATTTAGTTAAAGTAAACTGCTTATTTTGTATATTATCTAATCAAATTGTTTGATATCTTTTGATAAGTATTATTTTTTCCCGAAGTTTTCCAAACTTGACCCTTCCCGAATTATTCCCGAACCCCGACTATGTCACTATGCTTATACCTGACCTCTGATTTAAACATAATTCCATTGGGATCTCATACCCTAGTCCTATCAACTAATAATGAAATCCATGTATTTGCTCGGAACTCCGTCTAATATCTACCATTATCTTATGCCTTCTTTAAGTTAATAAAAGACCATATAAAGATTTGCCATACTCTCTAAAACTTCTCTACCAATTTTCAAACAAAGAACATAATCTCAAGGGTAGATCTCTGCCTAGGAATCTAAATTGGTTTTCTGATACGCTGGTTACTTTTCATAGTCTTTGTCATCGAATCATCCCAATATATCCTCAAATGACAAAAAAAAGTTTGATTTCGTGCTAATTGGTACAACTTTGGAGTTTAGACATCTCATTTGTTTCTCGTACAAAGGTATAAAGTACTTCTCCATGCATCCTTTTCCCCTAATCTTAAGAGCTTATTAAATAGCTTAGTCAGCTAGGAAGCCTAGGATAAACATATTCCCCATAGATCTTTTCTCACTTCCCATACCCTAATTAGAAAGAACTAATAATGTCTCTAAGTCTCTCCGGATTTAGCGTCTCCACATAGTCTACGGCCCTATGTGCAATCTTCATTTAACTTTAAGATTATTCCCTCCACATTTCCCTAAATTATTCATACTTCTTCAAGACTCTTTGGTGGTCGCCCCAATGCATCTAACATGATTTACGTCTGTATTTTTTCTCTCCATAATTCTTGCAAGTTTATAAGAACTTTTCTCACCCACTTTTGTACCTAACTTGTTGTAGAGGTCATTGTAGGCCATAAGCTTGTTCTCTCTTATTACTTTCTTAGCTTTCTTTTAGCTTTTTTTTAAAAAAAATTCTAGGTTTTCCTCCTTTCTAGTTCCTTCCAAGTCTTATAACAAAACCTCTATGCTCTAACGGGATTTTAACCTCACAAGTCCACCACCAAATCACTTTATGCACTCCGATATTTCCATTTAGATCCCCCGAAACATCTTTTCTAATTCTTTCAGACTTCTAAATTCCAAGTCCCTCACCATTTCATCTCTAAAAAGCAACCACTTTTTCCCTTTTAGTCGACCTTATTCTCGGAAAGCCACTCACTTTTCTTTTGTTCCTGCTGCTCACTTCTTCTCTGAAGCTTAGGGTTTGATGAGCTCCTAAAATCTCCCCTATTTTTTACCATCGCCAGTTTTCCAATTTGTAATGCACACATCCACAAATACCAGCTATATTGTGTGTCTAGGCTCTTCCATGTTGACATCTCCTTCATCTGAAGTAGAAAACAGTCATTTGGCTCCAATTTAGGACACTTAAAGTCACTAAATGTACACTACTCTTTTGAAAGTGCAGTTGAGATTTCAAAATCATATGCCATCATAATCTCTATAATCGCATCTCCCATCACAATTTTATATCCAAACCCCTGGCCCCAATGCACCCTATCATTTACAACTTTCCTTGCCTAGACTACCATTTAAATCTCCTATAAATAATTAAATATCCTCTCTTCATCAGTTTCCCCATAACTGCTTCTTAATGCTTTCTTTAATCCTCTTTGGGTGCATAAGCATAATGTTAATTATCATCTCAACACTAAATTAATTGGTCATGTCCGTATCTATTGCCATTCCTACTCCATTCCTATTATTTCCCTTTTTTGTATACCAACCTAGGTTTTATCCTTATATTTAGTTTCCATTGACACATTATATAAACTCTCATGCATCACAAATTCCTACCTCCTACCAGCGAAAGTCACCACATTCCAAGTGACAAAACGAATCACATTCCAAGTAGCAAAACGAATCCAACGCTCTTGGGCTAGCTTCTTTACCTTTATCAATCTAGACCGACGCGAGAATCTTGCTTACCCTTTACCACAATTGGGTACTGATGCAGCATGACACTTTAAAGGAATGCCTAGCTAGTCCTAGCTCACTTTCCACTGCAACTAGGTCTCATGTTGCTTCAGGGAAAGTTTAGAACAAAATTTGAAACATCATTTTAAATTTCTGTGGGATTTTTGCCATACTTTACAAGTTTCCATGGGAAAATACCCCTGGATTAAATAATTTCATGTGGGAAATTTTTGAATTTGTCACAGTGTCTTGAAAGCATAGAGCAATAAAAAAAATTTCAGGGTAATATCTTCTTTAACGATCAAATATATATATATATATATATATATATATATATATATATATATATATATATATATTTACACTTCTTCAAGGAAAAGCTATTTTCCAAATTGTTTCAAAAAATATAGCAAAACATCATTCAAACCACGCTGACACAAATACAATATATTTTTTGCACTCTTCCAAGGTTTATGGAAAAAGATATTGATTGAAATCTCATTTTTTGATACAAAGTTAATAAAAAAAGTTTCCCAAAATTTATGCAATCCAAACAAATCCTTGGGAAAAAGATTTTTGTACTTTACATAATTTCTAGTCATACAAGGCATTATGTGACACTAATGAATCTCAAATTAGTAGAATAAGGCATAGTTTGTAAAAGATGGAATTTTTAAATTAACTATAAAAATATTTTTGTGCTCTTATTGTAAATTATAAAAATAAATTAAATAATTAAATTCCTAAAGAAATAAATCCATAATAATTCAAAGAAAACTTAATTCGATGAGGATATAAGTGAAAGTCATATCGTACTGGTTCATATATGATTGTTCATGGTGCTATTAAACCTATTCTAACATTACTAAAATTATTAGTCAATGTTTCCACATTTTTCATGATTTTCCCAAAACACTTATGAAATCACCATGCCAATTTGAAACTTTTCAGAGTTCTCATTTCCTAGAGAACAAAATCTCTCGCAAAAACAAAATTTATAAACTTGGCTTCAACAGACCAATTAGGATTTATATAATAGGACTTACCAAAGTACTAGATTGGTTGTACAATGTGTATAACGTGCCATTGTCAGTGAAAACATCAGCTTTATAATTTCTAGTATTCCTTGAGGAACATTTGTTACTATGCCAATTAATACTTGAGAAACAATATGATGAAAAAAAATTAAAACTTCAAAAAAAAAAAAAAAACTAAAAATATTTTATGCCCATGGACTCATTTTGGGCTGGAGAACATTTTTTTTCTTCTATAGGATGATGTTTGAAAAATCTTAAATGTAGAACTTACTGTGCTTGATCTAAAATTTGACAATACAAATATAAGATCGTTTGGAAATTCTTAAAAGTAAATGTTTCCAATAGGACTTTATACCGTAGTCACTAGCGCGGGAAGCGAAAAAGAGAAGCAAAGCAAAGCGAAAGTCAGAAGCAGGAAGCCAGACTTCAAAAATCCTTAGGAAACGAAAAACGAGAAATGATATATCGGCATCTCATTTCCATTATATTATTATCGGCAATCATAGCTTAAATTTTATCTTATATGAGATATTTGTAGAGAAACAGGTGCCTTAGGTTCCAATCCAGCGATACTTTCTCAAGGTCCAACACTTCCCACACATATGAGATGCGATGGAAGCGAGTCTGGGAAATGAGCTTCCAGGGAAGCGAGCAGCCCACCCTCTATATAGCATCCCTGCAACTATAATTTAGACATTTATCTCTTAAAAAAAGTAACCTCTAGGTTACCTTTCGGAATAGATGGCCAATGTTTGTTACGGAAAAAGGAATTACCGTCACTTTACAGTGAATTTAAGGATAATTTTGTCCTAAAAAAAATTAAAATTTCAAAAATGGCTGCCTCTCGAAATAAGATTTTTTGCCCTGAAATAGATGACTTTACCAAATGGTATTATTTAAGAAATACTTATTGAAACAAAGCTCTTATTTATGGACCTTATTGAAATGTCTCTTATTGAATCTTATAGGATTTGTCAAACACGGTCAGTTTTTTAAATAAGGTTTTTCAAGTGATAAAAAAGGAGGAAAAGAGGATTCCCAGTTTCTAGAGGGGTATTTTGGAAATTTCAAAAAATACCACTTAGAAGGTAGGATTCAAATAAAAGAAGAGAGCAGAGAGGTTGAAGAGAGCATTTGTGAAAGTTTCCTCAAGAGAAAGGAGCCCAAGTTTGGGAACTACACCATCGCCGCGGAAATCACAATTTGGGTATCCTGCATAGTTCAAAAACTCAAAAATTCGACTCGACTCGAAAGTTAGCTGGGTCGAGTAACTCGGAAAACTCGAAAAAAACTCGATTCGGTTCAACTCGGAATATATATGTAATAACTTGAAAAAACCTGGGCTAAAAGAACTCAAAGTATACTGGTTTTATAGCCTAAAACCTAAAATCTAGGTTTAACAGAACCCATAGTAGGTTGTCTTTGAAGACCCAAAAAAATATGATGCAAAAACAGTGACATTCGAGTTTGGGTTTAAAAAAATGATAGAAATACCCTTATGTGACTCGAACTAGTCTAACGAGTCGAAAAACTCGGCTCAACTCAACAGAGTCACCTGAGTAACTCGGCAAATAGTGTCTCTTTCAAGTTTTGAGGTGACGAAACTCAAAATTTAATTGAGTCGAGAACTCAACCGAGTTACTCGAGTGACTCGTTGAGTTTTCGAACTATGGTATCCAGGCAAGCGTGAAGCTCCAAGTATTTCATTTCTTTGAAAATGATTAATATTGGCAAATTTATTTGAGTTTTGCTGCTGTTCTGGTGTGCTTTTTTGCAATTATTCTGATATTTGAATCTCTTCCTTTGCAAATTGGGTTTAATTTACTGAATGCACTCTATATATTGCCATAGTTTTTTTGTTGGATTTTTTCTCCTTATTTAGGCCCACAGTTCAATCTCAGGGACTGTTCTTCAACTTATTTTAGCACCTGATTCTCATATATCAATGTCTACAAGAGGTGCTAGGGGTGGCCGTCGCAATTGGGATACGACATTGTGACCCTAGAGTTGTTCCAATAATTACAACAGCAGTTAGATCAACACACGCAACTGATTGTGAATGGATAAATACCAAATAAGGATGAAAGTATTGGTAGACGATCAAATAGGGGTAGGCGAGGCTCTGATCGGAGTGATTTCACTGATCCAGGTAGCGAACAATAGATAAATAGACGAATTGTCCCCTGGGAAGAGAGAATCTTGCAAGTCTTTCAACCAAGGATTAAAACCTCGATTCGGGAACCGTATCGAGTCCCACCAAAACCGATACGTATCAGGAGATCATTTTTTTCTTTTCTTCTTTTTTTACTTTGAAAAATTTCTAAACCTCCTAATAAATTAAAAACCAGTAGATGGGTAATACCATTCTTCTAAAGTTAATATGAAGTAGGAAATATTAAAATAATGACATATAACGCAATAGATGAGTAGAAAGTAGAAACATACTACAAAAACCACATAGAATTAGGGTTTAGAATAGGTAGAGAGGAAGAGGAAAATGAAAGATGAGTGTTTTTAGGGGTATACGTTAGCCCTTTTATATGAAACGTCGTACGAGTCCTACATTGAAACCGTTACGTATCGTAGGACTCGGGTAAAACGTATGGTTTCGGCCAAGTCTTATATTTTTTAAAAACAGTATAGGTCAGGTATTGGGTTCTACAGAAACTGATATGTATCGTTTCGGTGATTTTTTTAAATTATGCTTTCAACCAAATCAAGGGCATGTGGTCCAACTCCATATCAATGAATTTAATGGGGAATTTGGAATTGGGAGATTGTATGCCGTGTCTCAGTCCCAGTGTAGGAATCATTTTTGATTGGACCAAATATCAGTCCTCCGGTAGAGATGAAAGAAGATAAGAAAGAAATCAAATAGGAGGAGACACTTTTTCGATATAGGAATCAGTATCTAATGAATTAAATGGTTCGAATATAAATGGAAGGTACAGGTACCCTTTTGTTGAAGGTCGTTGAGCTTGTTGGAAAATATCATTAGTTTCTTTAATTGGAAAGATCTACATGAAGAGAAGTAAAATTGGTGACTGCCCAGATTAGGGGTGTCAACGGGTCAAATTCGGGCTACAAAGCCCCCTCTTGTAAACGGGCCAGAATCTGGCCAGGCCAATTCAAAATTCACAAAAATGCAAGCACGGCCCATTAACACCTCTACCCAATATGCGTTCCAGAGAGCTCACTCAAGAAGATGCCGATTACTGGGTTACACATAGGAGGATTGGATGGTCATTTTTGAAAAAAGAAGACGTTGAGGATGATGGCCAAGAGGTACTACGGGCCACGAATGCAGCAGGATACAATTAGAGACATCAACAAGTGTTGTCTATGTCAAATTTCAAAGGCACATACCAAAATACGGGATTGTGCACCCCTCTTCCTATTCTGTAAGGGCCATGGGAGGACATTAGTGTGGATTTTGTATTGGTTCTTCTGCGGACAGCAGGGAGAACGACTCAATATTCATGGTAGTAGATAGGTTTTTGAAGACATATTTTATTGCTTGTAAACGGCATCTTGATGCATCAGATGTAGCTGATCTTTTCCCATTCCAAGAGATTGACTGACGATTTCTTCGGATGAAGACCAAGTTCGTAAGTTTATATTCTAGCAAATATTTTGGGGTAGACTAAGAAACACGCTTGCAACTTAGTAGTGCTTACCACCCACCAAACTGAAGTGTCAAGTGCAACTTAGGTAATTTGCTGAGATACCTAGTGGCAGAGTAACAAAGTTGGGTTCAGGAATAATTTGGCAAGGGTCAAGTTCGGGAAAATTCATAATATAACCAATAATTTTATTAGATAATATAAAAAATAATCACTTTACTTGTCAAATTAAATGAATTATTCGCGAATAATTTGGCAAACCTAAAATTCGCGAAATTTTGTGACTGCCTAATGGGGCATAGCATCAAGCAGTGGGATGTAGTGCTGTCACGGGCGGAATTTTCCTGCAATAACTGCACTAAGTGTTTTACCGGTAAGAGTCCCTTTGAAGTTATAGAAATCACCAATAAAGTTGTGGATCTTGTTCTTTTACCAAAACAGAAAAAGGAAAGTGATGGCGTAGCAGCTTATGCTGAAAAATTTAGGGAGACTCATGAGGCAGTGAAGCAAAGGTTGACAACTAGTAATCAGCTCTAAGGAAGCAACTGATTGGCACTGTAGGCATAAAGAGCTCAAGGTTGGAGAATGGTTTATGGTGTACAAAGAAAGATTCCCCCACTGGAACTTAAGCTAAAAAGCAAGAAAATTATCCCATGTCAGATTATCTGGAGGTTTGGGAATAATGCTTATGATTACTTCTTCCAGCAGAATTAAATATCTCACCTATTTTCAATATTTCCAATATATTCAAATACCATGGTGACCTCACAAAGGAGGGGTTGGGGAAATTGAAATGAAGGATCAAATTTCAGTAAGGCCGAAAAGCAAGATTGAGGAAATTGCGGGGAAAATAGGAGTTCAAATAAGAAGCAAAAATTATACGAGTATTTGGTGAAGTGAAGTGGCAAGTAAAATCAAGTCTGGAGCAATGTTTTAAAACGCGAAGGCATAAGGCGAGGTGTTAGGACCTCAAAGATGCGTGAGACGTAAGCTTCAAAGCGTGAGGCTTAAGCCTCACAAGAAAGCTTCATGCTCACTCATTTTAACAAATAAATAAAATATAAGAAAAATTATAAAATGATTCAAAATGTTAATCATTGTAAGCCAGTACTAACTCCAAATTTTTGCAATGTCCACTAGGGAAATAGTTTGAATTAGACTCGAATGGTTTTAAAATCATAAATATGTTAAACATAATAAATTACCATCATCATTTTCGATGTTTTATCTGAAATAAATAGCGTTATATGTTATTAATTGAAACAAATAACAAATTTTAAAAAAACGACATTTATGTCTCAGTTGTGGCTAGAAACTTAATTTTAGTTAATGTGTGAGACGTATACCATAGGCATAAAGCAAGCTTCAAGGCTTGAGACGTATACCTTAAGCCTCACCTAACGGTGTAAGCCTCATGATTAAGAATCGAGGCGTTTTCCTTAAGCCTCACCTCAAGGCGTAAGCCTCACACACTTTTTAAAGCACTGGTCTGGAGAACACTTTGGTGGAAGAGCAGAATTTAAAAAAAAAATGAACCAAAGGGATTCCATGAGTTTATTGCTCCGACTCACACAGAGTCAAGTCCTTAAGATGGGGAGAATGTTGAAGATATTTTTTAAAAATTAAAAAAACGTTTTTTTATGAACCTCCATTAGTTTTGGCATAGGGAGCATTTTTTTGTCCGCTATTTTTTTTTTTTTTTTGAAATAAGGTATTTAAAGTGGTAAAAATAAGGATTACCCATTTTTGGATGGGTATTTTGGTAATATCAGAAATTACATCTTATTAGCTACGATTGGAATAAAACAAGAGAGAGAAGAGGTAACAGGACAGGAGTATTTGTGAAAGCTTCAAGAGAAAGAGCCCTAGGTTGGAAATCTACACCAAAATCGTGGAAAAATTGATTCGGATATCAGGACAAGCGTGAACCTCTAGGTATTTCATTTGCTCGGTAGTGATCGATATTGGATTATTTATCAGAGCTTTGCTGCTTTTTGCATGTGTTTTGCCAACTATACCTGTATTTTCATCTCCCAACTTTGTATATTGAGTTTAATTTGTTGAAACGCTTTCTATATTCTGTAGTTTTTTCTTCCTATTTGCACCCACGTCACTATTTTTTACAGCTGTCAAAAATGATTATTCTTTTCCACTTTCTGATTTACTTTGAACTCTTAAAAAACATCGATTTCCAATAAAAGCGAAATGGACTACCCCACAATCTCAAGATGATTGATGAAAACCAAACATTATTTGGATACAAGACAAATTTTATCTTCTAGATAAATTGTTATTTTCTTACATGCTCATTTGTAAAATAAGTGTTTAGTACTTCCATGAAAATGCTAGTGATCATAAAACTTCGTAAACGTTATCATGCTAGTTTGTTCATGATCTAAATGTATGCAGAATCCAGAGAGTTTACACGCATGTGTACCTAAACTTCTTGTTGAGAATAAAAGAGTGGCGAGTAAATCAAATTCAGCCAAATTACATGTAAACACTAATAATATAAATCAATCATATTACACTAATAACATGTAAACACTTTAAACAAATAATTCAGCCAAATTATGTTTACATTTATTCCCCAGAAAGTTGGGATAAGGCTGGAACAATGATGATGATGATGATGTTAACCTTCATTGTATCACTTATTCTTGTTATTTTTCATTCGAATGTTGAAAATGTGATATAACAATCAGATGTTACATGCTCATAATGGGAAACGTACAATAGAGTATTGCGAAAAATGAATTCAAATATCCCTAATACAGCTTCAGTGTCAAGGTCTAAACGAATGATGATAACCTCTATTGCATATCTTTATTCGTACTTTCAATCAATTGTTGTAGAATGTGATGTAACCATCATATGCATTTCATGTTTATAATGGAAAATATACAACAGAATATTGTGAAACATGGATTCATATATCCCAAATGGTGTTCAAGCATCAAGACTCGGAGGATGATAATGCTAACCTTTGGTGCATGTCTTTGCTCTTGTAATTTTTCATTTTATTTTTTGAAAGATGTGTTATAACCATCATACGCTTTTCATGCTAATGATGGAAAGTTCAAATTCGAATATTGTGAAACATGAATTTAAATAATGTTAAAGCATCAAATTCCATGTTTCTGTTGCCTTTAAGGTGCATAATGACTTATAGAAACCAATGCATGGATCTCTTTATCATGACCGTGTTTAACAGTCTAGGCAAGTCCTTATCTAATAATGTGTTCATGAATCAAACTGATTGGCTTAGGTTCTGTTGTTTTGCTCACGTGGAGTTACTTCCCCAAAGCAATGGCTGAGCCACAAGTTTATTTAAATTGCACCTGATGCCTGGTGGTGGCTAGTAGATTTTCTACTTAGGAATCTTGTAGTAGTTGGTGCTGAATAATTATTTCAACAATTGTAGTTGCTCATCCATATATGTTTTATCAACTACAACTATAGGTCATCTAAAGTTCAAAGCATGTATGTATCCACTTATATAATTAATAGATATTAACAAACCTTTTCTAGAGTTGCAGAGTTGTGTTTGCAAATCAACCTTGGTTTCAAAAGCCTGCAAACAGGAACCCGTAGGAATCACTAGAGTAAACCTGTCATGGCAGGCAATAGGCCAAGCTTCAATTGAAATTCATGACGGAAAGGCTCCGATTCATATGAATTAGCAGAGCAAATGTTCCGATTATATAGTAAAAAATAAAGTAGGAAATAAAGATTATAAGCAAACCATAGCTGTGAAGTTCACGTTCAAGTATAAACAATCGGCATTGAAGAAGTGATTATAATCTTGATGGATGTGTAGACAAAACCAATTTTGAGACCAACAGGTTGACCTAAGCATGGGATTAATGCCTATGAGAAAGAGATATATGGTATTTTGATTCATGGAGTTGTCTACGGTGATCCATTAAATCCATGCAGTTGCAGGGATCATGAATAGGTTGATTCTCATTACTTTGAGAAGGGTCTGGAATAGTGGATGGTGTAGATGGACCAGCATGCATATTTGATCCAGAGGTAGAAAGTATACATATTAAGTAAGTGGCCTCCTCAATCTATGTTATTAAAGTTTGACGAATTAGTTGAGCAGTTGCAGATTTGGAAGGATCCAGCAGTGACACAATACTGCATGCTCTTGCCATGCCAATTATTTCGATTCAATTTACTTTCTGGGAGAGGTTTAATGTGAAAAAGAGTAGAACAAAGGAAAAGGTATTCACCAAGATAGGAAGACTATTTGTATCCCTCTTATATCCAAAGTTTCTAAGAGGAGTGAGATGATAATGAAATATGCCAAGAAGACAAGTCAGACCCCCAATTCATCTAAGATGGAACACAAAACATCATTAGTTCAGCTTACAGGAGATGCATTGAAGAGAGATATCAAATCAACCAACCAAGAAAAGGTTTCTTTAACAAGTTCAAACACCCCAGATAGAAATTAAACTGCCACGTTCAGAACAAACTCACTGGAATGAACATCAAAAGTATGGAGAAATAATATATGAAAATCTAAATTGTTGACTGGATTACATTGCAGGATTTCTGCAAAATTTATTTTGAGGGCATCTAGTGTCAGCTTACATTGGGAATAGTGTCTCGGAGAGACAGAAGAAACAAAAAAAGATAAAAATTAAGGAACAATGGTTCTGTGCTTACAGAAGACTGCAGTATCTTACGTGGGACTAATGTGTTAAGTCATACGTCAATGCTACTATACTACCATGCTATATCTGGGCTTTGGGCCAGCAACAGAAAAATGGAAGTCATAGAGCAACAAAAAGTTCATTATTTTTCCACTAGCCAAAGCAAGTTGGCGTTAAGGAATTATCCAGGTAAGCAAAATTCAGACAAAATAGCAAAAAAAAAATTGGGAAAATTAAAAGAAAACAATTAATAAGATAGTAATTATGAAAAATATATTTCATATATTAGATAAATATTCGTGAATTTTTTTACAAGTCCTGAATAATTTGCTTTTAATTGGCGGAATTCGCTACTTTCTGAGAAAGTAGCGAATAATTCGTGAATTAATCAATTGACGGAAAAGTCACAATTTATTCATGATTGTTTGAAAAAACAGAGTTTTATTATTGTGCTGTCATCAAGCAAAAAAATAATATTGCAATATTCCAACATCCTGTTCGGTCAAGACAAACGAACTATCTTTTAATGGAATAAGTGGAGAAATATGTAGCAATCATGAACATTATCAAGAAAAGTGGAAAAAAAAATAAAAAATTTGGGACTTCTATCAATTTGGGCATATTGCATGCTTACGATCCAAGAAGCTTCTACTAAGTTTGATACTCTCACATCAGGTTTACCTATTCCTAAACCATAAGTAACTAGACCAAGAATCAAAGTGAAAGTGAGAAGCAGAAAGTGACATTATTAAAATGGGCAGTCATACAGTAGGTTTTGCCTTACATGAGATATGCGTGGAGAACTAGGCGCTATGGGTTCCAATCCAATGTACTTACTTAGGGTCTACACCCTAGCTCTAGACTCAAGTCTATCCCATCATGTACCACATACAAAAACCTCTTTGACTACTAAATGGGGTTTAATGGAAGTGAGCATCACACCCTGTACATAGCTTCCTTGGAACTGTCTTAAACACTTACAGTTCTAAAATAGCTTACTTTCTACAATTTCTTAACACTTTTTGTCTTGCGCAACCAACAGATAAACACTTACAAGCTCTCATATTCAACCCATACTTCTTTCTAAATCCTAGTTACACAAATGGACATGCATGGCTATTCTTAACAAAACTTTGAAGTAACCTTGCTTCTTCAAATGATGGTTGTAATCAACCATCACAAATAACTATGTCAAAAGTGCATTATGACAAAAATGATCCAAACAAGGCTTTTGAAAGTTTCAGTTTCACAGATAGCAATCAATTGAATCAAGTTCCTTAGTACCCAAAGTCTATCCAATTGCTCCTACTAATTCTATTGTGTAATAGAACAAGGGAAAATCCTATAGTACAAAATTAAAAACACAAAATGGTGAAGACACAAAACAAATGGAACCTTGTAACCATCTATGAGACCATTGCAAACACAAATACACAAGCACAACAAACATGACTGACGGATAATAATAGATAAACACAATGATAACCTGCGACATGGAAACCATCTGAACAGATGCACTTTATCAATACAAAGGGTTGCATTATGTGACCTGCCACAGGAATCACTAAAAGGTGAACCTTGAGACTAAAAAGTAAATGTAGAAACTTCTAAAATCCTAAGTCAAGCTCTATTCAAAAGTAGATTTTTTCAATGAAACACCATAACTATTAATTTGTGGTCATTCTTCCCAAATTTTCAAAGATAATAAAATCCAGAGGACTAATCTTGCAAGGTTACAATACCCGTACCTATTCAAGTAATTGGAAGACTCATAATATAGGGGTTATATTAGAAATTGTGTGCCATCCCCAACTAAAATAAGAACAGTTCAAAAATAAAAGGTCAACAATGTTTTATAAAATCACTGCAATGTGCATGGTACAATGTTTTATAAAATCACTGCAATGTGCATGGTGAAATGGATTGATGGAGGACCTAATTTGAATAACTACTAAACGATACTTACACGCATAGATTGTTCAGACTTCAAAGTACCGGAATGTGCTTGGTATTAAGCAGAATTTTTCTCTATAAAAATGAAAGAAAAGAAAATTTTGGGCCAATAGTCTAAATCCAAATTAACATTCTAAATTGGAATTCCATTTCCTTTCAAACAATAACCTTTTTTGTAACTCATATGAAGACTCGTGTATGTAAAGCTTTTACTAGATAAGTTGCACAAGTAGGGTGGTCTCTTGTGCAGCACGGATATTTTATAAACAATATCCGATGGTGTTTTTTGTTCCCTGGCATTGTACTCCTTGAGATTAAAATGGTTTCTCAGAGATGTTAATTATCGATTCTTAACTAAAAGATGTGTTTTATTTGTTCTCCTGGAGTAACTGCCCATATTTCAAAAATTAAATAATGTCACTTGCTACCTACATTACACTACAAAGTTGGTTCAAAAAGTCGACAATCTGTGGCTACCAAGTCATTCATATACGTATTATTGCTAAACATGAAACATAGACATTCTACATGAGCCGATGGATGAATGACAAAGGCAGTGTGCACCCACCATCACGAGCGGTGCTCAATCTACATATAGATTGGTTTTGGAGCTTGAACTTGATGAAGCTAGATCAATGCTGCTAAACATGTATCATCACTTTGAGAGTAGAATGTGAAGATGAGGAAAAGTAAAGATTCCATGCCAAAAGAAGTCCAAATCCTGTCATTTTGCTTCCAATGTAATTTTTTTGCAGCATTCAAAGTCATGAGCTAATACCCTTTCATTCGATTTGCAGAAGAGTGAACAGAAGTCCCAAAAAAAAAGACAGGTTAGGTCATGATGGCTCCACAATGTTTCAACACAATTCCATTATAAGATAGTTCGTTTGTCTTGACCGATAAGTAGTGCTAGAAAGTTGCAAGTTAAAGTATTCACCAAAGAAATGTGTGTAGAAGTAACATAGGAAGTACGGTTATTTCTCCAATTCACAAGTTATGAACTATAGATTACCGCAAGGAAGAATACTCTTAACAGCAGTGAGTCTCAACCCTGAAAATTGCACTGGGGATTGTTCCGTTCCAGTGGGATGCAAGATGTTAATGGAAATGTTTGCATGAATATGTGTACGTTAGAAATGGAAGGGGAGCTGAATTCAGCATGTGCATACCAAGTCGATCTTACAAGGTCTTTTACATGTAGAGGATGACCATGAACTGCTTTTCCTTGGAATTCCAAATCAATGTCTCCAGAGCCTATTTACAAGCATTCATACCCTTACCAATATGGAAGTGTATTTGGTGACCAACCTATATATATATATATAAGAAAAATATTTCCTGGTAGCCGGGGGGAGTGGGGACATTGATTCTTATCTCCAGGTATCTCTTTTAAAATATTGTGAGGAGCTTGAGAAGAAAACGAGGCAGTGAGATGTCTCGCATTTCCAGTATTCATGGAACTTGTTTCCTCGATTTAGGAAAAAAAAACAACTTCTTGTTTCAGGGAATCCCTTCTGGAACTAACTTTCCTGTTTGAGAATAAAAGGAGGCAATGAGGTGTTTCAGGAGGGGAGCAAGGAGCTAAAAACAAAGCTAGAACTGTGATGGCTGTAAGTTTCATTCCAAAGGCAGCATTAAAAGCTTTCTAGCAGGCTTTTAGTTTTGTTTCATTTTTTATTTCCCTGTCTATTAGCTGCGCATAAAGGGCCTGACACAAGAGACTTCGAGAAGAAATTCGGACCAAAGGTCAGCAGAACCATGAAACATTATACTCTCTTCCTTATTGCTCTGTGCTTATAAAGCTCTGCAAACATTCTGATATTCTGATTGCACAAGTTGGGTACCAAAGGCGTGATCACTATCATCTTAACATTCCAATTTAGATTCTCGTCATTTTTTTTATCAGTAATTTAGATTCTCATCATTGACAATGATACATCCATGGCAAGTAGCAAGCAGTTATGTTCAACTTTTTTACATCAGACCATCATGTAGTTGGAGTTATCCCAGTCAATGCATTTACCTCAAGAGGCTAAAATCAAGGTGCCCAAATTATGAAACAGTCGGAAATCTCTCAACAACAAAAAACCTGCACCTATTGTTTTAGTTTTTTAATTTCTTTTTTCTTTCAAATAGACGGGAAGCTGCATCAGATCTATCCATAGAAAATCCATCATCTGCTACATATGATTTTTTTCAAGTTGTTATCTCTTAATTCTTACTTCTTCCTTTAATGAAATATTCTCCTAAATTCTACACAATCTTCGCCACAAGTTGTCCAAGAACTGGATAACTCCAACTAGTTACTACAGATTTCAAGTACATCATTGCTTCAACAAGGATCCTATTTGCCTCTTGAAATTTAATTTTGGAGTAAAGTATATTACAGTGCAGTTCACAAGTTTTCCCAAAATTCAATGCTCTACTAATTGAGGTCTTATTACCTTCAACTCACTAATGTAATCCTAGCCTGCTTTCGTACAAAGCTAAACTAGTTTTCAACTGATGCCTGTTGTCGTCAACGCCTCCCGAGGTGAGGCGTCGCCTCCAAGTGATGACTAGCCAGTAGGGGCTCCAGAGGCGAGGTGTCACCTACGCAATGCCTAGGCGACCAATTTTTTATATAAAAATAAATGTTTATATACAATTGAAAAATAAATATTAAATAACTGGAAATAATCTTTTATGAAAAAATTACTGAGAAAATAATAGCTACGTAAAATACACATGTTTGGTTAACATGCTGGAAATATGTTAGCCAGACATCCCGACAAGTGATGAAAACATAAAAATAAAAAATAATTGAATTTTGTAAATATCGTTTTACCAATTTTAATCAGTATAACAGAATCTCGATAACTTCTAATTGATTATGTTCATCAGTAACCAAATATGACTATCCAGGCCATAGTCGATTTTACTGATTAGAATCATTAAAAAAAACAACTAAGCCAAAAGGCCCCTTACTGTTGGTGCCCAAAAATGCAAAACCAGAGAGAGAGAGAGAAAGAGAGAACCAGATACAAAGAACCAAGTTCCCAAATTCATCTTTCTTTGCTGATGACAACGTTTTATTACCACCTAATATTTAAGTAAATTTTGTCCTATTTATTTGTCCATTAATTTTTATTATTATTTTTGCAAATAATTTTGACTTCATGGGTCTCAGAGACCACCTTTGCCAGTAGCACTTTAGTGCCCAGGCAACGCTGCCTAGGAACCACTAAGAGATCACGTCTCAAAAAGCGCCTGCCTTGACTCCGATGCAAGGGCTAGGAGTCCCGGCCAGGCACAGCAGTCAAGTTTCTTATACAAATTTGACCACTCTGCTGAAGCCACATCTGGCTGCTATTTAAATAAATGATGGCATATGTAATTCCTGCATCATACTATTTAACTATTTGCTGTCCATTTGATTCAAATACAAGGTTTGATTATCAGCGGACATTTGCAAGCTAAGCTATCTCTGTTCTCCTACAACAATCAATAGTGCAATCAAAATGCAATCCTCAAGACAATTCATAACCCTAAACTGACCAGTATTCTAACAGCAGTGCAGAACTTTTAAATCTGAAGAGCATTCCAGTAATGGTTTGCATTTACCAATTTTTTTCAGTATATATGACAAACTAGAGAGATCTCCATTCATTCCTCCAAACCTGTAATAGACAAGAATCAACATACTTGAATAGGACATTAATCTAGACATACGCATTTAACAACTTTGTTCCAAAATAATAGTTCTTTAAAATCAGTACAATTAGTGGCAGCTGAAGACTGTCCAACAAGTACAAATGAACCAAAAGAGGTCTTGATCTTTTAAAAAAAAACCCGTTTTAAACTCCAAGACTGCAACATCATTCCATTAAGTTTTCAGCACTTCTGGTTATTCTCACCCTCAGTAGGAACAATGTAGAGCAGGGAATCTGCCAAACATCCTACATTCTGCATTCATAGGACGGGAAATATAGTTTTGGTTTATATTGCTAATTTGCCTTCTCTACAAAGAACTTCTCAAAAAAATGTAAATCCACTTAGTAGAGTTGCAACAACAGAGATGGAATTCCTTAAACCAAGCAATGATCCTAAACTGGCTAATAAATTAGCAGCAAGACAAATCCTTTCTACATATAATAGCCCATTCCAGCAGGGTTCGTGGTTACCAAAATTCTGCAGCTAGTATACCAAAGTAAAGATCATCTATAGTTTTATCAATCTTGCTATAGGGCATTCATTCATGTACTGTTACAAACGGATTTACATTAACTTGGTTTCCATGCTAAACATTTGCTAAAGTTAAAAAATACAGTTGGCAGAAACTAGAAAGTCCAACGATTGCTACTGAACTTCAGGTCGGTTCTTGAGGAAATTCAGTTGCTAAGTCCTGCTCATTGGGGAGTCAATGTCAGTGTCGTAATGGGTCATCTAAACAAACCCAATACAACTTTATTATCTAGCTAATAAAAAAAAATACTTTAGTACGTCTTAAGACTCTTCGTGTCTATTGTCTTTTATGTAACTCAGGGAATTAATGTCCTTTCATTCTATTAGTAATATAAAAGAAGATCTAAAGGGATGGAAACATAATTCTAGACCCAATTTCCTCCTCTCTTTCTTTCATTGACAAACCTTAGTTTACTATTCCTAGTTTTCTGCTTCTTGGTATCAGCATCGTTACCAAGTCGGGGTTCAGGAATTATTCATCTAAGGAAAAGTTCAGAAAAATTCGAAAATAAATCGGGACAATATCGAGCAAGATATCAAAAAATATAAAATAAGATTACTAATTATGAAAATTATAAACAAAAATATTTCATATATTAGATATTTCTTTAAGACTTTTCAAAAAGTCGTGAATAATTTGTGTTTAATTCACAAAATTTTGTATTCTTTGAAAACTTCACTATTTTTTCCAAAATCGTGAATTAATCGTTCATCGAAAAAGTCGAGTACTATTCGGGAATTTAAAAAAAAAATCGGAGAACTTTGTAACTAACTAACTATGGGTATCAGAGCAAGAAGACAAAGCCTGCTTTTTTTTTCTTTTTTCTAGTAGTGTTCGTGAACAATATTCATGAATAGGCCCGCAAATAATATTTTTTGAAAAAAGTTAATTTTTTAAAAAGAATTGTATTTTTGAAATTTGTGATATTTTTTCTGGAAGTTTTTGAGTGGAAATTCATTCAGTTGTTTGATTTAGGGAAAGAATTAGTTTTGAATCAAACAATTCAAAGAAATTGTTTTTATTTTGATCGGTAATCCAAGCATAATATAAATCATAAAATAGTAGCAACAATACAAAAGAAAAGGAAACAAAGAAAACATGGCTCACGAGGACATGAACTGAAACACAACAGCCACAAAATGAGAACACACACAAAATAACCCCTGACTACCGATGAGCGGCCCCTGCAACAAAATCAGACTAATAATATATCCACATCCACCCCTGCCTGCCTCGCAATGCACCAATCCACCACCATCGATCGTGTCCGAGAGCAAATACATTGAATGGAGGATGAAGAATTCTCGAAAATTCTCCTGTTCCTCTCCTTCCAAATGGACCAAGCTATAGCACCCGGTAAAACCGACCAAATAGCCATCCTTGAATCAGATTCACCTAACGCCTCCCAACAGGATAAGAAGTTGAGAAGGGAAGAGGGAAAGACCCAAGCCATGCCCACTTGACACAGAAAGAAACTCCAAATCTCGTTTGCTACAGAACAATGCAAGAGTAAATGATCAACTGACTCCTCCTCTTGGAAGCACATAAAACAACGATTCGTCATCCTTCACCCTCTAGATTTCAAGTGATCACTGGTAAGGATCTTATTCAAAGCCGTATTCAATAGAAAGAAAGATACTTTTGATGGAATGCCTTGATTCCACAGAGGCTTATGAGGAAAAAAGTCAAAAAAGTTAGGCCTAAGAAACTGAACGAGGGATCTCACAGAAAACCGACCCTTGTTGCCTATAGACCACACTTTGCCAATGAATGTATTGATGATAGACCACAAAGGGGCGATGAATATCAAAGATTTGAGGCCTATAAGTTTAATGAGTAGCGTTTACAAAATCCTTTCCAAAGTGCTAGCCAGTCATCTCAGGAGAGTGATGAGTTATATCATCTCCCCTCAACAAGGAGCTTTTGTGGGTGTCGCCAGATTCTTGATGGCATACTCATAGCCAATGAATGTACTTATGATAGGATCAGATCCTCGATCCCGGGCTTACTGTGCAAAGTGAACATGGAGAAAGCCTACGATCATGTCAACTGGTCATTTTTGGGGTATGTTCTGAGACGAATGGGTTTCAGTCCGAAGTGATGTCATTGGATGAAGTTGTGCATCTCCTCAGTGACTTTCTCTATCCTCATCAATGGTAGCCCGACAGGTTTCTTCCAAAGCACTAGAGGCTTGAGGCAAGGGGATCCCTTCTCTCCTTTCCTTTTCATCATTGTATCAGAAGCTTTGAGTAGAATGTTGTCCCGAGCTGATAGGCCGGTGTTCCAAGGTTTTTCCTTGGGCCACGAGGATATGCGCATTTCTCATCTCCAATTTGCAGACGATACCCTCATTTTTTGTAGAGCATCTAGTCAGGATCTTCTCTCGATTAGGAGCCTTCTTCTTTGCTTTGAAGCGGTGTCAAGGTTGCGTGTTAATTTGTCCAAGTCTGAAATAATAGGGGTCGGGGAGGTGGTGGGAGTGACATCTCTGGCGGATGCTGTGGGTTGTAGGGTAGGGTCACTCCCATCGCCGTACTTGGGAATGCCTCTAGGTGCTAGTTTTAAATCCAAGGCCATTTGGGCTCCAATCTTGGATAGATTCTCAAAACGACTGTCTAGGTGGCAATCATCCTTTTTATCCAAAGGGGGGAAGTTAACACTGATTCAGAGCACTTTGAGCAGTCTGCCCACCTATTTCATGTCAACATTCGTCATCCCTTGATCAGTAGCTCTGATTCTTGAAAGAATGCGTAGAGAATTTCTTTGGCATGGAAAAGGAAGGCAGTTCAAATACCATCTAGTCGAGTAGGCTCATATTTGTCGTCCTAAGAGTGAGGGGGGTTTAAATCTGAAGCCGTTGTCGCTAGTAAACAAAGCTCTACTGGGGAAATGGATTTGATGTTTCGGGGAGGAAAGAGAGTTTGTGGCGGGCGGTGATAGTAGCCAAATACGGGGCCCTTTCGTGTTGGATCCCGAAGGAGGTCAAGAGGGCACATGGGGTGGGTTTGTGGAAGGGCATTATGTCAGTTGCACAATTAGTTACTCCATTCTTTGACTTTAGAGTAGGGGGTGCCGAGGTCAGGTTCTGGAGAGATATTTGGTGCGGCACCACAAGACTACTGGACGATTTTGCCATCATATTCCGAATAGCCATTGATAGGGATGCATTGGTAGGGGAGTACATTGATAGGGGCAGTGAGAGGGATGCCTGGTGTCCTAGACTAAGAAGAGGGCTGAATGGCTGGGAAGTCATCGAGTTTAGTAGCCTCTTAGAACGGCTGGGTTCAAAGAAATTGTTAGGGGTTGTATGCTGCTATTGGTTGATAAAAGTTGATATTTTCTCAAGTTCACATTCTGAATTTTCTGTTTTTTTGGTATGATTGGGCTATGCTACTTGATTGTATGAAGTTGAAAAGCCTGGTGAAAGGTTGTGAAGTGTGTGGGTTGTTGGTTTGTATAAAATTATAAATCACTTGTTTATTTTTTATTTGTTTGATAGTTTAATCCCTTAAGTAAGATGTATGTCCGGGATTAGTGGTATAGAGGGCAATTCATATAACACAAGCCTTCATAGTGCCTCATCCACTGGCATTGCCTCCTCTAGGAAGTCCACTGTTATGCTACCTCGTCTTCAGCAATCCTCTAAGGACACCCTTCTAGTATCTAGAGAGGAACTTGAGCTCTTCCGTCAGTTACTTTCTCAAATGGAGGAATCTATATAATCCTCCACTTCCTTTGGTTAGATAGGTACTAATGCATTTGTCCATCATGTATCTTCATTAACCTTACCTGAGATTCTTTGGATCATCGATTCAGGAGTCTCAGATCATATGTATGGTATGTCCTCACTTTTATCGCCATACAACTCTTGCCTAGTCCTTTGAGAGTGAAAATAGAAAATGGTTCATTTTCCTCCATATTTAGGAAAGGAAACACCAATGTCACCTCTCTCATTATCCTTAGTATTATTACATATTTTTGGTTTTTCTGCTAACCTACTTTTTTTAGCAGTTTAACTAAGCATATGCGTTGTGGTGTAACTTTTTTTTACATCCCAGTATGTATTTCAGGATTTGATGACACAATGATAGATTTGGAGTGGACGTGAAGTGGATGGACTCTACAACTTCGTCATGCTCCTCCTATCTCCAGTGTTTTTCAATCTCATTGTTTTATTAATAAAGACCAAATTTTTCTCAGGCGGCGTCGATTAGCTCACTTGTCATTTTAGTCCTTAAAAATTTTGTTTTCTCATTTGTTTGAGTCTGTCAATTTAGAGTGTGAAACTTATGAACTGCCAAAACATGGTCATATTTCATTTTCTCCTATTAATAAAAGAAATTCATTTCCGTTTGAAATAGTGCATGCAGACATATGGAGACCCTCTCCTACTCTATCCTTGTTTGGATATCAATATTCTATTTCATTTATTAATAGTATTCCCGTTGCATTTGTACCTGTTAAAAACTTGAGATGAGGTGTCCAATACCATTCGCACCTTCCATAACATGATCAAAACTCAATTTGACAAGAATGTTAAGATATTCTGCCCTCGTCATGGTCGTTGATACCTTGAGGGATTACTCAAAACCATGCTTTAAAACATTGACACGTTTCATAATGTTTTTTACGAAACACTTTCATTTCCTTGGATACTAACACGAAATCTACTTGCGCCGTCAAAATCACAGTATTTCCCGACACATTTCCTAATGTTTCCTACGAAACCCTTCCTTTCAATGGGCACTGACATAAAACCTACTTGCATGGTTTACGAAATCGACACATTTTGGTCAACTTTGCTGAAAATGTGTCGACTTTGGTGGCAATCGGAACAAAACTCCTATGTAGTATAAATAATACGTGACTTCCTGACACATTTCGTAGAGTTTCGGTTAACTTCCATTTGATTTCGTTTCATGTCGCTCTAAATCATATGTATGTACTATCTAGTTATAAAAAAAATTACTGACTGGAGTCCACCAACACAGCCTCAATAATTGTGCCTATAAAAATAAAGGCAGGAAGTAACTTTTTTAAGTAAAAACTTGAAATATCGCATAAAAAAAGTAGATTCATATAGTTAAGGGTGTCAACGTAAATAGATATTATCCATATCTAGTTTAAATCGAAATTCGTTTGCTCGGATATTTATTCAAATAGGAATTTGGCTGAGCGAATTCAGATAGCACTTCTTTTTATCGGTAAGCAATTCGAATAGTACTTTTACAATCCATTTCTAATCAGATACGAATTCAAATACCAATGTCTGATTCGATAAAATCAGACCAATTATATCATATATGACTATATGTATACATAATATATTGCAATTCATAAGACTAAAATATCCTTATAAATTTGTTTTTTAAATAATTCTAAGACATATTAAACGTTATTTTTAATATAAAGAATAATAAAATAGTAATTTATCCTTTTAAAAAAATTTATATGTTTTTTACATTTATTGGCATTTTCTTTCTTTTAAATTTTTATTAAAATAATCAGATAATTTGGATATTATCCGAACCCGAATATTATCGAAGTCGAATACAAATACTATTTCACTGTCCATCAGATATTTAATTAAATTTGGATAGCCAAGTATGTAATCGGATACAATTTGGATATACCACTATCCGCTTAGATTTCGCTCCGTTTAGTGCTCTACCTATAGTACAACGGAGCATGTGAAGTTTTGAAGGGAAAGTTTCTCTTTTAAATTTTTAATTTTAAAATATGAGAGGAGATCCATTATAAATCTCCATCCAGATTATTAAAATATTAAGATTTTGGAAAAAAATCCGAGAGAGAATAGAAGAAGATTTAAGGGAGAATATCACTTATCCGTGGAGTTCGTTTTGAGAAGAAGTTATGAAAGTTTCCTCTAAGAACAATGTGCATCTTTAAAGATCTGGTTTCCAGGCTAACATTTGCTAAAGTTCAAAATACAGTTGGCGGAAACTAGACAGCCCGACGATTGCTACCAAACTTCAGGTCGGTTATTGATGAAACTCAGTTGCTAAGACCTGCTCATCGGGGTCAATGTCAGTGTCGTAATGGGTCATCTAAATAGGCCCATTACAGATTTATTATCTAGTTACTTTATTATGTATGTCTATTGCCTTTTATATAACTAAGGGCATTTATGTGCTTTCATTCTATTTGTAATATAAAAGAAGAACTAAAAGTATGGAGACATTAATTTCATGCCCTATTCTTATTCCTTCTTCCGCTTCTCCTCTCTTCCACAAACCCTAGTTTACTATTCTTACTTTTCTATTGTGAGGAAATCAGCCAAGGTTGTACAGTTTATGTTCATAGATTTTGGCAATGAAATTGCCTTTCTCAGTTTCTCTGCACGGAGAATTCAGACAATCAAATACTAGACACCCCAACAATTGCTACCGAACTTACGGTCGGTTCTTGAAGAAACTCAGTTGCTAAGTCCTGCTCAATGGGGTCATTGTCAGGAAATCAGCCAAGGTCGTACAGTTCATTTTTATAGATTTTGGGGATGTGATTGTCTTTCTCTACACAGAGAATTCAGGAAATCAAATGCTATTTTGGGTATATTAAAAGTACTTGTTTTATATCAAAACCTCCTTCAGTGAGTACTTCATTCGTCTCCCTGTTCACTCACAAGAGTTTCTTGACTGTCCAGCAGTTTGTCTCTACAGAAGAGAGGGGGGGTTTGACACTTGACAGTTGCTAGTTCTCCTTGGATCATTCCAACCTATGAGCCACCACCATGAGCTCTTAGTTCTAATCCTAAGAACCACAGCTTCTTATTAGCTTCTCTACTCAACTATCTGTTAACCTACGTGTTAACCCCACGTAGGTTAGTGTAAGAGGTTAATCTTCAGACATCCTTGCTTCTGATTATTCTTTAGCACCTCAGATATATCAAATATCATCAGAAAATTGTGCAAGTCAAATCACAACCCAATTTGAACAACATACTCTTATTCTTGAAAGAAAATATATACATGCAAGAATGAAAGTATGACAGAACTTAGAAAAGGCACAGATCACCTTGTCCGCGAGGAAAATTATCAGGAGTTTGGACTTTAGTTTAATGACAAGGCAATTGGTTTGAATAGTACATGATACATAGCATCCAAATGAATTTACGAAAAAGACCAGGAATTAACGGATGAAATATGAGGATAAGAAAGACATTGAATCTAGCTCTATAGAGTTTTCAGTGATGCTTCATATCCCACCCCTCGAACCCAAGATCCAACTCTGGTGACGACAGTCGAAACTTTGTTGTGCTATTGCATCCTTCGTCACTCCTGTCCACGCTACCTAGGGCATTTGGCTGAGATAAGACGACATCGGATGGGAGGAGAAGACCACCACCTGCTGTCTTTTACTCTTCTGAGCACATAGAAATTTGATGCCTCGCCTTTGTATGAATGGTAGGCCTTTAGGGGACCAAAATTAATCTTTTCTTATTTAGAGTCTGATTGCAATAAAGAGCTCGGACCCAATGTAGTCAAAGTGTTCAGGCAACACTTGATGTGATGCCTAGGCAATCAAAATTTACTTTTTACTGTGAAGATTATAAAATTGCTGAATGCCTACCTAACACATTATTTAGGAGATAGAGGTCCTGGCCAGGCAAAGCGGGGTGGCCTACGCATTGCCCATACGACATTTTGACTACATTGCTTTGATCGACGGAGCAGGGTTGTGTGTGCGAAACGGTCCCTTTGTGCCGGTTGTACAAATTTGGTTGAAGGTAGAAGGCAACCATTGATTGCACGAGAGGGCAATAAGTCCTATTATCCCCAATGATGATGGGCAATAAATTAAACAAATCCCCCTAACCTAAGTGGTGTTTTGGGCCTCAAAAAGGTTTTCCCTCTCCTTTTGATATTTATGGCATTAGTTTTGTTTTAGACTGGGATCAAAGGCAAGATGAAAGAGTTCCTTGTGTTTGATGAGCGGCCCAAAGGGGTTCTAACATTGATATAGCTCATGTTGGTTCACCTGTAATCCAACACGTCGTCGAGAGCCTGAGTCTTTCTCACCAAACTCCTGACAAGCTACTTTTGCAGTGATCCTGGACCTCAAAACATTCCCCTCATGTACGGACTCTAGTGAAATCACTAGTTTGTCTGTTTCGTCTGGTTGGCCTCTGCTTTCTCCTCTTTTGTCATCGTCTGCAAGGCACTCTACGGAAATCAACCCACCTATTGATTGGATCAGTATTTTTTCAATTTCAAATTCAAATTCGAACTCTGCTGGAGAATCAATCTCTAAACCACCCAGATTGGCTTTTACACAATTACTGTGTTGGGTAATCAGTACAAAGTTAATTATGTGAACTAATTGGCGGTGGTCGGAGTTAGACAAACCCTCTTTTGGAAGAACTGAAACTGTGACCAAGTATTTCTTTAACACGTCTGGTACAATAAGCAGTCTAAGAATCCTTGCTAAGCTCGTCTCCTTCACCCGATAGATTAGAAAGCAATATGGTGCATTGATTGACCTCCTCTACGCCCCGCGAGCCCTGATCCTTTCAAAGACACCTAAATTCCATGGAGACTCGGTCATGGAGACTAGGCCAAATTTTGGAACTTCCTAGGGGAAAGATGAGAAGCGTGGCCACCAACAATTTGCTATTACGGTGCCTCCTACTTGAAGTGGCAAAGGGTGAAATTGTTGGAGCCAAATGGCGGTTGCCTCCTCCCTATCAAAAAAACAGTCATTTGAGTTCATCAATAGGAGTGATTGAAACACGGTCATCGAATGGCAATAGTCGATTCAACTGATCTTCCTTAAATTTCCAATCCCTGGAGCACCCGGAGAAGATACATGGCTTTGCTCTAAAACTTATAATGGTTTAAAGGAGAGGGGCCTGACTCCGAGTTCAACTAATCTTTCCTTAAATTTCATGTTTCTCCATATGCACCATTGGTTGTTGATAATATTGATCTTCCAATTACTGACTGTAAATATGTATATGCATGTACACATCACCCCAACCTCTTTGCCATTTGTTTCTTGGCCTTCTAAAATTTTAGATGTTCTTGCTAAACCCAAGTGCAATGAAGCACTGTGCAAGGAGATAAGGGCCTTAGAAATAAAATAGTGCATGAGAATTGGTGATCATTCCTAGATGGAAACAATGGGGTGAAAATAACCATTCTATAGTGAGGTACAAGGCCAATGGATCAGTGAAAAGGTACAAGACAAGACTTGTAGCTAAAGGCTTCAGGCAGACCTATGGAACTAATTACGAACTAATTACCAAGAGACATTTGCACCAATTGCTAAGATGAATTCCAAAGTACTACAATCCTTGGCAGTTAACTTCTCATGACAACTAAATCCATAGTTACCAGAGCGAGAAGCGAAAACGAGAAACAAAGCGAAAGCGAGAAGCGGGAAGCAAGACTCAAAAAAACCTTAGGAAACGGGAAGCGAGAAATGAGATATAGGCTCCTCATTCCCATTATGTTATTTATAAGTAGTTCTACCTTTGATTTTATCTTACATGAGATTTTTGTGGAAAAGTAGGTGCCTTAGGTTTCAAACCGACAATACTTGCTTAGAGTCTACACCCTAGGCTATAGATTGTGGTCTACCAAATCACTTCACACATACACTCTTTGACTACTAGATGAAACGTGATGGAAGCGAGCTTCCTAGGAAGCGAGTCTGTCCGAGGAAGCGAGTTTGGGAAACGAGCTTCCCACCCTATACATAGCTTCCTGGCAACTATGACTAAATCAGTTGAATGAAAAGAATGCATTTCTTCACGGTGACTTGCTTGAGGTGTATATGATGACTTACAATTTAATAGTGGTGAAGGAAAGTCGTGCAAGTTAAAGAAGGCTTTGTTTGGACTGAAACAATCTCCAAAATATTGTACTGAAAGGTTCAGTTGAGTAATGACGATAATTGGGCATAAAAAAACTCAAACATATCACAATGATGCCATACGATAATTGGGGGCATGAAAAGATGCTTTGACTACATACGATGATGCCATAGTGATTACGGTCCAGAAGAAGAACAAAGCTTAAAGGAGTATCTAGGCAAGGAATTTGAAATATAAGATCTTGACCTACTGAAGAAGTTTCTTAGAATCGAGGTAGCTCGATCAAGAAAATGGACTTTTACCTCACAACAAAAATATGTTCTTAACCTTTTAAGAGAAACAGAAAAACTTGGAGCCATACCAACGGATACACCTACAGAGCAAATCGACTCAATGAGGAAGATAAGAGTCCACTTATTGACGTTAGAAGTTTCAGAGGTTGGTTGGACACCTAATCTACCTTTACCTCACTCGTCCGAATATCACTTATACAGTGAGTGTGATCAGTCAATTCATGCAATCACGGAGGATACCACATCTATAGGCAATTCACAGAGTTGTTAGGGATATCAAGTCATCACCCGGTAGAGGTATCTTGTTCACAGACATGGACATGTGAGGATAGAGGCATTTACAAATGTGAAATGGGTTGGTTCTGTTATTGATCGAAGGTCCACCTCTAGTTACTGTACTTTTTGTTGGAGGCAATCTTGCAACTTAGATGAGTGAAAAACAAAAGGTAGTTGCAAGATGCATTGCAGAAGCCAAATTCAGATCCAGAGCACAAAGTATCTGTAGACTACTGTTGTTTGTACGAATTGGGTTTTTTTCTTCAGGACCTATCAGCTTATATTCTGAAAACAAAGCTGCAATCAAGTTTAACATGACTGGACGGAACATATTGAAGTGAATTAATACTTTATATAGGAAAAGTTTAGATCAAGTCAGATTTGTAATCATTTTGTAGAGACAAAAGAGCAATTGGAAAATGTCTTAACTAAAGGAGTTAGCAAAGTCTGCCTACATCAAATCTTGAACAAGTTGGGCATGCCAGGTATTTATTTACTAACTTGAGGGGGAGTATTATCGCGGATATGGTAGTCATTATGTCTTCTTTGGCAATATGCCACTTTATCAGTGATATTTATGTCCCTCACTATTCAATAAATAAAAGGTTTCTAGGGAACGTAGAACCACTATAAATTGCCCCTATTGTCCATTATCTTCTCTTCTTCTACCTTCATTATAATCTTCATATATTTCATCTCTAAAGTTGCATTCCATATATTTGACTTTTTTTCTAGTTTATTTTAATCCTTATTATAGTTTTGCATTCATCCCATCTTTAGTCTCGTCAACAACTTTAGTCTCGTCAACAAATACCACATCATTTGCAAATAACCAATGCCATGTCATCTGTAAATAACATAAATAAAAGGACCTCCACTAGAATATACAGACATACATATATGTATATAACACACACACACACATTACACATGCACACACACACATATATATGTTAGAATTACTGCAGCCAAAAGTATTTTAACATATGATTTATTAGCTTGTATTGCTGCCTTGAGTTTTTAGGTTACTAAGCATTTAAACTTCTAGTTGTGATCATTAATCACCAACTTCTGAGACATCAGGACTTTAAGAGATTACTTCAAAGGCTATTATAGTTGATCTTATTTCTATTTAGTTACGTTCATGAAATTACATAGAATTAAAGGCTTTTTTTCATTTTGATTTAGTCATCTTGGTCAAGAGTATCTTATGGTATGTTGCAAAAAATTAATTTGTGCCTTTGTACATGCTAGTTTTGGCAAAGGGAGGCAGCAAGCTTGAGGCAACAACTGCAGAACTTGCAGGAAAACCATCGGTACAATCTTTTGCTCCTAACTTGAAATTACTAGATCTAAATAAATAAGTGGCTACTTCACAGCATGCTTATAAGCAGGGTTTACATTGATGGTACCAGATAATGTTTTGGACCTTCAAAAATGTGATGTCTTAGAAACAATCGATATAAAAGGGAAATATTGTATAAATTTTGGTAAAATAATTTATTAAGGAAACACTAGAAAACATACCGTGATATTCATGAAAATGATAAACAAGCATGAAAACATACTGACAACTAATTATACTACTATAAAGAAGCATTTTGAATTTAAATTATTAAAACCAAAAGAAACAAGTTAAATAACGCACATGCTGGATGACACACATAATCGATAAGAAAGAAGACAACGGTGCATTTATCAACAATCATACAATTTTGTCAATAAATACAGTATAGATATCAGTGAAGAAAAAGATGAAACTAATAGTTAATAACTCATCTCCCCTATTTGTTTCTTGGTACCAATCCATGAGCCTCTGATCAGATGAATCTCCTGTGTCTCAAAAGGTTAGACTAACAGCTTTCCACGCTTCTTTATTTGCTTATTGGAGTTGGAGAGATAGGTCTGATTGCCTTCTCATGCCTTGAATTATACCAATCTAAATGGGGGCACGCATGTATAGATAGTAGTTGATAGTGGGCCTTCGCATACCTTTTTAATTGAGGGCTCCACCCACTCAGATTTGTGGGCCTACCAACGTGAACACTTATGATACTTGGCGTGAAAGTGAACAACTTTCTAATGGATGATAATAGATGCGAAGCATAATTTTTCATTAACAAGTTGAGGTTGATCGTTCTTGCACCGAAAGAGCCATTCCAGATGAACATCATTTTCATTTCGAGTTGTACCAATAAATTGAGATCTTTCACAAGAAAAAGAGGAGGTAATAGGGGGGGAAGAGATCTTATGAGTACTGGCTAAATAGGAAATTATAAATACACTATAATGACTTTTTAAAAAAAAATACATACATATATATATATATATATATATATATATCAATATTTTGAGAGATATAGAGATATAATTATCATAGTCAAGTGCCATAAGTTTAGAGGCTTAACAAACTTGGCGGAGAATATTTTTGCCTGAAGCATATAGGGTGTGTTCGTTTGGCGATAAAGTGGGTGAAAGAAAAGAAAAGAAAGAGAAAAGAAAAGAAACTAAAATTTTCCTTCAAAGCAACCATCAAAAGATGGAGAGCTTTTGGGAGAAAGTTTGTCAGTATTGAGAAAGTGCAAGAAAATGAAAGTGTGTTTCTTGCAAACAAACGCAAGAAAAGTGCAAGAAAACGCACTGTTCTTTTACTTTCCCTCGCTTTCTCGCCAAACAAACGCACCCATAGGATATTTTCAGACTGTAAGCCTAAAAAATTATATATGCTAAAGACCAAAGAACAATTATCAGAGGCAGTCCAACATATTTAGCAGATAATAGCACATCTAGAGCACCATTTGAGCATGTAAAAGTCAAAGCGGAATTAATATAAAGCCTCTCATGTCTACAATGAATAGATGGCAGAGCCCAATAAAAGGCCACTTGGTTAAAAAAATTCATTTTTACATCCTGGATTTGAAATCATTATTATTTCCTCCATGAAAATAAAACCATGGCTGGACATCCTGGATATATATCTATATCCATATATATTAAAAGATAGTATGTTCCCCTTGACTTTTATTACATTCAAATTAATGACATTAGTTATATGTACCATAAAGTTTACATAATAAACCATACATCAACTACCAAGAACTTTAAAGAAACCACATATATTAGGAACCCATAGGAAGAAAAATGTGGGTAATGAATTTGGGCATGTTCTTTTAACACCTGAATATTCGCGCAAAATTTCTTCTTAAAGATGAGTAATTTCTTACTAACGAGTTCTCAATTCTCTTCTAGTTAATTTAAGCGCTATGATTTAACAATTTAATGGTGTATTGAACCTTCTTTGTACTTAACAAAAAAAACAAAACCTACTTTGTACTATTGAATTTGGAATTCAAAGTGTAGAATCTCTTTGAGGTTTCCTCCATGAAATCTTCCACATGCTTTCTTCCCCAGCCTCTACATTGTTCCCTTAAAAACAAAGTAATAGATTTCCCTCCCACCCCTAATTTTCCAATTTTTGAATCCACTAGATATTCTCCATGTACAAACCATTTTCACACACACACACACACGTATATATATAAGTTAGTTTTTTTTTTTGGATAATCAAAGAAGTTAGGTTACAAATGTAGAGTAGCATTCTAATAAGTCATGCTCATTGTAGCTTGTAATAAGCGGTCCCTAATACTATGACGTGGCAAGCATAGTAACAAAGTTCGGATTCGGGAATTATTCGGAAGGGGTTAAGTTCGAAAAAAAAGGGAAAAAATCGGCAAATTCGGGTTAAGTTCGGGATAAGTTCGAAAAAATAAAAATTAATAATTATAAAAAATAAGAACGTGATGCCAACTAATCCATCTACCAATCTATATGTATTGACATCTCTTACTATGTTAACATTTATTTCAATTTCTAAAAAACAAGCATTATGTAAAATCGCAAACTCAAGAAAAAAATTACATAAGGCTTAAGTGAGCTTTATGTAATTTAAGAAAAAAGAATAATTTAAATTACATGTTTGTATATGCAAATCAAATTATATAAGCAATTAAAAAATATATAAAAACGAGAAAAATAATCTGAATAGATAAAATCAGAAAAACAATATATGAGTGTATTTATTTGGTATAACATAGTTATTTAGCAAAATATTGAAATAGCTCAGAATAAATAACACAAATCTTATTTTCTCTTAGTTCAGTGGAAATTCAACAGACTAACCAGCTTGCAAAATTATCTTTTTTCTCTCAATTCAATCAAATGTAATCAAAATCCTAAAATAGCTTACTCGGATAGAGTTTTCTCATTCTTCTATCAGTTGGCGATTTCAATCAAATGAAGATTTCTCAGTGTGAAATAAGTCTCGAGTTATTAGTAATAATTATATTGCTAATAGAAAATTCATTTTACCCTCATTTTTATTTTAGAATTCTGAATAAGCATGAACGAATAATTTGTGAGAAATCTTCATTCGGAATAAGTTCGGCATAAGTTCAGAATAATTCGTTCGTTCGGGAATTATTCGCGAATAATTCGTCAGTTCGGGAATTATTCGTTAGTTCGGGAAAAAGAAGCCTTTTTAAACGGCACCCCTTAAAAAATGAATAGTTCGGGTACAATTCGGGAATTATTCGAGAACTTTGTTACTATGGTGGCAAGTTATTTCGGAATCTGACCATTTGATGCAAGGTTCAAAAAAGGGTTTCGGACACGGTCAAAACAATTACGTAACGCCATACCGTAACGGTTTCGGCCTTTACGGCTTTTTTTTTTTTTGCTTAAAAAAATCATAATAAATAGAAAAATAAATAAAAATTATGTAAGGAAGAAGTAACAAGATTCTAAAGAGTTTTTTTTACTAAAAAATATCGTTTAACCTTTAGCAGATTGCCTGGGGGGTGGCGGGGGGGGGAGCTCCCCTGTGACGCACGATATTTTTAGTGAAAAAAACGATATTTATTTTTTAGTGAAAAAATATGTCAGAAAACGTTACGGTACCTGTATGTAGCATAACGGTAACGGGTAATGGTGTTAACCGAAACCGTTACGTAACGGTTTCGGCGTTTTTTAAAACCATGGTTTGATGTCAAGACAGGTTACCCGAGAGACATGTGGCAAAAAATTAGCTTGATCGGGCATTTATAGCCCGTCCGATCAAAGAGGGGAAGATTAGTCATTTCTATGTCCTAGGTAGGGTCTACTGAACCCTAAGGGTTAATGCTACAAACTAGGGTCTAACTAGACGATCTAAACATGTCGGATCGGACTAATTTTTTTGACACATGTCTCCAATGAATCCAACTTGAAAAGTATGACATGTGTCATCTTTTTTAGAGGGACAGCTCATTATAAGCTTCAATGAGCATGGCTCATTAGTATCATTCCCCACATATGTATTACTACACTTTATATGTAAGCATAAGAAGCAAAAAAACTACTAAGTTACGGAAGATAATTTCCATGTACAAGAAAAATATCTATATACAACTTTTAACAAGGAAATCCACTAACTCATTTGAATCCTCTTACAATGTGGCAAAGAAACAAATTCCACCCCTCGAAAAAACTTCCTCATACGGACAATACAAGGTTAATTGTTCTCGACGCCACCAACATTATAGATATAGGTAAGGCAAAGTTAGTAAAATTAATTTTGTGGGATAGCATCCAATTGTTGCTGCCAAAGAAATAGACTAGGTGTAAGAGCAGCGTTCATAACCTCCACAGACATTCTTCATCTCTATTTCCCTAATAGACATTCTTCATCTCTATTTGCCTAATAGATGGTGTTAATAGAACCGCCTTCAAACACTAGACGTCTGATAGTTCGTCATAAATGATCTTCTCTCTTTTAGATCAATAATAGCACAAATTTATAAGAGGGGAAGCAAATGAGATACAGACATGGTTCAAAATATCAGTATCGGTGTCGTTTCGGCAAGTCCAAAACAGGATACGTATCGAACCATATCGGATGGATACGGCATAAAAAATCGGGATACGCTAAGAAACGCTTGGATACACAAGGAAAAACTTGGATACCTTGCATAATACTTCTTTTAATGCAAATATAAGCTAAAAAAAAAAAACTAAATGAAGTCCCTCAACTACATTTATAATCATACATATGAAAGTTGAGAATTTTATAAGTAAAAAAGTTGTGCGTGCTGATAAACATGTATGAAAATACAAACCATGATCACTTAGCTAAGTATAAGAAATACAATCTAGACATTAAAACCTTACACTCAATGAGTTAAATAAGATTATATTGACTTACAACCATAGATTATAAGCTTGAATGTAAGTCTTACTGAACTGTTACCCTGTTAGTTGATTTTTGACCCTGTAGATGAAAATATATTTGAAGAATATGAAACTTTTTTGCTGGACTTTCAGGTTTAGAAATGTTTTGTTATAGTATAATTTCTGAAATTTTAATTTTTGAGAAATACCCTACCATTTGAAAGTTGAAATTTTGACCTAATCCCCAAATGGCACTTTTTATTCTTGAACTGGAGAATTGACTTTTTATTCTTCAAGAATTTAGATCTTAAATTTAAATGGGGGTTATAAACTCATTTACATATAAATATCATAAGTAAATGAAATCATTTACTTAAATGATATTTTAAATAAATAAGTTGTGCGTATCGAGCCTGTAATGTGGATCCTGGTGTAAATGGCAAGAGAGAAAACAGATTTAATTGAAAAATTCCTAGTATTCGCCCGATAAGAGAGATTATTTTTCCAGCATACATGTGTACTGGGTAGCTCTAAATCCGGCCTGTATCGGCCGATACGTAGCGGAATTTTAAGCCATGGGTACAAATAATAGGGCATTCTTATTAGGCATAAAACAAAAACAAATAAACAAATTACAGTCGTTAAACATGCCAATGATATAGCTCTTCTCTGTGAATTCCTGCTGTAGAAAAAAAAATCGCAATATCATTCGTCGATCGTAGGACCTAGAGAATAAGACACTCGATGTGAATGCATAGTTGCAAATCTCTTTAGTGATCGGGTACAATCTTTACAAGCCCGTTGACTTTGAGGCAACCCATGGCTAGAGTAATCCCCTTGAAATACAAATTTGGATAAATTAATTTTTTTCAACATATTCTGCCCGCGATCAAAAGGGTTATAGTCTAAACCATAGTTCAAAAAAAGGGTTCCGGACACCGTATCGGACATGGCTGAAACCGTTACGGTATGCCGTTATGGTACGGTTTCGGCCTTTCCAGCTTTTTTTTTGGCTTAAAAAAATCAAAAAAATCACAATAAATAGAAAAAAAAAAGATGTAAGGAAGAAGTAATAAGATTCTAAAAAGTTTTTTTCACTAAAAAATATCGTTTTACCTTCAGCAGATTGCCCGGGGGGTGTCGGAAAACGTTACGGTACCTATACGTAGCGTAACGGTATCGGGTAACGGTTTCGGCGTTTTTTAAAACCATGGTCTAACCTTTATTCAAATCTCCTTCAATAAACCTAGATAACACATATATAATACATAGATGTTATGACCTTAGTCTTGCTAACAACAACACCAATTCTAATGGTCACAAGTCCCACATCAAGATCTTAGCACCTCTTAAGGAAATCTTAAAATCCTGCCTCATTACAATTCGTTTGCCTACTGAGCCCAAGTAGGCATTAGGGAGTGAAGGTTATATTATTTTCAATTATGTTGGGAGTATTGGGGAGAAAACTCCAACATCCATTGTGTACAAGTGTATATCTTAAATGTCAATATACTCCTCCAAGTGGTCTCCGGTTCCTGAAAATGCAATGAATAACTAAACTAGAATAACATCTATCTTATAAATACTAAAGGGAATGTGCCTCAGGCTACATTGATTGAGTTGAGTTGGTTTTTTATTTTCAGGAATATCACTAGAGAGGGCAGCAATAAACTTGCCCACAACATGGCACGGATGTAGAAATTGGTGTGGAAAAACATGCTCTTGCATGGGTTCTTTATACCCTGAGGACAAGCTTTAGTGTTGTCAAGGACCTCATCAACGTCATCCTAGCATGTTACACAATATTGTGCACTTAGCTCCTACTTCGACCATATTCCATTGTCTACATTGTTCATGCCTTCACCATTTAGCCAAACTCACTTGTCCATAATCCATATATATACGGCTTATGAAGAGTCATTTATCAAAGTAGAGACACTCCATTGGATTGGGATGGAGACATTGTTTAAGTTGCAGACCAAAGAGGGGCTAGCTATCATGAATGGTCAGGTTACACAACAGCTAACCATTGCTATTTAACATGATAGCTATACTACATGAAGTAGCATCAGTGATTTTATTTGAAGTGATGCAAGGGAAGTCTTAAGTATCTGGCATGCACCAGTTGAAGGACCACCTAAGGGAGACAAGCAGGGGTGACGATTATGTGCTTGAGAAAATGACCAATCTTCATAAGCAGAAGCTCTAAGTGAGTGAAAAAGACGATGCTTATGTGAAATTTGAGAAACAAGGAGGAAGTAGATTTTGGATATATATAATAAAATACAGAACACACTTTGGTGATTTCTCCCACTAATTTATGGTTATCCAGCAAAGAATCATAACTTGCAGAAAAGTCCAAACATGTTGCTGAACCTATATTTATCAAACCAGTACCACATTAGCTAGCATTTGTAGTTCATCATCTTAAGACTATATCAATCATATTCAAACTAAGAGTAGATGTAATCATTGAAAGAAATGCTCTCTTGTATCTCAAAAAGTACGTTACTAACTGATTTCAAACATTTGGAAAAACAGATCCAAAGGCTTACCCAACACTTCCATTTTGATGATGGCAGGCAATTGATGGGCGAAGAGCTTTCCGGTTTGAGTGTCAAAGATCTACAAAATCTGGAGAACCAATTAGAAATGAGTATGCGAGCTGTCCGTATGAAAAAGGTCAGAAACTCTAAGCCCTGCTGCAAGCTTATTCTCCTAATCTTCATGACGCCCCATAAAAACCACATGCATGGTCTTTGACATGGTTTTTGATTTCTGCAGGATCAAATTTTAATTGATGAAATACAAGAACTTAAACAAAGGGTCTTCTCAAAAACAATGGCTACAATTTGTCAAATTTTTGGTTTAAGAGATGTTGATTTCACTTCAAGTAGCTAAAAATTTTCATTGACTTTATTGCAGGGAAACCTCATTCATCAAGAAAATATGGAACTGTATAAGAAGGTAAACATCATTCGTCAAGAAAACATGGAATTGTATAAGAAGGTATTGGTTTAAACTACTAATATGATCTAATATCCTAAAACAGAAAAAATAAAATAAAAATCTTACACAGATTTTCCCATCTTTAACGCATGGTAAAATGTGAGTTGTATTCTAGTCGCCCTAAGCATAAAGTCTCGGGTCTCAGGTTTATGGAACAAAGGATGTGAATGGAGCAAACAGAAACTCCCTTCTTCCAAATGGTCCAGGCACCGGAAAGGACTTGCAAGTACCCGTCCATCTCCAGCTATGCCAGCCACAGCAACAAAACTATGAGACACCAGCAAAATCTCCAAAGTTGGGGTAAATTTTATTCCTCTACTCTTCTTAAAAAAATTCAATTAAGAGTATCGAGTGTTTCATTCTAACCTTGATCCCAAATATACTTCGTTGCAAATTGCAGCAGACTCCTACTGAATTAGAGAAGCGGATTGACGAAATGTTTAATGATGCTACTTGATTCCCCATCAACAAAACATCCCAAGTTACAAAATTATGTTTCTTCCAGTTAGATGTGGTATATGATCCAAACAAGGTATATTCAAAAAAAGATCATTACATTTGGTGTGGAGTGATCAATGAACCAACTTTAGATTTCATGCGTAACTATAAATAAAACAATCTATCTAAGTAGATTTACATAGTCATGAAAAGAATCTCTGTGTGTCTCAGGTGTTTTTTTATTATATGTCTTGAAATTTATCATTATCCTTGAAGTAGACTACTGGCAAATGATCCTTGAAATAGAATACTGGATGTAGAGGTGATATATATCAGTGCTTGTGTGTCTTAGCATACAGAATCATGTATTGAACAAAATATTGCAACATTAGCATTGAAAATGTCAAAAAAATTTCAGAGTAACTAAAAACATCTTAAACAGGAAAGTCTTGAGAAACTCAACAGAAACCTGTGCCAGAACAAGAATATATATATAGTCTGACAAAGTATTTTTTGCGGGGCTAGATAGTATGGCAAAAGTCATTCATAAAAAAGCATTCAGAAGTCATCAAGTGACCCCTAATTATTCAATATGAATAGAGACTTAATAAAACTTAGAGTTATCTCCTTCTAATGGAAGAATAAACTTCAATGAGGATTTGGTTCATCCCATCAGTCCCAAGCCACGAAATAAGGCCTTCACAGAAAGGATTACAAAGGATGATTTTCTTTAGCAGCACAAAAGTTCTTTTAATCTTTGATCATAAAAACAGCGTAGCACATGTCCAATATATGGAGAACACTCACATATGATTTCAGGTAATTAGGTTACAGAAGACAAGAATGTAGAATACCTTCTTAAATTTTTTCTGATCGATAAACGAGCTAGATATACCTTCTTAATTTGATTGATCATTCATGAACAAATTCATTCAATGATTTGTGATGCATTACAAATGTCTGGGCACACGCATGACGCAACCATGCAGACAGACACTAATCACAGGCAAACAGCATTCCTGATATAACTAGAAGGAAAAAAAGTTGCGATACAAATAATAACTACTAAAGGAAAGAATCATGTAATTGGAAAGAGTCACTTCAACATGCTCTCTCTGGAAAAAATTTAACATACTTTTAATCATATGGAGTTCGTTTTGGATAGGTTGCACAGATAAAAAAATAAGATCTGACCATGCCATACAGTCATCACAACTTGTGATAGAAATGCAACTCCAGATTATGATTAACTTCATAAAACCTCTGGCGCCATAAGCTATGCAGCTGGGAAGCAGCCTTACTAGGTGCATAGACCATTCTCTTTCAAAAATGGCCACCATAAACAATTAATCATGACATGTTCCAGCTTAAATTAAATAACATGAATATACAAGTAAAATTCCGAGGAATTGATAATAACCAGAAAAAGTAACAATCAATGAAGTCCAGAGAATATGAAAATCTCCACCCAATAACTTATAAGAATCCATGGGATAGTGATCCCAAATTTCCCTTTTATTTATCAAGCCTATCAAATAAACCTGAATATATCCAATAGGCAGCCAGCATTAGAAATCTCTCAGTATTGGCTCAGAAGTCAGTGATACCACCATCTGTAGTCCTTGGCGGTTGCCTTACACAGAATATCTTAAATACATTTCCTTTCACTGTGCAATCCATAAGACCATTGGTTGAGAGAAGATTATTCCCCAATTTAGGACTTCAGGCAAGTTTAAACAACCAGCTGCTTATGAGTTAGCATGTGTGGATGCAGATAGATTTGTTCAGGATTTCAGGTTTCAAAGTCTAGAGGCACGGAACATATGATAGCACACCAGGAAGGGTGAACACCTACTGACAGTCTGAAGAGAACAACAACTGATACAATTTAAATGCATTTTGTTTGCCACCTCAATGCTGATGGGTATGTACACAGTCATTACGGGTAGCAATAAATAACCAACGCTAATCTCATAAAGGGCAAAGGCTGATATGAAGCAACATTTGGCCAAAATGTATTGATTGGACATGACCCCAAAGAAAAGCAATTGTAACTTTCTTTTCGGTTTTACAATTTGTGAAGAATAAAAAGGCAATTTGTGTATAAGTCAAATGCAATAGGCATGCAAGGACTGGAGCAGCTAGTACTGTTGTGCTAATTTTACGCAAGTTTCGACATTTTCGGGGACACTTTTGGAGATTCAACAAATCTAGTGCAGAAAGCAGAGGCTTGAATGAATCCGTGAAAACATACCTTAAAAAGACAGCAGCCCCAAGTTAATTTTGTAAAGGTACTAATCAGTTACTTAAAATATTGATGCCCCAATAGGAACACACTTTTCGAAATCTAATATACATGTGTATTGATGAGATTAACTGATTTCGAGTTGTTGGCCATGTCAACATTTTGCAAAGGTCCCTCTGTAGTTTGGTATGTTTCTTAAAAAAAGACAGTAGCCCCAACTAATCAGTTACTTAAAATAGGGATTTTGCAGTTTCCCAAATTGGAACACACTTTTCTAAATTTGATATACTTGTGTATTGATTTAACAAAATTTAAACAACTGCTTCAGATTGTTTATTGCCGGTTTTTCAGTGTGTTCTGTCACACACTCTTTATAAGAAAAGCGAATTACAGTTACCTAATATTTCGCATGTTTATTCCTTGAGAGCATTGTCACACATCCCAAAAAGAAAGGACCAACTGTTATGTCAAATACTAGATATATCTGTAGAGAAATACATGTAAACATTTAATGGGAACACATATTTGGTGCAGGCCTGTATTCTATTATGGTCACAGGTACGATCCACACTCTTTTGCATTTCGTCCAGGAGGCAATATGCAGTACAAAAAGAACAAAATCCTCTAGAATAGGAATATAACAATTAATCCCACATGTTGTAGCCATACCAACATGAAACTATCAGTACTACATCTGGATCTCAAGAATGACTAATGATCTTTCAAGGTTTGCCTAACGGGTTCAAAGAACTGAGTGGAAAATGTACGATGATATTTCAGTAAATAGATAAAATAGATCCGGATAGATTCCTACAATTATTTATTTAGTTGGTCATATATATTAATATATAAGCGTCACATGAACACAGTAACCTCTAAAAAATATAGATGCCATCAGTCTCAGACACCAAACGGGAGCCAAAGCCAGTACCAAGCATGACCCAAGAATTACCAGCCTGATAGATTTCTCATTGAAATTTCATTTAGATGAATTCTAGATAATTAATCTTTACGTAATCAATCTAGATAATCAATTCTTGATTTTCCATTGAAATTTCACTTAGACAAATTCTAGATAACGAATCTATTTGTTCTTGCAATTCGCACACTTGCTTCAGGAAATAATCATGTTAAAGACCCAAATTAACAGAAGATGGCCCTAGATTGAGTGCAAAATGTATTACTGATCCACTGCCTGCCTCTGCTTAAACTGAAACAGTTCTTAAGTACAGATGCCAAAACAACTCAGAAACCCAAATGTACCCATCCAAAATAATTTGTACTTGGATACATAAAATACGACTTGCAAGAAAACATCCAAGTGTTCTCTAACAGGAATAGGTAAGTGCAAGCATCAAAGTATCAAACAGAAGAATGAGAATGGAACATGAGTCCTGAAATAGACTGTGAAGTATTAACCAAATAAATCTATTACTTGATAATCAGTAAGCAAAATAACATAGAATTTATCAGAAATCTCCCAGCAGTGCTACTTTGAAATCAATACACACATTGAAGGGTATTGGTTGAGATGCAGGCTTCAACCGAGACCAAGAGCAAGACAAGACCGCTGAGAAACACCTTTGTCCTCACTGGCATTTTAGACCTCTTTGTGAAGATGGGGACTTAATCACCATAGTAGTGTACGTGGACGAAACAATGGTCATGAATAATGATTTAGCAGTTTGCTTTGAGATAGTTGAGGCCTTTGAATATAAGAAACCTAGGACCAAAAGATGTCCTTACGATTAAGCTAGAAGGCTTGAAGAATGGCCGTTTCGTTTCACAATAAAATTATGTTTTGGAGCTCCTTGAGACGCAACCTATTGATTCACCAATGAAACACAACCATCAAATTAGAGCACAAGATGGAAAATACCTGATATGTATCATAAACTAGTAAGTAAACACATTTATAGTACCATTATAAGAACTGATACCATGTACATCAAGACCTTAGTCAGTTTATGCATTCGCTTCTAATGCTTCCAGTATGATCCAATATATATTCAGGCATTTCACGTCCTTTACAAAAAGGGTATTTTAAACACCTAGAGTGAAAACTTGGGAACCTGGATTTCTGATTCTAATCAGTTGTGAGTCAAAACATGGCAATCTCTTTTTTTTTTGGTTCAAAGCGAACTCTTTAGACACTTGTGCAAAACTTTCTTTATACAGGTGCTTCACCAGTTACTCTATGAGGTCATTCTTGTACACGAAATCTTTAATTGAAATGTAAGAAGCAAGGTCATCATGTAACATGAAGGGTTCCTCAGAATATATTGGCTCGCTTTCAAGGTTTGGTAGATTTCGTTCAATTGGTTAGTAAGGCCTTTGATATAAATATATTTTTTTTATCTGTAGTCAAGTCCTTTGATATTGGGAGTGCATTCTACGGCAACTCCTTCCTGTTGCCATGCATTAAATTATCTAAAAGAGAACAGCCGAATTTCCAAGGACAAGAGCTCGTCGGAGTTAAAAAGAATCAAATCCTTGTTATTCCTCAAGGGTAATTTTGCTACATTGCCACTACTTGGGATGCCATAATTCCAGGAATTAATTTTGGCTGTCCTCTCTATTTCTTCATTGCTAAAGAGGGAGTTATCTTATTACTTATTAGCTTATAGCATTGTAAAGAGGCTGTCAGGATGTGGTGTTCTTTTTCCATCCTTCTATAAATATATTACTTACTTATTAAATATATTACTTACTTATCAAACAAATAAAATTCATACATGTTTCAGTGCGGTGTACATGGAACAAAATCAAGGGTGTTTTAAAAGAAAAGGAGCATGGCTTCTTCCTTCTCAGTTTTACGTAGTATCTATATTGCACGGATACTTTAAGACAACAGGTGTGTCCCGTGCCGAAACGTGTGGACACAGATTCGGAACAGGACATGCCTGCTGTCATAGTTACCAAGTACATGTACAGGTATAATATGAAAATGATCCCTACAGGAAGTACAGGTGTTATATGGCAAAAACACAGCAAAAGTACGGGAAATTTAAAAATTATTAACAATTATAAATAAATGAAAATCATAATATTTACTAATAACCATCATTTAATATGGAATGTGTTTAAGACGGTAAAAGTACAACAAAAATGTGCGTATTGTATGCATTTAATATGTAATTTGAGTATTAAACAGGTATTATACGACAATACGTGTATAATATGTAACACGACACGACAAAAGTACGCAGTTTTAAACAGCGACCCCCTGAAAGTTTTATGGAAAATTTACCTTCATACTATCCTTTGGTCTAATTGGAAGAGAGAGACAATACATTTTATGGGACAAATCCCTTAGTGTGGCAGTGATTGTGATTAGGTTATTTAGCACATGGCTTCATGGGTTGTGTGTCTGCCACTTCTCAAAGGGATTAGCAGCAACAACATTATGCGGGACTTGACATTGGTTGATTTTCCTGCCCCTAGTTTAGCTGCTGCTCATAAACCTCCCCCGTCTACTTCTTGTAAGCTTGATTTTGATGGTACCTCCTTGGGTAACCTGGGTCCATCACAGATCGGTGATATTATTAGTGATAGCAATTTCAGTATTCTTCTTCACTTTTTGAGTCTGGTGGGAAAGGAGACTTTAGATCAATGTGCGTTCATGTTCATTAGACAAAGCCTTATCCTATCTAGGTATATTACTCGCCCTTCGCTTATAGGGGGCTGCTGGTTAAGGTCATGTATAGTGGAAATATGCTAATGCCGTCTAAAAAATAATCGATTTGGTGGTCCAAAAGAACATCTCAATTTCTTGGATCCTGGAAGCAGCAAATGAGAGGGTTGAATCCCTAACCAAGGAAGCCGTTTCCAAGGACGCCCTGGTTTCTGAAATGTTGCCTTTGTTATTTTAGTTTATGATTGTTTGTTGCTCCCTTTTTTTTATATCGGTAAATCAAAGAGATATAATAAAGAAAAGGAAATGAGCTACATACAAATTCACCAATAGGTGAATCACAGAAAAAGAAGAAAACTACATAGAAAAGCACCAAACAACTTGCTCCCCTACTAATTGAGGATTACTGGAGAAAAACATAGGATAAACATAAGACATCGTTGTCCTCCCTGATTGAGGCCCAATCCACGAGCGAAGATAAAATGTCAGTACAAATCCACTCGAAGGACGTCGAAGCAATATTGAACGCCCTCATGTTCCTCTCCTCCCAAACACCCCAAACCAATGGCCCCCTGGAGGATTCTCCACAACTTTCCAATCAACCTACACCTTTCGTTGCGAATCCATATTCATTTCTCAGTAAACAATTCTCATCTACGATCAACATCTTTTGGCACCATTCAAGTACCAACTGGAAAGTAAGTCCAAGAAGCTACGAGGGAAGACCCACTAAATCACAGATCAGATAGAAAAAAACGCTAAACTGTTTTTGGCCAAAAGGCAGTGAATGAACAAGTGAGCCATTGTTTCTTCCTTGAAGAAGCATAAGAAGTATCTATGAGCAAGACATCTACCTCTGCTCTTAACATGTCCAAAGTGACAATCTTGTCCACAATTGCGGTCCAGAGGAAAAAAGGCAATTTTCGTCGGAGTACCAATGTTCCGCAATAGCCTATCCACCACATTGGAATTTACAATCAAATGTGTCTCTGTTCCAACCACCCCATAAGCCCCATATAAAAGATAGGTTGGTTCGCTTGAGGAGAATCTTTTCTATGATCAAACCCGGATTATGTCGTGCATGAATAGGCTCCGTAAGAACCAGTAAAATAAGTGATGTGGCATAATCAAGATTATGTTCTAACTATTTACTTAATACTAAACGAGTAGCTCTAGAAGCATGTGTACAAGCTCGTAATGAGGGACGTGAACTTGCTCATGAAGGTAATGAAATTATCTGTGAGGCTAGCAAATGGGGTCTTGAACTAGTTGTTGCTTGTGAGGTATGGAAGGAGATCAAATTCGAATTTGAAGCAATGGATACTTTATAATCCAGTAATTAGTGTTTGTTCCCTTAATTTAATTTCAATTAAAATCGGCCCAATCTTTTACTGAAAGGATTGAGCCAAATAAAAAATGAGGATCCTATATATATATATATATATAATTTTCTAGATATACAAGATTTTAGATCAAAAATCTAAGACTAAACAACTCAAATCTTTCTCTTGTTGTGTTGGATCTATAATTAATCCTATGGATCCTTGGGATTGTTTGATCATTTTATATCCCATAGTTTCGGACCATGGATCGACCCAAGGATCACAATTCCTTCACCCATCCTGTATATATTGTCCTTTTCATTCTGTGTTAGAATAGAATATTATTATTAGACGAGATTATACGAAAATGCATTCTTCAAAGGAGAGAGCAAATAATTATCTTTTCAATAAGACTTTATACGACATGGGAAAAACCTTTCTTTAGAATTATATTCTAATTGAAGAAGGGGTTCTATTAGATATAGTGAAGTGATACCCCGGATTCCTACCAAAGAGATAAGGAACAAAGGAGACAGGACTACTAACGAGGATCCTGAAGAACCAGCTCATAGTGAAGACACCCTTGCTATCCTTGGACCAAATTCTAAAATCAACAACAAGAGGGTTAAACTTCACTCTCTCAAGATGCCTCAAGAACCTAGCATATTCACTTCCCAATCATTGAGATTTCGCCTAAACTTGGGACCCCAAACTACTTTACCAGACCTCAACCCAAAGAAAGAAGTGACCTTACTATCTCGGTCAAAGACAAGGTTAAAGAGGAATTCGAACTCGTTCTTGAGCGAGCTTTGACCACACCACACATCCTTCCAGAAGGAGGTCTCCTCACCATTTACAATCCTAAAGGAAGTTAGGCCAAGGAATTCCTTTCTCAACAAGAGTATGGCCTTCCACAAGCCCATCCCGAGAAATTCTCTTTACATGTTTGATCTTTTGGTGTAGCCCTATCATGTTTTTTTCTAATCTCTTTTACTCCCTTTGTAAACCCTACCCCTCTTTTTCCGAATATATTTCTTATTGTTACCAAAAAAACTATAAGTATTTCCAAAATCATTATGTACATTGTTCTCTCCTAAAGTTATTTAATTGTCATGTTCATTTATTAGTTTCATACATCCATTTTGACGTCTAGTTTAAGGGAAATGTTTGACTGAATCAAGAGAAGCATGTGAGCGATGTAAGTATGTGAACTATTACGTTCAATATTCATATACTTATTAATTGCTCACTTTATAAAGAAGTTATACTTAAAAGGCACCCACCCATCTAGAATTTTGTTATTATTCATAAAGAACCAGCATCTGAGGTGAATAGCACAAGTATAAGAGGTAGGCTTCCATGCATACATCCATTTACACCGCTTTTAGGAAGGGAACTAGCCGAGCAGTTTTAATCCCAAGTGTGCAAGAAAAATATGATAGTAAACCCAACTCTCTAATATGGTCACTTTGCTAAAATCCATGGGCTTACTTGGTTACTCCTTTGCCACTCACCCTGGATATTCAATTAATAGATCCCCTTCAATCAGTGGTGATCGTTCAAAGTAGTCTTTAAGTAATCAAGGACTTATATCACCAACAGCTGTTCAAAGTAGTCTATAAAGTAATCAAGGACTTGTAAGAGATCGTTGAGTTCCATTATGTTCGAGTCTAATAGACATTCCTATCAAAGAAAATCATTAAAATATCTTAACAAAATTTAAGTAACGGGGGCCAAAGATATTCAGGACTTTAGGCCAATAAGTTTGATTAGAAGTGCTTACAAGATAATATCTAAAGTGTTGACAGCAAGGCTTAGATTAGTCTTGGGGCAGGTTAATCTCATCGCAAGGTGCTTTTGTTGGGGGAGACAAATACTAGATGGGGATCCTAATTGCTAACGAATGTGCGGATGATAGGCTAAGAAAGGGGGAATCAGGTATCCTTTGCAAGATATGAATGGAAAAGATATATGGTCACGTGAATTGGAGCTTTCTAGATTACATCCTTAGGCGTATGGGATTTGGTATTAAGTGTCAGGTTTGGATGAGGCGTTGTTACTCTTCCACCCATTTCTCAGTGTTGATTATTAATGGATCTCCTCGGGGATCTAGAGGGTTGCACCAAGGGGACCCGCTCGCCCTCAGTAGAATGATCCTCAAAGCATCAGACTCGATTTGGGAGGGATTTTCTATTGGAGGCCCAATAATGCGTATTTCTCATTTGCAATTTACAGATGACACCTTATTATTCTGTGGGGCGTTAGTAAGGCAACTGACTCACATTAGATGCCTTTTTATATGCTTTGAGGCAATTATCAGGTTAAACATCAACATTTAGAAAAGTGAAATCTCGTCATAAAGGGAGGTTCCCCAACATAGGCAAATTGGCTCAGTGTTTAGGTTGTCGAACGGGATCGCTTCTTACTAAATATTTAGGCTTGCCCCAGGGGCCCATTTTAAATCAAAACTGATATGAGACCGTGATAGAACGGCTCATAAGAAAAAGATAGAACGATTCATCAAGAGATGGGATGGCTAGAAGTCCTCTTACCTGTCAAAAGGTGGGCGCCTTACCCTCCTGAAGAGCACCTTGTGGCCTATGTAACCTTCCAACATTTTATTTGTCCTTAATCTGCATTACAGCATCAGTTGCTTCCCTTCTAGAAATAATCCAACGAATTTTTTGTCGAATGAAAGGTGACTAAGGGAAAATATCATCTGGTGAAGTGGGATTAGGTGTGTCGTCTGAAGGAGAGGGGTGGTCTTAAGCTTTGGTCACTAAGGGAAATCAATAAGGCATTATTGGGAAAATGGTTATGGCGAATTGGGTCAGAAAGCTAAAGTCTATGGAGAGGATATTGTGGGCCGACATGGAAAGCATGATAGATGGAAACCGAGAGTACCTAAGGACCCATGGCATTAGTTGTGGAAGGAATCTCGAGGGGATGGGACAACTATGTCAAACACACTAGGTTCACTATAGTAAACGGGGAGGTTACATTTTGTCTAATATTTGGTGTGGATTTGGCACCTTGTAGCTTGACTTTTAAGACTTTTTTTCTCGATTTTGTTCAAACCGACAAACGTTAGTTGCATCTATGCTTGAGAGTATTGCACGATCAATAGTGTGGGTTCCAAAGTTCATATGCATGTTTAATGACTGGGAAGTGAGTAGTGTCTCTATTCTCTTGTCTCGGTTTGAGTGTTCGGCAGGTCTCAACATTTAGGGATGGTCGAGTTTGGTCTAGGACAACAAAGGCGACTTTTAGTTAGGTATCTTCCCTAAGCATTGAATCCTTATCTATAACCCGTGATTCCTATCAGGGTGTCTGACATCCAATGGTGCTCTCATAGCTATCTTTCTTTCTATGGACAGCATTTCTGGATAAAATCTTGAGAGATCACCTGCAAAATAAATGTTGGAGCTTGTCGAAACGTTGTGCGATGTGACTTGTGCCTAGTAGCCAATGAATTAGTCGATCATCTGCTTCTCCACTACTCTTTTACGAGGGGAGACTGGTTTTTTTTTTATATCCCAATTTGGTCTCTTATGTCTTTCCCTTTTCCTTCCAGGGCCTCTTATCTAGTTGGTCAATCGGCCTCCTACAAGCCCAGTTAGATCCCCTATGGTCCATCCTATGTTTTTTGATCTCAAGGAGAGAATCAGGCGCATTTTTAAGATTCCTCTTTGTCCTTCGAAAAAATTTGCATCCAAACGCGCTATATGTTGAGAGAATGAGCTTCCAACAGTGAGGAGATGGAGGTCCCAGGGATTATTTCCCTCATCTCATAGTGCAGGTTGCGACATTAGACAGTTTGGGATGTAATCGCTTTTATCGTTATGCTTGTTGTCGTTTTTTTTTTCATTTCGGTTCACTACTGGGGAGTCTATTTTGCCTATGCACAATTTTCCCTTTAATGTAATTGTTATTACTGATAAAAAAAAGTCCCCTTATATACAAAATTTATGATTCTAATAAGTAATAACATAGAACACACGTTTTAACGCCATTAACCCTCCAAGTGGAGCATAACTATCATGAATGTTCATCTTGGTATTATGAACCTGATCGACCAAGACAAAGAGCTCTGGTAAAACTTTCGGCTAACTGATCATATGATTTTATATATCGAGCAGACACTCCTCTGTTAACCACTTTCTTCATGAATAAGGTGACAACCAACATCAGGATATTTGATCCCCTCATGACAATCAAGATTATTGGCAATACAGATGTTGTCTAATTATCATATACTTCATAGGTGCTTTAGTTTAGTCTTTCAATCCCAATTCTTGAGTATGAGATCACATCCATATCAATTCACACAGTCTCAGCCATATCTAGGGCTGCCAAAAGTAAGGGCTAGGGAAGGGCCTCGGTCGTACCAAGCATGTTCCTCACCTACAAGGGTTAGGCCCTAGCCCTCAATGGGCTAGGCTCATGCCCTACACTCAATTGCCAGGTCAGGGCTAGGGACAAAAGATCCTATATATGTATAGTATAGATCCTATATATAATATACAATACTATATATGTGTATTATATGTAATAGAGCATGTGGAGGGTACAAGTCCCTAGCCCGAAAGCTTTCGAAAATTTGGTTCTACCCCCCAGATCGTAGGAAGGAAAAAAAGCCCTCGTAATTACGAGGCTAGGCGGGCCAGATAGCCACCCTTAGCCATATCTCTACATTCATCCTTTTTACTTGATCTAGCAACCACAATCTGTTTCTTACTCTTCCATACAAACAAATGTGCAATACCATGTGGTAGATATTCTATCAAAAGCAGATCCAACCAACCAGCATCTAAATATCCTTTCTATAAAAAGATGTCCTTTCTACTTAAATAGAATTTCTTGCCTGAAAGTAGCTTGAGATGTCTCCAAACATGTACAACTTGATCCCAATGGGGCACTCGAGGAGAATGTGTAAACTGACTGACAAAGGTTACAACAAATGTGATGTTAGGCCATATGATTGTTAGGTACATAAGTCTACCTACCAACCAACGATGTCTCCCGGAGTCCACTGACCATATCAGTTGACAGAAGAGTAACTGGTTTTATGCCAAGTTCTCCTGTCACCTTTGGTAAACAATGGCATATTTCCTTTGGGAAAGATTACTACATGCCACTTCAATACCCAATAAGTAATGTAATTGTCCAAAAACCTTGGTATGAAAATGACTCTAAAGATGTTTCAGATTTTTAATACATGCATCATCACTTCCCTTGAGGACAATTTCATCTACACACCACTAAAACAACCATACCTCCCCTCACTCTTCCACCTAAAGAACAGAGTGGCCTCCTATGTTTCATTTCAGCCCATATGTTGTCACAACTTCACTGAATTTCAAGAACCACACACGCGGAGATTCCTTCACAGTTTAGCCCATAAATCAACTTCTTCATCCAATGCAATTGGGTCCTTTTTATGAGCCTTAAAGGTGTCCTTTTTAAGAAAAGTACATGTAAATTTACCTTCATGGCCTGCAATGGGTAGATCATATCATATGCAATGGGTGGAAGACACTTTGTCTTAAACCTAGAGTCGGGTGGTTGTTGGGCTGCAACCTGAAGTGGAGGCTCAAGTTGAACATTGTGCTTATAAACCCTGAAGATGTAGATGTAGTAGGCTCAACAAGAAGAGGACCAATGAGATGAGGAGATAATGGAGGGAGGAATGGTGTTACCTATAAGGGATAGTCAACAAATTTGTAACCACAATGTTGACTATCAGCACGAAAGTAGGAGGTTTGCAAACAAAAAGTAACATCAAGACAATATGTTTCCTCAAGATTGGATTATAACCTTTAACGAGATAAATAATAGAGGAACACCAATAACCTCATTGAGTTCAAAAGTATCCCAAAAATATACATTTAACAACCTAATGATCAAGTTTATCAGCACCCGAACCTAAACGTTGCATAAAGCAAACACACCCAAAAACTAAGGAACGCTGCTGAACAATACAGTGTGAGGGCCAATGACCATTAAGAACATACAACGGCACCCTGTTAATGAGATAGCAAGCAGTAAAATGGGCATCACTCCAGTAGCTCTTAACATTCATATGAGGTAATAAAGCAGAGACAACTTCAAATGAATATCAACTTTAGAGTTCAGCCATCCCATTTTGTGGTCGAGTATGAAAGCAGAAAGTTTGACACAAATATTGTTCAAGACTTAAGAGGGCATGATGCATATTCTTTTGCATTAACTGATCGTAAAACAAATGCTCGAACCAAACTGATTATTTACTCACATTTAGAAAGATTATGAAAATAGCAAAATTTTAAAATGTTATTTTATTAAGTAAAGCCAAGTCATTGTTTAATACCTGTCAAAAAGTAACGAAGTACTTAAATCCAAGAAAAATTAGTAACCCTAATAGGACCCCAAATATCATAGTGGAATAAGGAAAAGGGAAATACGAGTTTTTTTTCGATTGGCAAGGCAGATGATTATTTTGATGACGAGGAAATAAACTCTATGATGTTTATTCAACTCATAGACTTCACAATCCAACATTGTCATAGACGACAACAAAAGAACAACAATTTTCAAAAATTTGAACGATGGATGACCTAACAAGCAATGCCACTAATGAGGTGAGATACTCATGAAGAACAGCGCCCATTGAGACTTGATATAGGTATTATAGTCCACCTAATTCATACCCAGGAAAAAAAAAAACTGGTGGTAGTATAGTCCACCTAACCTGCAATGCCACTAATGAATAAGTGGGATACTCATCTGAAGAGCAACGCTCACTAAGTATTGATCTAAGTAATATAGTCCACCCTATTCTTACCCATCAATCCTATTTGTCTTTACATCCTGAAAAACACAATAGGAGGGATACAATTTTACAATCAATTAAGTGACTTTGTAATCATGCTTACTGACAAAAGACAAAAGGAAAACTTGGAAGAGACCCTGGAACATTAGAGGTCTAGGGTCTTTGTCCAAAATACTTGAAATCAAACCGGTCCAATCCAAGAAAACTTCAATCCTATGCATGTAGGGAACAAAATTGGAGTCCAAGTTTTCTAACAGTCAGGGAATTATGAGGTGTCAAATGTCAAGAATGGAAGGTGATCCCATCCATCGGTGCCTTTAGGGGTATCCTTGGGGTCTGGGACAAGGAAACATTAGAAGTCCTGGACTCAAAAGTAGGAACATTCTCTCTCCAATCTATATCGATCTTGAATCGACGGGTTCATATGGATTTTCTCTGGTGAGTATGGCCTCGTGGCCCAAGCAAAAGCCAAGGACTTTTGACTAAAGTAGGACGATATGGCCACCAGATGGAATGAACCATGGTGTGTTAGAAGTGACTTCAACTGTGTGCAACATTCCTACAACAAATTGGGAGGCGGCCCCATCTCTTCAAAGATGGGATCCTTCAAGTAATTCATCTTTTCTCATCACCTGATAGAATGCCCCTTGAAAGAATCTACAATCCAAGCCTGAGCAAGTTTGAAGAATTCTTGTTCAATGGTAGATGGGAGGATAAAATTCCCAAAGGTCCTCCTGGCGACCTTACCCAGATCAACCTCCGATCACATGCTACTTGTTCTAGACACAAAGAAAATTGCAAGAGGCCCAAAACCTTTCAAATTTGGAAGCAAGTGGGTAATCCATCCAAACCTGCGGCTAGCAAAAGAGACATGGGACAACACAGGTCTTGTGAGCACCACTTTCAGGCTAAATCTAAAAGTGCTGAAATAGATAATCAAAGAATGGAACAAGGAAGTCTTTGGAATTCCTTTTTTTTTATGGATAACGAGAAATTTATTAAAGGAAAGGGAAATTTACACACAATGCGAGGAGCATCGCCAAGAGAAACCGAAGAGCATCAAGATAACAAACTTGACCAGCTATACAAAAACACATACCAATGAACCTTCTTAAAATCAGCTAACACGGAAGACCACGAATATAACAACCACCCTATCTTGAGAATGAATTTTGGCAACGAGTCTTCCTTGTCTTCAAAAATTCTTTTATTTCGTTCCTTCCATAAACCTCAACAAATCGCCGTCGGAAGCATCTTCCAAACTTCATTCCCCTTCCTGCTGAACACACCTTTGGGCCACCCCAACAGTACTTCCCCCAGATCCCCTTTCAAGACCCAACTCAACCCAAAAAGGCCCAAATAATGATTCCACACTGCCTCTGCTTGCGAACAGTGGAGGAAAAGATGCGAAACATTTTCCACATCCTACCTGCACATCGGACATCTATTGGGAATGGTCATTCCCCTATGCATTAAGTGATCGATCGTAAGCACTTTATTTAACGAAGTTGCCCAAAGAAAAGCCTGAACCTTCGAAGGTACCCGCAAATTCTAGATCTTCTTAAATGCGAGGGTGTGCCTCCCCTCCTCCCCCCCTCCTTCTTCCACAACTCTAAATAGCAATGGGCTGTAGAGAACTCATCCACCACACCCCCTATCCATCTTCTTCAGTCTTCCATATCTGGATGAATCACACAAGCTGTGAGAAGTCTTTGCAGCTCCAACCATTCACCCAATTCCCTTTCCCCAAAATTATCCCTCCGAAACCACGGCCCCCATCTAACCGCTCCATCTTGCACCTCATAGCACTCCTGCACCACCACCTCTCTCCTCAACACCAACCTATAAAGATTTGAAAATTTCCGACACAACATCCCATCCCCCAACCAGTCATCTTCCCAAAACCGCACCAAGCTCCTCTTCCCAACCCTAAATTTCAAAAACTCCTTAATCAAAACCATAGTCGTCATAACCCCTTTCCAAACTCCCACCCCTGAAGACCTCCTCACCAGCTTCAGATCCCAATCTCCCCGACAAACCCCAAATTTATCTTTAATAACCTGCCTCTACAACATTGTCTTCTCCGTATTAAAACGCCAAATCCACTTTCCCAATAAAGCGTTATTCATACACTTTATTCTTCTAAAACCCAAGCCTCCAAATTCTTGGGGTCTCGTAACCCAATCCCACTTTACAAGGTGCAATTTCCTGTTATCCCCCATGCCCCCCCCCCCGACACAAAAAATCCCTTTGAAGCTTCTCCAACCTCCTGCCCACCGCCCGAGGCATCTTGAACAAAGACATTTGAAAAATGGGAAGACTTGCCAACACACTTTTGATCAACGTTATCCGCCCCCCTAACGACAAAAATCTTTTCTTCCAACCCGCTAACCTCAACTCCACTCTTTCCACCACCGGATCCCAAATAGCCGACGACTACGGGTTCGCTCCAATAGGCAAACCAAGATACATGATTGGCAAGGAGGCCAAACTGCATCCCAAACTTTGAGCACTTCTTTCCAGAAAACCCCCCTCCACCTCCACCTCCCCGACCCCAGACAACTTACTCTTGGCAATATTGATCTTTAAACCAAATAAGGCTTCAAAGCATCTAAGAATTCCTCGCATATTGGCCACCTGAACACTATCCGCCTCCGAAAAAAGAATCGTATCATCTGCGTACTGAAGATGCGATATAAAAAGCCCCTCCAGCCCCACCTGAAACCCCCTTAATCATACCCATCCCTTCTGCCTTTGAGAGGAGTTTGCTAAAAGCTTCGGCCACCATGATGAAAAGAAAATGAGATAAAGGGCAGCCCTGACGCAATCCCCTAAAACTAGGAAAAAAATCATGCGGGCACCAATTCACTAGGATAGAAAAAAATGGCGACGAAACACATCCCTTCATCCACCGAATCCATCGCTCCCCAAACCCCATCAATCTGAGCATCTCATCCAAAAACCCCCAATCCACATGATCATAAGCCTTTTCCATGTCTACCTGGCAAATAAGACCACCTAGCCCTTCTCGACTCCCGTGAGTCAATACACTCACTAGCAATCAAGACTCCATCAACCAGCTGTCGCCCCTTAACAAAGGCCCCTTGATACGCCCCCACCACCCTCTTCAATCTCTCTGCAAGAACCTTGGCCACTATTTTGTACAAACTAGTCACCAAACTGATCGGCCGGAAATCTTTCAACTCTTCCGCTCCATGAGTCTTCGGAATTAGAGAGATAAACGTCGCTCCTACCTCCTTATTTCATCTACCCCTCTCATGGAATTCAACAAACACCCTCATCAAATCTACTTTCACCACTTCCCAACAACCCCTGAAAAAACTCATAGTGAAACCATCTGGCCCGGGCGCTTTATCCTTGGGGAGTTGAACTCATCAACTCTAGAGAAGAGTTAGTGACACTCAATGAATCTAATGTCCGACATTGAGAAGACCTCAAAAAAAATACTCTTCGTATCTGAAGCCAGAAAATCTCACATGTCCTTGTTCAAAAAGGGTGACAAGAACACCCACTTCTTCCACAAAATGGTTAATTCTCGAAGATGTCGCAACTTCATCAGTAGCCTTAAAGTTACTGAGAATGGTTGGAAAGTGAGGAAGAAATCAAGAATGCCTTGGTTGCCAATTACGAAAATCTTTACATATAACACATCCCTTTAGGCCAAAACTCAATGGACTCTGTTTCAATGGGCTCTCGGATGATAAGAGGGATGATCTTGAATTCTTGAGAAACTATTTAAAGAGACAAATCCTCAATGTTATAAAAAGCATGAAAGGTGATAAAGCCCCAAGCCCCGATGGTTTCTCCAATGAATTCTTAAAAACTTGTTGGGTCATAGTGGGCACAGATCTAGTATATTTGGTGCAACCCTTCTTTCAATGGGCCCTGGGATGATCTTGAATTCTTGAGAAACTATTTCAAGAGACAAATCCTCAATGCTATAAAAAGCATAAAAGGTGATAAAGCCCCAGGCCTCGATGGTTTCTCCAATGAATTCTTCTAAACTTGTTGGGTCATAGTGGGCACAGATCTAGTATATTTGGTGAAGGCTTCCATTAATCGGATATCTATGATAAAGGGATGAATTGTTCTTTAATTGCCCTAATCCCCAAGTCTGATAGCGCCAATGACCTAAAAAAAATTCAGGATAGCATGGTGAGTAGTGTGTACAAAGTACAAGCAAAGGTCCTAACAACCAAGTTAAAGTTTGTATGGCCTCCATCATCTCCAATCCACAAGGTGCCATTGTAGAAGGTCGGCAAATCCTGGATGGCATCCTGATAACTAATGAATGTGTGGACGAGAGGATCCGCTCAAGTTCCCCAGGATTACTATGCAAGGTTAATCTAGAGAAAGCTTTCAATCACGTAAATTGGAATTTCCTAGACTACATATGCACATGATGCGTTTCGGGACACATTGGAGGAAATGGATGAAACCTTGCTATGCTACAGTCTCATTTTCAGTCCTTGTGAATGGATCTCCCACAGGTTTCTTTAGGAGCTATAGAGGTCTTAGGCAAGGCGAACCCCTCTTGCCTTTCTTCTTCATCATAGTAATTGAGGCCCACAGTAGAATGATCTTGAGGGCAGCTGAGTAAGTCATCATAGATTTCCCCATTGAGAGAGGCGATCTATCCATTTCCCATCTGCAATTTACGCTTGTGTGACCCCTCCTATAGACAGCTCCTCCATCTAAGATGTCTATTCAGACGCTTTGGAGCGGTGACTGGGTTAAAGATCACCTCTCAAAGAACAAACAGATTGGAGTTAGTAAGATGATTCCTCATCTTCGGGAATTGGCAACCGTACTAGGATGCAAACTTAGTTCCCTCCTAGCAAAATACTTGGACCTCCCTCTAGGGGCTTCCTTCAAATCCAAATCAACATGGGACCCGATCATCAACATAGTGTGTAAAAGATTAGAACGATGGAAATCAGCAAACCTCTCTAAAGGAGGTAGGTTAACCCTCCTCAAGAGTGTCCTACGTAACCTCCCAATATGTTTCATATCCTCTTGTCCATCCATGCGTCGACAGCCAAAAGACTCGAAAGCATCCAAAAGAATATCCTATGGAATGAGAAGGTGATCAACCGCAAATACCATCTTATTGATTGGTAAACAATCTGTCTTCCAATTGAAATGGGCGGATTGAGTGTTCGGCCTCTAGCCCTGGGCAACAAGGCTCTCTTAGGAGAATGGCTTTGGAGGTTCGGAACTGAAAAAGATAACCTATGGAGGAGTGTCATGATGACTAATTATCGAATGATTTCTAATTAGGAACCCCTGGAGTTAAAGTCCCCCTCATGGAGTCGAACTGTGAAAACCCATCATGCAAGGATGAGAATTTTTCTCTAAAAATATCAAGTTTAGAGTGAGCAAAGGGAATGAGGTTATGTTTTGGTTGGACAAATGGTGTGGGCCCACCACCCTTAGCGATGACTTTAGGTTGCTTTGGTCACTAGCATTGGCCTAACATACCTCAGTAGAATCGTGCATCGAGGTAAACATCGGTGAACTTCGGTAAATTTTGACCGAAACAAAAAAAAAAAAAAATGTTGAGGAAATACAAAACTTCGATGGAAATTAACCGAAGTGTACAAAAAGGTCTGTAAATTGAAGGACTTTTAAGTTTTAACTTAAAAGGTAATGCTAGTTCCAATCGCTTTAAACTTACTTTCTTCATAAGGAAAGACCGTGTCCCTAGCATTAACCTTATTAAAAATATAATTAGCTTTAAAAGAGTATTGCTAGCATTAATCTTATTATAATTTTATTATTAGAGTGTAGTTAACATTAAACTTAATATAAATTATTATTTTATTATTCTAATAATTTTGTTATTAGTTTATTATGCCCATAAGGGTTTTTTAGTAATACTAAAAAATTAAATAAATTTCTAATAGTATTTCATAAATTAAAAATTATTACCCATCTCCTCTTCTTCACATATTGATATAGTCATGTAAAGTCATTTAACTCATCATTTGCAGATTGAAATAGATTTAGAAACTAAATTGAACTTCAATTATTTATCAACTTTAATGTGCATTCATAAGTTTTTTACGTTTCTAAAACAATTAACATGGATAATCATTGAAAGAGAATGCATATCCCTTCTGACAGAGAGGATAAAATATAGTTTTGAAAAAATTTGACAAAATAGAAAAATATCAAGAAGAAATTATAGCCCAGACAAGCAGCTAACGCATGTCACTTAACATGATTCTCACATTTGAGTACTACGTGCTTGCATTAGTAATACAATGAATTCTAAATGTGTATTTATGCTTAAGTATTGAATTTTTAAAGTTTCATCTTAGATTTTCAATGTTTCCTTAAAGTTTTTTAGACTTCTTTAATTTTTACATAACTTCCTTCGACTTCCTTAAACTTCCTCAAAACGTGTCAACTTCCTTAACGACTGAAATTTGCACCTAAACATAAGTTTAATACTTTGGGAAGTTGTATTAGAACTATTACAAAAGAAGAATGTATGGGTAAACTAGAGACATCTTAATTTTAAATAAATTATGAATTGGAGGTTCTACCTCATCAAAAATTGGTTCTTCTCCTTATCTTCTAGTGGTTACAGGGAAATAGTTTAGAAGTAAGGTACAACCGTACAACGGTTGTAATTTACTGTGAACTTCTCCACTCTTCTTTCTTCCTTGTTCTCCCATTGCAAATATCAGATAGGCACTTATTCAATATGGACTTCAAAGGCCATTGAAAATCCCTAAGCCTAAGCTTTAATAACTTGTATTATTATGACCAAGCCATTGGAAACTAAAAGAAAATCTTTAATTCACCTCCATCATAATCAACACAGATTTAAAATCTTACCTAATTGCCCTTATAATGTAGCTCTTGATGTTATCTAAAAGTTCACCTTGCACTTGTAGTGTAGCACTTGATGTTAGCTAAAATTCCACCTTGCAATTCCTACTCTCAATACAATGTTTAGAAAGCTTTTCCTTGCATATTAGACATTTTAATCTCTAGATGAGAGACCAGATACAATAATATACTTCTCAGCACCTCCAAATCCTTTGTATCAAATCAAATTCAGAGTAAAAATGAACGTGTTTTTAATCACAGCCTCACCTCCAATGTAAGGTGTAATGAGCAGATATGAAATAAAATAACATTACTAGAGCGATTGTTACGCCATCTCAAAATTCAAAACTACCACAATAATCTTCCATGCAACCACCCCAATTTTAATGCTTGATTCTTTAGACTCACATACCAATACCACAATTATCCAAAACTTAACAGAAAGTCTGGCAACTATTGTATCACATAATTTAACAAAAAGAAAAGATAAAACCAAATAGGTAATAAGAAAAATGGTAAATTTCAATCTAATCGTAAATCAAGTACCAGGTAACTGGAAATAGCTTTGTGGTTGTCTTCACTATGTTGGAGGTGCATATCTCCTTGAATAGGCTAAGGTATATTTGGTCCTCTCAAGAAAACCTAAATTACCAATCAAAACTTAGTAGCTCCTATTTTGTTGATTCTCCATCAATAGTAGTCATCAAAAAAAAAATCCCCCACTCCCCCCCAAAAAAAAAAAATTTCCTTCTATCTCAATATTCACTTAACGATTTAATGGGCATAATATAATTGCATACAGATAACTAGCAAGTGACTACATCAAAGAACATAAAACAAGGGAAGCAACAAAAAAAAAAGTAAGTGAAATCCAGTAAGGTAAAGTTACAAAAACAAGTTAAAGTCATCAAAGCAGTTAAGACATCGAGTAAAAGGTGAACTACTGTATATAATAAAGCACACGATAGAGAGAGAGGGATCCATGCTCTTCACCTGAGAGTCAATAGTATACCAAACGAATCCGTACTCCTGGTTTCTTCAACTAACTTTGTATCTGTAACACCAAAATTGTCTGTAATATTGCAAATGAAATCTCAGAAGCAAAGCTGGTTTAAACAAAGCCTTTTTCAGCATCGGAAACGAAAAATCCACGATAAACTAAGCGAATCTTGGAAGGATGCACAGAGAGAGAGAGAGAGAGAGAGAGAGAGAGAGAACATAGAATGTATGGACGTAGTAACAATTACAATGATCCAAACGTAATTTACAGCAATCGCCATGAAAATCGGCTCATTAGAAGCAGAAAAAATGGGAGACAAATCCGTAGATCAATGGCAGAAAATGGAAGTAGTAAGAACTAAGGAATGCAACGATCCAAACGTAATTTGCAATAATGACGATCAAAATCGGCTATTAACAATAGCAAAAAAAAAAAAAAGGAACGGGAATCTAAAGATCTAGGGCAAAATATCAGAAGAACAATCAAATTGTTTTGAGGAAGAGAAGAGAATCGTACCTGGGAGAGAAAGAAGACGAGAGAGATGAAAATACCTGAAGAGTTGAGAGTAACATGGGGATTTATTTAAGAAAGGGAAATGGATGCCCCCACTTGATCTCCACGTCACCAATCGCTGGCTTTTTTTTTCTCATTTTTTTTTAGGTTTCCGGTTCCCTACCCTATCCTCTTTCTGCGTTTTGGGGAACAGCTGCACCACTCTATTATCGAGCCGCCGACTATGCCCGACTCGGCTAAGGCGTATGAAAAAACAGGGTATCCTATTTGGCCGTGTCTTTTGGGGGGCAGTGATACGCCTTGTCAATAGCCTATCATCGAGAGTATGACGGTTGGATTCAAGATCCAAATGGTTTCATGTCTTCACATGCTTTAAACGGGAGCCCCATCTAACACTTGAAACCATTCATCTTGAATCCAACAGTTGAACTTTCAATAGTAGGTACTTGGAAAATTTTAAATCCCTTTCCTTGTCAATTTAGGCCCTTGAATGCACTAGAGGTAGGTTTAGGATTGACCCTTGTCCCGACCTTGTCTTTTGACAATGGCCCCACCGTAATTTGAAGTCCTTCTAGTTTGGAAAAGTAGTCCGACCCTTCAACTTGGTTAGTTTTTTTTTTATTCTTTCAGTTTATTTCTTATTATTTTTTCTAAAATCTAAGAATAGATGAATGAACCCTAAGGGTGGAAGAATCTTAACCATGATTAAATGGAATTAGAAGTGGGGACCTATGCAAGAAAATAGGAGACGGGACACACCTCCTCACATCACCGATCGAGGAGGTGATTATTTTCTTAAAGTTTTAATCTTAATACTTTGCACCCCCAAACTTGATTGGATATTCCTAATCCTAACATTACAATTATCTCTAACAAGTTGATTACAACTTTACTTTGTTGTCAAGGTCATAATAGCTAGTGTTATTTCATATCATTCCAAAAAAAACAAAAAGATAGATAACACATGAAATTCATAATTCATTGTCCATCCCTTTCCAAAACTTTTGAGGCTTTCGAGCCATAAGCCAAGTTAAGAAGATCTAATCAGCGCAATTAGGCGAGAATGTCGCTGAGGAGGTTGGCAATCGAACGTCACACGTGTCACCATAAAGAGTGGCCACGCCGAGATTTCTTGATCTCCCAAGTGATTTTATTATTATTCTTTAAATAAGAATTATAGGCCCGAATACAGATCAAACACGTAGCCGATGTCCCCGCTTCCGTCTTCCTCTTTTTAATGTCTTTTGTGTTTTTTTAATTTCTTGATATACGTAAGCATGCTCGTAAGCAGTAAAAACCTAACTAGCCCTAGTTACGTGTCGATATTTAGACTAAGTAGACTGAAAGAGTCAGACACCTTTTTATTTAAACAGGAGAATATATTTTGCTGGCGCGAGGCTTGTAAATGTGACGCGTTAACTAGATATTTTCGAGCTCCCTAGAAAATAAATATTATACGTTAGGAGGGAGTATTATAGTAATTGGGTGTCTCAATGGGTTGAGCAAGCTTGTGGTCCATGTGTGGTGTGTGTGCGCGTGTGGTGTGTGTGGTCTTCCTTTAGCTTCACCTTGAGGTGTTGTTACCTTAACAAAAACAAAAAAAGCTTGTGGTCCGTGATTCCGTATGACCCTTTTAAGTAGTTTGGAGAGCTTGGGCTTAGAGTGTTAGGCCCAAAGCCTGTTTTAATATACTTCTAACGGGTTTGGCTCAACTGGCCCGACAGGGCCTACTTATGTAAAACCCTAAAAACCAAGTTTTTTTTTCCTTGATTTCAAAGGCTGATTGGCCTGACCGTCGCAACCTAGCTTGTTAACTAATTGAGCTTAGTAGTTGGGCGTAGTTGGGCCTCGGCCTGTTGACACTCCTATTAGTAATAATGGGATGAGTGAGACTTACCCTTACAATTCACTAGAATATCGCTATGTATATATTAGTTTAGGAGAACTGATTCAAGGATGTTTCAAATTTTTATTTTTTACAAAATTGCCTTTAATTTTCTTTAGTATTAGTTTAGGAGAACTGATTCAAGGATGTTTCAAATTATTTTTTTTTACAAAATTGCCTTTAATTTTCTTTAGATGGAGATGGGAGTAAGGTGAACGTTAAATGCCAAAATAAGTAACCCATTTTTTGGTTCTCACTTTATTGTGTTTCCTAACAGATTAATAAATAAAAAAAGATAGCACTATTTTATTGCAAAACGAACAAAGGGTGTGTTCATTTGATGAGAAAGTGAAGAAAGTAAAAGAAAAATGAGTTTTCATGTACTTATCATTACAAGGGTTTTTTTTTTTTTTTGCTGCTGCGGTTATCATTTAACTCCGTTAGTAGGTTAGAACGGTTAGAAGTTGGCTTGGGCAGTGGAGCTCTTGTAACTTGTACCGGGGGGATTGGATCCCTAGACCGTCCTCCACTGAAGGTCACACCCTTACCACTCACGCAAGAGGCAGAGGTGTACTTATCATAAGTTCAGTGTATAAAACACACTTTCATTTTCTTGCACTTCCTCAATAATGATAATTTTTTCTCCCAAAAATTTTCTTCATCTTTGAAAAATGAAAATAAAAGAAAGAAATTCAACCTGTTTGGCTTACCAGAATAATAGGGAAAAAGAAAACAAATTCAAAAAATTTAACCATGGAGGATAAGATCTCATCCCTTTTCTTCTGCAATGACCTTTTTTTGTAAAGGAAAGTGAAGGAAAATAATCATTGTTTAGAAAGTTGTTCTTCAAAGAAAACGCATATTCTTATATATAAAAGCAAGAAAAAAAGTCGGGTTTTTTTTCACTTTGCCCCCCACTTTCTCCTAACGAACAGACCTAAGAAAATTTTTGTTTCTTTTATTTTCTTTCACCCATTTTATTTTCAAACGTACACACATCCAAGGAAAAGTAAGTTTTCTCGAGAAATCCAGCTTTAGCGAGACATTTTTCTTGCAAACCAAATGGAGCCATACCCAGGGCGGAGCCGCCGCGGGGGGCGGGGGGCGGGGGGGGGGCATGGTACCCCCCAATTTTTTTGCAATTCCTCTTAGTTTTGCTAAGAAACAGTGGGCCCCTCAAAAATTTTTAGTATACTTGGCCCCCTAATTTTTTTTATCTTATGTATATATAGTGCCCCCCTCCACCCCTAATTTTTTTGTCATATATATGGTGGGCCATTGCTTTAGGTCGCCACATGTCCCTATTGACACCTCTTAGCTATGGTTAAAATTCAATCACTCTTAGGATTCACCTACTTATCCTTATTTTTAGAAAAAAATATTAAATTTTTTTTAACCTCAGGACTTAGTGAATTTTAACTAGGGTTTGAAAAATAATTTGATAATTTTTTTTAAAAAAAACAAGGATAGGTGGGTGAATCTCAACCACAGCTAAGGGGTAGGGACACGTGGCGACCTCAAAGAATTACCGGAAAAAAATTTTCTTGAGGGCTTTGCCCCGAACCCCCAAGTTTCATACCCCTCAAATCCATTAATTCCCCCCCCCCGGCTCAATGAAAAATTCCTGGCTTCGCCCCTGGCCATTCCGGTACTTGAGGATTATACCAACCACCAATGGTAGAGGAAAAAATGTACACACCATAGATTTGCCAATTTCTTATGGAATAAAATGCATCGGGTTCTGGTCGCGGGGACTCAAACTGGCGACCATCACTGCATGGTACAGGCTGGAGAAGCTTGGACGCTCTGATGATGCTCCATGTCGACTAAAAGCCCGGACAAGATATGGTGGAAGTGTTAGATGAAACGTCGGTTTTGTGAGTGATGTGCTGACTGCTGAGCCATCACTGAGACATATAAGCATGACCATGTGGTAAATAGGAATGGGGAAATTTTTAATTTTTTTCCCTGACCTGACAATCCGCCAACCTACTTTAATCTTTATGGGTTTGGGAGTTGAGGTTTTGGGCTGTGGGTTGGCCCGGATTTGGCATCCTTGGCACATTTACAAATTTTTTTTGGTGGGTCCTAATCATGTATTTATCTAAGTTAAGGGTAAGGGATTAGCACTCATGGTGGCGCTCAACGGCACACCAAGACTCGAACACAAGTCACATCTCTCCAAAGGGAGACACGCAACCATTGGGACGTACCCATGATGTGTGCACATTTACAAATTGATGACTTAAATATTGTGTGTGCACGTTGTGAGTATCGAATTGTACCTTGGCTTACGAATACGCGCGTTCTTGAGTTGCAGAGTTCCACGCGCGCATTCTTCTCCGTCTTCCAACGTCCCTGAGCATCCATGAGATTGTTCGCTAACTACGGAGGACACTCCGAAGCTTACGTTAGTTATCGTTCACTATCCTATGCTTCCTAGAATTCATGCTTATCTTCTTATGCTTGTGCCTTTTGTTCACCCTTTTTTTCTGTCTTGTCAACTGTCAGTAGTCAATCTATCATATATGTCAGGGCTGTGTTGTTAGTCATTTCCTGACCACTCTAACTTATCAGGACCGTACTTGATTTGAGATGATATCCTCTTGTACGGATAAACTGTCACCATAGCTCACAACCGTGTTGTGTCATGCGGATTTCAGTGATAAGTTCAACACATGGCCGATTTTAGGGTTTTCCTGAGTTGAGGTATTCTCGAGCATATTGCTCTGGTTGGACTATTGATCAAGTCTTTCCGCACCTTTCTAGTCGGGCTTACTATTTTCACTTTTTCCCTTTACATGCGTGTTGGCCTATGCGAGCGTGTGTATTTAAACATTCAACCAAAAAAATTACGTAAATATTTAATAAATCTTAGTTTGTGGATATATGTGAACAGTTTAAAAGTAATTAGATTTATTTGTTTAATTTCTATTTTAAAAGGATTAGGCAGGTGGGTTTGTCTTAAAGGAGATAGGATTTCGTCTGGCACTTGTCAGATGAAAACTGTTTGCCCATATTTCTGTGATTAAAATTCACTAACTTTTATGTTGTGTTTGGTTGCTGAGATGAGAAGGGAAAAGAAAAAAAAATGAAAGAAACCTTCAAACTTTCCATAATATGGTTGTCTAGAAACTAGAGAGAAAATTATTGAGAAAGTAAGTTTTTTCTTGTTTGGTTGTTGAGAAAAGAGAATTTTGATTAAAATTTCAAGAACCTAGTAATAATGCTTAAAAGTAGTTCAAAAAAAAACATGCATCCCAACTCTGTTAATAATCCATTCAAACTCAAACCCCAACTACTCTCCATCCAACTCAATCTCAAACCCCATTTTGTTTTTGAAGCCTCAGCCAACCCCAACTTCTCACATAGCATTCACATTGATATTATCATATTGAATTTACAATATTCAACCGAAAAAAAAAAAAATTCAATCAAATAAATGGCTTTGCATCTACAGAACAACTTTACATCTACAGAACTTGGCAAAATGGAGTTCAAAAAAAAATATTGTTTACTTAGCCCAATCTGAAATCTGCCCAGCATATATATCTTCATCTTCTACATCACAGTCCTCCAAAACACAAATAAAAAATAGAGCTGAAAATCAAGGCATACTAGCTTCAAAAATAAATAGGATCTTAAAGAGGATGTCGCCGAGGATGGAGAGCTGAAAATCAAGGCATTTTTATAAGAAAGCAGAGCAGGTGAATCGCCATGGCCATGAATCCTTGCTCACCTTCTTGAAAGACCAGTTCTTTTTCCCCATTAATGGAAACGAGATAAATGAAGCAACCTTTACGTTTTTTAGAATTAGGTAACCTAGATTTGAAATCAAATCAAAGAAAAATCAAGCCGAGAGATACCTGAATCTCGGTTGCCAAAGTTCGATTTTGTGCCGAAACCAGAGCGTCGTAGAACAGTTGAAAGGGCTGAGGAAGAAGAAGAGACCAAATTGTGAGGCTCCGTTCGAGTAAGCCCGATATTATTTTCTTCCGCCTTTTTCTCTCCTTTCTTTTCTTCTCTCTCAAATCCAAACTATTTTGTAAGATTTTAAATCCACAAATTAAGAGAAAATCTTTTTAAAAAATTCTTTCGACCTTATTTTCCATTTTTTACTTTCTCGGTAACCAAACACGAAAACTAAATTTTCTCTCAATTTCTTTTTCATGCCCTATTTTCTCGACAACCAAACAAAGCATTAGGGTTTAACCATGTAACCTAGGTTTTTAAGGAAAAAATAGGGTGACATTACGAGCACACCACTATTTACTGACTGGACATCATTTATATTACTTACTAACTGTACACCATTAAAATATAACAAATTCTACTTACAAATTTTCTACTTATACACTATTTTAAGGGAAATACTTGTACCTGCGCCCCTCTACACCCTCCCACGTGTCCCTTTCTAACTCTCACTAATAGTGGTTAAGATTCACTCACCTCTAGAGTTCTTTCATATAACCTTGGTTTTAGAATAAAAAAAAAATGAAATATATTAACCTTAAAAATACTAACCTTAGGTAGATTGAGCTTCACCATAGTTAAAGGGGCTATATAAGCTACCACGTGTCAATTTTAACACCCATTAATTGTGGTTTAATTCACTCACCCTTAGGGTTCACCCATATAAGTCGCCACATGTCCAATTTCATTGAAATAGTACCTTGGTAGCCCTGTGACCACCGTGAAACATTTGTTTCCGTAGGATTATCAATACGAAAAATAAGCACAAAGCATATAGAAGGAGACGAGAAGGGATATAAAAGGAGAAGACATTGAGAAGATTACTTCTATAAAAGGAGAAGGTTGTTTGTTAGGAGAGTTTTTAGTAAGAGTTTAAGGCTTTGGGGTGTGGGTGCACATAGAACTACAAACTATAAATAAAAAAAAATGTAAGTTATTTTTTAAAACGGTTTCCAGTCAGTAAATAATGGTGTGCTCGTAGCATTACCCAAAAAATATTTTTAAAAATTTAATTACTAAGAGTTAAGAGGAGTGTTAGCCCCAATCACATTTACTCCTAATTTTTTCACAAACGCAAGATTGGGGCTAACAGATGGAGATGTTTCATATTTTAACAAATAACAAAAATATGAATATTAGAATGTTTGACATTTGTAGCCGTCTAGTTGGGTCTTTCGAAGATTTGCGATTGGGGTTAGCAAAATCCAAGAGTTATTTTTGTTAACCAAGGTTAAAATGGCTGTTAAAGAGACTCGAGTGGGCCAAACCAAATCTGATCCTGTCTTAAAGGGTGTGATTTTTCCTTCTTTAACCCGTGTGTAAGTGAGACTTGTTGGGTTTGAGTAAAGGGAAATAGTTAACGGACCGAGGATGCCATTTGCAAACCTAAGGCATCCACCAATCTATTGGTGGATGTCCCCCTCTTAAATGCTCACCAGATCTGGACTTGGGCCATAGGGATTGGTTGAGTAAATGTAACCGGATAGATGTCTTGAATAGTGTATACACGAAGTATGTTAGCGTTAATTCCAAGAGTTGCATACTGCTCATAGAGGAGCGTAGAATTGTGAACAGATTCATCATCACTACTGGAGTAACCAATAACAACTAGAGTTTCGGGTGAATGCTCATCATCAAGAGAAAATATTGATTTAACATCAGAGAAATCTGATTCATTAGCGTATGTAGCAATCTGTTGTAATAATTTTACACTTTTATCCCGGTTAGGACAGTATTTTGCAAAGTGACCAAACTTATTGCAAAGTGAGCATTTAAGAGGGGAGCATCCACCAATAGGTGGATGCCTTAGGTTTGCAAATGACATCCTGTTGTAATCTGTATGCTAAAAGGCAGAGTTTACCGATCACCAATTCGTATGTAGCAGTAGACCCGTAGATAAGAATTCCAGAATTTGTATGTTTGAGAACAACAACAAAAAATCTGTAGATCACCAGCAACTCGTCAGTAGAGAAGATCGAGACAACAATTCGTATGTAGCAGTAGACCCGTAGATAAGAATTCCAGAATCTGTATGTTTGAGAACAGCAACAAAAAATCTGTAGATCACCAGCAACTCGTCGATAGAGAAGATCGAGGCACGTGTTATGACACGCTGACCTTAAGGTGAAATCCGCCCCTACAGGTTCTTCTCAACCTGTGATGCTCGTAGGATAAATGCGGGCACCCCCAGGATACAACGATCTATTCCAGAGATAAGGGAGCACTCTCCTTTCTCTGGTCACAGCGAACTCAACCGTAAAAGAAAATTCGGAAGATCACAAAAGAAAGCTTTTTGAGAGAACTCTGAAATTCGTGTTTTTTGTTGTGTATTGTTTACAGAAACTAATACACTTATATAGAATTTCTAAAAACCAAAAGGAAATTCTTTTAGATCTGAAACCGAAATAGGAAATTAAATTCTTTAATACCGTTTTTAATAGAGTGATTAAATATTTTATAACAGTAATAAAACGGTAATAAAACGGTAACTTTTAGTAACCCAAAAGCCAAGGAGAAGTAAGATAAAAAACAAAAAATAAAAAACCATTCAAGACCCCACGCGCGCGACCCAGCCCAGCCCGGCCCGGCTCGGCTCGGCCGGCCGCGCGTGTGTGTGTGTCTTTGATGTTTGCGCACCGGCGCGACCCGCAACGCGTCGCGCATGAAGGGTTTCCGGCCCGGCTCGCCAAATTCCCATTGAAACCACTTTGGCCTCCCCTTGGGCCTCACACATGCGCGAGGGCCTAGCCCACTCCTTTATTATTACCCAAGTATGAAAGTGTTAGAGTTTATAAACTCTTTCACAACTTTCTCTCTTTCCGATGTGGGACTAAAAACACAAGGCAAAATTAAGTTTTACATTTTTTACACAACACGCCACAACACCAACAACACCAAAGAACCCCACACACAAAATACAACAATCCCCCACATAAAACATAATTTTGAATCATTTAAGAAAGTGGATAAAAAGAGAAGCGAAGTTACTGTGATTAAGACAAGGTGTCTTTTGGACTTGAATCTTGACTTAGTGTTAATATATTAAATCTACGAAGAGATTGGTGAACTGAGTCTTGAACCAAGCTATTTGGTTCATAGATTAATAATATATTACACGCACAATAACACAAAATAAAAAACATTTTACAGTTGAGTTCTAACGGTTGTGCACGTTATCGGCCATGTGCAATATCCCGGTTTTCATGAGCGCTCTAAAGAATCAGCCTCAATTCTCATAGGAAGCGGCCCCACTTCCACACTCATATAGGTACCTCTATCAAGAATGTCTTGTAACATAACATCCCACTGAAAATCAGCTATAGAAGGCATTAAGAGTCAAAGACTCATCCTCATCTCGTTACAATTAGCACTACTACACCATAGGGATGAGAGAGGAGAATTCTCCATATTAGTGCTCTCACACAATCACTCAACAACTTGTTTTCCCTTTGAACCTAGTTCATGGGATCTCCAATCAAGTAGGTTGGGTTACTGTTGTAGGTGATTATTTATCAATAGGCTTTAGCCCCATCCCCCTCGATGTACAGATTACTAGCTCTTTAGCTAGCCCTTTGGTCAACGGATCCGCCAAATTTTCTTTTGACCTTACAAAATCAAGTGCAATAATTCCGTTATTTAGTAACTCTTTAACCGAATTATGCCTTCGACGAATATGTCGGGATTTCCCATTGTAGGATACATTCTTAGCTCTAGCTATAGCAGCTTGGCTATCACAATGTATTAGAATCGCAGGCATTCGTTTTCTCCAAAGTGGTATATCAACCAACAATGTTCTCAACCATTCTGCTTCCTCACCAGCTTTGTCCAAAGCTATAAATTCCGATTCCATAGTAGATCGGACTATGCAGGTCTGTTTTGTAGACTTCCATGACACTGCACCTCCTCCAAGAGTGAATACATATCTACTCGTAGATTTAGATTCATCTGAATCTGAAATCCAATTTGCATCACTGTATCCTTCTAATACAGTGGGATACCTTTTATAATTTAGACCATAATCTAATGTGTGTCTCAGATATCTCAATACTCTGATCAAAGCATCCCAATGAGTTTGACTTGGGTTACAAGTATATCTACTAAGTCTCCCTACAGCATAAGCTATATCTGGTCTTGTACAGTTCATTATGTACATGAGACTACCTATTACCCTTGAGTATTCTAGTTGAGATACACCCTCTCCTGTATGTTTTTTCAACATACAATTATGATCAAAAGGTGTTTTAACAGGTTTACACTCATATTGCTCAAATTTCTTCAACACCTTTTCAATATAGTGAGACTGAGATAAAGTTATCCCTTCAAAATTTTTTAGAATTTTAATTCCAAGAATTACATCTGCTGTTCCTAAATCTTTCATGTCAAAATTCTTGTTTAAGAATTTCTTAGTGCTAATTATGATTTCTTTATTCGTTCCTATAATTAGCATATCATCTACATATAAACAGATGATTACACAATCTCTGCCAAAAGATTTAGAGTACAAACACTTGTCTGCTTCATTTATTTTAAAGCCATTTGATATTAACACATTATCAAATTTTTGGTGCCATTGTTTAGGTGCTTGTTTAAGACCATAAAGAGATTTTTTCAATCTACAAACTTTATGTTCTAGACCTTGAATTACAAACCCCTCAGGTTGATCCATGTAGATTTCTTCTTCAAGATCTCCATTTAGAAATGAAGTCTTAACATCCATCTGATGTATTTCAAGGTTAAAAATACATGCAAGTGACATCAATACTCGAATGGAAGTAATTTTAGTTACTGGTGAGTAAGTATCAAAGAAATCTATTCCTTCTTTTTGTCTAAAACCCTTAGCAACTAACCGGGCTTTAAATTTATCTATGGATCCATCAGTTTTTAGCTTTCTTTTAAATATCCATTTACATCCAATTGTTTTACTTCCAGGAGGAAGATCTACTAATTCCCATGTTTTATTAGCCATAATGGAGTCCATTTCAGCATTAACAGCTTCTTTCCAATATGATGCTTCATGAGAAGACATAGCCTCTCTAAAGGAATTAGGATCATTTTCTAATAAAAAAGTAATAAAGTCAGGACCAAAGTTTATGTCCTTCCTTGCTCTTTTACTTTTTCTGAGTTCTAATTCTTCTAAAGAATTATTAGAAATACGTACAGGTTCTATTGAATTTTCTAAAGGTATAAATTGATTTATTGTTGATGAACTAGTTGATAACAAAGGATCTCTACCTTTAGAGTTTTCCTTCAAAGGAAAACAGTTCTCAAAGAACTCTGCATCTCTAGACTCAATAATTGAGTTTGAATCTACTCCATTATTTTCTGATTTAATTATTAGAAATCTGTAAGCACTACTATTTTGAGAATAGCCTAAAAATACACAGTCAACAGTTTTAGGACCTATTCTAGTTCTCTTTGGGGTAGGTAAAGCAACCTTTGCTAAACACCCCTACACTCTGAGATATTTAAAGGATGGACGCCTTTTATGCCATAACTCATAAGGAGTTTTATCACAATTTTTAAGAGGTATTTTATTTAAAATGTAACAAGCAGAGAGAATTGATTCCCCCCACAAATTATAAGGTAAACCAGAACTAATAAGCATGACATTCATCATTTCTTTTAAAGTCCTATTTTTTCTTTCAGCTATTCCATTAGACTGAGGAGAATATGGAGCTGTAGTTTGGTGTATTATTCCATTGTTTTCACAAAATTCAGAAAATAAGTGTGAATCATATTCACCACCCCTGTCGGATCTTAGAATTTTAACAGATTTTCCTATCTGTTTTTCTACTTCTAATTTTCATATTTTAAATTTTTCTAGAGCTTCATCTTTGCTTTTTAATAAATAAACATAACAAAATCTACTATAGTCATCAATGAATGTTATGAAATATTTTTTACCACCTCTAGTGACTGTAGATTTTAAATCACATAAGTCACTATGAATTAATCCTAGATGTTCAGAATTTCTTTCTATAGATTTAAATGGTTTCTTAGAAAATTTAGATTCTACACAAATTTCACATTTTTGTTCATGGGCGGTAGATATTTTAGGAATTAATCCTAATAGCATCAACTTGTTTATAGATTTAACATTTATATGTCCTAATCTATCATGCCACACATTAAGAGAGTCAATCAAATAAGCAGAAGAAGTAGATGTCTTATTCATTTTCTCAACGATTACATTCAGCTTAAAAAGACCTTCACTAGCATAACCCTTCCCAACAAAAATTTCATTTTTTGTAAGTACAAATTTATCTGCTTCAAACACCAACTTAAATCCCTTATTGCTCAAGAGAGAACCAGAGACTAAATTTTTCCTTATATCTGGAACATGAAGGACTTCCTTCAGATTAAGGATTTTCCCAGAAGTGAATTTCAAGTTCACTGATCATTTTCCTGCAATTGCTGAAGTTGAAGAATTACCCATAAAGAGTTTTTCTTCATTTCCTACTATTTCATAGGAGGAAAAAGCATTCCTGTCACCACAGATATGCTTGGTGGCCCCTGTGTCCACCCACCAGTCCTTCATATTGTCCACAAAATTAACTTCAGATATTACTGCAGAAAAATTCTCCGTGTCTGCAACATTGGCTTGAGCAGATCTTAGATTTTTCTTGTCAGGATGACCAAATTTTCGGAATCTACAGCTCCTTGCATGATGTCCCGGCTTCCCACAAATAAAACAATCCCCTGTTGTTTTCTTAAAAACCGGTTTTTGGAATTTGGTTTTCTCACTTCGCTTCTTGTGAAAATCAGATTTACCCTTTGCTTTATTATCATATTTTTTCTTTGACATCCCTTCAATTAAATTCGCATTTGAATTTAATTCTGTAATTTTTTCTTTGTTCTCTAAAATTCTGTTGTTTTCCTCTATCCGGAGGCGAACAATAAGGTCTTCGAGTGTCATCTCTTTCCTTTTATGTTTTAACAAATTTTTGAATTCCTTCCACGAGGGAGGCAATTTTTCTATCACTGCAGCTACTTGAAAACCATCACTAATGGTCATACCTTCTTCCAGAATCTCATGTACAATGATCTGTAAATCATGTACTTGAGATATAACAGATTTATCATCCACCATTTTGTAGTCAAAGTACCTACCAACTACAAATTTTTTAGTTCCTGCATCTTCTGTTATGTACTTTTTCTCTAGCATTTCCCATAGATCTTTAGCAGTTTTCACCTTACAGTACACATCATAAATAGGAGGAATTAAGCCATTAAGTATGTAATTCCTACACATGTAATCTGCATGATCCCATTTATCCTTAACCAGTGTTCTAGCAGGTTCTAATTCATTCTCATAAGATTTTGGATCAGTAATAACATATGCAACATTCAGGGTGTTAAGGTAGAACATCATCTTTTGTTGCCATCTTTTGAAATTGTTTCCATCAAAAGGAATTGGTTTTTCAGAGTTGGACATCATGCTAGCGTACAGATAATTTGAATAGAAAATATTTCACCTTAAGATTGTTGTAATCTGTATGCTAAAAGGCAGAGTTTACCGATCACCAATTCGTATGTAGCAGTAGACCCGTAGATAAGAATTCCAGAATCTGTATGTTTGAGAACAGCAACAAAAAATCTGTAGATCACCAGCAACTCGTCAGTAGAGAAGATCGAGACAACAATTCGTATGTAGCAGTAGACCCGTAGATAAGAATTCCAGAATCTGTATGTTTGAGAACAGCAACAAAAAATCTGTAGATCACCAGCAACTCGTCAGTAGAGAAAATCGAGGCACGTGTTATGACACGCTGACCTTAAGGTGAAATCCGCCCCTACAGGTTCTTCTCAACCTGTGATGCTCGTAGGATAAATGCGGGCACCCCCAGGATACAACGATCTATTCCAGAGATAAGGGAGCACTCTCCTTTCTCTGGTCACAGCGAACTCAACTGTAAAAGAAAATTCGGAAGATCACAAAAGAAAGCTTTTTGAGAGAACTCTGAACTTCGTGTTTTTTGTTGTGTATTGTTTACAGAAACTAATACACTTATATAGAATTTCTAAAAACCAAAAGGAAATTCTTTTAGATCTGAAACCGAAATAGGAAATTAAATTCTTTAATACCGTTTTTAATATAGTGATTAAATATTTTATAACAGTAATAAAACGGTAATAAAACGGTAACTTTTAGTAACCCAAAAGCCAAGGAGAAGTAAGATAAAAAACAAAAAATAAAAAACCATTCAAGACCCCACGCGCGCGGCCCAGCCCAGCCCGGCTCGGCCGGCCGCGCGTGTGTGTGTGTCTTTGATGTTTGCGCACCGGCGCGACCCGCATGAAGGGTTTCCGGCCCGGCTCGCCAAATTCCCATTGAAACCACTTTGGCATCCCCTTGGGCCTCACACATGCGCGAGGGCCTAGCCCACTCCTTTATTATTACCCAAGTATGAAAGTGTTAGAGTTTATAAACTCTTTCACAACTTTCTCTCTTTCCGATGTGGGACTAAAAACACAAGGCAAAATTAAGTTTTACATTTTTTACACAACACACCACAACACCAACAACACCAAAGAACCCCACACACAAAATACAACACATCCATGGGTCCGCCTATCACTACTCTTGAGTAAATCACTGCCTCACCCAAATACAACCCGATACAAAGCCCGCCCGACCTAACCCCCTCGAGCTCGGCACCTCTAATGATCAATTTATGAATTCAAAAATTCAAAAGACTTAATTAGGTTAGGTGGAAAAAAACTCTAAAAAAAATGAATGAAAGTGCAAGAAAAGGAAAGAGAAAAAAATTCTTGAACTTTCTTTCATCAAGTGTTTGACTAACAAAAAAGATTTACCGGAGAAGTTATTATTACGAACAATTTTTTCTAAAATTAAAATTAATATTCCTATAAAATTTAATGCACCCTAGTGATCAATTTATCCTTTCAAAAACCAAAAAGACTCCATTTCGTTAGGAAACAAAATTTACCAAGAACAAAGAATTGAAAGTGTAAGAAAAGGGAAAAAAAATAAAAAAAATTTAAGTGTTTGATTAAGAAGAAAAATCTATCTGAATAATTATTAAAGCGAACAATTTTTTCTATAATTAAAAATTAATATTCCTATAAAATTTAATAAAAAGTAATGACTGCTATAAAATCTTGTGACCATAGCAAAAGGCAAAAAAAAAAAATCCCAGCAAATCCATTTTTTAATAAATCAAACTCAATAAGAAGAATGCACTCTCAGTTGATAAAGACCGGGCTAATCATTAGGTAAGGACGACATGATTACATTTCTGAGGCATGATTACAATATATTAACTCCTGTTATAAAGGCAGCATGATCACATATGGTAAGTGTATGCATGTCTTTTGTGTTGGCTTGCAAACTTTTGTGTTGTCGGGAAGATTAGTCTTACCTCATTTGTGTTTTATAATATTTTGTCGTATTTTGTTTATAGGAATTCCATTGGATCTCAATAAATGCGGATGTAATTGATTTTTTCAGTTAATTTTTTCTGTTATGCCTCAGCTTTCCATTGCCCCCCCCCCCCCCAAAAAAAAGTGTAAATGTTTATTTTTGTTTTTTATTGGAACTACTTAAATTATGTTAATGCCTGTTATAAGGACGCCATGATTACATATTGAGGGGATGTGAGTTTACCCTCCTTATGTCCGGCCATTTTGGAGTAGTAGTGTGGATTTATCCTTATTGGCACCCTTGCGGTTACCTTAGGTTTGATATGTGTGTTTAGATTGCCTCTCTAATCAAAATAACCAAAATTGAATTCCGCTTAGTATTTTGAATGTTAATCTTCCACTAATAGTCTCACATCAGTTGGGCACTAGTCTTCATAGGGGTGTATAAGGGACCACAAACCCTCCTGTTTAGTCCTTTTGGAATGACTGTATGAGTTTACCCTTACGCACCTTAACGGTACCTTAGGTCTGATGTGTGTGTTTAGATTACCTCTAACCGATCTATGCTATAATATAAAGAAACAAGTGTCACCTAACCCCCCCTCTCTCGTCTCCTTCTCAATTCAAAAACCGTTAGAGGAATTTTAGGGATTGTTCCCTCCACGGCTTTCTCTCTAATCTCAACTATTAATTATCTTTTTTTCACACATGTCTCCCTCACAATTCAAAAATCAGAGATTGTGATAAGAGAGATAGAGATAAAAATGATGGATAAAGAATGTAGAGAGAGATTTTAGGGGATTGTGATAAGAGGGATAAAGAGAAATAAGAAGGATATAGAGAGATAATGTAGATAAAAATTTTAGGGGATTGTGATAAGAGGGGGAGAGAAAATGTAGATCTTTTTAATTTTAATAATTTACATTGATGCATTGCACGTGGTCTCTGCTAGTAAATAAATAAATACAGTGAGCATTGTAGGTCATGTTTCTCTTTCTTTATCATTAAAAAAAAACAATAGATTTATCAATAGCAGACCAATGCTTCATAATTCTTTTTTATTTTTTAATAATTTCAGAAAAAAAGTACATATATAAGCTAATGATTGTTAGTTATTGCCCCGGGGGGAGGACATGCCAAGGTGCTGGTTGGTTAATACCACTTAATAAATGATATTAATTTTGAGTTGGAGCTCCGCACATGGTAGAGCTCACCTTTTTACACTATGGTCGTGGCACATTTGTAATTGGGAAATTTTGCAACATACGTAATTATAAGATTGTTACCTTGACATTGTAAAAAGGGGAGCTCCCCTCAACCCCGTGAATCAGAGCTCCTCTTTGTTTTTAAAGTGTTAATAAATTTAGAACATAAGTAGTTAATACCATCAGTAAGCAACTAAGCATAGAACTAGGTTAATAATTTTCAAGCAAAACATTTGATAATTTAGTCCCCTTTGGTTGCACTTTTGCTTTCCTGTTTTTTTTTTTTTAGTTGCATACCTATGGTAACCGGTAAGGTGTCAAAGGGTGTATAAGGGGCCACAATTCCTCCATCAGTCAGGTACATAAAACATTTTTAGTAAACGTGTTTATGTTTTTCATTTTTAAAATGATAGCAATTCTTTACATGTCCGCATTCCGTCCCATGCGGATTCTTCGCAAGCCTCCAAGTGTCTTTTTTAATCTTCCTTTAATGATTGTTAAGCTTAATTAAATTAAGATTATTATTTTTCCTTCTGAGGAATGAATCTTAATCATACTTAGTAGGTGCTAAAAGGGACACATGACGCCTTGTAGAGCCCCTTATGGTTAAATATAATCAACCTAAGTTTTATATTTTTTTTAAAAATAATGTTATATGGATGAACCCTTGGGGTGAGTGAATTTTAACTAGAGTTAGTGGGTGTTAAATGGGACATGTGGTGGCTTGTAGAGCCTCCTATAACTATGGTTAAGCATAATCAAATCTAAGGTTAATATTTTTTTTTCCTAGAAACCAAGGTTATATGGAAAAACCCTAAGGATGAGTGAATCTTAACCATAGTTAGTGGTGTTGTGCGGAAACCCCTTAGGATAGAATAAACGACAATAAGAAAATAAATATAGCAAATAAGAAGCACACACCACAAAGCAAGATTTACATGGTTCGGCCTAAATGCCTACGTCCACGGTCACAACACACCAAAATCTTCATTAATCCAATAGAAGAATACAAAAGAGAAGAACCCACAACGAAGATCAAAACCCCAAGGAAAGCCCACAATGCTCTCTCTAAATCTTCTTGTTCTCTCAACTCAAAACCCTAGTTATGACAACCTTACTTTTCTTCTTCTTTCTTACAAACCCTAATTCCCAAGCCTCTCTTTTATAGCCCAAAAGATACCTCAAACACAAGAGGAAACAAACTCTACCTAAATAGAAGTTTGCCAAAGCTAAAACTCTCTAAAACTGATATTTAGGAATTTCTCGGAAATCATCAGCATCCACCGATCGATCGCCCAACCACTGATCGATCGGCGGATGTTTGGCCGATCGATCGCTCATTGCAATTCGAGCCAAAAAACTTACAAGTGGGTGTTAAAAGGGACACGTGGCGGCTTATATAGTTCTCATTAGTTGTGGTTAAGCTTAATAAATCTAAGGTTAACGTTTTTCCTTTTTTATTTTTCTAAATACCAAAGTTAGATTGAAGAACCCTAAAGGTGAGTGAATCTTAACTACAATTAGTGGGGGTTAAAAAAGGGACACGCCAGTGGAACGCGCGCAAAGAGAAGTATTTCCCTTTTAAAAATTAATAACAATTTTTTTGAAAATCAAGATAACATAAATTTTATATTACTTCCATTTTAAAAACCAAAAACAAAAGTAAAAAACATGAACCACCACCACATCAGTCACCACATCACCACCCCACCAATTAACAGAACCACCACCACTAAACCACCCACCACCGCCGCCACCCCACCCCCACCCCCACCCCCACCCCCATCCCCATCCCCACCACTACCACAACAACCACCACCATTGATTAGAATGGTTTACCAATTATTACGTTCATCATATTTATCAAATTACAAAGTATATTTTTTTGTTTTTCGTTTTTCAAAACAAGCAACAGTTAATAATATAATGTGAAACATGTTTCTTACTTATAAAAATTAGAAAAAGAAAAAAAAAATTAGAAAAAGAAAGTCATTTTCAAATTTTAAAAACAGACAATAAAAAAAAACGATAGTGCATCCAAACGGCCCCTTAGGTTATGCAACTTTACTAAATTATTATCATTTTCATATAAAACATATATTTAATGTCATTAATTTTAATTATTTATTATTAAAAATTGAAAAAAATTATAATTTTATAAAATAGATAATAAAAAATGATAGAGCATCCAAATGACCCCTTAGGTTATGTAACTTTACTTAATTATTATCATCATGTCAAACATACATTTAATTAGGGTTGTAAACGGATGCGGATATTATCCGTATCCGAATCTGTTTAGTCGGATAATTATCCGGATAGGAATCTGGCGGAGTGGATTCGGATAGTAAAATACTATCCATTTATAATTGGATTCGGATACTGTTATATCCGATCCAATAAATATCCGTCCAATTATATAATATATATAAATAATATATTTTAAATTTATAAAATTAATATAACCTTTAAAATATATTTTTTTAATAAAAAAATTATATATTTTTACATTTTTTAAGTATTAATTTATATTTCTTAATTTTTTAAATAATTAATCGAATAATTTGGATACTATCCGAATCCGGAAATATAATCGGATATGAATTCGGATATGAATCCACTCCGTTTACAGCCTTGCATTTAATATCAGTAATTGATTTATTTTTTTTTAGCATTTTAAATTATTTATACTTTTATAATTTTCTAAAAACTTACTTCTAAAACAATTTTTTTGGTAAACTCAATCATACCACAAGGCAATGACTGAAGGCAAAAGTAAGGAAATACTCACACCACCCATGCAAACCCACATACACACAGCATGGAAATTCACACACACCACACACACATGTCGATTACTTCTAAAACATTGAATGCATCTTTCAGCCGCAATGTCAATTAAGTATTATCCAATGGCAGGCCCCACCCCCGCCTCTTGCGTGAGTGGTAGGGGTGTGGCCTTCAATGAAGGGAGGTCGGGTCCAACCCCCTAAGAGTATGAGTTGCAAGAGATCCTATGCCCAAGCTAACATCTATGTATTGACCGTATTAATGTAGATAAATGATGCTTACAAAAAAAATAAAATCTCGGTAGGTCCATTATGGATGCAAATAATTATTGATTTTACTAGTCGTAGACGCAAGGGACCATAGACCAAGGTTTAAAATTTTGAAATTTCGGTCGATTTCGGATGTCCTATTCGAAACGAAATTTTTCGAAATTTCGAAATTTCGAAATTTGGCCGAAATCTCACCGAAATCGTATTTAATAATAAAATATTATTCCGAAATTTGATCCGAAATTTCGCCGAAATATTCCGAAATTTCGGGTCCGAAATTTCGAAATATTTCGAAATTTTTATTTTTTATATAATATTAATTATATATATATTATTATTTTATTTTTAAAATTAATATATAAATTTTTCGAAATTTCAGTAAAAATTTCGAGATATTTCGAAATATTTCGGAATTTTAATTAGAAAATAATAATAAAAATATTTAAAAATAAAAAAATCAGATCTCGGCCGAAATTCCGAAATTTTCGAAATCCGAAATTTCACCCGAAATTTTCGAAATTTCGACCGAAATCTGTTTTCCGAAATAAACTCAATTTCGATATCGATGGGGTTGTCCGAAACCGAAATTTCGCGAAATTTCAACGAAAGTTTAAACCATGCCATAGACACACCATGCTAGCACTCCCCAATAGATGGGGCGGACCTTAGACGCACCATGGCTAGCACTCGATCCCCATTAAACCGGGAGAACCTTAGACACACCACGGCTAGCACTGCTCAATAGTTATTTAAAACCTTATTTAGAATGAGCAATATTTCCAACTATTGCTCTGTGCTTTCACAAAACCAACTCAACTCCGATGAATTCTAGTTAATTTTTTTAAATTCTCCTAGTTAAATTATATTTTTTAATTAAAAAAAAAAAGTAAGGGTGGATGGGTGAACCCTAGTGATGAGTGAATCCTAACCACAGTTAAATGAGATTAAAAAAAAAACACATGGCATTGAAAGGGACCCGAGACACCTCTCACGTCACATCACTGACCGAGGAGGTGATTAATTTCCATTTAGAATCTTATACCTAACTTTTTTTTACTCCCACCGGGTGCTTTACAAGATGGCTAGGCATGGACTGCAACTTCTACTTGCAATAGTTTGACCACTCTTTTGGTGCAGTATTGAGAATGTGAGTCATTCAACATACCAAGACTCCATACCTTCCTGAAACAAGTTGGATTTTGACCTTAGAATCTCTGAAATACGACTCGTGGTGTGTAATTCGCATATTTGTGCCACAATAGTCATTTTCTGATGGCCTTTGCTATGAATATAAGGCTTGTGTTAAATAGGAGCCAATTTTGTCTCGGCCAATACCTCATGAGGTGAGGATGGTGCATTAGGGCACCCATGCGATTCCTAGAGATGCCCTAAGCACGCATAAAGACTGAGTGACACTACAATAAAACACCCGCATAACAATGGAAAATTTTCGTACTTGATAAGAAATTTCTGTGTCCAATACTATTAGATATGGAAATAATAACTGTGTCTAAACCGTGATAGTTGCTCTCGTCACTGATGCTATTAGACACGGAAATAATTTTTCATTTCTAATAATATTATTAGACACGAAAACATTTCTGTGTCTAATGATAATTAATCATAAATGTAAAAATATATATGATGTCACAATTTTCCGTGTCTAAAGATAGTATTAGACATGAAAATTTTTCTGTGTCCAATAATATCAGCAACGACAATAATTCCGTGTCTGATATGTTTTAGACACTGAATTATTTCCTTGTCTAATACTATTATGTATCATTACTATTTACGTCACCTTTAATATTAGAGATGGAAATAATTCCATCTCTGATACAATTTTTTTTTTTTTAAACAATCAGTACCCTGAATCCCATGCCATAACCTGTTTTTCAAAAACACCATAACATGTTTTCAAACATTTCAATACCATAACAAATTCATATCCATACACACATTCATATCCACTTCCACGTCTATAACAATAATCTTAAGTCTATACTTTCCACATCCATAACTATAAATTAAATTAACTTTCCTTTGTAAATCTATTTTGTAGCATATGATAAACAGCCTATAGCAAACACATCCCTCGCAATAGCCTTATCTTCAGGTGCATATCTACGGGGCTTAAGAAATTCTTCCCGAGCAGCATCTGTCTGTTCGAGTTCTCCTCTAGCTTTTTCTCATCTGAATAGTGTTATGACATTGTTCTTATGCTTCGCTAGTACTTAAAAGTAGGGATGACAATATGACCTGCCCCCGCAGGGATCCCGCCCCGTCCCTATAGGGGCGGTTTTTTCTCAAATAAATCGGGGGTGGGGCGGGGATGGTATAAAAAATCAAGCCCCGATTGGTTTCGGGGCAGGGGCGGTTTTAGTATACCCCGCTCCGGCTTTTCTCCAATACATGCAATTCTTAGTTGGATTTTGTTCAATTTTCTTTGCTTTTCTATTTTTTCACTTATTTTCTCGGCAACTTAGGGTTCAACAATCTAACCTTGATTTTTAGAAAAAACTGTTAAAAAAATTTAATCCTAAGAGTTAAAAGTTCCTAACTCAAGTTAAATATTTTTTAAATTTTTTTTCCTAAAAACAAAGGTTAGATTATTGAACCGTAAGGCTTAGTGAATCTTAACCACAATTAATAGGGATAAATAGGGACATGTGTTGACATGTGAGTGCAATTGAACTCTCCCCGAGTTCAATCACCTATTTTATCGGCAACCAAACATACCCTAAGGGTTCAACAATCTAACCTTGGAAAAAACTGTTTAAGCAAATTTAATCCTAAGGGTTAAAAGTTCCTAACCCGAGTTAAATTTTTATTTTCTTCTAAAAACAAAGGTTAGATTATTGATCAGTGAATCTTAACTATAGTTAGTAGAGATTAATAAGGACATGTGTTGACCTGTGGATGCGATTGAACTCTCACCGAGTTCAATCACGATTGACTGTGATTCGAACTCCTTGGGTGGGGCCAATTAAACTCTGGGCCACTTGTCACGACTATTCGTCCAGCAATGTTTGCATGGCCTTGGTGGTGGCACTATTTTGTGTGTCTTTTGATCTATTGTAAAAGGGTAGTTTAGTCGCCAAAGTCTTAGTGGCATTTTTGTAATAAGGGAGTATGACTCCACCAGCACATAGGATGTTTCCTTCTGCCAACTGGTAAAAGGTTATTTTCCACCTTGTAGGGGAGGTGGTAGTTCACTTGAGTGGGTTGTCTTTGCACCATCTTTGATCACCTGCTCCCCTAGTGTCTTTTATTTCCAGTACCTGTATAGTGTCTTGTAACATTTCCCTTTATGCAATAATATTGATCTTTGCTTCTTTCTTGTGCATTGTGGTGTGTTTTACTCTTGTTCTTAGGTAACTGTTTGAATAGGCTGACTTGATCAACGGATTGATCAAGTGCCGCACGGGATTTACCTAGCAACGTAAATTGCCTGTGACAGTTGGTATTAGAGCAAGGTCGTGACCGTGTATTCAAGGCTAGAAGACATGGCACAGGGGACAGGAGCGCGCACTAACAAGGATCGTCTGGACGATTTGGAAGCCTAAACAGCACAGATTGATGGGATGTTGCATAACTTGGTGCAGATGGATGATCGAGTAAGCAACATGGAACAAGGACACCAGGAATTGGCCGGATCAGTTGACACCTTGACTGAGGACGTGAAGGGGACAGTGGATGCTCTCCAGGCCAAGATCGAGGAGCTCTCAAACCGGTTGAATGTGCTTACCATGGCAGTTGGTTCGCACCCTCAAGGCCCTACCGAGGCGTATAGTCAGGTGAAGGTGCCAGAACCTCGCTCGTACAGTGGTGCGAGAGATGCAAAAGAGCTTGAGAATTTCTTGTTCGACATGGAACAGTACTTCCGAGCCGTGAGACAGGAATCAGAGGAAGCCAAGGTCTCAACAGCAACAATGTATTTATCGGGTGATGCCAAGTTATGGTGGCGTACACGATATGATGACATTCAGAATGGGAGATGCATCGTGGATACTTAGGCGGACTTGAAGCGGGAGTTAAAATCGTAATTCTTGCCCGAGAACGTGGAGTATATCACTAGGAGGAATTTGCGACAGTTGCATCAGACAGGCACGGTGCGTGAATATGTGAAGCGGTTCTCGGCCCTAATGCTAGATATCAAGGACATGTCCGAGAAAGACAAGATCTTCTATTTCATGGAGGGATTGAAGCCTTGGGCACAGACCGAGTTGCAGAGGCAACGGGTTCAAGACTTAGCTTCAGCACAAGCAGTAGCAGAGCGTTTGAATGACTACTCCACAAATGACCCTAACAAGAAGAAGGTGACTTCGACCCACACTAGCCACAATAAATCTTCTCGACCATCGAATGGGAAGAAGCATAGCAATGGCAAGTCTGGGTCAAGCAAAGAAGCTTCAACATCAAAGGGTTCGAGTTCCAAGCCGATGCAGTGCTTTCTTTGTGGTGGACCGCACCGAGTAGCAGTTTGTCCACAGAAACAAGCCCTCAATGCCCTACAGGCATCAGTGAGTAACTCGGCTATGCACGAGGAGCTGTCCGAGAGTGATGATGATGAGGAAGAACAGCCTAGGATGGGAGCCATCAGGTTGCTTAATGCTCTCAAGACTTAGGGTGATGAGAAGGCGCCACAGTCAAAAGGGCTCATGTTCGTTGATTTGAAGATCAATGGGAAGGCTACCCGGGCCATGGTGGATACGGGGGCGATACATAACTTTGTTGCGGAAGGAGAAGCTAAGCGACTGAGATTGAAGCTGGAGAAAGATTCAAGTCGCATCAAAGCCGTGAACTCAGCAGCGAAGCCCATTCATGGGGTAGCCAAGGGGGTGTCTATTGAAGTGGGAGCTTGGTCAGGAAAGACCAACTTGACAGCGATTCTCATGGATGACTTCCAGGTCATTGTGGGGATGAAGTTCTTGCAGGAATCTAAGGCCGTGCCAATGTCGTACCTGCAATCGTTGTGCATCTTTGGTGACTCTCCATGTATGATTCCAACAGTGGCAAGCAAAGGTGGAGAGAAGATGCTTTCGGCCCTACAGCTTAAGAAATGGTTGAAAATTGAGAGATAACTTACTTGGCTACGTTGAGGGAGGAGTCTCAACTAGAGCAAGATCCAGTTCCGAAGGAAGTGACCGAAGTGTTGGCAAAGTTTGCTAGCGTGATGCCTGATAAGTTGCCAAAGTCCCTTCCTCCTCATCGAACAATTGATCATGAGATAGAGCTTGTTCCCGGGGCTAAGCCACCTGCAAAAGCCCCTTATCGTATGGCCCCTCCGGAGCTTGCAAAACTTCGGAAGAAACTTGATGATCTCTTGGAATCAGGCTTCGTTCGCCCCTCCAAGGCACCATTTGGGGGCACCAATCCTCTTCCAACGCAAGCATGACGGGAGTCTGAGGCTTTGCATGGATTACCGAGCGCTAAACAAGTTGACCGTGCGGAACAAGTATCTCATCTCGTTGATTACCGATTTGTTCGACCAACTTGGGACAGCCAAGTACTTCAGTAAGCTTGATTTGCGGTCAGACTACTATCAGGTTCGCATCGCTGAGGGCGACGAACCTAAGACGACTTGCGTGACGAGATATGACTTATTCGAATTCATGGTGATGTCTTTCGGTCTTACCAACGCACCAGCTACCTTCTCAACACTGATGAACCAGATATTCCATGAGTTCCTGGACAAGTTCATTGTGGTCTATTTGGATGATATTGTGGTATATAGCTCAACTCTTGAGGAGTATGTTGAGCATTTGCACAAGGTGTTGGCCTTGCTAAGGGAGAACCAATTGTATGTGAAGAAGGAGAAGTGCTCATTTACGCAGGAGCGCATTAGTTTCCTTGGCCATGTGTTGGGCGAAGGAAAAGTGAGAATGGAGGAGGACAAGATCCGATCTATTCAAGAGTGGGAGCCACCTACGACTACCACCGAGCTGCGGTCTTTCCTAGGCCTTGTGAATTACTATCATAAGTTCATTAAAGGCTACTCAGCAGCTGTAGCACCATTGACTGACCTACTTAAGAGGGAGCATGCTTGGGTATGGTCAAGGGAGTGACAGGAAGCCTTTGAGAGACTGAAGCTTACCGTGACCCAACATCCTGTTCTTGCACTGCCAGACTTGGTGAAGCCTTTTGAAGTACAGACTGATGCGTCAGACTATGTTATCGGAGGAGTGTTGGTGCAAGAAGAACATCCGGTTGCTTATGAGAGCCAGAAATTATCTAAAGTGGAACGTCGCTACAAGGCTCAAGAGAAAGAGTTGCTTGCCGTGGTGCATTGCCTTCGGGTGTGGAGGCATTACTTACTTGGATCGAAATTTGTGGTGAAGACCGACAATGTTGCCGTGTCTCACTTCATGACGCAGAAGAAGTCGCGTCCAAGCAAGCGTGCTGGCAAGAGTTGCTAGTGGAATTTGATTTTGAGTTAGAGTACAAACCGGGTCGGTACAACAATAATGTCGCCGATCCTTATGTCGCAAAGCGGAACTTGCGGCCCTCAAGAAAGTGATGCACAGGAGTGTGCAACGGGTGCAGTCTACCATGCATGATAAGATCCCTGAAGGGTTGAAGACCGATCACCAGGCGAAGGTAATTTGGCCACTAGTTGAAAGTGGCAAGACTCGTCGCTTCTGGATTCACGATGGACTTCTTTACACAAAAGAAAGCCGCATCTTTGTCCCAAGGATGGGAGACCTAAGGAAGGATCTTATAAAAGAGTGTCATGATACTCTTTGGGCAGACCATCAGGGATGGCTTCGCACATATGCCTTGCTAGAACGGGGTTACTACTGGCCTAATATGCGAGATGATGTTGCAGAATACGTGAAGACTTGTCTTGTGTGCCAACAAAATAAGGTGGAAAAGAATAGGCCTCTTGGGCTCTTGGAGCCATTACCTATCCCTAGGAGACCATGGGAGAGTGTCTCTATGGACTTCATTTCGGCCTTGCCAAAAGTGGGGGAGTTTGGGTCGATCTTGGTGGTGATCGACAGATTCTCGAAGTATGCTACTTTCATCTCCTCACCATTGCACTGTTCAGCAGAGGAAGCAGCTTACTTATTTATGAAGAATATGGTGAAATACTGGGGTGTGCATCAGAACATTGTGAGCGACAGGGACTCAAGATTCACAGGAAAGTTCTGGTCAGAATTGTTCAAACTTCTTGGGACCAAGCTCAACTTCTCAACAAGTAGTCATCCTCAGACTGATGGCTAAACCGAGCGTTTTAACGCTCTCCTTGAAGAATACCTTCGACACTTTGTCAGTGTCAATCAAAAGAATTGGGTGAACTTGTTCGATGTCGCTCAATTTTGCTTCAACTTACAACAAAGCTCTTCTTCCAATAAGAGCCCATTCGAGCTAGTAACCGGACAACAACCACTAACGCCGCATACAGTCGTTGTCGGTTATCAAAGAACTAGCCCCAGCGCATACAAGTTTGCCAAAGAGTGGAACAAGAATGCAGAAATTGCCCGAGCTTACCTTGAAAAAGCCGCTAAAAGAATGAAGAAATTTGCGGATCCGAAGAGAAGGCAAGATAAGTTCAAGGTGGGAGACTTAGTGTTGATAAAGCTAAATCCAGTTAACTTTAAGTTCTTTCGTAAAGGCAACAAAAACTTAATTCGCAAGTACGAAAGACCATTTCCTATCACTGAAAAGATGAGAAAAGTCTCCTACAAGGTGAAACTGCTTGAGTCATTTCACAGATATCACCCGGTCTTTCATGCCAGTGTGTTAAAGCCGTATAATGCAGACGAGAAAGGCCCCACTCGCAACACTCCGAACCGGCCTACAGCTACCTTAACTACCGTACTCCAAAGAAAAGTTGAACGTATTGTTGCGGATCGTCATCTTCAAGCATCACTGACCAGGCCCGCGCACATGAAGTATTTGGTAATATGGAAAGGGCTATCCGACGCCGAAGCTAGTTGGGAACTAGGCGTCACCCTTCTCCCATTCGTAGATAAGATTGAAGAATACTTAGCAAACAAGTCGACGAGGGCGTCAACTTAACAAGTGGGGGTGTATGTCACGACTATTCATCCAGAATGTTTGCATGGCCTTGGTGGTGGCACTATTTTGTGTGTCTTTTGATCTATTGTAAAATGGTAGTTTAGTCGCCAAATTCTTAGTGACATTTTTGTAATAAGGGAGTATGACTCCACCAGCACATAGGATGTTTCCTTCTGTCAACTGGTAAAAGGTTTATTTTTCACCTTGTAGGGGAGGTGGTAGTTCACTTGAGTGGGTTGTCTTTGCATCATCTTTAATCACCTGCTCCCCTAGTGTCTTTTATTTCCAGTACCTGTATAGTGTCTTGTAACATTTCCCTTTATGCAATAATATTGATCTTTGCTTCTTTCTTGTGCATTGTAGTGTGCTTTACTCTTGTCCTTAGGTAACTGTTTGAATAGACTGACTTGATCAACGGATTGATCAAGTGCCGCACGGGATTTACCTGACAACGTAAATTGCCCGTGACACACACTGCCAGACTACATGTTCATGTTGGTGCTAAATAATCAAAACCTGACGGTTGTGCTGTGTTTTGTTGCATGAGGGTGTGTGTGCTTGGTATATACCAAAAAAAACGAAAAAATTCTCCAAACCTAGATACGCACGAACAAACCGCCAAATGAAATACGCACCCTGAGCAGGTTTGCAACTGAATGCGAAGTTCGGCGGTAAACAATCTAGGTTTTTCTTCTCTCCCAGGTAAGACTATATTTTCTCTCTATTTCCTTCTCTGGTATTCAAAACCCATTGAAACCCTATCACCGTCTTTGTTCTGAACCCTGTTTTTGTTTCTATGCAATTTCTTGTTGTTTTCATGGAGTCTCTTTCAAACATATATGAATATATTTCCCTGTGAACATTTGAGTGTAAGTTTCGTTGGAATACAAGCGAGGGAAAATATGGATTTGATGGTAACTCCAAAACAAACCCATGGAGGGCTTTCATCGTTTCGTTATGTTCAGAGGGAGAGCTATAAGAAGAATTCTTTTGGGGCTAGGGTTAGGGTTGGTGTTGATTCTGAATTCAGTTTAAATGGCAGTAGTTCTTCCATGATGGTTTTTCTAGGGCATAAGGCTAGTTGTTGTGTCTCGAAATCGTATGGGTCTCAAAAGAACATGAGGAATCAGGTTTTGGCTGTTTCTAAGTTTGAAAGAGTTAATTCTAATGGTAGATTACCAAAGATTGAGAAAACCCCAAATGGGTATTTGAGCAACGGAAATTCTTCTTCGGCTCGAGTGCATTCAAGCAGGTTTGAAGGTTTGGATGGTAAAAACTATCTTCATCGCTTGGTTAGAAAGGGGGAATTAGAGGAAGCCTTGGAATTTGTGGAGAACACGGTTCGTCATGGTGATATCCCCAATGTTATTCCGTGTACGAGTCTGATTTCTGGGTTCTGTCGAATTGGTAAGACTAAGAAAGCAACTAGGGTTTTGGAGATTCTCGAAGAGTCGGGGGCTGTTCCTGATGTTCTAACCTACAATATATTGATTAATGGGTACTGCAAGTCAGGGGAGATTGATAATGCTCTACGAATCCTTGACCGAATGAGTGTTGCTCCGGATGTCATTACATATAATACAATTTTGCGTAGATTATGCAGTAGTGGGAAGTTGAAACAAGCGATGGAAATCCTTGAGCGTCAGTTGCAAAAAGAGTGTTATCCCGACGTATTCACATATACGATTCTGATTGAAGCAACTTGTAAGGAGAGTGGAGTTGGGCAGGCAATGAAGCTCTTGGATGAAATGAGGAGTAAGGGTTGTAATCCCGACGTGGTTACATATAATGTTCTTATCAATGGGTTTTGCAAGGAAGGGAGATTGGATGAAGCTATAAAGTTCTTGAATAGCATGCCATCATATGATTGCCAACCGAATGTGATTACCCATAATATTATTCTGCGTAGCATGTGCAGTACAGGAAGGTGGATGGATGCAGAGAAACTCTTAACAGATATGTTACGAAAAGGTTTTTCACCTAGTGTTGTTACGTTCAATATCCTGATCAACTTCTTCTGCAGGAAGGGCTTATTAGGTCGAGCCATTGATATTTTGGGGAAAATCCCTCAGCATAAATGCACTCCCAATTCCCTCAGTTACAGCCCGTTGCTTCTTGGGTTCTGTAAAAAAAAGATGATGGACCAGGCGATTGCATACTTTGATATAATGGTGTCTAAAGGGTGTTATCCAGATATTGTGACATACAACACGTTGCTTACAGCTTTATGCAAGAATGGGAAGGTCGATGTTGCTGTTGAGCTACTTCACCAGCTACGTACGAAAGGTTGCTCTCCAGTGTTGATCACGTACAACACAGTAATTGATGGGCTCTCAAAGGTGGGGAAGACAGAACATGCCAGCGAGCTTTTGGGTGAGATGCTGGCAAAGGGTCTCCAACCTGATATACTCACCTACTCATCACTAGTGGCTGCACTTTCTAGAGGAGGCAAGGTTGATGAAGCAATTAAGTTCTTGCATGACTTGGAAGGATTGGATAACAGACCCAACCCAATTACGTATAATTCTGTAATCTTAGGCCTTTGTAAGGCTCGTCAGATCGACCGTGCCATTGATTTCTTGGCCTACATGGTCTCCAGGGGCTGTAGACCCACTGAAGCTACATACACCATTATCGTTGAAGGTGTAGCTTATGAAGGGTTGACCGAGGAGGCTTTGGAGTTACTGAATGAGTTGTGCTCGAGAGGGGTTGTGAGGAAGAGCTCAGCACAACATGTGGTAGTTAAGATGTAGGTTGGAAAGGCTGGCTTTCTTTTGTCTTGGATGTGGGGGGAGAGTAGCATATAGCCCTGGACTTTATGTGCTCTGAATTTTTCTGACAAGGGAGCTGTTAAGCCTCTAAACCACTATCCTTTTACTTTTGTCATTCTTGTTTTCTTTGTCATAACAAGCGGAACCGAAATTCAATTTTGTTAGATAATCCATAGGGCCTTATCCTCACTTCTTTTGGTTACAAAATATACTTCATAGCTCCCAAATTTGTTTGTATACTTGGGTGTTTCCCCTTTATATTTGTGTGAAGTTATCTAAGCATTGCATTATGCTTTTGGTTCTCTGCAGTTATGATAGTTTTCTTTTGTTTTACAACAAAATGATTGCAGATCTTTCTTATTATTATTGTTGCTGAAACTTCAAATTGCTCCTCATGGTAGTGTGCTATGTTACAATTAAAGGGATTCAATGGATCCTTTCCGTTCCATTTTACGGATGTATGCTTAATATGTTTCACTCCAACTACGTTTACCCCACCCAATGGTATATAATTAGAAGTATCTTATCCTCACAAAGCAAGGATGTTGGAGACTTGTTTAAATGCCAAGATGAAAGCCAAGCTCTTGGGCCTTTCCCTTTCAGTGGATGAGAAATTGAGATAACCGTTTTTGAAGCAAGTCTTGGAAGCTTAGATGAAATATTAATTTTGTCAAATAGGTCTAGTGATAACTGATAAGCTTGAAGTATATCCTTATCCTACTAGACTAAGGTGCCGTTTGGAATGTCTAAAGTCTAAACTTCGGGTCTACTTGTCAAATTTTGATGTCAGAATCGATTATCAGGCTTTTTTTAAAATTATAATATACAAAAAGAAACCTACAAAGTGCCATAATTCTATATTTAACATGTGCCTAATACTTGTCCACATGAGACAAACAGCTTCTTGAGGGAGTGAATTCACAGAAAACTACCATGGCTAATGCTTGTGCAGATGCATCGATGGATGAACAATAATATAAAAGTTCATTTATATGCTTCATAAGAAGGATCATTATTCAACAACTGGTGGTGCTACCTAGATCTCCCAGGCCCGTATTGAGATTGCTTCTATTTCTGGTTTGTTTCTTAGAGGTGTGTTTGGTAAGTGGGGTACACAGCATCTCTGTTCAACGCACGTCCAAACTTGTAGTGGTCTGTATGCATTGAATCATCATTCATATTAGGTTCTCTATACTGGGAACATGTACCCCTGCTTGTGGGGAGCCTAATGTTTCGCTCTTCTATATTTTTTTTTTTTTTGGAACGAGGGTATCCGGTTCTCTTAGAGCCCCCGACTAAGTTCCTCCTGCCGTGCAGATCCCCTTATACTACACAACGAGGAAAGTTGGGATAAATCCTGAATGGTGGCCAACAAGGGGAAGGGACTTGAACTCAAGACCTTCACTCTTCTATTTGGTAAAAGGATTCTGACCAAACACGGTTGACTATGGTTTCTATTCAGAAATGATGAATCATATTTAGGTTAAGACCATGGTTGTTAAGGGCGATTGCCTATTTGCCCCGGTGCTTTTATGGGCCCAGGCTCTTGCCATCTCAGGTGCTTCATTCTTGAAATTAAACTCGGAGGCCCCATACTACTTAAGCCCTGAGGAAAGAGTTGGCCCGAGGACTATATAATATGGACCGAAGCTAGAAAAAGAAAAGACAGAAGTCCCTCTCAGCCCAATGTCTCTTCCTGCACCCGAAACCCTCATCTCTCTCTCTCTCTCTCTCAATAGAAACCCTAGAAAATATGGGGGATTTGAGAGAGGACAAAAACGAATTCAACGGGGAGCAGAAACCCTAGAAAACCTTAAAGGGAAGTGATTTAAAACTCTCGATAGTACCTACTATGAAGATTGACACCAAAGATCATGTGACATTGTCGCTATTGGATTTTCAATCGGGTGGCCCAGCTCTCAATAGCAGGTACTATCGGGAGGAGCTTTCAATCGCTTTCCAACCTCAAAATGGCAATATTTTGTGGAAAAGAACTGTAAGGCATGAGAGTGATTGGTTCATATTCCAAAGCCCCGGATAACTCTGTGTAGAGGGGTGTTTTGATTCTTGAAGAAATGGGGTTTACTGCAACCTCAATCTAGCCTAAATCCGATATCCAGACCGTTCTAAATTGAGTTATTTTTAGGAGAAATGATTCAGAGAACACAAGAAGGAAGAAAGGGAAAAAGAAGGGAATGATTCAGAGGGAGAGAAGAAAGAACGATGAAGAAAAGTAGTGACAGAATGTTTTTTCTTGATGAATCCTTTACTTTCTCTCTCTGTAAATTCTGTTTGGAAAATCTGATTGTTTTTGGAAAATCTTCCAGGAACTCGAAAAAGTCTCTCCCCTATCAAGGAGGGGTCACCTCTATTTATAGGTGATTATCAAAATTGTAACCACCTTGTATAGCTGTCATAACCGTTTTTTGTAACTGACTTTTAGAGAGAAAAATATTGGATTCCATCAAGATAAAGACGTTTTGTCACTATACCTCCTTTAAGCTTTTATGACCAAAGCTTTGAGATATATTCTTCAAAGGTTAAAAGCGGTATTTACAATATCCATCTTTTAACAAATTCTATCTAAGCCCTCCAAACCACAACTCATCATCCTCCCCCAAAAGCAATTGGTAACTACATCGTGAAAGCAGGTCATACGCTTTCATGGTGTACTGTCCTACTGAGGTAATATTTTAGTGTTCAGACAGCAACACTCCTCTAGAGTAATAATCATGATAGTAATAATAATAATAACGATGATAATAATCATCTAATAATCATCTCAAGTCCTATAGGGAAATCATAGGTGTTGGACGAAGACACCCTTCCCGTATCTCAGGTCCAATAGGGAAATCATAGGTGTTGGACGAAGACACCCTTCCCGTAGCTCAGGTCCAATAGGGAAATCACCCTTCCCGTAGCTCAGGTCCAATAGGGAAATCATAGGTGTTGGACGAAGGCACCCTTCCCGTAGCTCAGGTCCAATAGGGAAATCGTAGGTGTTGGACGAAGACACCCTTCCCGTCAGGCCTTAAGAGAAACTGAGGAAAAAATCCATCCTCAATGCTTTCTCCCTGACTGTCAGCCCAGGAAGTAATCCATGCTCCACTGGAATAGGTAATGAGGGGAAATAGCCACACTCATTCCCACGGGGAGGTACCAATCCATACCGTTCACCCTTGACAAAACAAATCTCCTTTCTGGCAGAAGTCATCAGAAAGGCATACAAGGAGGGTACAAATCCATACCACACCCATCATCATGAGAAAGGCGTTGAAAGCCAGAGCGAGGTACTGAAGCCATATAGAATATCCGAAGGCGTTGAAGCCTAAATCAACATCAAAGGCATTAAAGCCTGAAACAGCATCCAAAGGCGTTAGAGCCTAAAACAATATCCAAAGGCGTTAGAGCTTGAAATGATATCCGAAGGCGTTAGAGCCTGAAACAATATCCAAAAGCGTTAGGACTTGAATCTGTGTCAATAGCGTGAAAGACGCAATAGTTTCAACTTTCATTAGTGACATAAGGGTAAAATTGTCATTAATGAGCAAGAAATCCTTTTTATGAACTAAAAGCATAAGAGCTTAAAATCATTGATCATTAATGACTAGAATCATTATTATCAGATAAACATGGAATTCTGTTAACCAATTCTAAAAAAAAGATTTTAGTATGTGTAATATGCTAGAACGTCCTTTGAGTCACATGTCATCATTTTATTGAATTATGAACAACGTTCTCAAATTCAAAATTTCACAAGTCAAGCTTTTCAATAACCATCATCAACACTCTGTTCTTAAATTCCTGGATTTTCTTGTCCAGAAATCATAAGTGTTCAGCGCAAACTGGTTTTTTATGTGTCGATCTTAACTGTGTATTTTGTTGACCGGCTTAATGAGCATCATTCCCACTTTTTTAACCGTGATATTGATGGTTTGGGCCTCCACTAGTTGAAATTAAAAGGGCTCAAATCCTTTCGAATAGCGTGGCGGATGTACCCACCCTACGAACTCTTGTTTCTTGTAATCAAGAACTCTTTGCACTGGGGCGGAGCCAGGAATTTTTCATTGGGGGGGCCAAAATACATGTATAAAAAGAAGTACAGGAATTGTAAGTATGGAGCTTGGGGGTTCGGGGCGAGAAAAAAAATTTTGGGATAATTTTTTTATATTGAGAAATTTTTTCTAGCAATGTCCTTGAGGTCGCCATGTGTCCCTATTGATACCCTTACCTGTAGTTAAGATTCACCACATATCTATGGTTTTAAAAAAAAATCAAAATTTTCAAACCATAGTTAAAATTCACTAACTCCTAAGGTTTAAAAAATCTTTTTTTTTTTTTTAAACCAAGGATAAGTAGGTGAACTCTAAGAATGATTGATTTTTAAGGGATGCTCAATAGAGACATGTGGCGACCTAAAGGGCCGGCCCACTATATATGTGAAAAAAATTTGGGGGGGAGGGGGAGGGGGAGGGGGGGGGGGGGGGGGGGGGGGAAGTATAGTAAAAAAATTAAAAAATTTAGGGGGCCCACTATTTCTTAGCAAAACTCAGGGCCTGCCCCCCGCTCCGCCCCTGTCTTTGGGTCTACCACCTCAGTTTGCCTTGTCGATTATTTTTTTGCAGGGTGTGAAATATTATCATGTAACTAACACACACTCTAAACTCGCACACACAGCCAGATCTCAGGTAGCCGCTAAGGTGCTATAAGGGTAAGTCCAAACAACCACTCCAAAAGGCCTGTCTTAAGGAGGGTTGATGGCCTCTTATACACCCGTGAGGCCCTTGACAACTTAGCTTCGTAACCACTTTAATCACATAAACTATTTCAAATATGGAATGAGCGGACAACATGGGAGCAAAAGTTCCACTCGGCATGTATGTGCACGTTGTGTAATTTACATTAACCAAAAACAGTATAGGGGATTTATACTTTATACTTCCTTGGACCAAAAACCAAAATAACTAGTTATAATAGGCATGAAGGAGCTAAATAAGATAAGTTCTTTTTATACATATATGATTAGATTTGTGAGGCATTCCTACGAGGAAACACTTACGATACTAGAACTCATGCCTTATCCAGCATGTTATCCCATTTTTGTTTACTTTGTTCATTGGATCTACAGAATTCCTTTCGATGAAGAAGGAATATATTTTGATATATTATCGAAATGTTTAAATCCATCGATAAACCTTTTACTTCCACATCCGAACAATTTTGTGGATTGGTAAGAAATTGTGACAGATGCATGGCAATCAGGCTGAGTTCGGGCTTCAAAGTCATTATAAATGTGTCATGCTTCGGGTTGGGCTATTCAACAATCACCAAAATTCAAGCCCAAACCCGATCCATTGTCAACCCCAAGTCGGTTGGTTGGTGACTACCCAACTTAGTCCCCCATCGGTAATTGATGTGCTCCCTTGGTACCATATAAAACTCCTACTTCACTTTTGTTTTTGAGGGCTAAGTTCATTGGCCACCGCATCTGCCGCATCTATTTGTATTTGTTTGTGAGGAATATATTATTCTCATAAATTTAGAGGGAGGGTTAGAGCCCCCCGTCCCAGCTCCGCCCCTCTCTTAGGCCATGCCCCTGTAGTACATTATATATATATTTTTTTAAATCAGCTGGGCTTCAGCCCCCCGGGTCCCCATGTGGCTCCGGCCCTGACTGTCACTAAACAACGTCTTAAGCTTAGGGGAGTTATACTTCTGTCTTATGTATGTATGCTTTATCACTATTCGTTGTATCTTATCTTATATTAACAAAAACAGATGGAAATATCCATTTAGCAAAAACGGTAAAATGAAAACATGTATTTTTTCGGATTAACCATTACAAATCTTGAAGCAGTAAGAAATGGCAGTGGAAGATGGTATATTTTCAGAGGGAGATGTTTCATCTCTAGTAGACTTGAATTTTCTAAGTGATCTTTTTTATGATCTTTCATAGACACCTTGCTAGGAAAGGAAGAAGCATGGCTTAGTTTATGCAATTATGGTTGTCAATTAGTTGGGCTTGCGTCAGGATAGGGCCTGCCCAAGTTTAGACCCAACCCCATCGAAGACTGAAAGTGTCTCCCAGATCCAGCTGTCTTTTATGTCATGTTTTTTTTTTTTTTGGATGGTATCTTTTATGTCATGTTATTGTTAGCTACATACAATATTGATTTTTATTTACCATTCAGCATGGGTCTTGCTGTTGGGTTGTCTTATTTTTTAAACCTGCCTTAAAGACTCCGACTAATCCCACGTGCTGCATATGGAATACCCTATCCCATACAACTGATATTGTAGGGAGCCCAAGAATCGACCTCGAGACCTCTTCGGGTTGAACGGTTCACCCCCTCGGACACTATGCTACACCCCGGGGTTCTGTTGGGTTGTCAAACCCAACTTTTGTCTCCAAAATAGTTATAGGAATTAATTATGCCCATAAAGTAGATTGAAGCTATACATAGAAACTGGTCTTGATAGCATTTCTCATAAATTGGAAGCTACAATGCCATTTGTCTCAAACAAGACCCCATCTTGCCTTGATGTTAGTTACTCCAACAAACTGCCATGAGCCAACTGCCCCATTTGTCAAATTGATGTGTCAGTCTCTCTATTATTCTCTGCGTTCATGAGAACAGGGACGAGAAGAAAACGGGGGAAAAATAATCCCGGGTTATAAATCCAGCAATGTACGGTCAAACCCGTATTTTATTCCTGGACCTCAAAGCCTCAAACCAATCTACAAGCACGCACACCCAGAAAAAATAGGTAAATGACAGTTAATGAACAATCTATCAGATATTTCGTCTCCGATTGTATCATTACATCTTATTTTTCATAATTTTCTACTTGATTTAATACCTGGATTTTGCAATTTTCAATGTTTTCGTGGACATGATCGGTAGGGGTGGTGGGACTTTGATTTTGAAGTGTTTTTTCAATAATTCATAGCTGGATAATACACGTTTTCTAAATTTTTTAATTGTAGAGAAGCATCGAGGAAGCTGCTGGGAGGAATAGTCTCCTTATAGGATTATAGTTGGGTACGTCTTTGTCAGCTGCTTTTGGCGGGTTTCTTCTTTCTCTCTCCTGTTCTTCTCTTACATTTTTCTAACACTTTTAAATAATTAAATTACATGGGTTGAAACTTGAAAGTTTTACCCTTTGGGGTTGTTGAAAGAGCTTGAAGAAAACCAAATTCGGGATTTTGGGTTCATTTTTTGTGTTTTCATCTGATGATCTGTGATGGGTTTTGCCTTTTCTGATCTGGGTTTTGGATTTGGGGAGATGGGTTGCTGATTTTCGATTGACTTAGTGAGGTAAGAGCTTTTGGTTTCTACCTATTCCTTTTTTCCCCTGTTTTTTTTGGTTGATGATGTGATTGACTTGCGGAGTTATGTTGTCGTGGGTTTTTTGGGGGTTGAATGATTGCTAAAAGGTGGAATTCTTACGGTTCTCCAGGTCATGATGAATGCGTAAGATTAGAATCTTGTGATTTCAAGGTGGGTAATGATGGGGCTTTTGTTGGTATGATTGATGATTCTGATTTGGGTTTTTGATCTATAGAGTTGGGAAGGGAATGCAGTTTGATTCAAGATCATCATTTTCTTCCTGCTACTGAATTTGTTTCAGAAGGGATCGATGACCCAGCATTTCTATATTTTGGAATATTCAAATTTGTTGAAGTTTTTGAACTGCAAGGCTTGGAGTTTTTTTGGATATTGTATTGATAGAGAGCAGTGGATAGCAAGGATGATTTAGGGTTTTCAGGATTTGATCTCTCATTTTTTGTTTATGGTGGTCCACTGGATCTGTAATTCGAAGAAATTGAAAAGAATTAGGAATTAATTTTCTTGAACCTTGTACATATATGGAGTTCATTCAGGAAGAACAGAGTGGAGATGGGGAGGCAGAGGAAATGAACAGAGAATCTTCTACAGAAACTCCTGTGAAGGAAAACCATTTCCATCGAACCCATTTTCCTGGCGCTGTGAGACGGAAAGCGTATAGATTTGATGGATTGGGAAGTTATATTGACAAGGAATGGGATCTCACAGAAGGTAGAGGCAGTGAATTTTGTTGGTATCATGTGGAACTTCCAAAGAGTAATAAGAAGCTCTCGGTGTCTGCACAGTACCTTATTGACGTTCTTTGCCCTCCTCTGAAACTCCAGGATATCCTCTCACTTGTAAGCAATGGACCCTTTTGTGGGCATGTTGATGGAGACCTCGTCTTTAGGGTGAATTCCCCAGGCCCAGCTTCGAGCAATTTTACCTTCGGGATCGCTGCGAGGGTAACCGAGAACTCAGTGATCACTGTATCTTTGGGCCGTGTTCCCAGATTGGGCTTCTCGCCAATGGGCCAATCTCTTCTTTCAGAGATTCCTAGTGTGGAGAGTCCCAATCTTGTTAGAGGCAAGGAGAAGGAAGGGAGCGGGATTGTAATTAGGGAGCATGTTCTCGAGTTTTTGTTGACAATGAATCACTCCGAGGAGGCCGATAATCCAGTACCAAGAACTGTCTCGAATCTTGTTGTTCATGTTGTTGACACACATGTGGATCACCTTCAGGATACAGTGACCAAACTCGAGATGGAGTTGGATTCAGTGGAGCTCGAATTGGACAAAGGTAATGTTGTGAGTACAGATTTTAGCTACTCAATGATTTTTTTCCTTTCTTTTCTTTTCCTATTTGTTACAGATTAATTGATGTTGTAGAGACTTCCCCTGTGATTTTTTTTCCTTTCCTGTTGCCAAGAAATAAGGTGATTTTGAGGTGCATGTGAATTTGCATTGTGTTCTTGATGCTTGCTTGGAAGGGTCTATTTATATGTTTTTCCACCCCCGAGGTGTGGCTTTGGAAGGTCTATTCTTATTTATATACTAGAAAAATCTAAATAAGATGACAGGGAAGTTCATGCCAGTTTGCTGTGCTCCATATAGACTTACGGCTTGCGTTCTTAAAGTTTCAAGCTTACTACCTTCCTCATTGTTTCTAACCATTAATCATGTTACTACTTATAGCATCCCTGTTTATTCCAATATTTTTATAAGTAACAAACAATGGAAGACAAAATTTTAGATAGTTCCTTGTGTACATAATTTCTGTCTATATTTATAGGGATTATTGCCAACTAGTTAGCTAAACAGTTATTATACCTAGACATACTGAATGCACAATGGTAAAGCTGTGGCTTAAACTCCTTATTCTGGGAGGTGGGTGTGGGGGTGGAGATGCGATCAAAATCAAACATACCAATTCATGGTTGCAGTCAATATTTTGTGGGCTCAAGCCGATAATTATGGGATTGGTTGGGATTGATACACAAGCCCCAATAGCCATTATATTAAAATTAGTAATTTGCTAAAGGAACCTTCTGTTTGCTTTGTTGTTAGTCCTTTACGCTAACTGGGCCAGAGAAGTCCTTGAAAATCTTCTCCTTCATCTTTTAAAATGATTCAATTTCCTCCAGATAATTTAAGCTAGTGCGCTTCCATAAAAGTTGAACTTGATCCACCCTTTCCTGGTTTATTCCAAAAAATGTCATACTTTGATCTTCACTTCATCGCGTAGAGCCGTAGAAGACAGTTTGTTTTCTTTTTCCTGAAATAAATTATATCCTTATAGTTTTTGTCTTATATACATCACCTCCTATCCCTGCAACCTTTTATAAATATATTAACAATTTTAGATACCTTATATGAAGCTAAATTCACAAATCTGGTCCTCATACCATCATAAAACCCACACTAAGATGTTCCTATAGGGTAAAGTTAGATCTGTTCCAATCACTTGTTTTTCATGTGGATTGATGCTATTATCCTTTTAGATTATCTTCTTTTGAAAAGCTGAAAAGGGAAAGTGACCAGTGATACATTTCAAAATTCCTGGTTTGTTACTTTTTTGTACCCCATTTTCTGCACCATTAGGTTTTCACGGTAAAATAATTAAATTCCTCTACAACATATACATTAAATTAGAAGATGCGAGCTGCAAGAAGCTTATGTATAGCTTTTACTATCACACGTATTTCATCTGGACAAGGGGGCACCACTAGTTCTGTCTTATATTAAAAGACCATAGGTTTAAGGTATACAATAGTTTTCAAAGTTGTTAACTGTTAACAATTCAAACTATTCCTTATAAACCTTGAGTGGGTCTGCATAACTACTTAATAATTGTAAGCATAGTTCGAAAACTTGGCGAGTCACCCGAGTAACTCGACTCCATTGAGTTTCGAGTTGAGTTGTCTCAAAACTCGAAGGAGACACTATTCGGCGAGTTACTTAGGTGACTTGGTTGAGTCAAGTTTTTTGACTCAACAAACTAGGTTGAGTCATAAAAGGATATTTTTATCATTTTCATTTTAAAAAAAAAACCTAAACTTGAACGCCACTATTTTTGCATCATATTTTTTTAGGGCTGCAAAGCCAACCTACTATGGGTTTTGTTAAACCTAGTTTTAGGTTTGAGGCAGCAAAATTGGCATACTTTAGGTTCTTTTAACCAAGGCTTTTAAAGTTATTTGTGGTTCAATCTTGGATAAAATGTCAAAAAATCGGTAATTGCCTAATTGGTATATATATATAGAAGGGTTCTCGTTGTCTTAGCTTAATAGAGATTCTAGTAAGCTATGCAATCATGGCCGTTAGATCAATACTACTTTCAAATCCAAGAGATGAAATTAAAACCATTTATTTTGTGAAAAACCACCCCAATATGTAACCAACCTCCCTCCTTAAATATGAGTTTCTCCTTTTTCCTTGTTCTCTCTTCTATTCACACACACTCTCTCTCTCTCTCTCATGTTACTTTTTTAAAATTATATTTGGTTGAATCCCAACCCAACATGTGTCCTTTTAACTGGGGTTAAGAAGATATTAACCCAAAGTTTCGTCTTTTCTCTAGGGTTCAACCTCTTCTCTCTAGGTTTTTAGAAAATAAAAATTACAGTGAGAACTAGAGGAGAGTTTTTTTTTTCTAAATCATATTTGGCTGAATCCCAACCCAACATATGTCCTTTAAACTGTGGTTAAGAAAATATTAATCCAAAGTTTCGTCTTTTATCTAGGGTTCAACCTCTTCTCTTAGGTTTTTAGAAAAAAACATTTACAGTGAGAGAGAGAGAGAGAGAGCACCTCTCGTGTGGTTTCCTAAAATTAAGTGGGTAGTTATCCAAAAACCATCTATCTTGAATGTAGGGTGGAATTTAAATGGGTTTTTGGTTTCCTAAAATTAAGGTGGGTAGTTTTACAAAAATCACCTATCTTGGATATAGGGTTGAATTTAAATGAGTTTATGATCTAACGATTAAGAGTCCAATGCTTACCAGAGTCTCCTAATAGCTAAGCTGTTAGGAATGTTACTCTCTCTCTATATATACCAGTGTTGTCAGAACCGGACCGGCCGGTTGAACTGGTGGAACCGGGAACCAGCCCCCTCCCCGGTTCCCAAAACCCTCAAAACCGATACTCTTTAAGAATCGGCCAGAACCGGTAGAACTGGAAAAATTAGGGGGAAATGGAAAAAAAAAGGTTTCTTTTGTAAAAAGTACACGGTCGAACCAGACAGGTTGAACCAGTGGAACCTGGAACCGGCCACTCTACCGGTTCGATGTCCGGTCCGGTTCTGACAACACTGATATATACATATTCTAAGTTGGACCGAGTCGATTTTTCCGAGTTACTTGACCCGGCTAACTTTTGAGTCGAGTTTTCAGGTTTTTGAACCATGATTGTAGTTGTATCATGGTTCAATTTCCTATTGTTAGCAATTATATCGTGAGTTCTTTGGTGAGGTGTATAAGCAAAGCTCAGATATTGGCTTCTAAGCATTCTTTTCTTTTTCTTCTTCCAATTTTTTGTCAATATATTTCTTTTTTATGAGCCCACTTACTCTATTACTGGCTGCACCCAGATTTGGAGTATTTAGGGCATGGGAAAAGGGTAAAAAACCTCATTGTTAGTTCAGCTAAAGAAAGAAACTGATGATATCTTGATTACTTAATTACGTCCAAAATTGGCTATGCCCTCAACACTGTGGATTCCTTTTCAAACAAGTTTTTTCTTTTACAATATTTTTTGTCCCATCACTTGAACTTTTAAAGGCTGAAGACAGTGTGCTTATAGTTGATTGTTCTCTATTTGAATATGCATTTTCTATTTGTTCAAATTTCACAACATGATCTTTTTCCTTCTGACTGTAGGCGGTTTTGCTTTGAAGAAACAAATGCTGGATGATAGAAGATTTCCCAAAATGCATCTTAATTTGCAGCGCCTCCTCCAGGTAGTTTCTCATCTCCAATCATTTTCTTTAGTTAGTAATGGCCAAAGGGTTGTTGAGCGCACCCAAAATTGATCTAGTAGGACGATCTTAGCATTTATTGTTATGTGCAGTATTTTCTAGATCAATATCATTTTGTGACCATTCAAAGGAAAATGAGTGGATGGTTTCTATACCTAATTAAGTTCATTTTCGATGTAAGAAATTTTCTCTAGGAGATTATTGAAATTTGAAATCAAGCACGTTGTAGGCTAGAGTTCAAAACCTATTTAATTCTTTTTAACCTAGGTGATTGCACATGGGGAGCAAGTGTTTCCACGTGTCAAAGAAAAATGTGCTACAAAAAGTTGGTTTGCCAATGAAGACATTGTCTCTCTTGAAGAGCTAATTGGACAACTAAGGAGGCTGAAAGAGAATGTGGGGTTTATTGCCAATCGAGTCACAGCAATCCAGGCCGGTCTCGACAGTTGGCAAGCCGAACAAATAAACAAGAAACTCTATTATCTTTCATTTCTCTCAATAATATTCCTTCCTTTATCCATCATCACTGGAGGTAAAATATTTGTTTCCTGAAAGAAATTCTGCTAGAGCTATTTCATTTGACTTTATGTGAGTGATGAGCATTTAACACAAATCTCCTTGTCTGGTGCTCTTAACAGTGTTTGGGATGAATGTCGGAGGAGTTCCATGGACAGGGCAAAAAGACCCTGCCATAAAAGACGGGTTCCGCAATGTCTTGTTTCTGTGTGTTGTAATGCTACTGCTTGTATTGCTTTGTTTTACTTTCCCAGTTATTTATGCCCGTATAGCTGCTTGGAGGAGACGGAGGGCATTGAGTATGGGCTGGTCTCTGAACAGGAAGTCATTCCTAAGGAGAACTCTTGGAGGTGGTCTTCAAGATAGAGGGAGCTACCTTCGCATTTGAAGAGACTATACAATTTTGTGGTATGCATGTGTCTTATTTTTTTTTTGATACCTTGTGTACTTGACTCTGATGAGGAAGGACTTACTGATCTTGAATCTTCATTCATTGTGATTTTTCAGGAAAACTAGCATGTCATTGCTCTTATGAGCAATTCGGTTTAAGCTACTTCTCAAGTGACTTGTATGAGTTCAGCGCTTCCCCAACCCTCAGAAATATATGCATCAAAGCTCTATCTCAATTTCTTTATGAACTGTATAGATGAGAAGCTGTAGTAGACTGGAACCATGATTCTTTAATTGAGCACTACTTCCTACCGAGTCTGAAAAGAGGGAAAGACAGTTTCTCTGTGTATTATGTAATTTAGTTTATTGATTATTAGATTTGCGAAGCTCTTGCGGTTTTAACTTTGCAGAGCGAATATTTTTTTAAACACATTCACAAGCCATTGTATTATGACAGTTAATATTAATGTAAATTTAGATTCATCTTCAATGGCCTTAACCTGTTGTTACTTCCTGTATTTCTGGCGACCTCTTTGGGGGCTTTTAACTTGGACATGTGAATGGCATGATTAACGAAATATCAACTATTTTTATGCATTGTTCACTATTCTTAAGGTGGCGTTTGGATTGGATTTTATTAGCCAAAAATCAATTCTGATAAAATTGAATATGTAGAAATTAATGGTCAAATAATAATTTTTTCAGATAATAGTGATAATAGTGTTTGGAGAATACAAAGTTGAGTCTCTCAACTTCCTATTCTCCAAACACTACTTTTCGAAAAAATGATTATTTGACCATTAATTTCTACATAATCAATTTTACCAAAATTGATTTTTGGCTAATAAAATCCAATCCAAACGCCCCATTAGTTTTTCAATTTTTCAATCTCATTTCAAATGACGTTTAGCGGTAATACAGGGTAGTGTATTCAAAGCGTTCAGGCGATGCCTATGCAATAGGAGGTTTCCTAGTTGACCAAATTTTCTTTATTTATTTATATTATATAAGATTTAGTGAGTGCCCATGTAGATCATGATCTAGGCAAAATGGGTCTTGCGGGTCTTGGCTAGGCAAGACGGTGGCCTAATCGGCATTTTCACTACACTGGTGCAGCGGACACTTCTTTTGACATGCTTTAGAGCAGAATCACATGATCATAACTGTTTCATCAACCAGTTTTTATCTTGATTGTTTGTTATTTTATATTTTTCCAGATTATCCTAGAGAATGCTGTGTGGAATAAATGATCTGAGCATGAGTGAAACTTCATGACCCGATCAGTGAGGACACTCCAACTAAAAAAAAGAGCATGATCAAGGACCTCGTTGTCATTCACATGAATTATGCTCAAAATAAGGTGTAGCTGAAACATCAAAATAGCTCAGAAGCTGCCATCAAATGGTGACTAAATAGAAAGGGTCGGGTCTCATTGACCATCTACCAGTAATTGGATTGATGAAACTCAATACGGATCCGACCAGATTGTCGGACGGGTCGGGTCAGAACTACCAAGCCTGTCTTAGGGTGGGCAATCTTTGAGGGAGTGTCACAGAAGTTGGATGAGGAACAATTCACAATGAATTATGTCCATATCATTAGTCACTTTTGTGGATAGGAATTGGGAAATCTGGATAGGGCATGTATGGCTGGTTTTGAGATGATGTTCTCCCACACGTGGCACCATTGGGGTCCGTAAAACATTCCAACCTTAAATAATTACACGATTTGAACTGAAAAAATAAAATGAAATTTTAGTCACCATTTATTTTTACTCCCTTTTTCCTTTAATATTGTATGCACTTGTATACCCAAACTAATGACAACGCTAACAAAAGGGTGGGTTACTACACATTAATGACCCAAAAAGACATAAATATTAGTTTTGCAATTTAATCCGGTGTTTTTGCCAACGTCGTGATGTGCTCAGGATTGTCAAAGGTCATGGTTGTGGCATGGGCAGGGGTCACCCTAGCCGGACTTGGTATCGTCTCTAGCTATTGCCAAGAAATGCCGTGATGCCAAGTGTCCAAAATAGCTATAACTTTAACTATTTTCCTTCTTTCCTTCCACAGCAAAAGGTTTACTCAGTTGCTCATCTTTTGGTGAGCAACACCATCAATGGACATGTGATAAGAAAAAAGAAAAAAAAAATATTAAATGGAAAGAAGTTGAATATGAGGCGGAAAAAAAAATTGACTTCTCTCCTAATGCCCTTATTTTTTCGTGGTGATGAAGAGTATCAAAGTAAACCTTTTGCCTCCTTCCACTCGGTTACTTCCTAATTTTAAGGAGATGACAGTTATGGGACACATAGCAAGAGATGATGTCTCTGCCTACTGTGGCTATAGCCAGAGACGACCTCCTAACCTTTTTATTTTTTTTGGGGAAAGGTAACGATCCCCTAACCCTGCCCTTACTTATAAGGGCAAGAGTCAAGACCCTATTCCCTACCCTATCTCTTTAAGGGCTACGCCCTAAGCCTACCCTTAAGGGCTGTGTGGGATATGTAGTTATGGGGCTTTTTTCTAGACTAGATACTGATTGTCAAAAGTATTTATATCGTAAGCACTTTTTTCGTTTTCTTAAACTTTTTTTAATTTTGTTTTAAGTTTTAAGACCAATATGAAATCTAAGAAGAAAAACACGTGTAATAGAACTGGACAAATTTCGAAACTTTAGCACTCATTTTTAATAACGGCCAAACTGAGCCAAAACTACTGCACACCAAAACGTATAGAAGAGAGAGAGAGAGAGGAAGATGGCAATGGCGCTTCGCAGACTCTCCTCTTCCGTCAAGAAGCCAATTCGACCTCTCTTCAATGGCGGTTCCCTCTATTACATGGTTTTATGTTCTTCCTATTATTTTTAAATCAATTTAATTCTGTTCCAAAAAACAGAGCTTTAATGTTAATTTCCCATATTTTGTTTCTTTTAGATTTTTCTTTCTATATTTGTTTTGATCTATTGCGCAGGCTTCTTTGCCGAATGAAGCAGCATACGAGAAGGAGAAATGTCGCGTTACTGTAAGCGATTTGTTTTCATTTTTCTATTACTATTTGTTTTTTTTTTTTTTTTACTTTAAATTACGATTGATATATGATTTTTTGTTTTTTTTTTTGTTTTATGCAAGATCGAGATTTCTTACGGTTCATTGATTGGCTTTGTATTTCTTGTTTCTCATTTCTTTGTTTGGATTCGAATTCTTGATCGAAAATATTCACCCAGTGGCCAAAGCAGCTGAATGCTCCACTCGAGGTCGTCGATCCAGAGATTGCCAACATTATCGAGCTTGAGAAATCAAGGCAATGGAAGGTGTTTGATTTACTCAGTTTACTGATTGAACACTCATTTTCCAGAATTTACATTACGTATAGATATAGATGTGAATTGTTTCAGAAAACTGCTTTTATGGTTTATGGATTTGAGTTTTTTATTTTTTTTAAAAATTATTATAAAAAAAATTAACCTCATTAATTTTGAGCTTCTTATTTATGAATTCATTTGGCATTTCATTTTAATTTTGCTTTCCTGTTCAGATGGACTTAAAAGTGTTTATAACATGATTTTCTAATTGGAAATTCATTTTGTGTTTGGAAAGGGACTCGAACTTATACCTTCGGAGAATTTCACTTCTGTATCGGTAATGCAAGCTGTTGGGTCTGTAATGACCAATAAATACAGTGAAGGATATCCCGGCGCTAGATACTATGGAGGAAATGAGTATAATGATTAACTTTCAATTTTTTCTTCTACATACCTCTCATTTATATGATATTGATTGGTTCCTGATGTCCTTAAGCTTATTCACAAAGTTCATTTCTTGCTTCTGTAATTTTGGATTTCCTGGTTAATTCTTATGTAAAACGTGGGACTTGCATCCATTCAGGTACATTGACATGGCAGAGTCCTTATGTCAGAAACGTGCCTTAGAAGCATTTCGGTTGGATCCTGCAAAATGGGGAGGTAAATTCTTTCGGTTTTGGTATTTGGCAAGACAATTCCAATTACATGGTTCAATTTTTTTCTACCAATATGCATGCAAGTGCATTTTATCCACTCAGGGATTTGGATGAACGATAGCCCCATATCCATACGTAAGGATAGTAATAAGTTATACTTCTTTATATTATCTGTTAGATTTGAATACAGATAGGGACAACTTTTAGCTAAACATATGTCAATTTTAACTACTTTGGACTTTGTAGATTATTGATGATTTTAAACAAAGAAGTTAAAAGATACTATTGAGTACGATACCATAAGTATTCAGGTTTAATGTGCGGCCTTTCTAACAAATTTCACAAATCACATCTATTACACATGGCAGCTTAGGTGGCAATCCAAAACAGGTCCACGTGTTTCTGTCTCATACGTGGCAGTTTTCAGTCCAATATCTCATACCAGATGGACGTTCTGGATTGGCCACATCACCCCTCTACATGGCATAAATGAACTGTCCAGAAATCCTTTTCTATAGCAAAGCATCCTATAATAATTTTTTGATTGAAGTTATTTACCAGAATATGGATATGGGCCCAACATTGTCCAACTTACTCAACTCCAAATCATAGGTTTCAAGGAGATGGATATATTGTTAATTGTATACTATTTTCTTTCGATCCTATACCTGTGTCGTGTCTCAGGTACCGCAGGGGTGGGGGTTGAAGGGTCCGGGTGTCATAGGTTTGAAGTTGTTTTAGTTTTTGGCTCCTCAGTATTAACTTTGAACACGTTGCTATTTTGTGCTATATAAAGGGAGATTGTTTTCTAGTTGAATAGTGTTTTTAGTCTACTAGCTTTCCTAAAAGCGTTTTTATTATTGCAGTGAATGTGCAGTCACTGTCTGGGTCTCCTGCTAATTTTCAAGTTTACACTGCATTATTGAAACCTCATGAGAGAATCATGGCACTTGATCTTCCTCATGGTGGGCATCTTTCACATGGCTATCAGGTGCTTACAGCCTTCTTTTAATTAACTATTGCAAGCTATTAAATGGTGCTTTCCTGTTTCCCAGCGATTGTCAAAGACAGCTTCATATAGTGATCTGTTACGACCTAATTGTTTGCTAAATTTTATTTCTTTTTCAATGACATAGTATATACTTGTGGAAAAAAAAGGTATATACTTGTGATTTTGTAACTTTGAAAATTAACTATCTGTACATGTTTATCAGATTTATGAAAACCTGTCAGCACTTGCTATGTAATGTTTTGGGTATTGCATGAGAATTATATTTAGCGCATTGTATGTTAATATTTTTGGTCTAAACGAAGCATTTCTAGATAGATTTTTAATGCACAATATCAAATTGATGACTCTGCCTCGTGGTTGGATGTTATTATAAATACACTCTTTGGATGGTCCAATGATCAAACTGATACATTTGCTATACTTGGTTTGCATTGTCGTCATGGACCGAGATTTTCTTATCTTTCCTCTTACTACTTGAGAAGAAAACAAATGTACTTACCTTCTTTAGGTCAAATTTTGTTCCTCTTAAATTATTCAAAACTCTTCTTAGAGAGGAATATTTTTGAATTATGGACCACTGCGATTGAATATTATATCAACATCGTAGTATTACTGTCGATTCCTCTCCTGGTTGGGATCTACCATACTTACGGAAGCTAAACAAATGTGTTCTTCTAGAAAGTTGTGGAAGGAAAACTTTGTTGTTAAGTTTAAGAGTTGAAAAGTGAACATGAAAATTATTTTACACACAGACGTGTCTCTCTCTCTCTCTCTTTCTATGACACACACCCATGCGCATTTACAAAGACAAGGATAGTATGCAAGCAGGTCAAAAAGCATCATAGTCTCAAACCATGGCCAGATTTAATGTCTCCTTTTTTAGAAATTTAATTTTCACTGTTTTTGGAAGGTCCCACTAGAAACCACAACAATTTAGAAATACCAAGGTATTTTGAATGTCTGGAGCATCCTAAATGCATCTCTAAAATACCTGAAATGCCAATGACACTAAATATTATTAGCTTACCCCTTTGTTGATGCTTCTATGCATAATTGTTTTATGTAGGATTTTTTAGGTGGGGCACGTGAATTAGAACCTTGAAAATCATAAAAAAAAATATTTATGTTCTTCAGGTTCAAAGTGTATTTAATCCTCGAATGTACGGAATGATTCCAAGGAGTTCTAGTCACTTAACCACTATTGGTTGTTCCTAATTATGGTATTTGATACAGTAGTCTTTTTCATGTTTTTGGCGATTGTGCAGACTGACACCAAGAAGATATCAGCGGTGTCTATATTTTTTGAGACAATGCCATATAGATTGAATGAGAGCACCGGCTACATTGACTATGACCAGGTACCTTTTCATTTCTCTCATTTTGGTGGTTCTTTTAGTTCCAGTCCCAATATGCTATTGTATTGTATGCTTAGTGAATGGTGTTGTTGCCAATAAATGTAGTCTTACTAAGGTCATTCGCACGTAGAATTAAAAAAAAAAAATCATACAGGGAGAAGAGAATGAAGTATAGCTTTGTAAAATTCTCGAGGTAATTTTAGAGAATTAAACATATGTGAAGTTATGTTGATTACGGAATCTAGAGAACCAGGTAACATTGATTTGGATTCTATAGTTTTTTGTGCTTTCTGCAATTCTGTTGTCAATGGTTTATTATATTCACATATGTTGAATCTATTCAGTATTTCTGAGATTTGTACAGTCCCTTGGTTATTCTAGGTAGGCTGTTCTTTTTTTGGCTACCAGCCCTCTATCTGTTGTATATTCTTTTCTCTGTGAAATTTTATTCTTTTTAATCTATCAATATATATATATATATATATACACACATATAAGTCTTTCTTAATAAAGAGTTTACTTATGTGAAAGAAAATAATTATTGCAGATGGAGAAAAGCGCTACCCTATTCAGGCCAAAACTAATAGTTGCTGGTGCGAGTGCTTATGCACGCCTCTACGATTATGCATGGATTCGCAAGGTAAGCTCCATTAATCGAGTTAGACTAATCCAGACAACATAAACATATATTTGAGTTTTGTGTTGACCTTTATCTACTGTTTAAAAATCCTGAGGATAATTTTTGATGGGTTTGACAGGTCTGTGACAAGCAGAAGGCTATATTGTTGGCAGATATGGCTCACATTAGTGGGTTAGTTGCAGCTGGTGTCATCCCTTCTCCTTTTGAATATGCTGATGTAGTGACCACCACAACACACAAATCACTTCGTGGGCCACGTGGAGCCATGATCTTCTTCAGGAAGGGGATAAAAGAGATCAACAAACAAGGGCAACAGGTTAGTTTTTATAAAGAAAAGTCACTTAGTTTCAATTACTTTAGACATGCCTTGTCCACCCTGGTTATTGTGTTCATATGCCCTTTTCAGTCATCTTTAATTTCTTTCAGTACTGAAATTGAGGTTCAAAAGTTTGAAGTGTACGGATAGAAGCTAATATTTGAGTCTCATTCTGAAGGTGTTGTATGACTATGAAGACAAAATCAACCAGGCTGTCTTTCCTGGGCTTCAAGGTGGTCCACATAATCACACAATTGCTGGCTTAGCAGTTGCCTTGAAACAGGTTTGCATGCTCACATGATAATTTGTATTTATTTTGGAGATTTTATTTAATGAAAAGTGAATATGTTACTCACTTGTCATTGCATTCATTTCTCTTCTACTTCTTTCTTTTTTACACTCTTTTCCATATGGTATGCAAACTGCAATAGTGGATGCCGAAATCATGTATACATATCTTTGGAGGAGTCAAATCCAGGTTGTGTTAAACAGTGGAAGTTGTCTTGCAATACTGCAAGAAGTGGATTGGCAATTGTATTCTTGATCAATACATGAGCAACTTTGTCTTAATTGTTTGTCCGTGTGCATAAAGCAGTTAATATGTGCAGAATCTAGTTTTGAGTTTGTTCTTTTGTGTTATTTATTTTTCTTATTCTTTTGAGATATTTGGTTAACTACTGCTGTGGTCTTGCATACAAGGGCAATTATCTGCACAGTTTATCACTGGTGTATAATTTATCAGAATTCTATGTTATGGAGTGTTTTTGTTATGTAGGTTAATGGTATATAAGGAACTCTTCGAAAGGTTATTCTGCAGAGAAATAACTTAAAACTGTAGATAACTAGAAATACCACATACTGTATACTGAAAGCTCTGCATTCTGTATCTAGGATGCACCGATGGGTTTTTAAACAAGTTTTGGTTAACTATGCACATACACTATATGTGCATACTACTTGGGAGTGCCAAATTTTGTTCCAACTAAAATTTACTTACTAGATTTAGAAAATTTTTGCATGTGTTTTCATAGCCAAACTTAGTACATTCAGTTCTCTGCTTATTATATGAATGCAGGCCACAACACAAGAGTACAAAGCCTATCAAGAGCAAGTTCTCAGTAATTGTTCAAAATTTGCACAGGTATCACTTACAGACGTGTCTCAACCCTCGGTACTGAAGCAAGTTGTCATGGATACGATTTTCTCTCGTTTCCTCATCGTTCACTAATACTTGGCCCTCTTTTTTTAGTTGTGGGCTCTAAGTGATTTTTTATTTTCTTTTTTTCTTCCAGTAGTTTGACCTTCTGATGTTTACTGATTTTCCAGACTTTGGTAGAGCATGGCTATGAACTTGTTTCCGGTGGAACTGAGAACCATTTAGTCTTGGTGAATTTGAAAAACAAGGTAAAAGGAGAATATTTCTTCTTTCTTTAACAACTTTTAACTGAGAAGCTTCTATGCTCTAGAGATTTGTATAGAAGTGTTATCAAATCAAAATTTCATAGCAACTAGGTGCTCTATAGCTAGGTCATGACAAATCTGAAGCAGCTAATTTGCTCTGAAATCTTGATTTGATCAATCCTGGTGAAATACATGATAGATGGTTGCTCCTTATCTTGATGAATTCTAAATAGTTTTTAGCATGAAAGAGGGAGTGGTCACTGTTTCTTGCAATTTACTTTCCAGGGTATTGATGGCTCTAGAGTTGAAAAGGTGTTGGAATCGGTTCACATTGCAGCCAACAAAAACACAGTACCTGGGGATGTGTCTGCTATGGTTCCTGGTGGCATCCGGATGGGTAGAGGCCTCTTCCTTGATCGGTTTGTACTTATCTGATTCTTAGTTAATTAATTCGGTCCGATGAACTTCTTCCTCTCTGGTACCTCAGGAACGCCAGCCCTCACATCGAGGGGATTTATTGAGGAGGATTTTGCAAAAGTAGCAGACTTCTTTGATGCTGCCGTGAAGTTGGCCATGAAAATCAAGGCTGAAGCCAAAGGTTCCTAATTTTGTCATCGTCTCTCAAGCATATATAGACTTCTATATATGTGTTCTTGTACTAGTTAATTTGTACATATACTCCTATCATGCATCCAGGTTTGCAAAGGTGGCTGAATTTGCTAACATGAGGTGCATGCTGTGGGTTTTGTAAACCAGGCACAAAGTTGAAGGACTTCTTGGCTACAATGCAGTCAGGTCACATCCAATCTGAGATTGCAAAGCTCCGCCACGAGGTTGAGGATTACGCAAAACAGTTCCCAACAATTGGGTTTGAGAAAGAAACAATGAAATACAAGGATTGAAGAAAAAAAAGGATCTTATTATGCAAGGTATTGGCTTTTTATGGATTTTCTGAATCAGATCTCACTGAAGGTCAGATCTTTTTTTTTTTCTCGAAGATTAAGCCCATTGAAAATAAACCACCTGGGGACACAGGAATACTTTCCTCAGCTCATATTTTTTTCTCTCTCTGAAAATAGTAGCTTGGAACTCACTTATACAAAGATCATTACCAACAAATTTCAAGAAAACACCACCTAAATGTGTGAAAGCATCCAAGTCAAAACCAATTGGCAATGAGTGGAGAGGCCTTACATGTATATAAGGCCACAACTATTTCTCTATTTAGTCGATGTGGGATTAATTCTCTTACACGCCCCCTCACGTGCAGCCCTAATTCTAGGTCTGTCACGTGCGCCTTTTTTTTTTGGGTCGTCAATCATGCAGCCTTTCTGTTTGGGTCTGTCATCGTGAGTGAGCATAATTTGGCTGTTGGGCCTTTTGGGCTCTGATACCATGTGAAAGCATCAAGGATTACAATTGTTATTAAAATGCACTGCCTTTTTTGTAGAAGGATTGTATATTGACCTTCATTTGTTATCACATTTTGTTTGACAAGTTCTCCAGCTCTGTTGTTTGTATCATATTATTGAATGAACATTTCTCACCCTTTTTTGTTTCTGCAATATATATTTGTGTGGTACAGGCACCGGAAATTTGGTATCGAAGGTGTTTACAAGTATATGGAAGTGAATGAAATATGAAAGTCTTCTGTATGATGCATAATTATCAAGGATGAGAAATGGTAGAGCTTGCATATAAGAAATCCAGTACAACCTTAATTTTCTCTAAATCTTCATTGAAGTATGTATATATTTATTAACTGATGCTCCTCAGAGTACAAACTTTCCTTCATTTCGAGATCGTCTATTTTCTATGTCATGATTGGCTGTCCTATTTGAACATATCCTTTCTTATTTATAAAACCTATTGAATATATGAAAGAGCTTACAAGTCTTTGGTTACTCTTGGGTGATCAGATTACTTTCTTGATCCATTATCCAGTTTGTCCTACCTAGCAAATCTACTATGCCAAAAATCAACCTGATCAAATGATCCTAACCATTTGGATTGATTATAGGCCTTTATGGGGATCGTTTGCCGCTTGTTTCTAATCATATTTAACATGATATGCTGCATTCATTGCTTAGAATCATTCAATTTGGTTGATTTTGGCTTAGCCATCAAATCTCTCTTAATTAGTTAATTCCCTCAATATGTCATACCACATGAGACAAGACCACCTAGTGCATAACCATCCGGAAAGAAGATATAATTACTTCAATGATTCAGAAAAGCAACTACCTAATGGTAAACCCGACTGATTTTAGCCGTCAGATTTTATCGGATGAAGTGCCAGAAAATTCGTGATCTAACTGCTTAAACCCACAAAACATGGAATTATGTTGGTGAGTAGTGAGCCTGATGCCCTACTAATCTTTTTACAGTGTTGAGAAGAGATGAAGCGGTCATTTTTCTTATTTAAGAATCTGCAAAAATAACTATACACATTTTATTGAAATAAACCATGGTCTTGGGATCAAGTCCCTGTGAGTGGGATGGAGGCTTTCCCTTCAGTACGTGGAAAACAGGGTCTACTCACCATTTACTAACCTACTAAGCTTAGCTTGCAATTACCAATTACCACTGCCTCTTGGATGTACAATTGTCAAATTTCCCGGATAGTCCTGAATGACAATATGATGATTTTTTTTGGTAGTAAAGTTATCATGTAACACACACATACACCCTAAACACACACATAGCCATACCTAAGGTAGCCGCTAAGGTGCCATAAGGGTAAGTCCAAGCAACCACCCCAAAATGGCCTCTCTTAAGGAGGGACAATATGATCAATGGACAATTTTTTTGGATTGCTGCCCTAAATTTTGATGACCAACATTCAATCATAGGTAGTGAAGACAATGGTTAGGGTCGGGTTGTCTTCTGACACTACTACGAAAATACGGCCTTGGATTGTCTCTGGCGAAGCCAGAAAGGGCTCTCGGGGTTTCATACATTGTGCGACAGTTGGCGTAAAAATGGGGAGAAGTCATTCCATTTTCTCCCCATAATTTTGACTTCTCCCCATGTGATATCTCTCACCCTTATTCTCACACACTTATCGCCACATGTCTTACTTCTCCACCACTTGTCACCTATTCTATGGAACTCCGAGACAAGCCCTTTCTGGCTTCGGCAGAGACAATCCAAAGCCCAAAAATACCAACCCAAGCCCTACTTGTTTATTTTCCGAGTAGTAGGAAGCCCCTGATAAGAACCTAACCAATACTCCAAAAATCCTAAGGTGATTAACGAATGAAAAGGTAGGTCCATATATATTTAGGGTCGTAACATACCATCATGCTTCCAAAACCAACGTACGGTGACTTTCACTCTGAAGCGGGACACTTTTCAGGATTATTTTCCCATGGTCGGGACATTTCTCAAGATTTTTCCATCCTCTACTTCTCATGATTTTTTTTATTTGGTAGTCATTTCCGTGACTCAAACCTGAGAGACGTGGTGTTTGGCAATGATAGAAACTTAACCAATACTCCAAAAGCCAAAGGTGATTAAAGGATTAGGGAGTCGAAAGCTAGGTCCATGTACATATACATTTATGGTGGTAACAGGCTAACAGCCATACATCACTTGGATCTGGATAAACGTGTCAAGTTATAGGTTAGTTACTAAACAGATTGGTGTTAAAATCATGACCCGACAAGCAGTGGATACAACGGTCAAATCTGTAATGTTTTTGTGGTAGTTGTGGTCTGAAAAGAGTTTTAAACTGTTTTAAGTTTTAACCCACCCAAAAGAAATAAAGAAGGAAGAAACAAAGAACTTCTCTTCCCTCCACAATTTTATCCTCAGAGATCGAAGAAGATAATGTATTTTCTGGGGTTACAACATAAAATGATAAAATCCAAAGAACAAACAAAAGAGCAGGTGATATAGTTCTTTCTCTTCTATTGCTTTTCTCTCTCTCTTTATTTTCATGGCATCTCTCCCTTCAGTTGCAGTAAGTGGCACTCTCAAACTCGAATCCGAGGTCAGGAAATACCACCCAAGTTCTCTTGCGCCCGATAAGGTAAACCAACTCTCTTTCAATTCAATTTTAATTGATTAAACAAAAGTATTCTGGGTTTTGCAAAATCAGTTAAGAATCCTTATAGAATTCATATATTTACTTGGGGTTTGTCTGTCTTGGTCTTTTGAGTTCTTAAATTCATGCTTCTGTTGTTTCCAATTGTTCATGAGCTCAATTTGTACCTTCAAAAAACGATTTTTTTGATATCACAGTCACTGTTGTTTGAAGCACATTGAATGGCATAACCAAATTATCAGTTTTTTTTAAAATCCAAATGAATAAATTTCTTCGCTCGTTCTGTTATCTCTGATTCTGGGGTGTATCTCGAATCTCAGAGTCCGAGCATCTCCTATCAGAGGAGTTATACCACCACCCAACTGGATAGAACTTTGGACCCGAAGTGTCTGGACTTCCGAGAAGCACTCTCTATCCTAGAAGAAGGTACCAGGATCAAATCAGCTTTCTATGTTCCCCTCTTGCAAGAATGCATAGCCAAGAATTCAGTATCAGAAACTCAAATCATTCACACCCACATCATAAAAACAGGAACCCATGAGGATTTATTTCTCATGACCTTCCTTGTCAATGCTTATGCAAAATGTGAGGCCATGGAAGATGCTCGCAGGATTTTTGACAAATTGCCTCGAAGAAATGTCGTTACATGGACGGCTCTGATGACGGGTTATGTTCAAAATTCGCAGCCAGAACTTGCTATCCAAGTTTTCAAGGAATTGTTGGAAGCTGGGGCTTATCCTACAAACTACACATTAGGGGCTGTTTTAAGTGCTTGTTCTTCCTTGTACTCTATTGAGTTTGGGAGGCAAATCCATGCATACATTATTAAGTATCAGATTGAATCCGATACGAGTATGGGAAATGCTCTTTGTAGCTTATATTCCAAGTGTCGCAACCTGGAATCTTCAATTAAAGTCTTCCGGAGGATTCCGGAAAAGAACGTAATTTCATGGACCACAGCTATATCCGCTTGTGGTGATAATGGCAAAGCTTGGATGGGTTTGAGATTGTTCACTGAGATGCTTTCTGAGGATGCTGGCCCGAATGAATTCACGCTGACTAGTGTCTTGAGCTTGTGTTGTATAATGCAGGCTTTGGGTGTCGGGGAGCAGGTTCACTCGTGGAGTATTAAACTTGGGTATGAGTTGAACATACTCATTAAAAATTCTATCATGTATTTATATCTGAAAGGTGGACGGATTGATGAAGCGCGGAAATTGTTCCATGGAATGGAAACTGTTAGTTTGGTTACATGGAATGCAATGATCGCGGGCCATGCCCAGATGATTGATCTGGCGGAGGATGTTCTGTTGGCACACCGTAGTGGAACAGAGGCACTTAACATTTTTCTCAAACTGAACCGGTCGAGCATGAAACCTGATCTGTTCACCTTCTCAAGTATCTTAACTGTGTGCAGTAGTCTGGTGGCCTTACAACAAGGGGAACAAATCCATGCCCAGACCATCAAAACTGGGTACTTGTCAGATGTTGTTGTTGGAACTGCACTAGTTGACATGTATAACAAGTGTGGAAGCATTGAGAGAGCAAGTAAAGCTTTCGTGGAGATGCCTACAAGAACTATGATATCGTGGACTTCAATGATCACGGGTTTTGCGCAGCATGGACGGTGGCAACAAGCATTGCAGCTATTTGAGGATATGATACTGGCAGGAGTCAGACCAAACAAGATAACTTTCGTGGGTGTCTTTTCCGCTTGTAGCCATGCCGGCATGGTTGATGAGGCACTGAGTTACTTTAAGATGATGAATGAATATAGGATCAAGCCTGTGATGGACCATTTTGCATGTTTGATTGATATGTTTGTGAGGTTGGGTCAGTTAGAAGAAGCTTTCAATTTTATCAAGAAAATGGATTTTGAGCCCAATGAGTTTATATGGTCAACCTTGATTGCTGGCTGCAGAAGCCATGGGAATTTGGAATTAGGATTCTATGCCGCTGATCGGCTACTTGAACTGAAGCCAAAAGATTCTGAGACTTGCGTCTTGTTACTGAACATGTATCTATTGGCTGGGAGATGGAAGGATGTGTCAAGAGTGAGAAAACTGATGAGAGATGAGAAGCTTGGAAGATTGAATGAATGGAGCTGGATTAGCATTAGAGATAAGGTTTATTCCTTCAGACCGGATGATAAAATGCAATCTCAGAGGGTACAGATGTATGAATTATTGGAGAACTTGCTTGACAAAGCAAAGAGTAAAGGGTATGTGGCCCAGAGAAGTTTAGAGCTAGCCGATGAGGAGGATAAAGAGATGATATTTTCTTCTACTATTCATCACAGTGAAAAGCTGGCCATCGCTTTCGGGTTATTGAACATACCAAATGCGGCACCTGTACGGGTCATCAAGAGTATTAGCATGTGTAGGGATTGCCATAGTTTTGTTAAGTTCATCTCAGTACTGACTGGAAGGGAAATCATCGTTCGGGATAGCAAGCGACTTCACAAATTCAGTAAGGGGCAGTGCTCATGTGGGGATTTTGGTAGTCTTCTTTGATTTTGGTAATGACTGTTTTCTTCTTGCATTGGATCTCAGAGAATAGGCTAGATTCTTTACACCGGAACCTGTTAACCGCTAACAAATTATGCAAATTTATCAGTGGCTTGTTGAACATCTGAAAATTCTCTCTTTTTTCTCTGACCATTTAATGGCGGGCCAGTGTGGAGATCCAGTACCTCCAGACATCATAGATGGTGTAATGACAGATGACAAAGCACTTGTTGGAAATTCTACAAAAAAAAAAAAACAGTGGTTGGAAAGCTTTTGTTAATCTCAATTTGCTTGTAACATTCTTGTGATGCTGGAGCGTAGAGATTTGATTGCAGGTGGTAGGATATCCTCCAAGTAGTTGTCCTGTCTACTTATTGTGAAAGGACTTGAACTTGGAAATTAATCGACAACTCTTGAACTTATGTTAAATCTGGGATTAGTTTCAAGAATGTCTTGAAGCTAACAAAGGTAGCTTATTCAGGGTACTGTTAAAACATCTTTGACAGTGGTAACTTCTCCATCAGACCATCATTTAGTTTTCTCTGTACTATTCTGCTGTATTTTTTTTTTCAATAAAACTGTTGACGGTTAGAAAAAGGAAAAGAAATATGAACAGAATTATTGGTCACATTGGCTTTATTATATATATGTTGGATAGAAATTTCTTCTTGAGAGTAAGTTATGCATCGATTTTTTTTAGGTCAAAAAAAAATTAGTAAGGGCCATGGATTTACTGTTGGGTGGAATTTTCTCAGGATTAGTGATTAGAGAACTTGCCTTGTGCTTAATGTGGATGGATTTTTAATATATATATATATATATATATTTATTTATTTATTTTTTTAAAAAATAAAAATAAATTTGCACAATTTCTACAATATCTTTCTCAGCCAGTGTCAATGCTGTGATCTTTGGTTTAGCGGGAAAACAAATCGATACCTGATCTTCAGAAGAGTGACATGAGAATATGGTCTAAGGATCCTAAGGGTCACTTCTCTGTTAAGTCATTTTAGTTAGCTCTGACTTAGAGGGCTATTCATTTTCCTCCTATTTAGCTTCTCTGGGAGTTGGGCATTCTCCCAAAGGTGTCCTTCCTTTGGACAGTAGTCTTCGATAAGATTTTCACTACTGAACATGATGAGCAGAGGTGAGAATTCGCTAACGGAGGCCATTTCTGTTTGAGGACACAGATCGGTTCATTTGCTCCTTCATTGCAGTACTAGGAAATTCAGTCTGCTTTTCTGAACCTCTTAGTTAAAACCTTATCACATGACACATGGTTCTGGGTGCCATTTGTTGGAGCATTTGAGGAGCGAAACCGTATAGTGTTTGATAATATTACATAGACGGAAGGCATTTGAGGAGCGAAACCGTATAGTTTTTGATGTTACTATGTAGACGGAAGCCAAACTGCTATCCTCAGCTAAGAACCTTGTAGTGTTTTGGTGCAATCATCCTTGCAGTCAATTTTTTTTTTCCCCGGATAATGGTATATTCATTTACCTTCTCTTCTACTTTCCTTTTTTTTTTTTTGAATTAGAAGGCCAAAAAAACAAATTGATGGGCTGCACAAAAAGCTCACATTTTTTTTATCTTCTTGTATAGAAGGAAAGTGAATTAGTAAGAAAGTGGACATGACATTGTTGTTGTCCTCTTTGTGAATGAAATGTGATGTTCATCTTAAAAAAAAAGAAAGTGGACATGACATTCCCTTTTTTTTTGTTGGGTATGTCATCATTTATCTAAGGTTGATAGATTAGTAATTATGTTCGTACCATTGTGGGCCAGGGCTTTTCAAGCGCCACATCTCAAAGACTCAAAACCAAGTCCACGGGCCATGGAGAAACACTTCCTACCAGTTGTTAATCTTGAACACCTGCTTTTGCATCCAACAGTTGTTTTTAAGTCCTGTTGGAAACTTCACATACTGGTCATGTAAAAAGTGTCCCCTTTGATCTGAATGGCTGGTCGATATGTAGGGTTTAGCCAACCCAAATTTTGATCGAAACAAAGTGCAGAAGCACATCACCTTAGTCCCGGGCTGAACCGACTGACCAATTGCCACATCTAAATTGCCCATCTGATAAGGTGGCCCATTGATCCCTGGATGTGACATGGTAAATATATATGGTTAAAAAGGAATCCAAATCTAGGATGGAAGGAATTATTAGGATAGAAAGTTATAGATAAACACATTTGAATTGACAAAACATTCCTATTATTCCTCTCAAGTGAGACCAAAGAAGGAGGTTAGGAAACCAACTCGATTTAAGGAATAGTTTTATTGTGCTTCATATTTTTTTAGTTTAGGGGTAAGGCTTTTTGTAGCAGGTATTAATAATGTAAGAATTGTTCTTAGTAAAGTCTTATGTAATTGTGTTCTTGTATTTTTGTCCCACTCCCACTCCCACTCCCACTTAGTGACCTTAAAAAAAAAAAAAAAAAAAAAAAAAGGAGCTTGAATGTTGTGAATGCCCAACTTATCTGATAAGACCGAGAATTATTCTCTGCCTAAAGCTTCAGTGAAGATGTTAGTCATTTGATAACGTGATGGGACATAAGATGACAATCCAACTTGATATGTTTAGTTCTTTCATAAAAAAAGATAAAAGACAAGATTTAAGTAAATGGCTACCGGATTGTCACAATAAAATTATTTTTGATTTGTGCAAAGATAACGAATGAAGTAATTAAGTAGGTTTGCAAGTTGCTGCAACCATGGAGCGGTACTCAAATTCTATAGAGGATATAGAAATAGTGGTTTGTTTCTTAGTCTTCCATGAAATGTACATGGTTCTCACCTAAGAAAGTGCAATAGCTAGTGAAAGAACACATTGTCATGGGCAACTAACCAAATCGCAATATGTTGATAATTGAAGGCTGCTAGAAGATGGCACTACAAGAAACAAAGGTTTTACCTATTGTTTGAAGCTTCACAGTTTCCGTGGGTGTAAGTTGTAGCCACGGAATAGTATCCATCGATTGCAATAAACCTTGACCAGGGGTGCCTTTGAGATATTGAAGAACATGTAATGCGGCGTCAAAATGTGGTTGTCGGGGTTGCTCATGAATTGACTTAATATATGGATAAAATAAGCAATCTCCGATTATGTGACAGTCAAATTAATAAGTCTATCCATTAGTCACTGATAAGGAGTGGGATCTTTGAGTAAAGATCCATTAGGTTCTAATCTTTTGGTGGAACTTTTAATATCTATAACTATTTTATTTTGTAGAGTGCAAAAGTTCTACAAATATGTAACTTTCAAAATTCCACCAAAAATTTTAGATTTTTTAAATTTCATAGACGTGGAACTTCTAATTAAATTGAACTCAACAAATCTGAGATACCATTGAGTAAAAGGGTTAGAAACCCTATCCCCTCTCTTTCTATACTATTGCCTCTTGTTCCAAAATATTAATATTCCGAACTTTTAAAAAGTTTCATCAAAAGAACAGAGCCTTAATGGCAATGAAATTGAGATTTTGTTCCATGGAAAAACAGGCTATAAGGGATCTCTTTGTTGGGAGAGACAAATGAGAGATAGGTTTTTTTTTTGGTATGAAACACACAGTTAGGCCGCAACCTCGGTTAGTAAGTCAATATCTGTTCTAAGTTAAAGACGGGTGGAGAGTGCAACCCACTCTTCACCCTCTCGGGAATGGAACCCGGAACCTCCTTCCTAAGGAAGGGATACACCTACCACTGGGCTATTTGTTAAAGAGACAAATAATAAGATGATGTGACATCACAAAACAGAGAAATGAGATGAAAGAGGGATGCAAATCCCTATTTCTAGAGTGTATAGATTATAGAATATGAATATATAGAGAGAGAAATATATATAATATATATATATATATATAGAGAGAGAGAGAGAGAGCGCAGTGATTAGCTAACCCCATTATGTTATCTAGTCCACTATCATGCCCCCGTGTCCCTTCTAACCCTTTTTAACAATGATTAAGATTAACTAAATTATGAGTAATGTTTTTTTCATCTAAAAATCAAGTTTGGATGACCCTAGGGGTGAGTAAATCTTAACCACACTTAATGGGTGTTAAAAATGAGTCGTGGATGAATGAGGCCACGCGCATTTTGCTATATAGAGGAATGCGTGGTCTGTTAAACATTTTCCATGTATATATAATAGCAGTGATTACCGACCTCGCATTTCACTATCTAGTCAACTGGCTTATCCCTGCATTCCTTTGAACCTTATTTTACCTATGATATGCTTAAGGTTGCTTAACTAAATAAAGGTTAATATGTTGTTTTTTCTTCTAAAAACCATGATTTGATGGATGAACCCTAGGGGTGAGTGAATCATAACCATAGCTAATGTATGTTGCTAAATGTGGGGTCCGATAAACAATTCTCTATAAGGCTATGTTTGTTTGCAAGGAAAACATATCATGGAAATGATTTCAAGAGGTAAAGTTTATTTTCTCGTGTTTGTCGTCTTGGAAAACAATTTTTTTTAAAGGAGTTTTTCCTAAACTAAATGTTTTGTATCATATATAAGGAAAATTTTCCCCCTCAAAATGAAGGGAAGTGGTTTCCATCCCCTTTTTTACGTAAACAAACACAGCCTTACGGAAAACTTCTCTAGAAAAATTTATTTTTCAAAGACGCCAAACAAGAGAAAATAGACTATCATTTCCATGGTCAAACAGAGGCATATATAATCTATTAACTAAATATAAGGCAAACTTTTTTCTCCTCTCCTCCTTTCATCAAGTAGGATTATAATGGTCTCATCTTATGACACGTGTCACACTGATTACATTTGTTCTTCTCATTCTCAAACAACACACCTCTCCCCGCCTCTTTCCTTTATCCTCAAACGACACGACTCTTATGAAGAGTTATCTCAAACGTATAGATTAGTATTAACCTCTTAATTCAAAAAAACATTTGAGATATTTTAAAAGATTATGATAAGAGAGATAGAGAGATGTTGATTAGGTATCTTATCCCTATCCCTATCCCTATCACGTTTTTCTCTCTCAAAACCTTCAAACCACACTACTCTTTGCTAGAGTTCCCAATAACCTCATTCTCATCTTACAAGTTGACTTGTCAAAAAAGAAGCTATAGGTGTGGAGGTTTGAACTTTGCTGGAGAAAGTTGATGCCTGCTCTCTCGATCTTGTGAGGGAAACATCTATATTGAAAAATCAACATGAATCTCTTATAGCATATGTGGTTTAATACCAGCTGCAGTGTTAATTAATTTGTTTTTCCTTGCTTTAACTTTGTATATTTTAATCTAAATTTTGGTGATAGATTGCTGTGTTGCTCATATTTGATCTGTGTTCTCTTATCTTTTTTAATATATATATTATTCAGTTTTGTGTATTTCATATTTATGATACATGTGTGTGGTTGGTGTATGTGTGTAAATTGTATATTTTCAAATTGAGAAATATACATTTAAAAAAAAAAATTATTCTCTTTCAATTTCCTTTCTATTCCCGTGCTTCGCACGGGGGCTTTACTAGTTGGTAATATATACGAGTTGAAAATCTCAACCTTGGGAATCCGAAACCTCAACTATCACTGAGTCCCGGACGAGTTGGAGACGGGCTGATTTACCATCAGCGGCACCAAGGGCATTTTGGTCAACCCCCGAGTGCATGTTCCGTATCAATGGGATTGCTATAGATATCGGGCGGAATCCCCATTAGGGTTGGATCCGGCCCTGAGAGGAGTTGACCCGTTAAATCCTTATCGAGTGGAGGACAAAATAAAGAAATAAATTGATTCTATTCGAATCAAAATAAAGAAGGAAAGAATGGGAACTCTATTCCAGAAGAGAGTCGGACTCGGAGTCGGAGGTCTTCTTATAGCCAACATGCTCATGGCGACTTGCATTTCGGTCACTCGCTCTATCCAACCTCTCTTGCGCTTTTCTTATCCCCTTTTTTCTCCCAAACATCTCCCAAAATCCCACCCCTGTCCCCTCTGGTCTTCTTCTTTCTCATTTTGTCTCCACAAACTCCATAAATCTACCTCTCTCGCCTCTTCTTTCTGCTCCTCTTCTGCTCCTTCAATGGCTTCCGAAGCTCTCTCAATGGCGTCTATCGATGAGAATCCTCTCTTGCAGGATTTCGTTTTTCCTCCTTTCGATGTTGTCGATGCAAATCATGTTCGGCCAGGGATCCGAGCTTTGTTGAATATACTTGTAAGCTCTTCGATTGCTCATGTGCAGTTTGATTTTTTTTTTTTTTTTTTTTGCGTGTGTGTGTGGATTTAATGGTTGATCGATGGAGTTGCAGGAGAATGATTTGATTGAATTAGAGAAGACGGTGGAACCGACTTGGCCTAAGTTGGTTGAGCCGCTGGAGAAGATCGTAGATCGGTTGACGGTGGTCTGGGGAATCGTTAATCATCTTAAAGCTGTGAAGGATTCTCCTGAACTCCGTTCCGCCATTGAAGAAGTTCAGGTGCGTGTTTGTGTTTCTCTCTACTTATTAAGTTTGCGCAATTTCCTTATGTTTCGATCATTTGGTGTTTACATTGCTGTGTTTTGGCTTTTCAGCCGGAGAAGGTTAAGTTTCAGCTTAGATTGGGGCAAAGCAAACCCATTTATAATGCATTTAGAGCTATTCAAGATTCTTCTGATTGGCAGACATTGAGCGATCCTTGTAAACGTATAGTGGAAGGTAACTATCACGCGTTTGCTACCTGTGTATGTTATTTGCATCGAAAATGGTTGTGCTTATTGTCTGTGATTGCTCGACCTTGATTTGGTGCACTTATTTAATTTTATTGAGTTTTAGGGGAATTAGTGTAATTTTTAATCTCTTCGACTCTATAATTTTTTGATTTTCACTGGTTGTAGAATGTTAGTTTGGTTATACGCATGTCGTCAAATTAGGCTGCTAGGGTTTTCCGAAAACCATTTACCTATATCTTTGATCTTGACCATTATCCGATACCGTATTTTTTGATTGGAGTCTCTCTTAAGTCACGTTTCCGATAAGGGAAATTAGAAATTGGGTAGAGGGTTTCTTCCCAAGTTAGTACCAGAATTCTTATTCTCTTCTTTTTCTTAGTTGCAAATTAGAGCTCTTGTATTCTTATATTTGAGAAAGAGTTCCCTCACATTGGATTTATTATATCAGTAAACGGAAAATCTTGAGTCTTAAGATCACTCGAAGTTAGTCCTTTAATTGCCAAATATTATTAGTGCCTTTTAAAAAAAAATGTTTTGTTGCATGGGTATTGCTACTTCTTCATCCTTCTTACAATAATATATCATGCTCCTACTGAAACTTGCTTACGTTTTTCTTCTTATTTCCTTTTTCTTTCCTATAGATATTGGTTGTGTTTGTCTTCTTCTGATAGTCTTATCATCATGCTTCTTCCTCAGTTTATCATCATTTGAGAGTTCGAAGCCTTCCAATAGTGGTTGCATATTGTCCGAACATTTCGTTGGTATTTTGGCATCTGATGAAACATACGGTATCAAATCCCTTAAGTACATGGATGGGATCACTTAGTCTACATGGTGTAGAGATGTATATAATTATGCACACCTTATATCTATATACATCTTCATGGCCATTTGTAACTCATAATTTGTGGCCTGCCTTCAAGCACTTACACTGATAATATCTTTTTTCTTCTTCTAGTACATTTTGGTTAAGTGGATGCCTAAATCAGAAGAATGTGACCATTTTTATTGGGATTTATGGAGAAGTACTTAATTGTTTCTTATAGAAACTTGATTCTACGGGGCTGAATTGGAGACTTCGTCTGTCCAAACTATTAGTAGTAGAACAAAACTGGACACTCATATTTTGTCCTTCCATGTGCTCACCTAGCTTTGCTGCTTCAGTCTCAATGCTTTGCTAGAGCGAAAAAGTAGGAACATAGTCATACATGTTTTCACCAATTGCAAAAGGTGTCATAGTGAAGTGGATGAAACCATGGTGCATTGTGGAAGGAGAACCGTGTTTTTCTTTTTGTATTTGCGTATTTGCTAAGGTTACAAGTTCTTGTGTAGTAGCATGCTAAGGTTACATATCATGAGACATGCTATCATAAACCTGAGTGTAGCCAATATATGATCCCAACTCTCCATTTTTCAGTAGCTTAGAATTTAGATATTTGTTTTTATTGCTTTTCTGATTATTGTGTGCTGATAGATGTAAAAACAATGTGTTTGCCTTTTATTTTTATTTTAGTGATAGACATTTTAGATTTGAATTGTTTAACCTCATCTTATAACATAGAGCTTATGTTTGTGCAGCACAAATAAAGGAGGCAGTTCTTAGTGGTGTTTCTCTCGAAGATGATAAAAGAGAGAATTTTAACAAAATTGAACAGGTGTGCTTCAATATCAGTAAGAAAACTCGATAAATAAAAGGGAAAGGAAAAAGGTGGGCTTGAAGGCCTGCTGTTTATCCATTTAAAAAAATAATCGAAATCTCTGTCCGCTAATTCTCTAATGCCGATTTTGTCTTTTTATTGTTCTTATGTGCAACAGAATTACTGACATCAAGGAGTTCTCTATTGTTTTTGAATCTTAGATTCAGGAGGTGTTCTTTCATGGACATATGATCATATTTTAGACACATATTCTTGTCCATAGTTGATAGCTGAATCCAATTGAAACGTTGCTTCGTTTATTGCAACTATTTAACTACCACATCATATTGTATCCTACTCGATCCATTTAAATTGTTTGTTCAATTTCAAAATTTGCATACAAAGTCACTATTCCTGAATAGATAATTCTCAACTTCAGTGACCATGTAGCTCAATTGGATGACATTTTGTGCTGTAACTTGGGGTCAAAGATCAGGTTCCAACTCGTAGAAGAAAAATAAAGATGGATAACATCAACTTTCAATATTTAGTGAATATTTCATAAGCTTTATCCTCCATTCAAAAGTTTGTTCGTTGTCTTTATTTTATCCTAATAGAAATATAGAATTACAAGTAGTATGGTAGGAGAAATAACAGATCTTGGAAATCCTTTAAATCTGTCTGTGACCACGAATGGCCTTCTACATTTTTTCTCTGCATGTTTGGTCTTAATTCACTATGAATCTTAAATTGGCCTTTCCAAATACCCCCTTGTGGTTCTTATACCACTCATTACACCACTACTATAACCGGGAAACTAGTTTGTGTGTGTGCATATGATATGATTTTGGGTGACAAATGCAAAACATGAACTCCAAAAAATAGCATCTTATAAGTGTTTCCCTGTCTAAGTAGGCAAGGAGATTGTGGGATGGTGATGTGAACAGGTAATTGTCAAAACTATTATCATCTAATTAGTGGTAACATATTCCTTCATCCAACTGTATCTGTTACCACTAATTAGTGAATTGATTTTCTGGTCTTCATTTTGTGGTTTGGACATTTCTTGCCCATCATTCTGAATTGATTTTCAGGAGTTGGAAAAATTATCACAAAAATTTGGGGAGAATGTGTTGGATGCCACGAAGAAGTTTGAAAAATTAATTACCGATAAGAAGGACATTGAAGGATTGCCCGCTAGCTCACTTGGTCTGGCTGCACAAACAGCAGTTTCCAAGGTATCTTATGTTGAAATGCAATATACGAAGTATTACGTATGTTATGTCTAATTGAACTCTTTTCTCAAGCTTGTTATAGTTGCCTTAGTTTTCTCTTATTTCTCAATTCATCTCCTTTATCAGGGGCATGAAAATGCTACTGCTGAAAATGGGCCATGGGTAGTTACATTGGATGCTCCAAGCTTTCTCCCTGTCATGCAACATGCTCGGAACCGCTCATTGCGTGAGGAAGTCTATCGTGCTTATGTAACTCGTGCCTCTAGCGGAGATCATGATAATACGCCAATTATTGACCAAATTCTAAAGCTTAGATTGGAAAAGGCTAAGCTTCTTGGCTACAACAACTATGCTGAGGTATGGTCAGTGGTGTATGATTCATATGTCTACAGTGTTCATCTTTCACAAACTTACGGAAGTACAATTTCGCAGGTAAGCATGGCATTAAAAATGGCTTCTGTTGATAAAGCAGAAGAGCTTCTAGAAAAGCTTCGTAGTGCTTCTTGGAATGCTGCAGTTCAAGGTAGTTTGTTGGATATCTTTTACCTCCTTTATGTCTTTATTATGGTTGCTACACTGTAGCTGAATTCCAATCCATAAAACTTACAATTTAAATCGTATATTAACCCAAAGATTTGAACCCCCTTTGAGATGTGTCTTATGATTTTTCCCTGAATCTTATGATTCAAGATTGGAATCTCAAGTCCACTCAAATCCTTGAGTTCTATTGAAAACAAGTATCACCTAGTCACCTAGTGAGGATATGAATTCTAATTTCATGGGGAATTTGTGTTTAAGAAAAAAAAAAGAGATATGATCATGCTTTACCGATAAGAAGAAAATGGTAACACAAATGAATATTACTTGGGAACTTTGCACTTAGGCATGTATGAATTCTAAAAGCTTACCTACAAAGCTGTTTTGTAGGATTTCTACATTTTGAATGTTTTTAGCATGAAAAACACCCCGTTTAAAGAATATGAAATGAGGTGCCCTAGACACATGAGGGGTGGAGTAGATTCACTTGCAGGGGGGGCTAAGAGTTTGGGGTTCAGGGGCTATGTCCTCGAAAATTATTTTTTGAGGCCCAAGTTCAGGGGTCATCGCGTCTATTTGTGTCCGTTTATAAAGAATATATTTTTTCTTTGAAGTTTAGGGGGTGGCTAGAGCCCCCCGTCCCCCTGGATCCTCCCCTCTCCCAGACTACGCCCCTATGAATAACTATACTAATTTATTTTTTTTTCAAAATTTCAGTGGGAGCTGAAGCCCCCCCTAGGCCCCATGTGGCTCTAGCCCTGGACACATTCATGAACAATTCTTCTCTTCCTTGCTCTTATTCACTGAAAGTCTTTTTTTTTTCTTTGGCTATTACCAACTTGCAATGCTTGGCCCAATATTTTAATTGTTTGAAAACAACCAAGGGTGGCGTTCAATCAAATCTTTATGCTAGCCCAAACGTGTGATGAAAACTTCAAAAACATTGATTGAAAAGTAGGAAATAAATGCGAAACAAGAAAGTGTTTACAGATGTGAAAAAGAGAAAAGAAAGAGATTTGAATGTCCAAAATGATGGAAGGAGTGAATTTACTTATAAAATTGACATCATTGATTGATGAAGTTGAAAATTTAGTCTTTTTGTTTAGGAAGTTCGGATTGTCATGGCGAGATGATTTTAAAACTTTTTTTGGAAACCTGTTTATGTGCCATAGAGTTGATGATAAGAAGTTTTTTTCTTGCTTCATTGAGAGTTGTTAAAGTTTGGTAGTTTTTCCCTTAAAATTAATTCCTTGTCTACCTAATGAATAAATCTAACTTTACAGCAGCCATATCTTATGATAATATGCGATGGTGAAATATACAAAACAAGGGCTTATGTGATTGCTATCATTGTAACAAAGTTCTCTGATTATTTTCAAAATGTCCCGAATAGTTCGCGACATTTTCATTGATGGATTAATTCACAAAGTATTTGTAACATTTTGAAAAAAATCATGATTTTTTTGCACTAATTAAATATGAATTATTCATGAACTTTTGAAGAAGTCCTGAATAAATATCTAATATATGAAATGTTTTTTGTTATTATTTTTAATATATTGCTGAGCTTTCTTTGATTTTTTCAGCATTTTATTTTTTGAAAATTTCCATTTTTATTAATTTTATCCTAGCCGAATAACTCAGACTTGGTAACTATGATGGTTCTGGAAGATCTAGTCTAACGATTATATTAATCTTCAGATATTTTGTATTATTCTCGAATTAATTTTTTTTTTCCAATTCTACTATTTATGATTCAATGTGTGGTTCAATTCAAATCTACCCCATTGCAATTTTATGCTTTGATTTGACTTTTGATAGATACTTATCTATAAAATCTGTAAAAGGGTTTCAATCACATTAGGCCTTTTTTCATTTTCCATATAAGTGTCGGATTGGACCATATGTTGCTAGTATTGAAAGCAATCTCAAAAGTTATTTTAGAAAATCTGAAAATGACAAGAATTGTTATATTAGACAAAACCTTGTGCTTGTCATCAGAGTGCACAATGGAAATTGGCTCAACTATGACGAAGTTCATTACACTTTATGTCTTTTTTTTAAGTAATTTATTTTTTGATACTAATTGCAAAAATCCAGAGCTGCCCATTTGGAATTCTTGCTGGGTGGTTTTCTTATCTTGTAACATTTATCATCTGCATAATATGGGGATCATTAAGTTATTTATGGAAATACACTCAAGTATGCTTTAATTGGAGTTTCAGAATTATAATTTTCTTAATTTCCTTACTAAGTGTAATATGTTTGTTGTAGTTATTCCGTAATTTATTCTCTCCAAATTGTATCTTTCCTGATGCAAATCTTTTTTCTTTTCCAACAAAAGCCCATTAAGCGTGGAAAATATTTTTGGTGCCTGAATGTTCTTTTGATGTTTATAGATATGGAAGACCTTCAAAATTTCTCTAAAGATCAGGGTGCTTTAGAAGCTAATGATTTGAGCCACTGGGATATCAGCTTCTGGAGTGAGAGACTTCGTGAGTCAAAGTATGACATAAACGAGGTAGGTCTCTCTCTTTTCTCCTCCCCCTCTAATTTGTGTTTTGATTTCTTACTATTTGGGAATAAGTGTTTTCTCTATAAAGCGTGGTTTAACTTGTGTTCAAAATTTTCTTCGATTTAGATATTATCTCTGGTTTCTTACTTTCTTATCAGCTATGTGAACATAGAGGGCGCACAGATGTGAGCTGCAGATAGTAGCATTTTATTCATTTGGAACTCAATCTTGATGGTACTAGTAAAGTTGGTTGAGTCATCGCCCATTGGGCTGTGTCTGAGTTTTCCATATCATTGGTTCCTCAATGTTCCTTTGATCCTTAATGTGCTATTGTATGTGACAGATGCATGCTCCTGCTACACTAAGATGTGTAAGTTCCCAAGTCTTTTCTGCCTTTGGTGGTTGGAGATTGCCCTCATATGGTCAATTGGAAAAATAATAGATCAAAATGCATATACTAAATGAGTAAATGGTGAGCAACTAAAACTGTGGGAAGGCAAGCTAAGGGTCAGTTATGGTTATCTGTTTCCAACTGAGTACATCCATGCAGAGCTGGTAGGGAAATATTACCAATGAATTAAATATACCCTTTTTGGAGGTCAATATACTGTTTTGGAAGGTCCATAATTAATATACTGTTGTCTGTCCTCTATTTTTCCTGCATTCTGGAATGCATTTGTTCTGAGATAAAAAAAAAATACAAGAGCTCCATTGCAGAATTCAGGCCTAGCCATTAATCAAGAAGCGATGGGAGCGACGGAACCTGTGACTGCAGAAGATTCTATTGAAAACGCAGTGGAAAACCGTCTATTCCTAGGATCCCGAATCGGACAATTTCTTATATGCTTTTTCTAGTGAATTCCCCGTGCAAAAGCGTTCTACTCTCCTGTGCTTTCCTTGGGGTTTGAACCAAGATTTTTCCCTCTGGATCGATACGATAGAGACCAGTTCCGTCAATAATGCTAGTCTGCATACTAGTTGTGGTTTGGATGCATCCCCGTATTTATTATAATTTTATTTTATGTTACTTTTTTTATCCGACGGAGGATATTTTTATGGTGGGCAAACTTTTTTTTTCACACATACTCAATGCTTTAGATATATTGTTCTGTTACTATTTTCTGGTGATGTTTCTGTTGTGTTGTTTGAGCTTGAAAGGTATCATGCCCTAATACTAGTATCTCTCTGATTATCGATAAAAAAATACTAGTGTTTTGACTATTTTCTGATTAAAAAAGAGAAGTCCTTATTAAGTGACCTGGGAAGTCAGAATGGTTGCTTAATGCTTACCTCCTTCCCTCTTACCATCTATTTTAAGAAGGTTCTTATCAAGTTAACCTGCGTTATATATGACGTGCTGGTAGAGTATGTATAACTACCAATCGATTCAATTTGTAACTGTTTACTTATCTTAAACTCATTTTTAGTAAGTTGGATCAGTGTTTGTGCATACCATAAGATTTATTTGATAAATTCTTCTCTAATTTCTTACCAAGGTTGAAGTTGTAGCTTACTTCCACTTGTATTATGCACAGGTTTTTTGGTAGTTCTAATATGTCTGCGCATTTGTGCAGAGAATCTTATATGTTGTTTCCCCCTACTTCTAAATTTTACAGGAAGAATTACGCCCATTTTTCTCATTGCCAAAGGTTATGGATGGCCTTTTTACCCTCGCAAAGATGCTCTTCGAAATTGATATTGAGCCAGCTGATGGCCTTGCTCCAGTAATATCTATTTAATTGCTTCATTTGCTGGCTTCTTACTGATTTTAACATCATACATGTTTTTCACATACTCATGACTTATGGTTTTTTGCCCTCCAGGTTTGGAACAATGATGTCCGATTCTACTGTGTCAAAAATTCTTTAGGTAATCCGATTGCATACTTCTATTTTGATCCATACTCTCGTCCTTCTGAAAAACGTGGCGGGGCATGGATGGATGAGGTTGTTGCTCGAAGTCGTGCACTTTCACGTGATGGTGCCTCTGCTAGGTTGCCCATTGCCCACATGGTGTGCAATCAAACACCGCCAGTGGGGGACAAGCCAAGCCTTATGACCTTCCTTGAGGTAAACTTAGCACACTAGAATACCATATATTTCATCAATCTTGATGACCAAAGAAAATCCTCACATAAGACATTTTTTTTCTGAATATGTTTCTATTTTGTCTGGGTCTTGCTCTTCTCTTTTCTAAGCTTCTTATCTTTTTGGTCGGCGCCTTTTGTTTTTTTAATGCCTCTTTTTGTCCTGTTGGTTTACCTTTGGTGAACTCCTTTGTATATCTTTTATTTTCGTAATATAATATAATCTATCATTTACCGATAAAAGTAATAAAATAGAAAAATAAAAATAAAAGAAAATGAGTTGCAGATCATTGGAAAGATTTGTGATATTTTGAATAGGAACTATCATGAACGTATTGTCAGCGTACAGTCAATGCTGCATTTTTTAGATTTGTAATTGTAATGTTGATGCACTTTGTGCAGGTTGAGACTGTCTTCCATGAGTTTGGTCATGCACTTCAGCATATGCTAACCAAGCAAGATGAGGGTCTAGTTTCTGGTATTCGGGGGATAGAATGGGATGCTGTTGAATTACCTTCCCAGTTCATGGAAAATTGGTGTTACCAAAGGTAATGTTGACTAAACAAAACTTCTTCATTTTAATCCTTAACCTTTTCCATTGTTTCTCAGATTACATTTTATTTTTATCTCGTTTTTTGCTTAAAACAAAATGAAAAATAAAAGCAAAGAAGGAAGGGATGTGGTTGGTGGGGTGGTAGACCCAAAAGAGAACTACAAATTTAATCATTTTTGAATTTCGAATATGGTATATTACCACACGCTCTTCACCTTCTTGGCCAAGATATGGGCACTTATGGTGGTTCATACTCTGCAGTGGGCTTCAACTCTTTATGCACAAAGCATTAGAGGCTGATCTGAAATGTATTACATGATACAAATCCGATTTTGATACAGGTTACAACAAATGGTGTATATTGCTCGTACCATCCTTATATAGCGTATCTAGATTACATGACATTTTTGTTTTAAAAATATTTTGTTTGCTATTCATCTCGTCTCTAAGTTTTTATTTTCCTTTATTGTTATCAGGTTTTTGGAAATAAATAAATTTCAGTAATCGGTTGCTATTTTTGCATTTGGCCTAGTCTTGGAGTGGTGATAGGTGCTCCATTTTCCAAGATTCTATCCTTGATGTTAGGTGTCTGATAATCATGAAATGGGACTCATTTGATGAATAACAAGAAATACATATTGATAATAAACCATATGCCACTTGATCTCTAGTTATGCCACTTCAATATGCCACTTCAAGCTAAAGAGTTCATCATATCAATATCATTGGTGCTCCTAAGAGAATAGGAAACACGACCAACCAATTCCCTAATGTAGACAACAAAGTTGGCTAGTTTCCACAGATAGGCTTCATTACCAGAAGTCAGAACCCACTTTATAGCATTGGATGAGTCTCCCTCATCCATCAATGGGATAATGAAGAAATATTTTCTTGCTTCTTCAACATTGTGTATATATATATAATTCATCATTAGGAAACTTTTAAGAAAGTTCCATTGTCATACATGATGTGTGATGCTGGTAGGAATCCCTACTTATATTAAAATTCCTTGAAGGTTGCGTAATTCTACATAGTACATATTCTAGTTCTATTGAAGAAAGGGTCAAATATGAGACCCAGGTTGTTAAATTGTAATCGAATCCTAAAATTGTTTTAGGACTGATTCAATTCAAATTGGGATTCAAATTGTAAATCGTAAGATTCAATTCATTTTTTTAAAAAATTGTTTAAAAAATTCAAAAAATTACTTAATAAATTAAAAAATAGAATAATCTATTATCCAAAAGATTTCATTCATATATATTGATAAAAAAAAAGTAATGAATATTTCATTGCATACATTATAAAAAAGGCGAATGAACTCTATAAAATGAAAAAAAAAAACCAATATTATTAAAGATAAATCAATAAAAAAGTAAACTCATATAATCATGTTGTATGAGATCAAGTATCAAAAGGCTTGTACAATTAAAAATACTAAATAAAATGAACTATCAAGTTTTTCCAAAATCCAACTTCATCTTTCTTCTTCTTCCTCTCTTTTTTTTTTTCTCCATTTCACAACATGTTAGCAACAAAGAGAAACCCAAATTGGGGTTTTGGCATGTCCTTAATAGGGGTTTACCTATTTTTTCTCTCTTCTTAAAAGACATAAAGTACCTTTAGAAAATCAAAATAATAAAAATTACTTTTTAATGAATTAAGGGTATGTCGTTATTATCGGGAGGGTATTGAATCTGGCCAGTTTCAATTCAAGCCAAGCATGTGACAGACTCATCTGCTAGAGCATTAACCAAAGTGTCTGGTAATGGTAATATTTTCTTGACCATATTATCATAGGCAGCTTCTTTTAGCCATAGCCACAGTGCAATTACTTGCATAGACTCGCCCGCGTCGTGTCGAAGTTTAAGCACTAATTGGGCATATAATTCACGATCAATGGAATGGTACAGTTTGAGTTCCTCAATGGTAACAAAAGAAGACATGGCAGAGTATAAGGTTTTAAAATAATTGTAAAGAAACTGAAAATGGTGGAAAGATTGAGTGAGTGATTCGTGTTTTATAGTGATGAATGGGTGCCATTGATGGCTTTGCCGAAGGAGAAGTGGTGAACCTGACGAAGGCTCATTGAACCTGCACGAAAAGTCCTTGCTGCAAGGAGTTTCAGATATACTTCTTCAGGGAGACTCTGTCTAGTTTCATAGTGTATTGCAATGCTCATCAAAGTATCCCTGCAGCATCCATTACGTAAATTAAATGATGATGGTGGATGTTGACAGCAGGATCCCATACATGAGCAAATTAAAGGGGCATACAAATAAATCAACTGATTGAGAAAATGCACAAAATAATATTTTGATAAGATATAAAGAAGAAAATCATCTCATACATGGTTGTTAAATCCTTGCGATTTGTGATTCAAATCCTACGATTCAATTCGAATCCCAAGCAAAACGATTCAAATTTCCAAACCAGCTCGTCTTTCTCCACTTCTCCTTCGGAAGTGGAGAAAGTCTCCCTGAAGAAGTATATCTGAAACTCCTTGCAGCAAGGACTTTTCGTGCAGGTTCAATGAGCCTTCGTCAGGTTAGTTTAATGTGTTGGGACACATCCTCATTAATTTTGTTAACTGCTTTGCCCTTCTATATGAGGACAGGTTTCTGTTCACTTTCATATTTTGAGGTCGTACCTTTTTGCATTATTATTGTGGTGTCGATTTTTGGGTTTTAATTTCTGGAAGATGATATATTTGGGTGCTACCCGGCCATTCCTTTGTAAATTGATTTGCCAATTGGCACAACAGAAGCATTGTTGTTGGTTGTATATTTGATCCTCTAGTATTTATCTTTTGTTTTCATTGCTGGATTTTACGAGGCTTGAGTCTTTTGTTTTGAGTGTGGGCATTCAAAGGGTTGAAACTTGAAACAATTGTAATATACACTGTACTGAAATGGAAACCATCAGTCTTCATATTATGAGTCTTCATATTATGAGTTTAACTCAAAACATTTAAATTTGGAATCCCTTTTCCATTAGCAAGCATAGGGAAAGCTTGTGGGGTTTAATAGTGAGGACACCAAAGAAGATTGAAACCCTTGAAGTGCTAGTAATATTGTGCTTCAATGGCAATTTTGCACCCATCATCAGTGCCTAATTTAGGCGTTAACTTGGTCATTGAAGTCAGAATCTGCAACAGGTGGCAATTCACCTGTTAATTAGCTTGACTGAAAAACAGATGTTTCTAAAGCGTGTTACAGAATCTGCCTGTCTTGGTGATTTCCATGTCCTGATGAGTAGAGAGGGCGTGGCTGTAGGAAAATACACTGATATCTTGTCACTCTTTGATCATATCACAATGTTTATAATTGGTCACCATCTCAACATAATTTTGTAGATACGATTGGCAAGTCTAGACTTAGAGCTGCATACGAAGTATATTCCAGGAGGATCAGAATCTATCTATGATATTGATCGAAGAGTTGGTAAAAGGACACAAGTGATCCCGCTGCTGCCTGAGGACAGGTTCCTTTGCAGTTTCAGCCATATATTTGCAGGTTTGCTACTTTGCTCAACAAATTAACCTACTCATGGAATCTCTCATCAATATCTTTACTACCTGAGTCTCTACGTTTTCCTATGAAATTTTAAATATTCATATATTTTTGTGAATATCAGGTGGATATGCTGCTGGGTACTACAGTTACAAGGTATTTTTGTTGCTCTTTTTTTTATTGTGGTTTCTGATCTCTTTTGATGTTTATGCTTTCTTGAGGCTGCTTTTCAGTCTTAACCATAATTTTCATTCACCTTTGTGACAACAAACTGTGCCCTTAGTGCTGCTCATGACACTGATAGTTAGGTTCCTGTATGGAGAATTGAAATCTTTCCAAAAAGTTTGAATGTCTCCTGATGTGCATTTTGTGGTCCAAGTAGGTAACGTTACCATATTATTGGAATTGGATAATAAAATACAGCGTGGCATTGAAATTATATAACAAAGTGGGCATTACATATTTTTGGCCAATTTCTGTTGACTTTTTCTTTGCTATGAGTCTTCGCAGATGGTCGTTATACGTGGCAACTTGGACTTATATGATAGAGCTATTCATGCTTACAATAAATTTTCTGTTTGATATAATGGAACAAAATTTTGTGGAATATGAAATCAATATCCGGCATGGTTGTTAAATCCTTGGGATTTGCGATTCAAATCCTACGATTTGAATCGAATCCCAAGCAAAATGATTCAAATCACAGTTGAAAATTTTAATTGGGTAAATCTCATTCGATTTGTGATTTGCAATTCAAATCGTACGATTCATGCGATTTGAACACGAAATCCTTGTTAGAGACCAACACTTGAAAAATATTTTTTAATGTTTTTTATTCTTTCAATTTTCTAAAGGTACTTTATATGTCTTTTAAGAAGAGAGAAGTAACTGGAAAACCCTGTTACGGACATATGCCAAAACCCCTATTTGGTTCTCTCTGTTGTGAAACGGGAAAAAAGAGGAGAGGAGAAAGAAGAAAAATAATGGAATTGGAGAGTTGGACTCTAGGAGAACTTGATTGTTTATTTTATTAGTCTTTTTAATTGTACAAGTCTTTTGATATTTGATCTCATATAAAATGATTATATGAGTTTACTTTTGTTGATTTATCTGTAATGATATTGGGGGTTATGTTTCGCTTTATGGAGTTCATTTGCATTTTGTATAGTGTATGCAATGAAATGCTCATTACTTTCTTTTATCAATAGATATGAATAAAATCTTTTAGATGATGGATTATTTCATTTTTCTGATTTATTATGTATTTTTAAACAATTTTTTTTTAAAATGGATTGAATCTTACGATTTATGATTTGAATCCCGATTTGAATCGAATCGGTCCTAAAACGATTTTATGATTTGATTACGATTTAAAACCTTGATATCCCGAGAAAAAAAATCTGGTAGGGTTCCGCGAACATTCAGTTTGACCTTACCCACCAAAAGAAAAAAATGATCATTATGTATATGTTAACTGCTGGCATGAATTTTTTTTTTTTTGTTGATTGTTTTTTGCATTTCTTAATAAATTTCTTAATTTTGGCAGTGGGCAGAGGTGTTGTCTGCTGACGCTTTCTCGGCATTTGAGGAGGCCGGGTTGGACAATGATAAGGTAATGGCTGTGAAACTGAACCTTTTTAAAGCAATATTGGCCTACCACACCCTCATTACTCGTGACCTTTGTTCTGCAAGTTCAGTGCATAATTTAGTCATGTTAGACTGCTCTTTTGCATCACCTTATTAATTGCTAGTCAGTTGTATATATATACACTAATGAACTTACTCCAGAATGTATTTTGTCAATTTGAAGTACAGGGGATATATATACACTGAAGGCAGCAAGTTAGTGGAGTGTTTGCCTTTTGTCACGGCCTTAGTTTTTTTCCCGACCTTGATTGTGCAGCACTCGTGCTAGAGTCCGTCTTAGACGAGTCAGCCTTACCCTAGAGCTTAGTAGGAGAGAAGTAGGATCCCAATTTGGGGAATAGAAAGTATTCTATTACTCAAGGAAGCTTACAACAATGGATCATTCCTGAATTGGATTTGAGGATTGATGGATATACAAATGAGGGGTCTTCTCCTTTTATAGACTCCAAAGGGAGTGTTCTAAATCTCTAGACCATTCCCACCTCCTTTATAAGACTTCTCTAGAATTCCTTTCTAAGAAATTCCTCTATAGATCTTTCCTACACTTTCCCTCTAAAACTATTCACATTCTTCTATGAAGCTTTTAGAGAACCTATCTCTAGAATCTCTACACTTAACTATTCTTCATTACTCTAGAAAATTATCTACAAACATATAAACATTGCATACTATGTGTTTGACAAAATGCCTAGGTGGGCCGTCTGTGACACCTTGCCTGATAGGTTTTATTTTTTAGCCCTTTGCAGGCACATATGTAAGCAGTTAAATAGTCGCATATGCTGTTGACGGAATCACAATTGCTTTCCAAGAGGAGTGATATAGTCTTACAACTTGCTTTATATTTCTGTTTTCAATTTTTTTTTCTTGTTTTTGAGTATCATCCTATGAATCCAAAAAAAGAGACTACATACTCCTCACTCTAAAATCAATATTTTAATGTCATAGTCTCTAATAAGAATCATTTTCTACTATGCTGATCCTCTAAAATCAAACTTGCTTGTGTTTTTCTTGTGGTAGCTCATAAGAGGGACCATCACGAAGCAACTTTAAACTCCTCAAACAACGAACTTTAGGATGTGAAATACGGTGTTTTTAACAACTTTCAATTGAAAAAGCTAACATCTAAGATGAATATTGAATCTTACCAAAAAAAAAACATGAGTATTGAATGAATTCTCGGTACGAGGACAGCTCCTACCCTAGTTATTGGGAATTTAGGGCAAGCATGAAGGATTATGAGTTGTCCAACCGGATGATACCTAGTAGAGCTGCAACTCAGGCATCATCGTTTGTTGATGGTGATAAGAGTTTTGCCTTTTGTCTTCAGGTGGCTGTTGCCAGACAAAGAAAGAAGTTCATTTAATCAGCTAATATCAGGCTGGATGCAAGATCTAGGGGTTTCATTTCCTTTGGAGTTGTTTGACCATCTTTAGTTTTAAGCAGGATAGGACAATTGGTTTCGGTTTATGTTGCTTTTACCAGACCTTTTTGTCTCAGCTCTGTATTTTTTTTTAATATCTTAATTTGGATGCACTGGTGCAATTTTATAATGAAGTGTAGAGAAAAGTTGGTAACGACTTCATTTGCTGCATGTAAGACAAGCATAACTCGCTACAGATATAATATATTTTTTCATGTGAGCTTGTTATGGCACATCATGTAGCTGGATTCTATACATCAGGAAGTATTTCCATATGCATTCTTTGCCATTGTCATCCATAATGCATTTGCAAGCTATTACTGTTCTTGAATTCCTAGAGATGGTCAACCTCAAGCATCTGATAAATCTGTTTACATTATTGGGTGGTTGAGAGGCAACAGGCTGTCAAAGAAACCGGTCACAAGTTTCGAGAAACCATACTTGCTCTTGGAGGTGGAAAATCACCGCTTGAGGTTAGACATGATAAACCTGCATATGTTCTCTTTGGAATTTTCCTCTGTTATTTACTAAATGGGTGTGGCTTTTGGTAGCCTAACTTTTCAAGGTTGTGGCCTGGCATGCTGCTTCCCAGTAACTGAAACTTTGACTTCTCTTGTGGAGTGTTTTGTATTCTAGATTTTGCTAGTTAGGCGTTCTAAATACGTTGTGATGTTTTGTCCAGGTTTTTATGGAATTCCGAGGGCGTGAACCTTCCCCAGAGGCACTGCTCAGGCACAATGGCCTGTTACCAGTCACAACCTCTGCTTGAGTTCTATCAATTATTCAGTTGCATACAGGGATGGATTGATATGCAGACTTGTTTTATCGATCTTAAAGTTAATTAGATATTCACCACATTGGCGGAGTTTGTGGATCATCTTACAGCCTCTAGTGACTAGGACGGTGGTTGTGGTGATTTTCCTACGGAATAGGCTTTTTAATGGATCCATTTAGGTCTCAATGACATGTCTCATAAGAATTTTAAAATAAGTTAATTTATGAGAAGTGATAAGGTGTCAAAGACCCTCTTTTGATCTTTCTATTGTTTTTAAGTTCCTTCATTCACTCTTTGAATTGAAAGTTCTTGTTCAGAGCAATTTCTAGTAATGTTGGGAGTATACATTAACAGCTTCCACAATCTTAAATGAATTTTGAAGTATGGAACTTGGAAATGGATAAGCAGGCTGCCTAAAATGGTTATAGGTGGATGATCTAAATTGCTAGCTGCACGCCCGCACCCCATGTAATGGTTGTGGGCAAACTTGCGTCACCAACAGATCTTCCCCTTAAGATGGTGAACAGCATAACCAACTTCTCTCTTTAATTCCCACCCTTCTATTTGTACATGGTAGATAACATACTAGTCGTCAGGATCATCAAAAATCTGCAATAAAGTCGCCGAAAGGATAGAATTACAGCATTTGTTAATGTATGCTTAAGATATTTAATTCTATGATTTTAATTAGGATTTTTGGGCCGCTCTACAAGCACCCTCAAAACAAAAAATACCGCCAAGCTGGTTTTAACCCAAGGCCTGGTATTTCTAGAAATTTGCAAAGTTAAAACTACTCAAATTCCTTCTACCTTTTCTAATCCCCAAAAGAAGTGGGAAAAAATCAGTGTGCGGAGACTCGTACTGTATCTATGGGTATCCCACAAACCCGTTGAAATGACGAGGCAACTTTGCCACCTCTGTTTTTTTTTACTAAATATGGTGCGGCCCAAGGGACGCATCGTTGTAGTTCTGCCTAACATTACAGAAGCGACTTAACTCTAGTGTTGCTTTGAAAAGAGAAATGAAAAGCCAAAAAAGACGTAAAAAACCCATATAATACTGGCAGTAGCTATTTTGTGTAATAATGCTCTGCTGCGCGTATAATTCCGGCTGTCCAAAGGGGATATGATTTGTTGAGTGAATATGCTCATCCAACTTGTCTGTCAAAGATGCAGATTTTAATTCTATAAATTCCCTGTTCTATGTTAAAACTAGAGACTTTGCTTCAAGTACTTCAATGTTCATTGGAAATGACTATGAGAACCGCCTTAATCTCTAGACTAAGAAACAAGTGTACCAACACAAGATTCTTCAGCTTTTTAGCTTCAGATAAATGGAATAGACATTTAAGTCACGTAAGTCTCCATGACAGAGTGCATTGAACTTGCGAACCTACATTGTTTTCTCTCACAAGATGACTCACCAGATCATGTTGGCAAATTGATGAGGTTGAGTATCTGTATATCTATCTATATATCTACCCCTCGACCTATCTTGGTTGTGGAGGAGCCAAGACTTGAGAGATGATGGGGGACGGTTCTGTAGGAGTTGGAGTGACCGGAAGAGGAATCTTCTTCTCTACAGAGGAAAAGCGATTGGAGCCTCCAAAGCTGTCTATGGACTTCATGTATTCGGAAGCATTATTCTCTATGATCAAGGCATCTTCCAGCTCCCGAACAATGTCTGCCATGCATGGTCTATAAGCAGAGAACGGCTCAATGCACAACAATGCCATCTCCACCACTCTCCACATTGCTTCCGCATGATACCCGCCCTTTATGCTAGGATCCACAATGTCTTCCATCTTGGAGTCCCTAATTAATGGTTTGGCCTGTAGGCAAAAAAGGTGCTTCTTTGTTAGTTTTTCTCTTCATGGATGAGATTAATAGCTAAGACAGAGTCCTTAATATACTTTACAAACTCTGTTTCTCTCGCCACCAAAAAATGGGAGGTTACAATCTTAACTCTCAAGGAACAGCAACTAGAAGTAAATTACTGACTCTTGTTATAGGTTGCAGTCATATATTTGTTCAAAATGCATGGCAGGCCTATAATGTTTGATAGTGGCAAAAGTCCCTGGTTTTAGTCTACAATCACAAAATTCACATCTGTTGCTTTGCTGAGGTATAAGCCCTCAAATAAATAATTCTCAGATACTTCAAAAGCACAAAAGGTTTTTTTTTTCATAATTTCATAAAACTAGGCATTGGAAGTCTAGAATAATTTGTCATTGCAATATATATATATATACACACACACATATATATATCATTCTACTAATAAAAGTACAAGGAGTATGCAAAACTTTATGTACACGGTATTACTCTTCATCTTTATAAGAAAAATTATAATATATAGTATTATGTGGGACCCATGAGACCCTATTTTGCTATTTTTATGGATAAGGACTCTATTAGTAGAGTTATAATTTTCTAGAAGAGTTAAATGTGGTGCGGCAAATTCTCATGGTTGTTTTAGTACCCCTTGAGGGTTCAACAAATGTCCCTTTTAGTACCCCTTAACTGTAGTTAAGATTTATTAACCCTTAGGTTCAACCATCTAATCTTGGTTTTTAGGAAAAAAATATTTACTCTAATGATTAATTGTGGTTAATATTTTTTTCTAAGAACCAAGATTAGATGGTTGAACCTTAAGGGTTAGTGAATCTTAACCACAATTAAAAGATATTAAAGGGACACATGTTGACCTATGGGATGTAACCGAACTCCAAGGAGTCCGGTTATAACAGTAGAGAATTTCAAGTCTCTTCCATTAACATGCTTGGTTAAAACCAAAGAAAAATAAAATCGGAGTTTTGTACTCCTCTTTACACAAATTGCACACGTGTAGATTATACACATTTTGGATATATGTCAACAGGGGCGGAGCCTAGAGGGGCATAGGGGCACATGTCCCATAACCATGCCCCCACCAATGGATTCTACCAAAGGATTCGGAAGAGGCGATCTTAATTGGAATTCCAAACACCTCTTTTAAATTGATTAGAAGTACTCACTATTAATAAGGACTCTATTAAAAAGAGTCCTTGTTTTTATAAATTTATAAGTCGGGCCCAAAAATAATCAACTATTAGTAACTCTTATTTAATTTAAATTCATATAAGAAAATTTAAATTAATTACGAAAAATATATTCTATAACATGTACCAGTATATTGTAAATTTAATTAATAAAAAGATAGTAAATTTAATTAATATAAAGAGAGTAGTAACTCTTTTCTAATATTAAATTTAAATTTAATTGCTAAAATATTTTCCATAAAATATACTTAATATATTGTAAAATTAATTAATATAAAGAGAGTAATGCCTAATAAAAATTAGTTTTTTAAAAAAATATCTTAAGAAATTTATGTTTTTTTATTTATATAATGAAAAAATTATACGTGCAAACGTGCACCTTTACTAGTATATATATATATATATATATAAAATCCTTATGCCAGTTGTTGAAACAGTAATCAAAACCAGAAAAGTAGCAGTAAGTTTTAACACAATGAAACAGTTTCAGCTCTGACACACAAGATCAGGTGTGCAGTGCTACTTTCAAGTTCGATATCTCATCAACTTAACTTGGTTTTCAGAGTTCCCAAGTTGTAGAAAGCGTCATAGAAATGTTGCAGCAACTCAGGCAAGTTTGGATGGACTCAGCCAAGTCCCTGCTGATTCATGTTGGATTTGGTGTTGTCTCCAACCTTTCAAGCTGAACACCGGGAACAGATCTTGTCCTTAGATACTACAAGGTCTAGAAGAGTTTTGCAACATGTCTATGAGATAGAATTTGGTTTTGGTGCTACCAACAGGATTGAGTCAGTAGCGACTTCTATTTGTTTTGGAGTTTGCTAACTGGGCCAAGTCGCACACTGCAACTCTTTAATCTCTCGGTACTAATAGTTTTAGAGGAGTTGTGCAACATGATTAGTGAGATACCATTGCTTTAAAATAGTGGATACATTGTCTAACATAATATAACAAGTAGTTAGTATTTTGAAAGTATAAAAGATAATGATGAAGTTGTATCATACCCATTCAACTAAGCTCCACTCGTTGCGTGGCCTGTGTATGTTGAGAGGCTCTCGACCACTTATAATCTCTAGGAGCACCACGCCAAAGCTAAAAACGTCACTTTTTACAGATAAATGCTGGGTCGAATAGTACCTGTGTATAACAATTCTAAAATGATTCAAGCCATGGTCTCAAATTCCCACGGTTAGGAGACTACAAAAAATTGGGATCAGGAATTACATGAAAGTAAATTAGTAGCTCATTTGTGAATGAACTGAACAAGGTCTTTTTTGGCCAATTTGGGGGGAAAATCAAATAAAAAGTTGTGGCTAGAAAAAGAAACATTCAAGCTTACTCGGGATCCAAGTATCCAGCCGTCCCTCTTACTTCCAAAGAAGCACCACTATCCCCTTCTTGAGGAGCATATTTTGAAAATCCAAAGTCAGCCACCTTGGCACACATGCTATGATCCATAAGAATGTTGCTCGACTTGACGTCCCTATGTATGATGCAACGGCCAGCAAATGTGTGCAGATGCAATAAACCTGATAACATCAGAAAATACATTTCAAACATTCTCTTTGGTTTCCAATTAATATTTAGAAACTCAGACTGAAAATGGAAAATTTTCCCTTGAATCAGAGTTTGCCTTTCCTGGAGTCAATAAAAAGTTTACAATGATAAAATAATAAACAGAATTAAGTGATTTTAGAAAAACCAGACCAGGAGATGATAAATTCAAATTTTAACAAGTTCGTGTCGTGAATCATTGCCAAGAGTTTGGCAAAACTGAGTGACTGGGCCATAATCTGGATGAATCAGTCAGTTTCAGGACATTCTCTGTAGTTTGTTGTATTAAATGCTGGTATTCTAGTAATGTTGATTAGTACAAATATAAACTTCAGGTAGGGCTTAAAAACCTTTTGAAATTGCACCATCTAGATTTTTGTCAAATGTTATTGTTCCAGTTGGTTTCCAAAATTTATTCTTTACAGAATCATAAAATCAGAGGCCCATCAATAAATGCAACCAATCTAAATCTCAACCCATTTGAATAGCCTCTATTTACTTCTGCAGGAATCACGTTGAAAGTGAACAAATATGCCTTGATGGAGAGACAGAAAGCTTCAAAGAGGAAGAGGAAAGGTCACGACACATGACTGCATGTCTGCCAGTCCGACCTGTGCTACAAAGTATGAACATGAAACATATGGGCAGGCAGGGTTCAGGAGCCATCATTAGATGCCACAAAGAAGATTTCTGAGGCCAAAAATCCATCAAATAAAATAATCCTATCCATCTAAATCCCAGGTATGACCCAACCACCGACGAGTCTGGGTCCCACAGACAGCTTGGATTGATGAATTCTACAATCTATCTGTCCTGATGTAACAACATATCCCCAACTTCCAGGATGGAACAAACTAAATATTTCACCATCATAATCATTATCAGTGCCTTATCCCAAATATTTAAGGTCCTGCCATCATTATGGCTTTAAGTTCAGTAATCTTCATCTTAAGTGTTGTACATTAAATTTTATTAATTGAACCCACTAGATGTACCAGTTATGCTATTTGTGAAAAAAAAAAAAGTAGGGGCCTAAGGCAGCTTCATTGTCATGGAAGAAATAAAGATTCAGGAGGAATTTCTCTGCCTTTTCTCTTTACTTCTTCAATAAATAAGAACATAAAGGAAATTAACATGTAGGATCCCATGTTACTTGCCTCGAGCGGCACCAAGAGCAATAGAGAGTCTGGTTGCCCAGTCTAGAGTTTTTCTTTTCGCCGCATCCCCTGTGAAGGGAAAATGGTAATAAAAAATATGAATAATAAGAAATATCAGCTAAAAAGAGATTGACAGTAGAATGATGAGTACCGTAGAGGCGATCTTGTAGAGAGCCATTGGACATAAAGGGATAGACAAGAATTTGTTGGTCATTTTCACAACAAGAGCCAAGAAGGGGAACCAAATTCTCGTGCCTAATAGCTGAGAGAAGGTTTAGCTGTAAATAAATTAACAACCGTTGTCAATTCTCTTATATTTAAAAGTTAAGTATCATATCAGCAAGCTTAGTTTAACTAATCATAGTTATAGATTTACAGTCTCACATGGATTATACAAATTTACAATTTCATACCATGGCAAAGATAGTTGAAAAAACAGAATCAATATTCTCTGCCATTCAATTTCTTGGTTAGAGAAAAGCACAAAATTTTTAAGGGAGACTGGCCAAAATTAAAGGAGAAAGGGATAACTTAGGACAAAACAAGGATAGCCATAATCAGTCATCTGTATGAAGCATCTGGTAGTGAGTCTAGTGACATATAGGGGATCCAGTGACAATATTACTGGATTGTAGTGCACAGTATTAGCTAAAAGTTAAAGAGAACAGCAAAATTCGAAAGTGTAAAGAGAAAAAATGGAACTTGGCATCGCCACAAGTCAGGCAAAAATGTTTACATTAGCTTTTAGATAGTAAACATCAAGCTGGTTTTTACAAACATGGAAAGTTAAATAGGAATATCATATAAACGTTGACAATTCTACCTCATTATCAAATTCACGAGTTCCCTGAGTTGAGGTGGCTGACCGAACCTTCACAGCCACTTCTTGACCATCAAGTAGAGTACCACGATAAACAGATCCGAAGCCTCCTTCACCTATCAAGGTTTTGTAATTGTTGGTGGCAGCTTCGATGCATTCCAGAGTAAATTGCTGTATAAATATCGACTTTAAACTAATGTCATCCATGCTGGGAATAGAGAAAACTGCATCTGCATTTTCCAGGAGAATTGGATTGAGAAACCATAGACATATACAAACATATAGGGGTGTGCAATGTACTTGTGCTCACTTGCAAGTGGATAGATGCATATGAAAGCATAGACTGTGAGTCCAAATGCAAAAGATTATTCATAACTTTCATTTAAGTGCCCATGGATTCACAAACTAAGTTGTTTACTGAGATACAGCTTAAGCCTTAATGTAAAACACAAAACATGAGAAACTACAATGGGCATCATTAACCATAATAAAAGGAGTTATAGTAATGATATGCGAAAAACCTGATGGTTACAGCAACACAATTGATCAAATAAATTATCAAAGATAGGCAATGAGACATTCATGCATATATGATAGCCATCAATATTACAGTGTACCATAGGGTTTAGGGTAAATCAAAAACCCTCCCAAGCATAAGTGCATAACCATCAAATTTGCCTACTTTGAATTGGTTCCCTTGCTATTTGAACAAATACATGCCAACGTATCTCTTATATATATGCTCACTAAAACACAAGTGGAAACAAGAATTGCTTTAGGTATGTATGCCAAAAAGAAATACAACTTTACAGGTGCAATCATCCACATAGACAAGTAATTAAAATGACCACATAACTGCACATTAACCATCACCCACATGGCAACCTAAATTCCATGTCCGCCAGATTAATATAAGACTATAACAAGTCCCTCTAAGTCTTAAATGAAAAAAAAATCATACCACTGAATTACATGTGACTGAACTGCAGCAACTGGAAGACATTTTTCCTGCTGCCTGTGATAGTCTCTACAAGGACCGGTGAAAGAAGGTAATAATTTTCTTCGAGTCATTATATGTGTCAGTTTGGATGTCATAATTCTCATCTTTTCTCAATATCCCCATTAATAATGTCATACTATGCAAAGTGACGCCCCAAGAAGACAGTTTTTTATTTATTGAAGTATTAAGTCCTTCATGCTCTCATCGGTGTACATGTTTATACCTAGTTTTCAGAGATTAATCTAAAATACGCATCACCAACAAAATCTTGGAAAGGTCCTCACATGTGGCCCTGGTCTGTGTTACTTACTATACCAAACCAAGTCCACAACACAACACAAGCCAGCAAACGACACAAGCTAGCAAAATCTACATGTGTGAGTTATCATTGAAGTAGATAATATGTTCTTCACGTATTGTAATTGGAATTTTCTTACCGTAGAAATCTATGTTACAACTTACAATCCTATGGTTCAGGACTATGATCGCTAAACCATCAACCCACAATGCAAAGAATCATAATTTGCTCAAGCTCAGCATGCATATAAATATTCTCCTAGCTTCCTACAGACACATTTCTGGAAATCTCTGAATGAGGGAGAGATTAGTGAACTCACTCTTTGACATTGGGTGTTCTATCTCTTTCAGTATTCCCCGAGCGATCAATCTTTGCCTATAAAAGCAGATGAAGATGACTCCTACTGCAACGGTGAATAAGAGGGACCCACACGCAACACTGCCTATGAGAATTCGTGGTGATGAATGTGAAGGGCTTTGACCACATTTTCCAGAGCTGAAATGTAGAAAATAAAAGATCAAACAATAATATTACTAAAAAAGTATCTGTTAATATTTTCGTAGTTTCCAGGCATAGAATTCATACTCTGTGGTAAGATTCAGGTAGTTAAATCTGGAAGGAAGCTCATTGCTGAAATGAGGGTTGCACCCAAAATACCTACAGGATCACAGACATAAATCGTTGAACTGAGAAGAGGTTCCAGGCTTCCAGCAGGAACTTAATTGATATAAGGCACTCATTGATTTATATATAAGAGGAAGATGAACAAAACAAGAACTTACAATATCTCTAAATGTGGAAGTGTGGCAAGGGAGTCTGGAATTGACCCCAAAAGTTCATTGTTGCTCATGTCCCTGCCAGTTGAAACCAAAGTGATAAGCGACATGCAAAATCATTGACAAATGAAGTCAACCAACAATGCACTTCAAGGATATGGAGTGATACATTACAATACTTCTATCATGAAGCATTCTGACTAGAATCTTAAGCGAAGAAACAGAATCAATAAAGATTGGAACAACTTCAAATTATTGAGCTAAAGTTAAGGTGTTGAAAGCTGAGATTTAAAAAAGATCAAAGTATTTGACACGGATACAAAGTGTCGGATTCAGAAAACCTTGTAAAGACGAGTCGACAATTTGGGAGTAGATTCATATAAATAGAAAAAAGTAGGCACTTCCATTATAATCTTTAGAATTGTAATGTCTAGGTGAGAGGATAAATGAATATAATTAGGCTATATTTGCCATCTAAAAAATCTCTGTAAGAAGAACAAAACTCATAAACTATAGTAGATGTAATAATTCTGTGCAAATATAGCATTATTAACACAAGCTTTGTGATAGACTCAAGCAATCTAGAATGAGGAAAGATAAGATACCCCACCAGGCAGACTGAGAAGACCGACTATCAACACAAACTCAACCCAATTGGGTGACTCAAACTATCTGACAATCACCATTTTTCCCCGTACCATGTACCCAGATTCTTGGGTCGGTGGGGACACCCGGAGGGATTAGTCCTTGCCTCGAAGGGTTTGTGATACCCTCCATTACCAAAAAAAAAAGGAAAAATGTACCGATATTCTTTCAATTTTCCAAAAGGATGCATTGATTAGATGATTAGGACCATGCAGTTGGATTGATTTTTGCTTGAAAGGTGCATAGCTTCTTTCACATATTCCATTCATTGTATAGTGCTATGGCATTGGTACATCATTTAAATCCCTTGTTTCCTCAAATCATTAGTATTAAAAATTTTAACATAAACGGGTGGAATTAAAGCTAAACGGTAGATCACCATCACCCCAAAGTTAAGTTGAACGATGCAATTGATTAGATGATTAGGATCATGCAATTGGATTGATTTTGGCCACAGAAAGTGCATAGCTCCTTTCACATTTTTCCATGTACAATGCAATGGCACTGGTAGACTTTTTCAGTCTCCAGGAGGAAATCTCCTTAGATTTCATCAAATAGTTAATATAAAAAAACTTAAAATAAATGGGTGAAGATTAAAATCCAAAAGATAAATCACCATTATCCCCAAATTAAGCTAAAGAGAGCAAATTACACTGATGTCAACATGGAAGATGCCGGAAATGGTGGGATGTTACCAGTAAGGCTATTGAAGCTCAGGTTCCTACAAAACAAACACAAGTAGTTGCTAATTTGTTAGAAACAGAAGAGTTCCAACTACTCGAAAACATCATCAACAACGACGAAAAAAAACTGCCAATCGTACAGTTCCTTCAGGTGGGTTAGCTCAGTGATGGCGACTGGAAGTAATCCTTGAAGATCTTTTGAAGAAAGATCCCTGAAAAAAAAACCATGGTGGGGGATAAACTGGATTAAATTATAAACCATATTGTTTAGAAAAAGAAATACCCATCTCATCAAAAATGTGAAATTCTTTCCGAGAAGAATCTAGAAACAGAATTCAGTTACAAAACACACATAAATGAATGGAACATCCACTTTTCCCATAACCCAACTAGCAATTTGAAAAAAAAAGAAGGGGGGAGGGGGCTTACAGCTTAGTGATGACAAAGGAACCCTTCCCGGGTTCGCAGGCCAGAGCTTGCCAGGGAAGAGGAAGACATGGGTCTCCAGACCAACTCCACAACAGTTCATTTTCTGGGTTTTCAGCCAACAACTTATCCCTCACTTTCACAATCGCCTCCACTGGAACAAAGCAGCACCCACAAGTTTGTAAACAAAATAGAGAGCAGTGACCAGGACTATAGGAGATACTTGCCCCATTGCGAGTGTGAGCATAGCACCTCTTTTTGGATCCAGTCCGTCTGATTGTACCACCCGGTTGTGAGATTGTAGTAGGGCAACCCTAGATTTAAGACGTCCAATTTTTTGGGATGCCCTAATGTCCTATAACTTGTTGACCGGGAAAACTTGTTTCACATTGTTTTAATTCAATCATGTTATTTTTCTTAAATCAAGTTTTTTTCATTAAAGCATACAAATTTAGTTTTACCACATTATTGTAATTCTATCAAGTTATTTTGCTTAAATCAAGTTTTTTTTTCATTGAATCACTGAATCAAGTAAATAACTTGAATTGTGTTATTTTACTTAATTAAGTAAAATTACCCAAATCATATTATTTTACTTGAAGATGAAAAAGTATTTAACGGGATACTTAGTAGCCGGGATATTAAGGCATAACCCAAAATTTTGGATGTCCTAAAATCCTGCCAAATCGCAAACGGTCTCAGTAGCAAAGTCCTACTTCTATACATCGGTGGGCCACCACTTGAATTAGAAATTTGGCAATACCCCCCATCAAGGAAATACCAGCCAGTTGATCCTTAGAGGTTGGAGTCAGTGTAGCTAATGGTCCATAAAGAGTCATCCAATTGAAGTGAAACGTAGATTGAAAATGGTTTAGAGTCTAGACTCTTGTGTTGACTACAATAGAATTTAGTATAAACTTACCATCTTTCTGGACAGTCCCTTGGACCCATGTATGAACTTGTAAGATCTCATAAGCATTACAGATAGGTCCCAACTCTGACCCATCTGGGACCTTCACTAAAGAAACATTTAGAACCCCATTTGCTGCGGCATTAAAAACAACTTCACTGTACTTGGAGGTATAGCCATTAGCCAATATATCAAAATTTTCTTTTTTCTTAACACCATTCGCATATATGTCAAACACCCGCTGCCCCATTTTAACTGAATCATTGAGCTCAAGAAAATACAGAAAGATCAGATAGTTATTATCGGTTGTATCGAGGTCATTGTGCTGGAAATCCAAGCGTTTCGAATCAGTTAATGCTGTTTGTAGCACTTCAATCGGTATGGATGTGGTAGAATAGTTGAAGGAGATGCTGGCATTTAAGGGTGGTATTGCAGTGGCATTTTTGTTCTGATCAGGTCTGTTGCGCCAAATTCTATCGCTTGAATCATTTGGGTACCTGCAATTGGCAACATTGAACATGGGTACTACCTGTCAGTGACAATATAGTTAGGTGTTAATACACAAAGGAGAATATATATATATATATTATAATTGAGAAACAAATTAGGAAAGCATACCTGATCTCCCCTATTGTGTTGCCAAGATCAACTCTACTCACCACCTTCAAAACACTAGATGGATCAGTACTGTTTAGGTAAAGTGGACTCAAAGGCCTCAGTTCAAGCTTTGAGAGGTATGGATTTCCCTTCCCCTTCACTAAGCAGAAGTTTATGTGGTGATTAGTAGCTCTGAAAATTCCCTCCACCTCAAAGAAATCGGAGATGTTTACTAGGCTAATCGACGTGACACTAACGGAGACTTTGAAGAATGTGTCCGGAGGCAAATGTAAAAGAGAGCCACGAAGAAATGTACCCCTTATTAGGTAGTCTTGGTTCTTAGTCGTGTTCAATTTATAACACCATTTGTTTCCTAGACCTGTGCCGAAAATGCGAGCAAATCCATAACTTGTATCGTTCACCACCGGAATAGATAGGCCTTGGCATTCTTTATCTCGGAACCAATCCAGATCTGAAACCCAATTTATATTGGTTTGATGATCAGTAATATTCTTCAGAGCACAACACTGTATGCTCTCAAAGCCTGCATGAAAATTACAGAAAATTTGAGCTGGGGGTTAAGATTAATTATAACTTAAAACAATTTTCCCCACCTCATAAAAAGCTAAAGAACACAATTTTCTCTCGGTGTATGTTGGGATTGAATCCGAGGCCTCAAGGATGCAAGTAAAGCATCATCCAATTTGAGTGTCATGGATATTTGTAACATTTTAGATCTCTACCACATGTGGAAACATGTCATAGATCCTGGACTATCTAATTAAAAGGCTTCTCATAGGAGACCTTATACCCAAGTAATCATCCGCGGGTGGTCCATTCAACAGTTGGTTAGGGTCATCCGATTGAGCTAACGTCTAGACGGGGGGATCTCCTCCATATGCATGATTGATTGATGCTTATGTCCAATAATACATATTTAAAAGTCATATACTGTAGTAATACCATCAATTCCCCATGTATAACCAATCTATGGGAAATGGATGATTCTTTCCTAGCTAAATCTGGATTCTTAAATGAAAAAAATACTATAAGAATAATAAGAAGGAAAAACCTCAAGTATACTTTTAAGATATGTATGTATATTCATCTAAAAGCTTCTAAGTTCTAATAGTCTGTGTTGATCTAACAAGAAAATTCACATACCTTGTTGTGCATAAGTTGATTGAAGAAGGAGAATTAGAAATAGGCAAAGGAGAAAACATTGTAGCAGCCTTGAAATACAATTATCCAATCCCCCCATCATCCTCTTATCTTAAAGGGAAGTCTCCCCATTGGATTTCCAAGCTCATAATCTGATTATCCCACTTTTCAACTTCCACCAACTTACCAAACTAACTCCTCCATATTCCCATAATTCATCCATTTCTCACTTTCATATGCCCCACTTATCAATATACGTACATATACGGATTCTTCGATCATCCGATCCTTTCAATCAAATATGTATCTCAAATTGTGTTTAAAAGCATCCAAACTTCTAAGATACCTCCTTTTGGATCACAATTCCCAGCGGCCGTGAATGATACTCTTAGTGTTTTGATCGAAGAAGAATTGTAGATCTCTCTTTACAATATTCGAAGAAGGTTTTGAGGTGCAAAGATTCTGAGTAATGGGTTTGACTTCTAATGTGGGAAATGCAGAAGCATCAGAAGGAAGAGGAGAGAGAGAGAGAGAGAGAGATTGAATTATACTAATCAAGTTATATTAATATATTAAATACTAATTAATTGTTGTTTTGGTGAGGACTGTATTTAGTTTAAAATAATGGGGCGGAGCAACCCTTCATCTGCATCCACCTTCGTCCCTCTCCTTGTCTGTTACTATGGAGGCAACATCATGGAAAGCTCGGTGTCCAGTAGACTAGCGGCTGCACCACCAAAGTCCAAGTATTATACAAAACCCTTCTTCTTGCAAGAAAATTCAAAATAATGCCACCAATGTCTTCAAAGTATAGACATGAGAGCATTTTGGCATATATATATATAAAATTTGTATTGCTTTGCAATTGGGATAATCATTTGGATGAAATCTCCCCATCATCTTTTTGTTTACTTAGGAGGTCTCTTAGGGGCTGTTTGGCATCTTTCCTCATGAATGATTTTTCTTATCCTAGGAACCGAAACAGTTTAAATGCGTTTGGCAAGTCATTTTTAGGAAACGATCTTAAGAATCGTCTTACTTTAAGCACAGTTTTTAAGGAACAAAAAAAAGTCGCTTTTCAGAATCAATTCTGAAAAACATGCTTAAAACGAATGAGATAAGTATCAAAATTGACAAGATAGATGAGACACAATTAAAAAATTGGTTATAATACTTATTTATGCATTGATGATATTAACATATTTAATGCCTAAAACAATTTTATTTATTTATCTTTTTCTTTTTTTCATCCAAACGTAATTTTGTTATTTCTTTTTTTCATAATTGATTCTAATTGACAGTTATCAAATGCATTCTCGTACAAAATTGGTTATAAGAATCAAAACTTATAAGAATTAATTCTTTTTCAGAATGAGAGAATTACTAGAATTGATGCCAAACGGCCCCTTAGTGATCCCTTTGAACTGATTGATCCCCTATATGTCCACGACGTGTTCTTTGTGTTGTGATATTATATTTTTTTATAGTCCTCATGATCCGAAAATAAAATTTTTGGTGCAGATACCTTTTTGCACCAAAAAGCATTTAGTTAATTAGCATATTTGAAGCGATTAAACTTTTTTCTTTCTTTCTTTCTCTTTGTTTGTGAAAGAAGGCATTTGATTAACACATAAAATAACTTCTTTTGCTATAAGAGTTTATGGGGGAAAAAAATCTTAAAAACTGGGACATCTTTAACTTAAATATAATGATTTTTTTTTAACAAAACGCAGCCTCGCTCATGGATCTTCCAATAAGCATCGACTTTTATACGATGGATCGGTAATGCTTACGGCAAAGATTCACAAAATTGGAAATGAGATGCAGGCTAGTAATCCATCTAAGAGTTGTTAATGAGTTACAGATTGGAAAGACAGAGACAGACCTGCACATTTTACTCTGTTTATTTACCGGGTCAATCTACAATATGTGCTAACTGCTCCATAAGGGTATATTAAGAATTTTACAATATTAAAACGAGTAACCGTCCTATAATGGTCAACGCAAATTGATTTTCAAAAACAGAGACTATTGAGAATCGGCAAGAGAATATATCTTCGTGAAGAAGATCCATTGCTTGCGGTATTATAAAATTGAGAAGGTATCGCTAGCCTCACAAGTGATAATCTAAGCTGACTCACACATTGCTACCTCTAGCTAGCTTGATGGTGAAGGTGTGCCCCTCAAGAGCTTTGGTCCTACATTCAATCCCTCCCTTGAGCGGATAACTCTAGGGTGCATTTGTTTGGCGGGAAAGTGAAGGAAACAAAAAAAAAAAAGGTGAGGTCCCATTTGGTTGTACTTCCGTTTTCTGTTTTTTGTTTTTAAAAATAAAAATTTGAAAATTTTTATACAAAGCACGTTTGGTAAACATTTTTCTGTTTTTGGTTTTTTAAAATTAGTAGTAAAATTTTTGAAAATCAAGGTAACAAAATATTTCTGTTACCTCTGTTTTTGGAAACAAAAAAGAAAAATATAACCACTATGCATCATCACTACTCCACCACCACCACCACTCACCACCCATCACCACCACCCACCACCCAACCATCACTCACCACCAGCACCACAACCACTCCACCACCACAACCACTCCACCACCACCACCACCAACGCCACCAACATCACTCAACCACCACCACCATCACCACAATCACCACCACCACCCATCACCACCACTCACCACCACCCCACCACCACTCCACCACCACCACCACCACCCACCACCACTTAGTGCCACTCACCACAAGCACTCCACCACCAATGCCACCAACACGACTCAACCACCACCAACATCACCACCACCACCCATCACCACCACTCACCACCACCCCACCACCACTTACCACTCCACCACTCACCACCACCACCACCTCACCACCACTCACTACCACTCACCACCACCACCACCACAACCACAACCACTCCACCACCAACACCACTCACCACCACCACCACCACAATCACAACCACTCCACCACCAACACCACTCAACCACCACCAACATCACCACCACAATCACCACCACCACCCCACCATCACTTAGCACTCCACCACGAACACCACTCAACCACCACCACTACCCATCACCACCACTCCACCACCCACCACCACCACCCACCACTCCACCACCACCCACCACCACTTACCACCACCACCCCACCACCACTCACCACCACCACCACCACTCACTACCAACATGGATTGGAATTGCTTGCTCATTATTATATTTATCATATTTCCCAAATGTGTTTTTTTGTTTTTTATTTTTCAAAACAAGTAATAGTTAATAATGTCAAACATATTTTCTACTTAAAAAATTTGAAAACAAAAACTTGTTTTCAGTTTTAAAAAACAAAAAACAAAAACAGAAAAACGGAAGTGTATCCAAACGGCCCCTGAGTTTTCTTGTAATTTTCATACGTTTGGTGTGCAAGAAACACAATTTCATTTTTTTTTACACTTTCTTAAAAGTGACAAACTTGATAACAATTGAAAATTCGGGAAAATACTGAAAGAATTTATTCATTTATCCAATGTGGTTTATATAGAGTGTGTATAAGAAAATTTATAGTAAGGAAAGCTATACAAAAAGAAATACTACAAGAAGAATGAAATCTTTCTATAATAAGAAAGTAACATAATATAATATTTTGCTACTATATTTATCAAAACTTTCTCTCATAAACTTCCTTCATCTTTTTATGGTTAATTTGAGAGAAAATTTAATTTTTTTTTCTTTTCCTTTCCTTTTTTTTTCTTTCACCCACTTTCTCGCCAATGTTTGGTTGTTGAGAAAATAGGTGAAATTATGAAAGAGAAAAGAAAAGAAAATTTTAAATCTCTAACACAGTTTTTAGTTGTATTTTGTCCAATTTTCTTTTCTTTTCCATTTTTTTTTACTTATTTTCTCGGCAACTAAACATAGGGTAAGTGGATAGAAGTTATTGATGACATGGTGGGAAAATCTATTAAAACTGCATAAATGAGCACTAGCCTAGACGTAATTTTTATTTTTTTTTCCAAACTCTCAATCTGTGTGTAATACCATTTTTTTTTTTTGACATTGGATCTTCTCCATTGGTGTTGACGAGGATCGCCAACCACCAATCCAAATATCCCATGTGTCTCGTGCACGCCAAACAAGACATTAATTCGTGTGCTTTGTAGACTACATAGACTATGTGGCACCTATGGATTGGTGGTGCCGACCTCCTCACCAGCACAAACTAGAAAAGATCCCAAGTCTTTTTTTTTTTTTCGTTAATTGGGAGAGAGACTTTAAAGCGGGGTTTAGGGGTGGCGCCAATTTTTTTGGAGGGTCCTCTCAATTTTCCACGACTTCTCACCAAATGTCCCGTTTAGGAGTGTTAACAAACCATGTTGCTCCTGGACAACTCAAGCTCGGCTCGTTAAAAGCTTGCTCGAGCTTGTTTATTTAATAAACAATCCAAGCCCGAACTAGATTTTCAAGCTCGTTGAATTAACGGGCCATGCTTGAGCATGCAAGTACTCATCTCGTTAAAAACTCGGCTCGATTGTTTATATATGTACTTAACATATTAAAATATACTTACTTCATTTAAATACTAAAATTAAGTATATTTATTATACACTATTAAAGATTAGTAGTATATAATCTATTTTACATGATAAGAATACTCTTTATATAATTATAAACTTATACTCAAATTTTAGTTAACACCGTAATTTTTTTACCTAAGATAATAAAGTAAAATTTTCACCTAATTTAAATAGTATATCCAATGGAACAAGCCGCTCGCGAATGCTCAAGTTCAGCTCGAGTTCGTTGACTAGAGCTTGAGCTCGTTTATTTAATAAACAAGCCAAGCTTATCAAGCTCATCTAATTGTAAACAAACAAGCTTGAACATATCTCAGTTCGACTCGATAACACCCCTAGTCCAATTGATCTATAGTTGCATTAACCTTGAATGGTTGTATCAATAAGTTCAACCTGTTAAGGTGTCATAAGGGTAAACCTACTCAATCACTCCAAAAGCGCTTGATATGGAGGATTGTTGGACCTTATACACCCCTGCGAAGAGTACCCAACCGAGGTGATAAATGTTGCCAAAATGCTGAAAAAGTTGACATCTTGTGCGGTTTATAGGACATGTGGTATATAACTCTGAGAACTTGAAAGCCCTCTCTCAAGTTTAAAATTGAGAGGATCCCGAGTTTGATAAGTAAAAATAAATAAATGGATAATCTTAGTATCACTTTCTTTTAAGACTCACTCTCTTTTTGATTAGAGAGAGTGTTAGTGGAAAACACATGTCCTTCTCTTAATGGAAAACAATAACACATAGCTTTCCCACAAAGATATGTGTTGTTGGCATCACTTTCTTTTAAGACTCCCTCTCTATTTGATTGGAGAGAGTGTTTGATTGGAGAGAGTGTTATTGGAAAACACATGTCATTCTCTTAATATCACATGTCTTTCCCACAAAGACATGTCATTCTCTGAATAGTCTAAGAATGGCATAGCCCAAAATTATGCAAATGCATCGAGACTTGGAACAAAAAGACCATTTAGTACAAAAATTAACTATCCCCAAATCTTTGAAATCATTGAGTTAGAACCTCAAAAAGATGGACAGCACTATCTCCTGTTTGGCGCCAAGAAAATATGTGAAAATAGAGAAAAAAAACAAAAAAAATTGATTTTTCTAATAACTCTCGGTTATGTCTTCTTCAAATTTTTTCTTTTCTTTTCTTTGTTTTCACATATTTTCTCGGCCATGGAAAAATGGGTATACGATATAAAATATGATTTGGGGGTGAATTACTTTTTCAAATATTGATTGGTGGAAGTGCTACAAATGTAGTCTGTCCATTAGACTATAGCATTTGTTGAATGGCCACCACAAATGCAAGAACATCAAAGAAGTGAGACTCTAGCCATGCATTACCTGAATTTATCATCATTCATTTTACAAATTTCTGTCACCCCCTCCAATACAAAAGAATCTACACATTAATTCATCAATTTGTTAGCTCCAGATATTTAACAAGGGAATAAGTGCCTTGCTTTTTATTTAATTTTCCCCTTTTCAAATCGTGATCCACAATACGATCCGAAACTCGGTAATCTAGACCATTTAAATTTCCACAAGACATACCCCTTCTTCGCATCCAATGCATGACACGTGATTTTCGATAGTATTAGTAGAGAACAATACATTTTTCATTAATTTTTCTGAAATTTTCATTTTTTATTAGTGAATTAGGTCAGCTTAAGTAGGTGGAAAACAATTTGATATTGTTTATTTTAGTCCAATGACCTAAATCCCTCCCCCCCGGGCAAATTTATCTTAAAGCACTCCTGTTTTAAGTAAATCTGCAATTCAATTAAAGATTCGTTTAGAAAGTCATCCAATCAGATAAAGTTAGGGAGCCATTATAGAGTAGGTGTTGCTTTAAAATAAATATAAAAAAAAAGAGATAGAGAGATGAGTGTGAATGACACTGTAGACACGCTAAGCATCTCGTAATCACTTGATTGTATGTTAATGTACTCATAGTGATGTAGCCATATAGGAGTACTTAGCTTAGAGGCAGTCCATCAATGGTGACTCTATATTCCTCTTTAGTGGGTCACCCTCTTTTGATTTCACTCTAATATATTCAGAGGCATCCCCACTAGGGAGCAGGTCCTGGGTTACAATCCCAGCCTGGGGAGAGCTTGGAGCCAGGGGCGGAGCCGGGGTTTTTTTCAAGGGGTAAGCAATAATGTTAATAGTTATTGATGGGTTTTTGATTAATGATTAGGCAGTACGAATTCTCGTCCATTTGTAAAGATTTTTTTTTTTTATATGTTTAATTTTTTTAAGTTAGGGGACAGTTGTCCCCATGCTCATGGCTATACCCTTATAAATTAAATAATAGCTATGCACCGCCCGGGCGTTGCCCACTAGTAGAGATGGCAATTTGACCCGCCCCTGTAGGGGCCCGACCCGCCCTTATAGGGGCCGTTTTTTTTTCAAAAAAATCGGGGGTGGGGCGGGGATGGTATAAAAAAACAAAAACCCGACTCGGGGCGGGGCGGGGGCCGTTTCAGTATACCCCGCTTCGGTGCCCCGCCCCGCCTGCAATTTATATATATATATATATATATATATATATATATATATATATATATATATATATATATATATATATATATCTATATTTTTTTCATTTAAATATATATATTTTTTATATTTTCATTTATATATATATATATATAAAAGGCTGGCAGGGCGGGGCGTGTCGGGGCCGGGTGGGGATTTTCTAAGCGGGGCGGGGGCGGGTTGGTAGAAAACCGCCCCGCCCCGCCCCATTGCCATTCCTACCCACTAGTTATGTCATCTTAAATTAAATAATGAGCAATAGTTCGCTCCACTAGTGAAGAGCCAACTACTCCCTCTCACATAGGCAACCCATCAACTACCATTAACTTGTATTAGTGTTTTTTAACCTCTTAGTTAATTTATTTTTCTAAAAACCAAGGGTAGATGGGTAAACCCTAAGTGTGGGTGAATCTTAACCACAGTTAAATGGGCAAGAAAATGGCACCGGAGACGCCCCTCCTCACGTCACCGAATGAGGAGGTGATTATTTTTCTTAAATAATATACTAGGTATGCTTAATTTTTTCCCCACAAAAGTTGAGGCTGCTAAGGCCCCCCTCACCACCACCCCTGCCCAACAAAGGGGATCAAATGGTGCACAGGAGGGTTAGGATTCATGTCATAGGATTTATAAACCGAGTTTTACACTGGCTGTTAGATAACCTGATAAAACCACTCAACTCCTTCAACCTATTTTGGGACGGGCAATGAAGCCAAAATAAGAATGATGGTTACTTGGCCTGCGTCCAACAAGGTTGCCATTGTTTCCAACGGAATTAAGATTGGCATGTACGAAGCATCAAGCGTTGTCATTACCGATATACAGGACTAATATGATTGCAGTAGATTGTTTTTTCGTTAGTTTTTCCTTTTTTTTATAGTACATTTGTCAATATACGGCGCCATTAGCGAGTTGATTACACGAACGAAGCCACTTGCATCTGTTAACCAGCATCACAGTTAGACGTATCTGCTCTTGTGAATTGGGTTCATTAGGCATCTCATTGATTACAAAAATGAACCCATTTCCAATAATTATACGAATTTCAAATTTCACAGTACTACAAAAAATCGCCAATAAGAGCAAATATTTATATATACATATTTTTTTTCCAAATGTTATACAATTGATCCAAAACTGGGTAGCTCGATCTAATCATACAGGCAGATCTCGCACACCATCTGGATTTCTAGTTCATCAGATTATAAGTGTGGTTACTCACAAGATACTATGATATGCACTAATGTTTAGGTATAAGATTATGTTATAAAAAAAGGACTTTAGATTGTACTAATCGCCATTACGAGACCTTTTATATTAGACCCCAATATTTGAATTAACAGAACACAGTAATTGAAGCAATAGTTTCAGTAAATAACCTGTTAAACTCTGGCATTCAGGGAGTCATCCCCGTGAAATCTTTGTAAAGAACAATCAAATTATCAATGTAACCAAAGCAAGAATTAAAATCCCCCTCATAGTTCAGACCATAAGTAGGTGAATCAAAAGCATTGCACTTAATTACCTACAACTGCATTATCAACTGGGGGAGGGAAAATATCTGGCGATAAAAGGAGCTTCAACAAAATTAAATAGGAGAAAGTCGCGAACAGAATAGGGTTATTGGTGCCAAAAGATGAAGAATTAAGAACAAAATTCTAAGAAATAAATCACTCCTTAATATTTAATCTTTCTTATCATTTTCATGGCCTTAACTTTTGTAACCAAACATCAAATATCATGCTATAGACACAGTCCCAACAGCCCATTCATGTATCAACAAGACCTCCAAATCACATGAAAATGGAAAAAGTTCAGATTAACAAAACAATATGATTGTGGAGCAAATTCAAGATCGATCAACAGCCCAAATCTTTTATGTTCTCTGGTTCTTGGAAGCGAAACGGAGAACTAAGTAAAACAAAACCCTATATAGAACAGCCCACCCTAACATTATAAGAACCTTTTCCCACTTTTTTCCCTCATCTGTATCAATGTGCAGTTGTTGTAAGATCATTTGACCCGATACTTCCTGCCCATAAGGATCATATCCAAAAATGTCTTTAGTCTGATATTGGTTCATTAGTAGCCCCTCATATGGGTATGTCATTGTCGAGATCTTGTTCATCCACCTCCAATATATTGGAATGGCGGCGCTATTCAAGAAGTAGCCACAGAACAAGAAGAATAGGGCAGTGAAGGCGATAACTGCGGCGTAACCCAGTATATAATTGGGTACCACTGAGCTCACAAACACCACAAAGGAGTTAGTTGACAGAAGAGAGACATAGAGCACAATCAAGAAATATAAGAAAGGGCCACGCAGACCCAATGCGAACCAGACAATCACGGCATAAGTTGCCGCCTGGACGGCGAGGAAAGGTAGGTAAGTAATTAGGCCGGAGATGGCATAAGAAGAGGCGCGGTAGGCATTGTGGGAAGACTCGCGAACAAAGATGAAGCGTTCTTGGATGAATGCTGGGACAGCATCATTTGAGGAAAAGAAGAAGAGACAGACAGTGAAAATGAAGAAGCTGAGGCGATTGGTGATTCCTTGCATGTCTTTTTCCGGATTCAAGAACATGGTGGCCATCATGATTCCCATAAATGTGAGGACCATCTGTCTTGAAAGGAAAAGCTCTGGTGTTCGCCGGATGTTGATGAAATTTCGACGCATTAGAACCCAAATCTCTGAGAAGAAAGAATTGGCAAACTTGGGTCCAAGGTGGTGGCGCACCATGGTACTTGGCGCGATATTGGGGGTAAGGTAGTCGTTCTCGACGACGGTGTAATCGCTGCTATGAGGCGTTGGAGTACCTGAGAGTATCTCGTTTGAGTAGGTGTAGTACCCCGGAGATGAACTGCACACCAGCATGGATTTAAAGAGAGAGGAAGACATGTTTATTAACAAATATAGATGCACATGCAATGCCAAAGTCCCAACTTGAAGTGTGGTATGTTCGTTTGAAAGTGAGGGATAGTAAAACAAAAATGTATTTTCTTATACTTTTCTTGTGTTTTGGTGTGGGAGAAACGAGAAACGTACTTTTTCTGACACTTTCTCAACAATGACAAGCTTTTCTTAAAAACTTCCTCCATCTTTTGAGAGAAAATTTAAGATTCTTTTCATTTTCTTTTATTTCACTCACTTTCTCGCCAAACAAATGCACCTTGAAATGTTAAGTACAACAACACGAGATTTTGCTAGCCACACTCTCCTTTATCGCACTCTCCTTTTTGTGTAAGAAGACAAAAATTTTATGATGGGGCCAAAAACTTCTGACACAAAATCTTTGTCTTTTTAACCCTAACAGCAGTGCTAGCCATACTCCCAGTCATATCCTATTCAGCCAAAAACCAACATATCTCCATGCTTTCAACCAAAAACCAACACCTAGTAGGTGTTGGTTTTTGGCTGAGAATAGGCTAGCACGCCTCTCCGGGAGAGAACCTTGCACCAAGCATAGGAGTTGTTTTTTCCTTGAACATAGAAACCAAGGCAATTCTCAGCTCTTAAATGAATATGTCTTACATAATTCATGAAGGAAAAGAAAAAAACTTACCTCATTGGATTTTGCATTTTCCGATCAGTCCGAAGCCGAGAAGGTGTAAACCTCAGTGTTTCCATAATCCCACTATGGCTTGCACTCCATGACCTTGGAGATGCCCGAGGGCTCCTGAGACTGCGATCATAATCGTTAAGCACCCTTTGTAAACCACTCCCAGTTAATAGGTGCAGACGCTTTCCTGTTACTCCCGTCTCACCAGGTCCTTCCACTTGATGACGAGTTTGGGGAGGCGGTACCGGTGTCTGAGGGATCGAGACTGACTCGTCCTCATCGGATATTGGTGGGGGTTTCATACCGGTCCGGACAAAAGCAGCTAGGGCTTCAACACCGATCTCGGACTGATCATATTCTTGTATCACGTCCAAGAGGTACTCTATACAATTTTCCCCTTGGGGGACTTTTCTTCCCATCCGAGCAAGGTGAGTAGTAACATCTTTCGGCGATCCTTGGAACATGAGTTGGCCTCGTGCCAGTATAATGAGGTGGTCGAGGAGCATTTGGATTCGATATGAAGGTTGGTGGATTGTGAGGATTACAGTGCTGCCGGATCGCGCAATGTCATGCACCTTCTCAATTACACTGTGGGCATTGGTGGAGTCTAGACCTGAAGTTGGTTCATCAAGGAAGAGTAGTGATGGTCCATGGATGATGTCTACACCGATTGAGACTCGGCGACGCTCCCCACCGGATACTCCTCGAGTCCCTTCGTCACCTATGTAAGTGTTCCTTGATGACTAGAGACAGCCAAAGTAGCCCAAAACCAAGGATCAGATATTAAGAAACAATCAAGTTAAATTCAGAGATTGTAATTGTAGTTACTAAGTTGGGGTGGATTTATTTACCTAGGAAAAGTTCAAATAAAATTGTCAAGATTCAGAAATAAATCGATAAAAAATTGATAAGATATGATAAAACATAAAATTATGAGATTAGTAAGTATGAAAATAATAAACAAATATATTTCATATGTAAGATATTTATTCTAGAGTTCTTCAAAAAGTTATGAATAATTCGTGTTTAATTCACAAAATTTGTAACTTTTATTTTTAATATCATTTTTTTTTCTAGAAGTCACGAATATTTCATGAATTAATTGTTCGATAAAAAAGTCATATATTATTAAAAATTTTATAAAAAATCGAAGAACTTTGTTACTATGATTAACCTAATCAGTCACTTACCAGCAAGCCAAGCTGCTCTATGAGCCTCTCGACACGCTGCTTCTTATCGGCGCGAGAAATCGTGCCAAGTCGAAAATCAGCAGCAAACATCAAAGTCTCATAAACCGTAAGCATTGGTAAAAGCTGGTCATCCTGCATTATGTAGGCGGAGCTTCTCTTAACCAAGCTGGGGCTCATCTCCATCCCATCCAAGGACACCCTACCCAAGAGACTCCCGGTCGCGATGCGTCCGGCCAACCCGTCCAAGAAGGTCGACTTCCCTGCACCACTAGGACCCATGACAGCCGTAATACACCCCTTTGGTGCATACCCAGTAATCTTGTGCAGCAAATCCACATCCTCCTTCATCCACTTCCCATCAACCTTCTGCGTCTTTGTGACTTTATAGGTTAAGTTAAAGAATTCAAGACCACCGGAGAAATTCATCGGCTTCGCTATATCGATCACGGCGTCACGATGATGGCCGTTAGGATTAGCCATCTGATACATGTCAACAACTATAAGAGTATGAGAGAGAAGTGATCTGACCTCCCAACTAGGGTTTGAGGGTTGAAGGGGAATTAAAGGAGTTACAGCTGGTGGGGAGGAATTTGAGGAGGTGGTTCCAAGGTCTGTATAAGGGCGTCTTCATTGAAAAATCCGTTTTGGGTGGATCGAAAAACTGAAGGGGATGTCTTTGTTTTCTTCATCGCCTGGTTTTGACGTTACGTTTAACGATTTTTTTTAGATTTTACTTTCATGCAGTAATTTGAGTTGCATGGCGAAATACGTCAATGTCGATTTCAACTTAGCTTTCCTTTCCACAATTATAGAAGCTTTTTTTTAAGTCATTGCCATAGTTCTTTGCTTCGAAAATGATACGTGATTGGTAGAAGTTTAAAAATTACCGGAGTTATATAAGTTTTTGACTCCAACCAAAAAAAAAAGATATAAGTTTTTGACGAAATTACCGCTGGTTCCTTGTCTCTTGCTAACTAACTTTTTAATCTGTTAATTGCTGGGTAACTTTGTCTTTTTTTGTTTTTGCTTGGTCCTAATCATATTTATCTACCAAGTTTAGGGGTTAACGGGGTTAGTACTCATGGTGGGCGTTCTACAGCTACACCAAGACTCAAAAACGAGTCACACCTCCCCAAAAGGAAGATACAAAACCACATGATATTCAAAGTTTATAAGAGTAATTTTGAGATAAAAGAAGATATGAGTATAAGAGTAATTGTCTTTTTATTTATATATAGTAGTAGAGAAGACGAATAATATATAAGTGTAATTTTGTCAATGATAAAAAAATTCAATTAACATTGACTTAACCTAAACCATTATTATGAAACTAGGCCGGATGGGTTGGGTCGTTTGGGCTATGAACTAATTAAGAAATCAGATATTTATGGGAGGTTTGATAAAATTTATCTAATAAGTGATTTACGGTTGGGCCGTGTGAGCTATGAGCTAATTAAGAAATCAGATATAACTTCCCATAATCACATGGGATTAATTATGAATAGGAGCTCCGGTTGAACAGTCAACCGGAGCAATCCAAAATTTGCATTGGGAAGTGGTAGTTTGGTAATATTGAATGCAAAATAGGGTATTTTTAACACTAAATTTTTTTCATAAATACACCATCCCAAGGCAAATTTTGGGTTGCTCTAGTTGATTGTACAACCGGATTGGAGCTCCTGTTGATAGTTATTCTCTAATCAGATTGCCTAAAAATTCACTATAGATAGGCGCTTAAATCTTGGAGTTGAACCGTCATACCATGCAGAACGCTTTCCCATTTAGAGAATTGCACGCTCCAAGCATTGTTCTACAAAAACTATTATAAAAGTAATTAAAACTTAAGAGAGGGAGAATAGAAATGGATAATGCTCAGTCTTTCTATCAAGAGTTACTCTCTTTTTAATTTAAGAGAGTGTTAGTGGAAAACATGTGTCATTTTCCTTTTCTTAATGAAAGACAATAACACAAGTTTGGTTCATAAAGAAAGTGAGTTTCCAGAAAATAGAAGAAAGCAAAGGAGTTGTTTAGATTAGAAAAAGAAAATAGGATTTTAAACTTTGGAGGTGAAAATCAAGGTTTAGTCAAAAGAGCTTGTGAACATCAATTAAAGCAAAGATTAAGGGCAAATAATCTATTGAAACGTAATATTTTAAATATTTTGATTTGTTCTTCCTGTTTATTGATGAATACTTTTTTTTTTTTTGAAAACACTGACTTTCCATCCTTTCTTGTTTGTTTGTTAATGAAATTGGGCTTGTGAGGGGGGGGGGGGTTAAGTATACTAAAATTGGGCTTGTGACTTATTTTTCATGTTTTTTTGTTAGTTAATAAAATATTATGAAAGGTAATGTTTTTAATTTTTATACATGAGTATATGCTTAAGAATTTCTGAGCTAGTTTTGTTTCTTTTTTTGTGGCATAGTAAGAATCTTGCTTTAATTAGGCGATCATTTGTAAGGAACAAATAGAGGGATAGGACTAGATTTAATGGATGCATGGTTGGAACTAAACCCAAGATTACTGAATTTGTTATTTAATTTGACTTACTGTGGAGTTAAAGTGCATTTACATGCACTATTATTGTAATTCTATATATATGATGCATGTTGACATAACGGGTGTCAATGGGCCGTGTCGGGCCGTGGGCCCATACAGCCCGCTCTAGGTCCGTCGGTCGGACCCGATTATTATTTGGGCTTGGGCTTGGAGTCTAAAGCGTGTGGCCCGTTTCAGTAGGCTTCTAATCGGGCTTAACCTGGCCAATTAGGACCTTTTAGTTTATAGGCAAAAAAGTGCACATATTTTTGCACAGGTTGGGCTAGGTTGGCCCGTCCTGGCCTGATTAATAAATGGGCCATACATTTATTAATCAGGCCTAGTCGAGCTCCGGCTGGGCCGGCCCTTTGACACCCCTAGTTGACATTACGGTTGGACCACCGACCATCCGATCCAACCACCAAATTGTGAACCGGTCTTTTCTACAGATCAAGTCATGCTTTGGCTTTAAAAGAAATTGCCCTAAAAAGGTTAATTAGTTTGAGAAATGTTGGCCATACTCTTAAGAATTCATAAAAATTCTGATACTCTCATTAGTGAAGTGATACGTGGTGTTGCTTTAACTGCAACGAGTTAATACAATAATTTTCTATCTTTTAGAGTTGTTGTTTATCTTTGTTACAAAACTAGTTAAAACTAAGGAAATAGTTAACGTACTCAAATTCCATTTCAAAACCTAAGACATCCACTTATTGGTGGATGCCCCACCCCCCCTCTTAAATGCTCACCATCTGTGGGTATTGAAATGGAATTCATGGATACACCTATCACTACTCTTAAAACTACTATACAATGTCGCTTTAATGGTGAGGGTATGAAACTCTGTGAGTGGGCCGTGTGTAGGGTTGGCAATGGATCCGGCAAGCTTGCAGCTCAAATTTAAGTAGTTGGGTGGGCTTGGGCCTAGAATTCTAGGGCATGAGGCCCATTCGACTATACTTTTAACCGGCTGTTTGACATGATTATTAACAGGGCCGGGCTTTAACCTACCCTCAAGCCCGATTAATATTTAGGGCCGCTATCAGCCCGGCCCGGCCCATTAAAACCCGCATACACGCGTGAGCACTTAGTAGTACCATATACGTAATACGTTAGTACTTCTGCATCCATTGTTGGTCTATCTTTCCCTGGAATGTGGGCTGCAAAGCAAACTTCAGAAGCTTGTAGTTACATCGGGTATCTAGAGCAGAAGGAGATGGCACATAGGCCTACCCAGGATGATCAGAGTGTTACAATCCCTTGATTGTAAGTAATGAAATTCATAAATTAAAAGACAAAAAGGAGAAAAGACATAAGAAAGTTAATTCGAGGTGGCTTAAACTCCTAAATTCAATTAAGAACTTTAATACTTCAACTTACAACCCTCAAGGATTAACCTACATTTATAGCACCTCTCTTTCTACAATTAAGGAAACAAACTAAAGAAGCAACTAAACTTGCTAAAATAAATAAGGGAATAATGAGAAATTACTAGATAGGGTAATTGGGTAGATTTTGGAAATCTCATAAGAGATGACAAGTGCATCACTTTAGGGAAGTTGCATGAGAAGGTCTTGGGTTGCTATTCCATATAATAAGGTGTATGAGAATAAGGTGCACATCATTCTCCCTCCCTAAAATAACACTTGTCCTAAAGTGCATGATAGTGAAGACCACATTTCCGTGGCTCATAAATTTTGGCGGTGGAACACCAATGCTCTCCTTGTTGGTTGGGTCATTGATTAGGCCGGGTAATGGGGCGGCTGAGATAGAGACATCTTTTGCATTGAGATCCAATCCAATGTCTCTTAAAGCTACACCATTCAGTTGATCTTTTTCATGCTTTGAGAACAAGGATGGTTTGCTAATATCATCAACACGTGTAGGCATAGCACGATGGATTGAGTTGTCAGACTATAGGCTTTGGTATTGGGATCCATTGGTCTTGGAGCAAAGTCACCACGACCATAACTCAAATAAGCAGCATCCCCTACTAGAGGCAATGTGTTCCTTCCTGTTCTTATTGCTTGGATGACATCTGAAATCATGGTTAGAGGCATTGTTGTAATTTGGGATGGTTTTCCTCCGTCACCAAGGTGTGAGTGGACCATAATATTTTTACCAATTGAAGACTCTAAATGATGAGTTTCATTTCCTTCAGCTTAAAACACATACTCAAGATGTGTGACCTCTTGCAAGATCTCTGTTAAAATAAGTGTGTGCTCTGCTTGTCCGTCTTTGAGAGCACGGATTTCAACATCTATTTTTTGAAAGCGCATGTAGTCGCTTGTTGCCATTGATGTAGATCGCCAGCTCTGACACCAAATTTTAGGATCCCTTGATCGTAAGTAATGGAATTTATAAATTAAAAGACAAATGAGAAAAGAGATAAGAAAGCCAATTCAAAGTGACTGAAACTCCTAAATTCAATTAAGAACTTTAATAATTCAACTTACAACTCTCAAGGAGTAACCTAAATTTATAGCACATCTCTTCCTATAATTAAAGAAATAAACAACTAAACTTATTACGCTACTATCTTCCTACAATTAAAGAAATAAACAAAATAAGCAAATAAACTTGCTAAACTATAAATAAGGGAGTAATGAGAAGTTACTAGATAAGGTAATTGGATAGATTTTGGGAATCTCATAAGAGATGTTAATTGCATCACTTTAGGGAAGTTGCACGAGAAGTTCTTGGGTTGCTATTCCATATAACAAGGTGTATGTGAATAAGGTGCACATCACAGAGCTATCCTACCATCTGGTTGTGCTATAACTTTGATGTTTTCTAGATACATTTTCGTTGCTATTCTATTCATATTTTCTGCTTGCAGGCCGGATTTTTACCTAATCCAACATCGCAATCTCTTGTTCCCTCACTCTGAATAACTGTTTCTTCTTCCTCTTTTTTTCTAAAGTAAGTTAAACTAAGAAATGTGCAGTAATTTTGACTCCACTTTAACTAAATTTAAATTGAAAAAATTAATTTCATCAATTTAAAGAATATTTTGAAATAGACAAAGAATCTATCCATTGAGCAAAGCCGGTTGTAATTGTATATATGAATGATAGAAAGCAAAAATAAATAAAAATCCTAGATTGATTCCTTTCCCTCTATCAAAGGGAGATACGTATGTTACCCAATGTTTATAAATATACTTCCTGTTCAAAGAGAAGAATACAGACAAAGTTTTTCCAACGCAACATGGAACGCATGTAAAAATGGTGTGTTAATTATGGGAGTAAGAGTCTATAAAATCAACAATTTATAACCAAAAATATATAATTTTTTTTTTATCCTTTTAGGAACTGTGGACAGATCCAAACTAAAAGAATCATACAACATGGCTAGGATTTCCTTGTCAATGGCCCCAAGATTCGAAGGTCGCCATCACCCATATATCTACATGTGTGTGGACTCTAGGTACTAGTTAGTGAAAAAGGTTGAAACCAAACGCTATGGTGGCCTTGAAAATCTCTAATTTGTACAAATTTTGGAGGTGTTGACGAAATTGAGGTCAACTATTCGACAATGCCCATCATGGGTATCTTCTCCAAAGAGTCAAATTGGGTGAGATCACATCCCGATATGATAGGGTTATTTGCGTCGGCAATGCAAATCCTGTTTTACCATTTCTTTTTCTAGCTAATGCATATTTCAATTATTTTTAAAAGAAAAAAAAATGGTACCCATACCACGCTAAAGCAATCTATCCAAGTACTCAGGCATGAGCAAAAGTCCTTTTATGCTATAAATTTTTTGGATTTTGTTAGCACCAGTCGTCAACCCAACTGGGTGGCTACAAATGTCAAACAAACTCTAATTTTTAATTTTTTAAACTATTAAAATATGAAATATCTCCACGTGTTAGCCTCAATCTCGTGTCTGTGGAAAATTTAGAGTAAATGCGATTAGTGCTAGCACTCCTCAATTTTTTATTTTTTTTTGAGCTCAAATTTACCAACAACAACATAAACATACATCTCATTTTTAGAACAAACATCAGCTTTGTCTATTATTCTAGTACAGAAATGCTATCCTGAATCGTAGTCTTCCCCAAACACAAGGTGGTGGTAACAAGTGTCAGCACATCTCCCCACATGTTGCGCCCACACTGCGTCTGTGGGAAAAAATTTAAATTTCAGCATCTAGTAGAGCAATATTAATATTATGACATAATATTAACCCAACTATGATTTTAAAAAAGCCAAAGGGTCACTTGCATTTCTATTAGTATGTAGGCTCGGATACAGTAACTCTATACGGTTGTTTCGGGTAGGATTTGCGCTCCACCACAAGCTCCAAGCAGTATGATTCCTCTGTTAGCATTCATGATTTTATCCTCCGTCTCCTGATAAGAACTCGACATTAGAGAGAGAGAGAGAGAGAGTCTCCTCATTTGGAGGTTCTAAGGGTAATTTTCACAAACACTTGCTAGTCCCCGGATACTATAATCACATGTACAGAACTTATGGGCCAATATATATATCCTGATTAGAAAGTCTTAACCATCTGATCAAGACCTAAAAGTTGGACTCCCTAAATAGAGGGTCAATGATAGAAACATCTGATGGTTCAGATCGGCATAGTATTCGTGATGTGGCCAATCAAACTTCAAAGCACACCGTACACTTACATTTGATAGGCCTTTCCTTAAATTTTCTCATCGTCTCTTCATCATTCTCTCTGTTCAAAGCAAAGCAAAGCAAAGCTAAGAGCCATGAGAAATGGCTTGGGCTCTCAGATACCCATCTCAACCAAATCCTCTTTTTTAAACAACAATCTCTTCCCTTTTAATGGACAACTCACCACAACTTCTCTGAAAATACCCCCCATATCCTCTTCTTCTCTTATTCTGCCCACCAAATACAGGAAAACTGGGAGACAAGGAAGAAGAAGAAGTCACAGCTTCAAACCTGATACTGTACTCTCCAACCCCAGAACAAGTAAGTAAAATAGTCCCTCTCTGCTTCTATCCTTACTCTTGTACATGCTATTTAAAGGGTATTGTCTGTATTTCTCAATTTCTTCCCATGTTTGATTTCTGGGTATCTGTGATACCTGAGGCTTGCTCTTTATTAACTCATATTCTTGTTTTCATTTTCTTGATTTTTGTTGTTTTTGATTGGTTTGGTTTCTCTTAATCCTGGGTAAAGGGTACCCAAGTTGCTTAAATTTCTTGCTTTCCTTGAATTCTGTTTAATTGATCTTAGTAGTGACGTACTGTTTCCACATCTAGTTCATGGGTGTTCCATCTGAGAAAAATGACTTTTTTTTTTTTTTTGGGTTAATTGGTATCTGGAAAAGCTTATGTTTTTGCCCTTTTTGATTTTTTTTCCTCCTCCTGACCTATGTGTTGTTCATGGGTCTCTTTAAATACCATGTTCAGATCCTCCTGCAAGTAGCATAGGCACTGCCCAAGTGGAAGAACAAGTTGAGGTTGAGGTTGCAGAAGGGTTCACAATTACTCAATTTTGTGATAAGATGATTGATGTCTTCATGAATGAGAAACCCCAGTCAAAGGACTGGAGGAAGCTGTTGGTGTTCAGGGAGGAATGGAATAAATACAGGGAGTGCTTCTATCATCAGTGTCGAGCACGGTCAGATAGTGAAAATGATCAGGTTATGAAGCAGAAATTGATTGTGTTAGGCAGAAAGGTGAAGAAGGTATAACATTGTTTCTCATAAATTTTCTCCATTTGGGTTTAGCTTTTAATACGTTTAGGACTTTTTTGTTCAATTATGTTTGATTAAGAGTGAGAATTGCAGATTGACGATGAGATGGAAAGACACGCTGAGCTTCTTAAGGAGATACAAGACAGCCCAACAGACATTAATGCTGTTGTAGCAAGGCGACGCAAAGACTTCACAGGGGAATTTTTTCGTCACCTCACTCTACTTTCCGAGACTTATGACAGCCTGGATGATCGTGATGGTAATCAACTGAGTACTTTGTGCCGTTGAATTTGTTCTTTTATTTTTTCAGGTTAATTGAGATGAATTAGGATGAATGATTACATTTTTTTTTAAATATGGGCCTATGGATGTCTTTATAACTATGACCCTTTTGGTCTGCACAGTGTGGCTTTTATTGATTGTTATATTTTTATTATCTCTTGGCCGAGAAATGCTTACATCTGTTGGTTTATGTTATAAAGTATCCTCAATCTTTGGGGAATTTCTATTGATTTTGGAAGAATATTTGTTGATATCTAGACAAGTAGCTACTGTGAAGGTTGTTCCTTTATATTTATTTCGGTCATAATAACTAATTTGTTGAAAGAAGAGAAATACGAAACAAAGCCAAAGCCTTTTAAAGGGTTTTCATATCCCTTATAGACACTGCATTTATTGGGATGCCTGTCTGGCTTACGTCTGAACAATATCCATTAGCTTCATGAAGAATTGCATAAGCAGCACATCTAAAAGATCCAACTTCAACCTAATCTCATTAACAGAGCAAGATAGTCTCCACTGTCCATAGTAACAAAGTTTGGATTCAGGATTTATTCGGCAGGGGTTAAGTTCGAAAAAAAGGGGAAAAAATTAGCAAATTCGGAATAAGTTCGGAAAATATAAATTAATAATTATAAAAAATAAGAACATGATACCAGCTAATCCATCTACTGATCTGGATGTATTGACATCTCTTACTATGTTAGACATTTATCTCAATTCCTAAAAGACAAGCATTATTTAAACTCTCAAACTCAAGAAAAAAAATTACATAAGACTTAAACAAGCTTTATATAATTTAATGGAAAAGAATAATCTAGATTACATGTTTGTATTTGCAAATTAGATTATATAAGCTATTTAAAAATGTATAGAAACGGAAAAAATAATAATCTGAATAGATAAAATTAGAAAAGCAATATATGAGTTTATTTATTTGGTATAACATAGTTATTTAGCAAAATATAGAAACTCAGAATAAATAGTACAAATCATATTCTCTCTGTTCGGTCGAAATTCAACAGACTAACCAGCATGCAAAATCATCAGTTTTCTTTCGATTCAATCGAATGTAATCAAAACCCTAAAATAATCTATTCAAATAAAGTTTTCTCTTTCTTCTATCAGTTGGCAACTTCAGTCAAATGAAGATTTCTCAGTGTGAAATGAGTCTCAGGATTTTAGTAATAATTTTATTGCTAATAGAAAGTCTATTTTGCCCTCATTCTTATTTTAGAATTCCGAATAAACATGAACAAATAATTTGTGAGAAATCTTCCTTTCGAATAAATTCGGCATAAGTTCAGAATAATTCGTTCGTTTGGGAATTATTTGAGAATAATTCGTTAGTTTGGGAAAAAGAAGTTTTTTTAAACATTACCCCTTAAAAAAGGAGTAGTTCGGGAACAATTCGGGAATTATTTGAGGACTTTGTTACTATTCAGGATTTTCCTTTGAGACCCACCTTTTAATCTCATTTAGGGAGTCATTTTCTTTGACTTTGGGCATCCAGTGTCCACAGTATATGAGAAGATATCTGAATTCCTTCTTGTAGAGCTCTTGCTTTTGCATGACTTGAATCCTTAAAGTCTTGAATGGACTCAAGAATGCCAATTCTTGTTTAAGTGCATGCATGAATCACTACAAAACCACAGGTTTTCTTTAAAAAAAGTTTTTTTTTTTAAATAAAAATATTCACCCCCACATTTTAGGCTTTGCAATGATTTTCTTTAGCACTTCCAGATGTCTCTTTGTTATGATAGAAATGATAGCTCCAACTCTTGGTGCCCTTGACTCACATCAGCAAACTAGATTCCAGTTCTTGGACCATACCTCTATTGTGTGGCCTTATATGGGATGTTGTCCAATACAGTGTGCCGCATAATGTTGACTCCTTTTCATCTTGACATTAAGATATCTATATACGATTGTAGCAATTGAATATATATGCCAAATTCACTCCTAAAAAAAGCCCCGTATGCTGCTTTGTACAAAAGAAATGAAATAGAACAATTATTGTGTAGTTTACCTGCTTCAGATTTGGCTGGCTTATAGTATTGTTCCTTTTGTGTGTCAGCAATGGCCAGGCTTGGGGCTAAATGTCTGTCTGCAGTCTGTGCTTATGATAACACGGTGGAGAATGTGGTGACATTAGATGCTGCTCAAGCAAAATTTGATGATATCCTCAACTCTCCTTCACTGGATGTGGCATGTGCAAAGATCAAAAGCCTGGCCAAAGCAAAGGAACTTGATTCTTCATTGGTCCTATTAATAAACAGTGCTTGGGCTTCGGCAAAAGAGTCTCAGACCATGAAGAGCGAGGTATGGAAAATAATAACCTCAGCAACCTTGTAATCTGGTCAAATTTTCTTAAAGATGGTCCCATAAGGTTTGCTAGATGTAATATAGTCACATTTTAACTCTAATTCATGTTTATCAACTTTCCTTGATCTTATCATGTAAAACAACAGTGTAAACTTAGCATCTGACTTGGTAGTCCAATGCTTCTCTTGGATAGAAGTGCAATGAAAAATTTATTCTTTTTTGTCTTAATAAAGTCTATGACACAACATTTCTTCTTTTTTCGGCAAAAAAAGATAACCTACCCATAGAGTAGCCCTTGACCATCAGAGTCTCACGACTGTCCTAAATTGCTTTGGTGGCAATTATGATGTTGTAGGCCTGCCACAGAAGTGTATTCTCCGAACTCTGAATTGACTGGTATATACACCCATTGGACATATTTATGATTGAATATTTGATCTCTTGTACATATAAATGTTGATCATTTCGGCTTGGATAAATTAAAAGAAAAAGATACAATTTGATACAACTTTTGCAGTTCTTTAACAGTATAGAAGGTAATTATATTAAGCAGCAGTCATATCCTTGGTCGGCCGGCTTCCATTGGCCTTTTCAGATGCTGAGTTTGGCCTTTTATAGAGATAAACCTCAAGGTTCTCCTATGAAACCTCAAAAGCTCCAAGTTGAGCTTGGGCTTCTTAATTGGTACTGTATGTGTGTGCACTAGTGATAGCTTTTTATTTAATCCTCGTACTTTCTTTAAAGCTTGAGTTTAGAAACTCACGTGCAGGTCAAAGACATAATGTATCATTTGTACAAAACCACAAAGAGCAGCCTTAGGAGCATTGCACCAAAAGAGATAAAGCTACTCAAGCATCTGCTAAATATCACAGATCCTGAAGAGCGGTTCTCAGCATTGGCTACTGCTTTCTCTCCGGGAGATGAACATGAAGTGAAGGATCCCAATTCTCTATACACGTAAGAAGCCCTTTCTGTTCTCGTAAATAAGATAGAAATGGCTTCATGTTTCTTCAGCTGACAGGAATATATCTCTTCACTGATTAGAAAGTGTTCCCTTATGTTCTGTAGTTTAACATTGCCTTTTCCCTTTTGGTGGTGGTGCAGTACTCCCAAAGAACTACATAAATGGATTAAGATTATGCTTGATGCTTACCTTCTGAATAAAGAAGACACTGACATGAAGGAAGCCAAGCAGATGACTGAACCTGTGGTCATCCAGAGGCTTTATATCCTCAAGGAAACGATCGAGGAAGAGTACTTGAAACAAAAGACAGAGACAGAAGAGGACCCCAAATCAGAAGAGTTGTGAGATGCCGCGCAAAGTTCACCAGCAAAGAAACATCTGCTACTTTGCCTTTATCTATAGTATAACCAAAACCTGTGATTGGGAGGCAAAAGAACTTGAGCCGACAATGGCGACAAGGTGTGGAGATGGTCGCTACAACTGTGCTCAGAAACATGCATGATGCTAGTTTCAATCATCGTATCAAATTATTGATCTCCAAATGAAGTCTACGTCTTGGATGTCGCTGGAGAAGACATGGTGTGATACATGTTCTAGCAGAGAGGGAGAGAACCACGACCAAGTTTGCATGAAGAAAATGGAAAAATACATTAACATTTTGTAGTATTCTCTGTGGTAATCTGTATGTGTTTGTAGTGAGTAATGCTAGGATGTTCATCACCCCACTTTAAATCAATTTAAATTATATGCTCAAGTCACACTGATAACTGCAGGGGTGGAGCCATGATTGTAGGGGGTTGCAAGCAATGGTAAATCAATGATGTTAATAATTATTCAATGGTTTGTGAAGAATGAACAGGTATGGAAGAAATATTCTTAGGTCTAGGGGGTGTGAGGGTTCGGGGGTGTACTTTTCAAAAAAAATTTGAGGGCCAAGTATGTAGGTTATCTAGTCAGTTTGTAAACATTTTTTTTGAGGGATCAACTGCCCCTTGCCTATGGCTATTCACTCTTTAATTAAATATTATAATATAAAATTTTTAAAAAAATTCTCTTCAAAGAAAAGAAAATGAAATAAACTAAAAGAAAAGAAAAGAAAATATAATTTACTTGTGTGTGTTTGGTCTACAAGAAATTTGGAGGGGAAGTTTTAAAAAATCTTCTTTCTTAGAATGCCCATTTGTCCTTTGCAAATTTACATGTTAAAGACCTAATGTGACATTTTGTGAATGATATTTTTGAAAAGACACATTGTGCCTTAATTTTCTTTCAAACTAATATTTTTGAGGATGAATTTTTGAAAGAAAGTGAAGGAAAATTGAGATTATTTAGTTTTTTTTGTTTTTTGTTGGTAAAGTGAGTTATTCTCGTGAAACGAAACAAAAAGTAAAAGAAAATGAGGTTTTTGTTCAATTTCTTGTGTTTTCCGTTGAAATTAAAACACCCTAGAAGTTCAAGACTGTTGCACCATGCACCGTTGCTCCATGCTTATGCCCTCTTAAATTACATGATATAATAAATATAATTAATTTTTTTCTCAAAATTGGGAGGAGGGGCCTAGAGCCCTCCTTGCCCCCACTGGCTCCGCCACTGCTGATTACATGGGTCGCAACCATTTGATTGATAGACCGTTTGTTATTTTTTGTCATAATTTTGGTTAGACGTGTTATCAAGTCCAGTAGTGAATGTTAGTAATTATATTAGGTGAAAATTTTATTTTATTATTTAAGATAAAGAAAGCATGGTGTTTCTTTCTTTTCAACAAGGGAAGGGATTTGAACTCAAGACCTCAGCTTCTAGAGGCGTGGTGTTGGCCACTGGCCAAACCCTCTTTCAATGAGAACTGTAGTGAGTGTTTAGTAGAACCGTAGAAAATGAGGTGCGACCTACAATGTGGCACGTGTACGTACACGGATTTGTAAGGGTATATTAGCAAATTTAACACCGACTACGTAATAAGCTACACGTGTCAGTCAAAGTAGCTTGCTAGCGAACAAAAGAAGTCAAAACTAACTGCTAATAGTAAAGGGAAATAGTTAACGTGACCATGTAGTTCCAAAAAAAAAACGTAACCTCCTTGTTATAATTTGATCATTCAAAGAGCTAGGAGATTACTAGATGATTTCCAAAGATTAGCGTTGCTTAGGCATTGTCTTGTTTGAGTTCAGTCCCAATCGGAAAAGTGGTTATTTAAAGAAGAGCTCTACTTGTTATAAGGCTCACTGGTGTTGCTATTCAGTTTATGTAAATCTATGATTACTTTCAAGTAATAAAATTTCTATCTTAAAAAAAAAAAAAAAAAAAAAAACCATGAATTTCATTTCTAAACCAAAGGCACCACCTCATTGGTGGTGAATCATGAGGAAGCGATGAAATTCCTTGAATAGAGAGGGTACAATAGACATTTTACCGTCATAATAAGGAACTGGTTCGCTCGTTTCTGGAACCTCCGAAGGAGAGCTTCCAGAATCGACACAACACACCCTTATATAACCGAACCAGGATATAGTGACACCGCAATCAGTTGAACAGGAAAGCATTTCTTGCTGTTTCTCAGTTTCTCTACTCAAAACCCTAGAAATCCTTATACCCTAATACCCCCTGGTGTGCTCTCCTGGGGATTGATCATGGCGACATCGGTGCTGCTCAGATCTCTTAGGCGCCGCGATCTTCCTCCCTCCTGTCGATTTGCCTACAGATCCGTATGTCATATTTCGTAGAAACTTTTTTTTTTTTTTTAAATTTTCGACGATTATTTAATCTGGTTCTTGTTGAATGAAGGTGAAGATTTCCTGATTTGGGTACTGGTTTGATCTATTGTAGATATGATTAATCGGTGTTTTAGCTGAAAAAATCAGGGTCATGAGTCCTTTTGGTGATTGCATAAATATTCTGTTGCTATGTCCTTTGAATTTGGGTGTGTTTCAGGTCTTTCTGTGGTTGACACGTTAGGGATTTTCGGTTCTCTGGTTATTGAAATTAGGTTCCATTTTCTTTGCTTTATGTTGCGGTTCTGCTTTTTTTTTTAAAATATATATCTCTAATGGTTAGAGCTCACGTTTTCAGTGTTACGGGTTTCTTCATATTTTGTGTATGTGATATGTTATACAAATTAGCAAATTAGGTTTTAGGTTTTTTTTTTTGGGTTAATAATTAGGTTTTAGTTCAGTTGCTCTGTTTTTCCTGTTATCATTATTCATTAACTGCTTTTGTTGATAAAAGTGGGATAACATTTCGAGAAAATTTCTATGAAATGATTTTTTTAAAGAAAGAGCAGTAGAAGATTGTGTCAAGTAGGAGAATTATTCTTATTCTTATTTTTTTCTTTCGGGAAATATAATTATGCATATTTTTTAGGAGTGTATTCAAACCAAGCCAGCTCCAAGGGTTCAGCTCGATTGAGGGTCTCGGTTTGGCTTGACATATTTCTAATATAATTAATAATTAATAACTTTTTTATATTTTAGCGTTTATAATATTATAAATAATGAACCTAAAATATTAATAAAATAAAATAAAAATATAATTTTTACTCTTCAAGTCGAGCTTGAGCCAAGCTGAGCTCGGTTCGAGTTTGAATTTGAGCTCGAGCCACGCTTCGAGCCTGAAAATTTGAGTCGAGCTCCAACTCGGCTTGAATACACCCCTAATAATTTTAGCCCTGATTATTTATAGAAGCTGTAAAGGCATGACATTTGTTAGTGGATCTAGTGTTACCAAGGTGCTAATGATGCTGATAATGTTGTAAGAACTAATGTCATTATTTGATTCTTCCACAGTTGCAATTTCTCGTGTTTCTCTTTTCCATGCTCTGCTGTGTACAAACACTTCAGCAATTCTTAGTCTTATTATATATATATATATCACACAAGGGATAGAGGTTTCCTTCTTTCTTTCAGAATTGTTTGTGTGTGTGAATTTTCTTGAATGTCCACGCGTCAGCTGCTCCTGGATTCTGGTTTACTAGTAGAAGGATGAAGATGAAGGGTGTGCACCCTGTAATACACTCCGATGCCAAAGTTAGAATAGGTAGAAGATGATGTACAGTAAAAGAGGTTGAAACAGTAGCAATATTCGTGAAAATTGCCGATCCTTAAGCACTGAAACTCTTGGGGTATTTATAGGTTTAATTCTGTATGCTATAGATGGTCATGTATGACCATGCCACTTGCTTTATGATCATTGCCAAATATGTCAGATAGATCTTAAGTCTTACGTGTCAAACGTGTGAGCCTACTATTTGTAAGGTTAGTCTAGGTCGAAAAGAGGCTGAGATGACTGACATTAAATGCTAAGAGAGTACTTTTCACCTAACAATAGAGTAAAATGATCACCTCCTGATTATTTCATCCTGTAAGTCGGTCTCGTTGTTGACTTAAGAACGGGTTTGTTGTGTATGTGAATACGAATAGAATAACCGTTGTCCAAATAAAGAACGGCTACATTCGTCTTCTGGATAACGAATACGTTGTCCTGAAGAGAACGGGTTTGTTCTCAATTTGAATACGTGTCTCCCATCCGTTGACATAACAACGAAGATTAGCTCGTCGTCACAACACTTAACCATTTTACGAATTTTATCAATTACAGTTTGTTTAATAATATCTGGTTTTTTCCCCTTCTTTGGTCGTTTTCATATCATAACTTTTTCTTTATTTAGTGGATGAGTGCTGGGATCTAGTTTTTTTTAAGTTGTTGTTGTGAAAATGTTACTTGTTGGTGCTTGTGATCAAGGTTGTTAAATTGTAATCGAATCGTAAAATCGTTTTAGGACCGATTCGATTTAAATTGGGATTCAAATCGTAAATCGTAAGATTCAATTCATTTTTTAAAAAATTGTTTAAAAAATACAAAAAATTATTTAATAAATCAGAAAAATAGAATAATCTATTATCCAAAGGATTTCATTCATATCTATTAATAAAAAAAAGTAATGAATATATTATTGCATACACTATAAAAAATGCAAATGTTCTTCCTAAAATGAAAAAAAAAAAACCATTATCATTAAAATATAAATCAACAAAAGTAAACTCATAGAATCATGTTGTATGAGATGAAGTATCAAAAGACTTGCACAATAAAAAGGCTAATAAAATAAACTATTAAGTTTTCCCAAAATCCAACTTCATCATCTTTCTCCTTCCTTCTTAATTTTTTTTTTCTCGTTTCACAACAACAGAGAGACAACCCAAATAGGGGTTTTGGCATGTCCGTAATAGTGGTTTTCATGTTTCTTCTCTCTTCTTAAAAACCATAAAGTACCTTTTTGAAAATCAAAATAATAAAAATATTTTTTAAGTATTGGTCCGTAAAAAGGGTTTCGTGCTCGAAACGTATAAATCGCATGAATCATACGATTTGAATCGCAAATCGTAATATGAATCGCAAATCAAATGGGATTTACCCAATTAAAATTTTCACATCTGATTTGAATCGATTTGCTTGAGATTCGAATCGAATCGTAGGATTTGAATCGTAAATCGCAAAGATTTAACAACCATGCTTGTGATAGGAAGGCTAGACTCATGAGTAACCTTAATGAGGAAGTGGTTCACTCGCATGCTCCAATGCATTATGTGAAACTCTGTACTATTGTTATTAAAAAGACTATTGTTGTTGGACCCGACTTTATTGTTGATGATGATGCACTATCGAATTGTCCTGTTCAGCTCCCTGGGGAGCACATGAATCTTACCTTGTGATGATTGGCTTTTTGGATGGATTTTTTCGCTGTTTGCTGGGGTACTTTTATACTAAATCTATTAAGATAGTGGACATGCTTGAATGGAAGGATGGATGATGGATCTAATCTGATTCCTGCCTTGTGCACCTATTACCTTGTCTGACCTTGATTCTGTCTTTTCATAGTTATGTAACTGATATGAGGAGGAGTTCATGAAATGTGGGTTTATTTGGAGTATGTTATGTATTACATGGAAATTATATATATGTGATTGGTTGACTGGATTTGTTGTGTATGGCTTAATTCAGCCAAGAGAATGTTGGGAAGTTGTCATGAATCTTACCCGTATTCTTGATGACGACCCGTTGTCAACCCAACGCGGACCGATTAGTTTGACCCGACCCGTTTTGTGTATTTCGAACCGTTTTTATCTCTTATGTTGTAACCCTAGGTATATAAGGGATTTCTTAGGGCTGTGACTTCAATATGGAAGAGACCTTGTTCCCAACTGTAATCTCCCTTGTTCTAGTGGATTTTCTTGCCAGTTTTGCCCATGGATGTAGGCATCTTGCCGAATCACGCATATCGTTGTCTCCTTTGTTTGATTGCTTGCATTTTCTTTCTTATTTCTTTGGTATTTGTTGAACTGGTTATAACAGGATTAATTCAATTTGGTTTTGTATTTCAAGTTCTATTTCTAATTTTTACCAACTTTAGAAATTAAATAAATACAATGATTCCATTGAGATTGAGTTCATGATTTGTATAACTCCATAAGTATATTGTTATGCACATAATTTCTAATGATGCTTATAGTCTATAATCTTCCCTTCTCAATATTTCTCTTGATAAGACTAAAGAGCTATTACTGCTGATGCAGCTTTGAATTACAATTGAGTTTTTTTTCTTGTAAAACAGCTCTAACTTCTAGTCACAAACAAGAGAGAATTGCCTATTGAAACTTGTCCTCTCCTTTATTGTGTATATCTTTTGCAGTTGACTGACAATGCGAAGACGTCATGGTCTACCTATCCTTTGGGTCACAAATGGGCAAATTTAGCAAGACAATTCAGGTACTTGTGATTGTTTTGCTACACTACCATTTATCTTAATGGTCATCCCCTTGTCTTGTAACTAAGGGTGAAACTTGTGATTGTTTTGCCACACTACCATTTATCTTAATGGTCATCCCCTTGTCTTGTAACTAAGGGTGAATTTCTGTTGTGGTAAAGCTCAAAGCCTGCAGGGAATGATGTTATCGGTATTGATTTGGGTACCACCAACTCATGTGTTGCAGTTATGGAGGGAAAGGTAGATTTCTTGTTGTCCTAAGTAACTTATATGTTTGTCTTTTTCTCGCTGATAAAAAGGTTCTTTTGTTTTGTTGGAACTTTCTGTGATTACTGCTGATATTATGTGCAGAACCCCAAAGTGATTGAGAATTCTGAAGGAGCGCGGACCACACCATCCGTTGTTGCCTTTAACCAGAAGGGCGAGCTTCTTGTGGGAACCCCGGCCAAACGTCAGGCTGTGACTAACCCAACAAACACAATTTTCGGGACCAAACGTCTGATAGGCAGGCGGTTTGATGATCCCCAGACACAGAAAGAAATGAAGATGGTTCCTTACAAGATAGTCAAGGCTCCTAATGGGGATGCGTGGGTCGAAGCCAATGGACAGCAATATTCCCCAAGCCAGATTGGGGCCTTCATTCTGAATAAGATGAAAGAAACTGCGGAGTCTTACCTTGGAAAGGCTGTTTCCAAAGCTGTGATTACAGTTCCAGCTTACTTCAATGATGCTCAAAGGCAAGCAACGAAGGATGCAGGGAGAATTGCAGGTCTAGATGTAGAGAGAATTATTAACGAACCAACTGCGGCTGCACTTTCATATGGGTTAAACAACAAGGAGGGTCTCATAGCTGTCTTTGACCTTGGGGGTGGAACTTTTGATATTTCCATCCTAGAAATCTCCAATGGCGTTTTTGAGGTACACATCTTGTTGCGAATAAATTTTATTATTTATTTAGGTTGTGTTTGTCAATAAACTGTCTCTCCTTCAGGTCAAAGCAACAAATGGTGACACATTCTTGGGAGGGGAGGATTTTGACAATGCTCTGTTAGAGTTCTTAGTGAATGAATTCAAGAGGACCGAGGGGATCGATCTTTCAAAGGACAGGCTGGCCTTGCAGAGACTCCGTGAAGCAGCTGAGAAGGCTAAGATAGAACTCTCATCCACATCCCAGACGGAAATTAATCTGCCGTTCATAACAGCTGATGCTTCAGGTGCAAAACATTTGAATATCACGCTGACCAGATCAAAGTTTGAGAGTTTGGTGAACCACTTGATTGAGCGGACCAGGGACCCGTGTAAGAGCTGTTTGAAGGATGCAGGCATATCCACCAAGGAGGTGGATGAGGTTCTTCTTGTAGGAGGGATGACCCGTGTTCCCAAAGTACAAGAAACAGTTTCAGAGATCTTTGGAAAGAGCCCAAGTAAAGGGGTGAATCCTGACGAGGCAGTTGCGATGGGAGCAGCAATTCAGGGTGGTATCCTTTGTGGAGACGTTAAGGAGCTGCTTCTCTTGGATGTCACACCTCTATCACTTGGTATTGAGACTCTGGGCGGTATCTTCACCAGGTTGATCAACAGGAATACAACCATTCCCACAAAGAAGAGTCAGGTCAGTCCACCCTATTTTTTAAAGCTTTTGAGAGAAATTGAAACTAGGGGTGTGAAGAAGTATCTTCACGTTACATGAATGGTTATACTGTGAATTAAATTTGAGATAATTCAAGGCACCTGAGTTATTATATACATAAATTAGAAACATGATACGGGTGTACATGTGGCATGCAAGAGCCACTTCTTGATGGGTTTGATGTAGGAGATCTATTATGTCCAAATTTGACCCAATCAGTTGACCTTAACCATTCAAGTTGTGACAATCCTTTAGAAAATTTATATGAAAATATGGTGTGATTGGTCTGTAAAGAATCTAGAGTGGATGGTTATGATCATTTGCCCTGGTAGATTTTCGTTCCAAGAGAAACCAATCACATGGGACTAACCCGAGTACTAGCTTTGTCTGCTTACTAGGTTCTGTTTATATTTTTCCATGCATGTTTGAAACTATGTATAACCATCAATTCAATGAGGCATCCGTTAATACCATTCATTTGATACTTGTTAACGATTAATCTTTACACCAATTGGTGCAACTGTGATCTCAGGTGTTCTCTACGGCAGCCGACAACCAGACCCAAGTGGGCGTACGTGTACTGCAAGGTGAGCGTGAAATGGCAAGTGACAACAAGCTCCTAGGTGAGTTTGAGCTTGTGGGTATTCCACCTGCTCCTAGAGGCATGCCACAGATTGAAGTCGCATTTGACATCGATGCAAATGGAATTGTTACGGTTTCTGCTAAGGATAAGGCCACCGGGAAAGAGCAACAGATAACTATCCGATCATCTGGAGGACTCTCGGAAGATGAGATTGAGAAGATGGTTAAGGAAGCTGAGCTGCACTCTCAGAGGGACCAGCAGAGAAAAGCCTTAATTGATATCAAGAATAGTGCAGACACGACCATTTACAGCATAGAGAAGAGCTTGGGTGAGTATAGGGACAAGATACCAGCTGAGGTTGCAACAGAGATCGAGTCTGCAGTGATGGATCTGAGGAAGGCAACGGCCGGGGATAATGTTGACGAGATAAAGTCGAAGCTTGATGCCGCAAACAAGGCCGTCTCAAAGATAGGACAACATATGTCAGGGGGGTCTGGGGGTTCCCAGGGTGGTGATCAACCCCCAGAAGCAGAATACGAGGAGGTGAAGAAGTAGGTGTCAACTATAC